>OZ007570.1:21544339-22144339 GCA_963931925.1 Onchidella celtica | reverse complement strand
AGCTATTTACTTACATTTAAAAAACATCACAAAAACTGTAAAAATATATAAATCGGGCATGTGATCAACTTGCAGGATAGGTAGATTAGAATTTATAGCAAAGTCAAAATTGTTTTAGAATTTATAGTGTAACTGATTTTTTTTTTGTTTGCACTGTTTTTTGAATGCGAAAAAATTATCGCTTTAACCCTGTTTGGTATTGTCAGGAAAACAAGTGTGGGTACACTAAATTTTTGTAACACATAACTGGAAAAAGAAATCCACATTGTATTTCATATCTTGTTTCTATCAAAACAATGTATCAGAAAAATATCCACCAAAAAAAAAAAAATGTTGAAAGAGCTGCATTTTCCGATCCTTGAACAGCGGACTTGTTGACAATGAAAGAGACTTCCAGAATGTAAATAATCCTCTTATCCTGCTGCAGTTGGGAGCTTACACATAAACCACTTTCATCGCAGTAGTCACCTCTGAGAAAAATCAAAGCAAGCGAAAAACAATAAGCACGTGCTTGACAACAAATGCTGTCAGAACAGCATACAAAGATCTGCCAATTGGACAACTGCATTTTTAACACAAAATACTTAGAATTTTGCTAAATCCTTTTCGGGATAATGACTTACTAGACAGAGATGCCAACCCACAATAATTAAAAAGAGTACTCTCAGACATCAAATAGAGTATTTTCACACCAAAAAGAGTATTCTAAGTCCACAATAAAGTTCGGTTTTGAACCAGTTTCGTCTTTACTTCTCACACCATAGAGTAAACAAAATACTGTCCGAAGTTCATTTTTCACACAAAAGGGCGAAGCATCGTATTGTTCGTACCAGGGCTACATTGGATTTATATTCACTCACTTCCGGCCTGGGTAGACAAAGACCGGAACTTCCTTCATCAAATTCGTACTTCGCATCAAGATCTCATCGTGGGTTTCATAGTTCGCTGACAAGACAATGAAAAAACCTATTTCCTCGTCAAAAGTCGTATTCGCGTATTTTTGGTGAAAAATCATACTCAAGTACATGAAATCGTACTAGTTGGCATCTCTGAATAGAATACAGAACTCAAATATGTAAAGAAAGAAAATATTTTAGCAATATGCTGGTTTGTCATACAAACAAGTGTATGCACTGTCTCAAACCCAAAACAGAAAATCCTTGATTTGACTTCAGTTTCATACAATCACGTGGTATCTTGACCATACATCTCAAGTAACCTCAATCAATTCTCTGCTTACCGGCCACACTATGAAAATGTCAAAGCTGATTCCCTACATGGGTTGCAAAATATCATATGGTCTACACTAGCAATTTCACTCCCCCCCCCCCCCCCCCTTCAGTGATACAATCTGTCCCTACAGTACAGTATTGTGAACCAATATAATGATATGACATTCAGAATTTGATTAATTACTCTTTTAAATTCTTTCAAAGGATACATTGAAATCAGTTGTGTACATGAAGATTTTGCTAACTTTGGTATCCTGATTACAAAAATGAGATTATCTTTTAGGTCCGATGGCTGTTTGATTATTTTTTATTTCTACAAAAAGAAGAAAATTCTCCCACAAAATGAAAACTTCAAAGGAAGCCGCCAAAAACACCACTGTCGCCAACGGGTGATCAGGACTGTCTGTGTCATGTGCAGAAGGCATTAATGTTTGAACAGACCCCACGTGAGATGGAAGTCCTTTCATTTACTTTAGTCGGTATTCAATCTAGAGCCTACATCCAACCAGTAACTACACATGTAAGTTTTATCGCGGATCCATGGGTCCCGTGGTTGTGGCAAGGCGGATACAGGAACAGCCAGAATCATGGGTGCCAGTAACAGAGCCGTCTGAAACCTGAAAATCCCTTTGACCAAATCAGCCAAACCTGAAGTCGCAGGCACTGAGCAACACAGTGATAAAACAACATTCCTATCAACTAAATGACATCTAGATCGCGTACACCAGTGCAGTATAAAAGCAAATTTCAAATACATGTATCAGAGAACAAAACAAAGTATTTGTGCACACCTAAACTTTCCTTGCTCATGTAAATTGTGTGTGACTGCAGCAGTGTTTGTTCTATAGGATGAATATTATTTCCTACTTAATTTTGAATGTGGGAACAATTTTCTCCAATAAGTTTGTAAAACCTATCACAAACACACAACAGACAATACATGTAACCATTGCTTTTGTGTGTGTTTATTAATGTGCATACAGGTATTTGTGTCTCTTGAGCCAATAAAATAGATCCTGTTGTCTCCCTTTCAACACCGCTGAGCTGGGTTTTCCTTTGTACGGAAACCCATCAAGTAGTGAAACAGAACTACATGTACATGTATTTAATGGAGGTTTGACGTTTTCATTTCCGTACACATGAAAACAAGGCTTTAGCAGTATGCCGTTGCTTGACTCGCACTGCTTACAATACGACCCCTGTGGTTATAATAGAAGCGTCAGACCAATAGGCCTCACTCACGCTTGATACAAGTACTGTTTATTGGACTAAATGAAGTGAAATCCGGCTATGCCGATGATATTGATGCCGGAAAACTAAAAAAGTAGAACAATCTGAGGCCTTTGCAAACTAAAGATTCCAACATCGGGTTGATCTAGTACAATGATTATTAGTGGGCTAGCCGTACGTGTATCGCTACAGATCTAGGGGGCATGCTTGACCTTGATCTAGATTCTAGGTTTTTGCGTAACAGTAGTAACACGACAAATCAGTTCGCACAACACGTTCACAGTATACGCGGAACCAAGCAACTGGGTATTCCAAATGAAAGCATCCATCGTTAATCGATAATAAACTTTCGTAGATCTATCATTACAGTTGTCTAATGCATTAATTCTGGCGTAGGCCTGACACACAGGAGCCGAAGTCGGCCCAACACATGATAACTACGTCCACTCAAACAATACGCGAAGCAAGCAGGTCTTGACTGGACGCAATATGTGGCCTTTGACCCTTCGCTAACTTTCAAGCTCGCGCTATTGTCAGCTCGATGAAGAGCTGCTGATGCATGTGAAGCGCTGATCTAAAACTGCGAATCAGCCAGAACACGACGGTAGCCCTATGCTAACGATACGCGTTCGGACAAGGTAGATGCTAAAAAATAGGCGCAAATTCGGCCGATATCTCGAATGCACGCTTGCGCTTTTTTGTTTTGATCAACCAGGTGTTTGTTCTTTTTGTTTTTCAATTCTTCACATCACGAACCCGGAAATTTTTTGGGGGATGAATAGCCAAACCGGAAATCCTGTATATACCGGAGGTCTGGCACCCATGCAGTATTCATGGTTACGGAAAGGTACACTTCTTTCATAGCTCTATCACAAAGTGGTTCTTTTATCACTACCTCCATTCATTTGGTCAGTATTCAACCAAGTGCCTACACCCAATCAGTAATCACTTATCGCTGATCCACGGGTCCCGTGGTTGAGGTAAGGCCAGTATCCACGGTTATTAAAAGGTACACTTCGTTCCGAGCTCTATCACAAAGTGGTTCTTTTATCACTACATTTTGTTGTTATGCCAATGCTATTATCCCTTCCATTCGTAAAGTTACACTTGGCTGCAAACTGTTCACCACATTAGAATGGATCACATCTGAATTAGAATGCCCAAAGATTGTTAAAACCTCATGTCGTTTGTCCCCAACAGCCTCCATATCTAATCTGGGCATTCTGTATGAATTCATACTCACCACGCTCCTCAATCTCCATGACCCAGAAAGACTGAGCATTCTCACAATGAGCATAGATGTGGACATCCCCAATGTGTTTTACAACTTCAATCTCAATGGGCTTCTGATCAATCACCTTGAGAGCCTTGGAGTCACGATCATTTTTCTGAAAGACCAATGGAACATGAAAAATTACGATTCTCATGACCATTATTCTGAAGTCAAATTATCTTGGCTCACTAATTATCTAATATGCCAAATATTAATGGAGTTTCAATCTGCTGTTTGGACAGACCGACAACAACCTGTCCATTTTTTAAATCAAAATTTAAACTAATCAAACTTCATCAATTGCCAGTTCAATATGAAATCTCAGTTTGTACTCATTGCTTGGTACAAAGACATGGAATTCCATGCTCTAGCCTGGGATAAAACAAATGGCCACTTGTGCTGAAGTTTCTATAAAGCACTGCCAAAACTGCAACCAACATGATCAAAACTCTCTCTTGTTGTAAGTCAGACATCCTGAAGAGAACACCGTAAACTACAGTACATTAATCTTTTTTTTAAAAACTGACACATTTGGCATGCTATGCTTGTAGCATTAGGGGACACCGTGGTCTAGAGGCAAAGGTGCTTGCCTCTCATGCCGAAGGTACCTGGTTCAAATCAAGGTCGGTGCAGGCATGTTGGAATTTTGGGATTATTCTCACATTTTCCTGTCCCTGATCCTATGGCAGGTAGGATCGAGCACCTAGTCTCCACAGATAAGGGCAGAAAATTCAGAGGGAATGTGTGTGCACGTTGGCAGTTGGAAATTGAGAAGAGCAGGCCGAACAGGATGCTGCCCAGGCAAAACTGAATAAAATTCATTCCCCCCCCCCCCCCCCAAAATGCTGATTGTTGCTGCACTGTGGCGACAATGTGTCTGCTCCAGTTGTAACTGGGCCGCAATGATACAAAGGCAAATTTCCCAAATGGGATTAAAGAACTAGACAAAATTTGACAGCACACTGGTTGTGCTATATGCTGGGGTTAAATTCTGAAAACTAAGGGCTAAAATAATATTTTTTTCACAATATTGTAACTATTAAGTCTGACAAAGACAGTGATTCAGTTGTTTGATTCTCCTGAAAAATTCATAAATACCTGAGTTACCGTAGTTCAACATATGGTCCTCGATATATAAAACTATTTGTCTATCTGGTCATCAATGTTTCCATTCCATTTCAACATCTTCAGCAAACAAAAATTGGATACATCAGATTTGACTTTTGAAAACAATTTATCCACTCCCGTAAAAAAGCTGATGATTACTGTTTACACGCAGGTATTCAAATTTAGGTATGTTTTTAAGAATTCTGAAACTTACGCTCGAGAATAAGAGTGATAATCGGGTTAATTCTTTCAAAAAGTATTTGTAATTGTATCATGTTTGGTAACAAGGCTACGCTTTAATACAAAAGACAAACCTCGTATGCTTCCCAGCGTTCATAACCATCCTCAAAAGTCTCATCCAAGCGATCAATGTAGCAGATGTTCTTGTCCTTGTCTTTGTATGCTACCAAGCCCTGCAAAAATGGAGTAATACAACAATGTGAACACGGAATATACAAATATGCATACAAATTTAACATATTATTGTCAGCTCTAGAACTAACAGCAAACCACTTGCACAGCTGAGAAAAACACTCCCCAACCTGGGGAAAGCTGGCTGATACTGTGATAGTATATATATAAGCATTGCATTTATGACTTACGAAAAAGATGCAACTCTCTGCCATCAAATGAGCTGATGCTTCTCTAGCTCGTCATTGTCTTTGATAAGCTCATATCTTAACTCCTGCCACTCAAAAACTCCATTTTCTTGCACACAGCAAATGGACAACTTAATAATTTTTCTCGCCTTGTCTGGCAAGGTGTAATTTAGGCATTGCAGAGTAATTGTCCATAACATTGGTTGATTCTAGTGCAACAATCTAATCTCCCTAAAACAGTATTTGATATAAACCTACCCTGTCATACTCATGGAGGAACTCCATGGCCTGGGTCTGAGCATTGTCATCATGGTCATGCTTAGCCCTGATCAGCTTGTTCTCATGGTCAACTTCAACAGTCTCAGGAAGCTTTTCCTTGCCATAATGACACTTCCAGCCCTGGCAACATGGTAAAGTAAAGGGGAAAGTCAACCGTGTACAGAGGCCGTTAACAATTAGTTTCAAACTGCCCTTTCTGTAAGCATAACATAGAGCTACAATATTTATTATAAGGGTTCAGCTCGAACACTGACAATACAGCAGTGACTGCATAATTTTGACAGGAATGCACTTACTGATTTCAAATTCCACTGGATACAAGCAAAAAATGTCTCAACATTATACCAAAGCATGTGAAACAGGAAGTTAATTATTTTGACCAGGCATAACCCATGTATAAATACTGAGGAGAGAGGTGGGTGCGCATGAAAACATAGGGAAAAAGAATGAGAAGAAAGCATAATAGTATAACAACTATCAAAATCTGGTTCAATAACACATTATCCACTTAAATACCAATGTTAAAACCCATACCACCATCCTACTTGTTTTTAAGAACTGTCTTTGGAGTACTTATGGCAAGCAGAAAAGATCTATACTAGACTACTAAATATCATGCCACTATTTCAGTGCTGATGAACATGATGGCCTTCATTTTTACAAGGACATGATTACTTCTTGCACCGAACCAACCATTCAACTAGACATTACTTTTGGGTGCTTCACAGTAGCCTCATCCAGAAAATGATCAAATCAAGACAAAAAGTGGATATTACTTCTGTCATCCTTTAAAAATATTCAAATTAAGGAGTCGGGACCAACCTTGCGAGATTGGCGGTGACGGAATCTGTGCACCAGAGCCAAGGTACTCAGGGCAGCAACAGTGAAGATAATGACCAAAGCTACCCCACAGACAATGCGACGATTGCGCTGCTGGCGCAGGCGGTTGCGCATAACATGGGCCCTGCGGTCAGTCTCCACATTGATGACAGCGGGGAATTCCAACTCATCACCTTTTTCAGTGGCAGTCTAAGAAGTGAGAAAGAAAAAAAAAGGGGGCCAGTTCATTAGAAGGACACTCTGGAGCGCAATGAACAAGACACTGATCTTCTGTAAATCATACAATATGAATAGAAAAAAACACATCATCCCCACTCTCCATTTACCTTCCACGCCAACCCTTCCTCACATTTTCAGATTTTGTTCAATAATCCCTTCCATTGCCACATCACATGTTTTATTGTCAGCTCTCCTGGTCAGAATAAATTCCTTCACAGTGACTAACGTTGTGAGTAATGTGACACTTGTTTTGTCTGATTAGCTCATCAATAGTATCACACAGTGTGCACGTAGCTGAGTAGTCCACAAAGGAAGTTTACTTACTATGCATCAAATCCTAAAATACCGCTATACCAATCTCATTCTGGAAACAGGAATGTTTCACGGCACTTACGGTCAGCAGACTAAATCTTAGAGTGTGGGATTGTGATAGCAACAAATCTGGCCTTGGGCCAGTAAGAAGAACTGACTAAGCAGATACAAAACTCAAACTGTGAGAAGGAGGACAGCAAATTTCTTTTTTTCAATATCTTGGCACCTTTTGTCTCTTAAAGTAGGAACTTTAAAAAAGCTGAGACACTAAAAATGTTACTCACTTTGCTTTCTTGCTCAGATCTACCTATCATGATCCGATGTAAGAGTTCTGCTTTATTTCTTCTGACACAACCATTAATTTCTAACTGGATATCAAATTTTTCATAGATCTGTTCATTTTTTTTATAAAACATTTATTTGCCAAACTCCACTCATTCAATCATGGATTTCATTTCCAATTCAGGTTCTAATCTTATGTTTTCATCAGCAGGTACATGGTGACGAAGTTCAAACTCCAAACTATGACCTGAATTGTGCTGTTAACATGAAAACAAGGACCAGAATGGCCAACAAAGCCACAGGTCCCCCTTTCAATATTCAATTTAACATCTTAAATCTTATAAGGGCACCCATCTCCCCTTTTCGCCAGCATCGAAATCAGTTACATAAAGCCAGACAGGCAGTGTAGAGATATATACAACTGAATTCAACCATAAAATCCTATTCATATGAATTGACAAAGCAGGTCCATTAATTGAAAATGTTTTCAATTTTTTGTAAACATATGATCTCTTGCAAATCAATCAATCGTAGCTGGAAAACCACAAGTTTCTGAATGAGATCTGGAAAAAAAAAACCTGCAAACACCTTGATTTATCAAGAGGTACCTGCTATGTACTGCCCAAGACTAAAAATACACATCACAATATCCTTCTCCTCTGGCTGACACTATTTTTACAACAGAAGATCGTCAGGTACAACAGGAAATAAAAGTAATGGTTTATTTCAGATTATCAACAAGTCAGTGGTTACAGAGCATTAACAAGCTAACTCACCAAAATGGCATGCGTTTAAAAAACAAAATAAAAAAAAACACTTGACTAGGGGAGGGGGAAAGAGGAGATTTACACAGTGGCATTCTTTCAACAGGAAGGTAGGATTAAATATTGCCTTCAATTCTTTACACATGAGCTGCAACATTATAACTCATGTGACCCTATGTAAAGAAAGGGACCCAAAGATCATGTGATATATATTCTATGCCAATGCTAACACAGCCAGGTATTCAAGTGCACTCAGCCATGTCAATTTTCTTTTTGGGCCCTCAGGATACACCCGATGACATCAGCAATGTGAAATGATCAATAGCTCAGGTCAGTCCTTAAAGCAGGATATGACACGCAGCAGTCCTTATAGCAGGATATAACACGTTATGGCGCAATTCACAGTGTCCTACTACATGGGACTGACTGTCATTTTTTTTTTACACGAAAACTATATTTCATGGCATTCAAAGGCATAACACAAGTACAAACAATATCTTATCAGACAGAAACAGAAAGAGGGTAAAAGCCTGCATGTGAAGAACAGATTTTCAACAGCAGTGTGCAAAAGGTCCTCAATCTTTTAAAACCGGTTTCACCTTACATTCATGGCTTTTTCCCCCTCTCACAACAATTAAGGTACAATTCCACAGATCTAGCAACACTGACTAATTTTTTTTAATGCTGTAACTCAAGTCAATGGAATTTGGGAACAGAGAGAGACCTGCATGTCAGTGAAACTTATCAATATTATGCGTGATCTTGAAAGAAACATTTTTTAAAACGTGACAGTGTATTTTCACAACACGTAAAGTGTTCTTTATCTGATGGGCAAAGTATTCTCCTCACCAAATCCCTAAAATTTCATCCAAGGGGAAACCAGAAATTTCACTACCCTTAAGAATCACTGCTTTAGCGTACAGTAACAAATCACCTTCACATGAGATTCAAATTGCCTGACTGAGGCTGGAACTTTAACTTGTTTAATGATGTGCTCTATGTCTCAGGATGTTCAGAAAATGATCAGAAAATTCTTTAACTTTGGCCCATCAACCACGATTTGAGAAACTCTGCAACAGTTCCCCTCTGCACATCTGAGTGAGACTTGAAAGCTCCATAATTTATTGTAGTACTAGCAAATACACACTAACATGCCTTCAATGAACAGAAAATGTTGGGTAGATTGGAGACCAGTCACAAATGAAAGGACATTATGTTAGTGAATTGCGTAACTGATCAGCTATTTGTATGCTTAATGGATGGCTGGCTAGCTCACTAACTTGTGATACCTACCAACATGATCGAGGTTTTACATAGATGCTGACCATATTTCTTTGCTTTAAACTCTGTTGTGTTACACATCATGTTGCCACAGAAACTGTTTTTGCATGATTGAAGCATGACAACTGTGACGGTGTGAGTGTTTTTCACACTCAGCCATTACTTCAACATTAATTTAATGACTAAAGTTCTTCTCTGCCTCCCAACGTGGTGGCTTCCCTTAACATTCCATTCACCAGATAAAATACCATTAACAAACTGATTGCCAGAGAACAAAATGCCGTAAACGTTTTGACTTGCTGGTTCCAGGAATGGGTTTTATTTTGCTGAAACTCTAAAATGAAAACTCACAAGATGGTTGCACAATAAAACTGCACAAAAATTTATCAGGAGAGCAGAACCTTGTGACATTTTAAGTCAGTTGGGCAGATGATTAGATCTAGCTCTAAATAAAACATTCAAACTTCAAGTCAGTTTTCTGAGATTAGCACTAATTTTCCTGAGATTGAGTATGGACATCTATGGTTGGGTGAGAGTGTGGGATAACTAACCAAACATAGGATATAATTATAAGATTCCCAATGCCATCATTCTCACACTCTCAGTGACAATCTAATTCAATAAAAAATGCTGGTCAAAATTCTAACCAAGCACACAAGACAAGTAGGAATAAACCACCCCTGATTTTGTCAGTGCATTTGGCTGTTCTAAATCTAGATCTAGATCTAGACATCTGTAACAAAGAAAAAAGAGAGAGAGAGAAAAACTTATGCAAAGTCTCTCCCATATAAGAGGTTGATACCTCCATTTTGGTTGAAATGGTAAAACTAAAAGGTTATAAATTATGGAAAAGATTACTTTTACGGATGGGGATTTATAAAAAAAGGGGCATGGGGTAGGTTTAGAGATAGGGACAGGGTAGGCCTACTCTTGTCTGGGTGGTCCATACATAAGTCATAAGTGATCCCTTCCTTCTGTCCCTCAACCATAGCCCAACAGTAACACCTTCCCTATTTCAGTATTTCCTATCTCAACATGCAATCCAAATTATCCACTGCGAGATCCTTGGGAGTGAAATAAACTTTGAATGAGAAATTTGCAAGGTGTTCAGAGAGTTCACGTTAGAGGCCACACACTTATTCGCAGTCGTCTTCGAATAATCTTCAATCAAAATCTTATTCCCAGACGGATTTTCAGTTTTGTGATTTTTATTTACGAAGAGCTCCTTCAGGGCACAATTCTGGCTTGTTTTGTTGAATAATTAGGCTTTTCACTCAGTAAGGTGGCTTGACTCGCAATATTGCATGGTGTTTCTTGCAGTAATGATGCACCAGGTTGTCTTTTTTTTAAGCGATACTTATCGGTTATTGTATCCTAGGTGGCACTGAGAGATGGAGAGAGCAAGAGCGGGCATTAGAGAAACCCTACTTAGTAACGCTTTTACTTAAATTCCCTGGTGGCATGCTAACAAGCAAATTCGCCTGCTGAGTCAGTAAAGGAGGTTCGAATCTCCGCAAGAGCTGACTTTAAAAAAAAAATCTAACTGCTTTTTCCCCCACTGATCATCGCTGCTTTGCTCCAGAGTATAAAATTGTGACTAGGAAATTAAAAAAAATTTTTTTTTTAGCTGAATTATTAGCCGATTTTGTCAGGTGTGAAATCACAGAAGAAAGTCAGGCAGAGCAAATAAAAATGAACTAAACTTCCATGCAAATAAAAAGTAATATAAAACAAAACATGACAAATAGCTGAAGCAGAAGACCCCCAACATATATTTTCCTTATACAGGACAGATCTAAGTTGCCGTAGAGAGAGATGAAATTAATGTTCGCGTTCAGTTCAAACCGACTACAAAGAAATCATTTTACATCTTTAAAATCTGATTTACATTTTTATTCCTACTTAGCAACTGTCCTGTTCAATGAACTGGAATAAATAAAAGAAGTAATTTGGAGCACACTAGTAATGGTCAGTTTCCCCACGACATCAATTTTGCAACATCCTCAGGAAAAAAAATTACTAATATAATAATGAGCAATACTAAGTTTTAAAAAAAACAAAGCTCCAGTGTGGAATTGAACCGGTGGTCTGCGACTGATAACTGCAGATGTTAGTCATTGTGCTACCGCAGACCACAATTGGCTAAAGGAACTCTTCCACAGTAGTCATCACAAAACCAAGAAACCCCCCATCTGCGAATAAGCACTTATTTGTTTTATTGTTAAAACAAAAAGATATTAAAAATGTAGACTACAAAGACAAAGTATGTTTATCAGCCGATACGGATACTAGCAGATATAATGGGTATTTTGGTTTCTAGGTGATGTTTATTTTAGAACCATTGAACAGGGTCTGCAGTAGTGCAGTGATCAGCATCTTCGCCTGACAATCAGGGGACAGTAGTTTGAATCTCAGCAGGGCAGGTTTTTTTTTTCCTTTGCGGAATCAGTCTGTTTAAATTTTTTGCTTTTTATCCAGCTACAATATTATAAGGAATAAATATAAATCCAGCTTTTTTTAAAAAAAAAAAAATTAGATCTAGATCTAGTCAACTCCAATACTGACGGATAAACCCGGGCAGTATCCCCCGATAATGTTGGAGAATAATAATAATGGTGGCCTATTACTGTTTTCTTAGACCCTACAGTGTAGATCATCTATAATAATAATAATAATAATATAATAATAATGGATGGCATTTATATAGCATAGCGCATATATATATCCGTTGCCATTAGAATAACTCTATGCGCATAATAATAATGGATGGCATTTATATAGCATCATCATCATCATCATTGCCTTTCTCACCCTGGATCAGGGTATAGGCCACCAACAAACACTTTCCATCCCTCTCTATCATGGGCCAGTCTCTTTACATTATTCCAAGTCTTTCCGCTTCGTTGCACATCATTTTCTCTGGCTCTTCTCCACGTTCCGCGCGGCCTTCCTCTTGATCTCTTGCCCTGGGGATTCCAATCCAATACCTTCTTCGTGATGCTGTTTCCTGGCCTCCTGAGAGTGTGGCCGATCCATCTCCATCGCCTCCTACCAATTTCCTCTCTGACTGGGCTCTGTCTTGTTCTTTTCCATACAATTTCATTGCTGACCTTGTCTGTCCATCTGATCTTAAGTAGCTTCCTCAAACATCTGTTGATGAAAACTTGGATTCTCTTTATGCAGGCCTGGGACGCATTCCAAGTCTCACATCCATACAACAGGACTGACTTCACGTTCGATTTATATAGCATAGCGCATATATATATATATCCATTGCCATTAGAATTTTCTACGCGCTTTACAGAAGCTCTCTCACTCGCTCTTTCTTTCTCTCTAGTCTCACCCTCTCTCACTCTCTCTATCTCAGAGCAAATTGTAATCTAGTCTAGATCTAATCTAGAACTACAGTCTAGATCTACATATAACATAGGCTGCCCTTATTCGTCAACATTATCGGTGGATACTGCCCGGGTTTATCCGCCGATAATGTTGGCAGATACTGCCCAGGGCGGATATTTGGGTTTATCCAGCAACACTACCCGCAGATCTTGGGCCGCCAACAGTATCGGCGGATAAAGCTCGGGTTTATCCGCAGGTACTGGGTGTTGACTAATGACCAAACAAACAAACAAGCAGACTGGATTTATTCCTAACGTTGCTGGATTAAAAAAAAAAAAAAATTACCAAATAGATTGATTACTGATAAAAATGATTTTTATAAGAAAAGACGAAAAAAAACCCTACCTCACATGCCGAGAATCAAACCACTGTCCCCTGATTGACAGGTGTAGAATACCAAAAAAAAACAAAAAAAAACCCATTGGATTTATTCCGCTATTGTTCTTGGATTAATTGTGAAAAAAAAGATTGTTTCCTGATAAAAAGACTTCAAGTTTAAATGAAAAAAAAACAAACAAAAAAACTGTCGTGCTGAGAACCAAACCACGGACCCCTGACTTACGGGCGGAGATGCTTACGACTACGCCACTGAGAACCCTGAGTAACTGTGAGGGTGAGGAAAGTCTTACTATTACTAAATTTGCATGACCAAACCAAGAAACCCATATCAACGGATTAAACCTGAACCTTCATATATATATAAGATAGATCTAGATCTAGATTAGATCTATATCATTAAATCAATAAAATTCCAACCAAGTCCAAGTCTCTCCAATTTCAATCTATCGTTTTCAACACTCGCTTACTACGATGTTGATCGCGTCGAGATGAACGGAACAAGGGAGGAAGACGGAGAAAGGGTTCGAATCAGGGGAGATGACTCGCAAATACAGAATTTATGTTCACGGATAAAAAAAAATCCTAGGGGAAATTTTATCCGACAGTAATCAGTATGATGAGTATCGCCGACGGATACACTTCGTATAAAAATAATATAAGAAGTTGGCAGTTGCATCGTCTGTAGTGTTATCAAATAGAACAAAAAGAAGTGAAAATTATATGGCTAATGAGGAAACTTGAAGTAGAAAGTTAGAAGTTCACAGAGTCTGTGTATTCTTTTGCCGACACAGTTCTAAATCTAACTTCTTCTTCTTCTTCTTCTTCTTTTATAGTTGGTTCGTCTATAAGACGATTCCCCAACTGCACTATAGTATGCGACTCAACGTCGCTCCTCTGAGGCTAAAAGCAGGGTAAAACCTTACATAGATGTTAAGACCATTTAAAAATATATTAGTTGTATAAAGTCTTTTGTATATATAACTCTGGTATAAATATCTCTTGGTTTCCAGATTGTGCACAGAAATACAACCCGCACTTTAGTTACAATGGTAGCTGCAACGGATAATAATGTTCTTAAATTCATTGTCGAAAGTCATTGCAGACGATAGTGTTTGGACTTCTGCCGGGAGGTTGTTCCACATCCTGATGACATTAGGGTAAAAAGAATAAAGATGGCTGTTAACCCGTGAGCTTGGGATGTTATATTTTATATTATTCCTTCTGTTGCCTCTGGTATTAATGGTGAGGTGGTTCAGTGGGATATGGATATTTCCTTCCCTGCCTTTATAAAATATTTTTACTTTGTTTTTTGCTCTCCTCTCTTCTAATGGTGTCCACTCGAGGTCTCTCATCATTTTATTTACACTACTACTTCTAGTATAGTCATTTGTCACAAAGCGGGCAGCTCTCCTCTGGACCCTTTCCAGTTGGTCTATGTTTATTCGACAGTGGGGGTCCCAGACACTGCAGCCATACTCTAGGGAGGGCCTCACAAAGGTGTTATAGCATTTTTCTTTTACTTTCCTATCGCAGTTAGAGATGTTCCTTTTTAGAAATGCCAGTATACCGTTTGCTTTGTTACATGTGTTATTAATGTGTTGGTTCCATGTAAGTTTTCTGTCCAATGTAACTCCCAAATATTTAGCCTCATGTGTTTCGCTCAATTTTTCGTCGTGTATAAAGTAGTCTGAGGTGATGATGTGTTTTTTATTTGAAATTCTCAGGACTTGGCATTTATTTATACTGAACAGGATGTCGCGCTATCCTACGATCAAGGCCTTGGCTGGATCTCTAGATTCTAGATCTAGAGTTCTAGATCTAGATCTAGATCTAGATATCTAGATCTAGATCTAGAGATCATAGTCTCACACACAAGAAAATGAGAAATGCTCTAGTCTACACTTAAAATCAGACTTAAAACGGTTACCTCATTAGCTGCCAACTTCAATGGTTCCTTTCCGGCCAAGGACACTTTCGGTGGAGACATGTTTTTCTCAACAGAAGGAATCTACAATGATATTACAAAATGTCGGATTGAGAACACAAAATGTCAACACAAGGAAGTTCACTATTTTTTTCACTCCCCCTTCGAGATATTGACCAGGTACTCTATTGGCTATGCAGATTTTGAGAGAAATCAGACTCAGTTTTTCATTGCAACAATTAAATATCCTAAATTTGAATGTATTCTCAACTGTAATGAAATTGGATACATTTTTAAACTTCTGCCGCTTATTCATTTTTTGTTTTGATCTTTTCTTGGAAAATAAAATGACAATAATCTTCATTACTTTATTTTGAATCACTATGATGTTAAACTGGCATATCTGATTTTTACGTAACGATCCGTCACCAGTACTAGTTTACATCCGGGCTCTTTACATAATAAACAAAAACATTATCGCTGGATATTACAGTAGGCCAAGCTGTAAGTGCCAGCTCAATAGCGACTACACTTAGAATTGAGTACATCAAATACATTGTTCATTGTAAAGGTCAAGTGGCCATGATAAAACAGGTGTATAATTCATATCGGCATTGCCATTGTTATATATCCATATATAATCAAGGGAAATTATGCATACATGTAATTTACTTAGTTACTGCCCTTGGTTAGACCTACACTTAATTACGTAGTAAGGGAAATAATTTACCTCTTATGCGTTGTGTGATTAATTAACACCACCACTTTACTTACATTACTTTTCATGTTGCATTACTCTCAGTGAGTTGGTAATACATTAGGTCACCTATTCTAAAGTATGAAAGTGTGTGAATGACTTTATCTTTATTGATATTTGGTGACTCTCATTACTCTATGCATTATTATGTACATCTACTGCGATACTGTATATAACTAATGACCTGTAAATATTACCAGAATAAAGTTGGTTATCTTCCCGGCTACAACTGACTTCTCTTTGTTTG
Source organism: Onchidella celtica (assembly GCA_963931925.1). Taxonomy (NCBI): domain Eukaryota; kingdom Metazoa; phylum Mollusca; class Gastropoda; order Systellommatophora; family Onchidiidae; genus Onchidella; species Onchidella celtica. The sequence continues at coordinate 22,128,255 of OZ007570.1, read as the reverse complement.
TTATCACCACATAACAAATTGGCGACGAAGATGGGATCTTCACAAGTTCTCCCAGTACTACAAGAACCCAAGCCAGCCAAGCCTTAAAGGCGGAAGGAAGCCAATACAAGCCTGCGGAATCAGACCAGCAGCAAGCCAAGCAGCTTCAGTACCCAAGCCAGCTCACGGACCAACCACCCGGATCCAAGTAGCGGACCTGAAGCTGTACATAGAGCCAAGCAACGTCTCGGCTAGCTCTAAAACACCGAGTAGCTCGCTCTTAGCTATCTCGAATTGAAAACCGCCAGTCAGCTGTGCCAAGTAGCCCAGCCGTGCCTCAAGATGCCGAAGACTCCAGCTGCAGAAACGTCACAAGAAGACCTCATCACTTTGCTGCGTAATCAGATGGAACAGCAACGAGAACAGATGGAACTGCAGCGACAGCAGATGGAAGCACTGATGTCTTTGGCTATGAACAAGCCAGTCACCAACACCAAGTTCGAAGCATTTGATTCAACAATAGAACTGTGGTCAGATTACTGGGCAAGGTTTACCACCTTCACAAAGGCAAACTCCATACCAGAAGCAAAAAAGGTTGACATTTTTCTGACCAACCAGAACAGTGAGGTCTACAAGATGCTAAAAAACCAAGCTTCTCAACAGACCCCGCCGATAGACGTCAACGAAATAACCATTGAAACTATCAAGACCTGGATGGGGGAACATTTCGACCCCAAACGTTTCGTTGTGCGGGAAAGGTTTAAATTTTGGACCTACACTGACAGAAAGACTGCAGAAAGTGTGCACCAACTGGCTGCTCGCATTCGTCAAGAGGCAGCGCAGCGACTTGCGACTTCGCATCAATCCAAGACCCACTTGACGAGGCCATGCGTACACGATTTGTCTGCTCCATTAAAAATGAAGCGGTCATAAAGGCACTGTTCAAGATTAAAGATGATGAACTAACCTTCAGCAAGGCAGTAGAGGTGGCGGCAGAGGTCGAGGAGGCGTCAAAGGTGGCCAAAGAAACATCCGGTACCAGTGACGGCGAAGTCTTCAAGCTCAATCAGAGAAGAAAATGCAAGCAAAACCCTCAACAGCAAACTCAAGTCCAGGGCTATCCATCAATGTTTAAAAAGTCAAGCAAACCGACAACGAAGAAGACTGTTTGCAGCAGATGCGAAGGACAGCACAGCCGAAATGAGTGCAGGTTCGCTAACGCCGTGTGCCATTTCTGTAACATAAAAGGGCACATAGAGTCAGCTTGTCGGAAGAAGAAAAGTCAACAACGTCCGATCAAGAGGATACAAACTGTCCGTTGGAATACAGCGGGACCAATCACCGAGACATGCTGCGTCAACAACCAGCCTGTCCAGTTTGAAATCGACACTGGTTCTAGGGACAACTTCATTTCAACCAAGACATGGCGCAGTTTGAAGTCCCCTAAACTCACCACTGTGAAATGCCAGTACAAGTGTGCCTCAGGTCAGAAACTACCAGTGACGGGCGAAATATTTCTACATACATCGCATGCCAAGACAACTTGTATACAGAAATTCGTCGTGACACAGATGGACTTTAACCTGCTTGGAAGAGCAACCACAAAGCGATTGGGAATCTCAGTGGACAATCTCCTACACAAAGTTTTCGACGATTTGAAACCGGATGCAGTCCTGCAGACGTCCTGTCGAAACTTGTGTGCGGAATATCCTGATATCTTCAAGCAAGAACTGGGAACACTGAAAGATTTTGAATTGGAGATCAACTTCAAGTCCGATGCCAAGCCAGTGTTTCACAGACCCAGACCAGTCCCTATTGCCATCCAAGAGGACCTGGACGCAGCGATCCAAGCTGGCATCAACCAAGGGATCTGGGAACCAGTTCAATTTAACCCCTATGGCACTCCAGTTGTCCCCATCAAGAAGAAGACCAACCCAGGCAGCAAGCAGAAGATACGAGTGTGTGGAGATTATTCTGTCACGGTCAACCCACAACTGGAGCCACACCGCCATCCAATGCCATTACCTGAGGACCTGATGCGCAAGTTGGGAAAAAGGACATGGTTTCACCAAGATTGACCTTGCCGATGCCTATAATCAAATATGCCTTGGTCCAGAATCCCAGAAGAAATTGGCCCTCAGCACACATAGAGGTGTTCTTCTCCAGAAGCGTCTCCCATTTGGAATCACGTCAGCCCCAGGCTACTTCCAAGAAATAATGGACCAGCTGACGCAAGATCTACCTGGAGTGGCAGCCTACATGGATGACATCCTGGTGAGTGGCGACACAGCAGAGCAACACCTTAGCAACCTAAGAGGATTACTACAACGACTCCAGGATAAGGGACTCCGCTGCAGAAAGGATAAGTGTTCCTTTGCACAACCGTATGTCGAGTATCTGGGACACTACTTATCCAAAGATGGCATAGCAAAGGGGCCAAAAGCAGACGCAGTCACAAGGATGCCAGCACCTACAGACGTCTCAAGCCTTCGTTCTTTCCTGGGTCAAGTCCAATTCTACAATAAGTTCCTGCCGAATGTATCAACAACATTGGAGCCTCTCTACAGACTCACTCAGAAGGACGTTCCGTGGCACTGGGGAACTGAAGAAGAAGCTTGTTTCCAGGACGTCAAGAAGATGTTGATGTCTGACACTGTGCTGGCCCACTTTGATCCATCTCTAGAAGTGGGCATATCCTGCGATGCTTCTCAAGTTGGGATTGGAGCAGTCCTGTTTCACCGATACCCAGATGGCAGCAAAAGACCCATCAGCAATGCGTCCAAGACCCTCACTGGAACACAGCGCAAATACAGCCAGATCCAGAGAGAAGCCCTAGCCATCATCTTCGGCCTAAACAAGTTTCATCAGTTTCTGTATGGCCGTAAGTTCATCCTGGTGACGGACCACAAGCCGCTAATTGCTTTGTTTGGGCCAACAAAAGCAACTCCAGCACTGGCAGCAAACAGACTGGCAAGATGGGCTCTTACCCTGAGCCAGTATCATTACAGGATCGAGTTCCGGAAGACAGCTCAACATGGCAATGCCGACGCTCTCAGTCGACTTCCAGCCGGCCCGGACAAGATGTTTGACCAGCAGGAATCAGGTGCAGATGCAAACACTATCTGCACCATCAAGATGATCAGCAAGCAAGTCGCCCCAACGGACTCAAAAGCTGTTATCAAGGCAACGTCTGAAGATGCGCTACTGTCAACAGTGAAGACCTTCTTACAAGACGGATGGCCGTACGATATTCCAAGTACGGTAAAGCCTTTCTACTCCATACGAGACTCCTTGTCACAGTCAACTGGTTGTCTCTTTTATGGATCCAGACTCATCATCCCACAAAGCCTGCAGCCTCAGATCCTAGAGATTCTTCACCTTGGACATTTTGGGATGCAGCGAATGAAACAGTTGGCAAGAACAGCAGTTTACTGGCCCGGCATTGATGCAGACATCACAGACGTCTCCCGCAGCTGCCTAGCCTGTAACGAACACCAGAAGCTTCCTGCCAAGCAGACGCACCCTTGGACAATTCCTGAAGAACCTTGGAGCAGAGTCCATGTCGACCATGCTGTCAACTTCAAAGGACACAATTGGTTAGTCATGGTGGATGCCCTGTCCAAGTACCCATGTGTGCACCTGATGACTTCCATCACCACCAAGGCGACGACCCGCAAACTGGACGAGGACTTCGCACATTTTGGTTATCCGCACACCATTGTGACTGACAACGCCCAGTGTTTCTCATCAGAGGAGTTCAAGGCTTGGTGCAAGGAAAGAGGCATCCAACATCTACAAGGAGCTCCGTACCACCCAGCCACAAATGGTGCAGCTGAGAGACTCGTCCAGAGTTTCAAGCAGTCTCTAAAGAAGTCAAGTCTTCCTCCAATTGACGCCATCCAGGAATTCCTGATGCTGTACAGACGTACACCTCTACCATGTGGATCCAGTCCCAGTCAACTACTGAATGGCCGTCAAATCAGGACCAAGCTTGATGTCATCCTTCCCGCGAGAGAACGACATGCCAGTCCGCCCGATGCCGTCGACCAGACTCCAGATGTTCCACCAGCCCGTCGAAGACAACGCAGACGACAGAAAGCTATAGTCAAATCTGCCGACCGTCAACCGAAGTTCAACGTTGGTGATCCCTGCTTCGCTTTGTCTTTCAAAGGGGGGCGTAAGGACAAATGGAAATCTGCACAGGTGACGGCAACCATTGGCCACAGCCTGTTTGAAGTCATTCTACCAGATGGACCAATTTGCCGCCGGCATACAGATCAGCTACGTCCTCGACGACAGAGACATAGAGACTGATTTGTTTGTAAAGGTTCAGAAACCTACCGCACCATTCTGACATGGGGTGGCAAGGACTGACCTATGACAGAGTACGGAAACCTACCACACCATCCTGACATGGGGTGGCAAGGACCGCACTCCAGGACTGACGTGTCCGTAAACCTACCACACTATCCTGGCATAGGGTGGATAGGAGCGGACGAGACCGAGACCTACCACACCATTCTGACATGGGGTGGCAAGGACCGATCTCGACAAGACGCGACTTTATCATGTTTATGTAGCATGAATTTTAGTTTTAGCCTTCACCATATGTACTTCAGGCTAGAAGGGAGGTGTTATATATCCATATATAATCAAGGGAAATTATGCATACATGTAATTTACTTAGTTACTGCCCTTGGTTAGACCTACACTTAATTACGTAGTAAGGGAAATAATTTACCTCTTATGCGTTGTGTGATTAATTAACACCACCACTTTACTTACATTACTTTTCATGTTGCATTACTCTCAGTGAGTTGGTAATACATTAGGTCACCTATTCTAAAGTATGAAAGTGTGTGAATGACTTTATCTTTATTGATATTTGGTGACCCTCATTACTCTATGCATTATTATGTACATCTACTGCGATACTGTATATAACTAATGACCTGTAAATATTACCAGAATAAAGTTGCTTATCTTCCCGGCTACAACTGACTTCTCTTTGTTTGTTATCACCACATAACAGCCATCATGACGGCGACCAGAAAAAAAAAAAAGATTATAATTTAAGTAGCTGGGTGACTAGACGTCTATTGCGCTTTAATTATTTATTCAGTTGGGTAATTTGAAATTTAAAAAAAAGGGGAAAGGGGACAAGAAAATGCCTGCCCTTCGTTGCTGTCGCTTAATTATTGTCAAATTTATAAATTAATGTTAACTGTTGCCCCAGTGATATGTTCGTTGTTGCCTTTGTTCTCGCTCCTGAAGAAACCAAAGCAGAGAAATACTCTGGAAACAGTAAAAATCCATGCAGTTAGCATAAGATACACTTTAACAACGTCTAAAACAAAAGCCCAAAATTGTGTTTGGTAATATATATATATAGTTACTTCCTGCTACATAATGTTTAAGGTCCTCTGTTTCGATGTAATGGACATTTACATTATATATATCTATACAAAAAAAATGTAAGAAAACCCCTTTGTTCCCTATGGACTCAAAAACTACTGGACGTATTGAACTGAAATTTGGCACACACAATTGTACGATACTGACCAGTGTTCCTATGTACATAAGCATAAAAAAGCTTATGGGATTCGTGAGTTATTCCAATAATGCGACAAGAATGGAACAGTAAATTTGCGAGAGCGTTTGATCCGAATTGTACGTCCGTTAACCTATGACCTCTTTCTTTGTTAATCGCTTTTCCACTTCCGGCCCGGAATTCGATTCATAATCACAGTAGCTAGATCTAGCATGCACTGATGCAGCATGCCCCCTAAAAAACGTACTATCGGTAGGCATACGCCAAAAGCCAGAAATGTTCGTCAAAGAAGAATACCAGATAACCAAAATCTAGATCTAGATCTACAAATTCGCCATGCACTGATGCAGCATGCCCCCTAAAAGTCGTACTATCGGTAGGCATACGCCAAAAGCCAGAAATGTTCGTCAGAGAAGAATACCAGATAACCAAAATCTAGATCTAGATCTACAAATTCGTCTATGTTCTACTCTTTCCGAGGGGAGAAGATGGATGGCAGACTGGAATTTCACACCAGGCCAATAGGAAGGGACAAGTCACCCCAATGGAGTTCTATTCCTATCGATTAATGGAAAGGGGAGACTTTAGCATATTACATCACAGTGGCCGACTTTTTCAGCAATATGTTGTCGATCAGTTTGCAAAAATGGAACAACAGAGACTCAGGTTTTTGAGGTTCAACCAAAACACCTTGCGTGCAGAACTCTATCAGGGCCTTGCTGATGCTGTGGCTGCTGGAGACACAGATGGTACATCTATTGGCCGAAAAGTCATACTGCCAGCAACATATGCCGGAAGCCCACGTAACATGATGCAGTTGTATCAGGATGCAATGTCGATTGTACGTGCCTTTGGAAAGCCTGATTTGTTTATTACATTTACATGTAATCCATCCTGGCCTGAAATAAAGAGGGAGTTAAGGGGTCGACAGGAGGCCAGTAACCGTCCAGATTTGATTGCTCGCATATATTCAGATTAAAGATGCAAAGCTTTATGAACGACATACTGAAGAAGAAAATCTTTGGACCAGTTATTGCCTATGTTCGAGTCATCGAATTTCAGAAAAGGGGTCTTCCTCACACACACATGCTCCTTATACTGGATAATGATCACAAACCAAGAACAACAGAGGATATAGACAGGATAGTGAAAGCTGAACTGACAAACGACCCTGTTCTTAAGGATTTGGTGAAGACACACATGATGCACGGGCCATGTGGTGCTGCCTTTCCAAACAGTCCCTGCATGGTTGACGGAAAATGCAGTAAGGAATTTCCAAAGACCTATGCAGACAGTACATCATTCACCACTTCATCATACCCAAAGTACAAACGGCCTTGCAATGACATCTCAGTGGACAAACAGGGTGTTTCTTTGGATAACAAGTGGGTAGTGCCATACAACCCATACGTCCTCCTCTCAAAGTACAGAGCCCTTATCAATGTTGAAGTATGCAATAGTGTGACTGCTGTGAAATACCTATACAAGTATGTGTACAAGGGACATGATAGAGTAATGATCCACTTCACTACTTCAGATGATGAAATCCAGAGATACGTGGATGCCCGCTACGTTTCAGCCAGTGAGGCATGCTGGAGACTCTTCAGTTTTGAAATGCAGGATAGGTACCCTGCCATTCAAAGGCTTGCCCTTCATCTTCCAGACCAGCAGAGTGTTGTGTATAGAGAGGGACAAGCTCAGAATGCATTAGCTGCACCCAAAGCCACCACACCTATGGCTTGCTTTGAAGCAAACAAGGCCCATGAGGCGGCAAGGAACCTGTTCTACCATGAGATGCCAGAGCACTTTGTTTGGGATAAAACTGCCTGCTGCTGGAAACCAAGACAGAGGGATATAAAATGTATTGGCAGATTATACTGTGCAACTCCAGCGGAAGGAGAGCGTTTCTATCTGCGAGTGTTACTGCGCAATATTAAAGGTGCCATTTCATTCAATGACTTGAAGACTGTGAGAAACGGCCACCTATCACATTCCTTTAAAGAGGCCTGCTACATGAGAGGATTACTCGAGAGTGATGAGGAGTGGAAGGTTTGCCTTCAAGAAGCATCTCAGTATGCTATGCCAGCTCAAATGCGACAGTTGTTTGCAATGGTTTTGGTCTTCTGTGACCCTGTGCAGCCATTACTGTTGTGGCAACAATTTGAAGTAGCCTTGACAGAAGATTATTTACACAGAAAGTTTCATCAGTCACGTGCACAACCTGACCAATGTTGCTCAAACATGGCCCTCCATGAAATCAATGAAATTCTGCATACTCATAACAAGTCTGTAGAGGATTATTCTTTGCCGCAGCCAACCATGAATTCTGCTGGCATTACCACTCAAGACAACTGGAATGCAGATGAAGAGAGACAGAAAGCTGCTGCCTGGATAATTTCTATGAATGCAGATCAACTTGCAGCATTCAATCAAGTGATGGAGGCTGTACTTTCTGTAAATCCACAACAGTCATTGTTTTTTATTGATGGGCCAGGCGGCACTGGAAAGACTTTCTTATACAACACATTGCCGGCAGAAATACGGGGCAGAGGACTGGCCGCATTACCCATGGCATCATCTGGAATTGCTTCTGAACTTCTCGATGGCGGCAGAACAGCACACTCAACATTGAAGATACCTATTCCAATTAATGCATCAAGCATGTGCAGCATATCCAGAGGCTCTGAAGCTGCTGCTCAGATACGGGCTTGCAGCTTATTGATTTGGGATGAGGCACCAATGACAGACAAGCAGGTATTTGAGTGTGTGGACAGATCGTTTCAAGATGTCATGGGTAACACTAAGCTTTTTGGCTGCAAAGTTATCGTCCTTGGTGGAGACTTTCGTCAAGTTTTACCTGTGGTGCGACATGGATCTGAGGGTGACATTGTCAATGCAACTTTGAAATCATCGTATTTGTGGCAGTATGTCAAGATAATGAAGCTGACACAAAATATGCGAACAAACAGCAACGATGGCTTCGACACTTGGTTGCTCCAGGTTGGCAATGGGCTAGAGCCAACTCTGCCTGACTCTGTAAATATACAACTTCCTCCTCAAGTCTGCCTTCCACAAAATGCAGATATAGAGGCTTTAGTCAGTACAGTCTTTTCAGAGACAAGTGAAGCAGACCTTACTGATGCAGCTATTCTAACCACCACGAATGACTATGTTGATCAACTGAATAACAAAGTCCTCAAGAAACTACCTACAGAGGAAAAAATTTACTTAAGTGCTGATTCAGTATGTGACACTGAAAATCCAGCATTTTTTCCCACAGATTTCCTTAACAGCCTCAATCTGTCAGGGTTACCCCCTCATGTCCTGGCGCTGAAAATTGGCACACCAGCAATGCTCCTCAGGAACCTCTCTCCAAAACAGGGTCTGCTGAATGGGACAAGGATTCTTCTCACAAAGCTTGGAGACAGAGTTATCGAGGGACGGCTTCTTACTGGGAGAAATAGGGGTCAATTTGTGGTTATTCCAAGAATAACCCTCTCGCCTTCTGATTCTGGCTTGCCTTTTACATTACGCAGACGACAATTTCCTCTGCGAACATGTTTCGCAATGACAGTGAACAAATCACAAGGGCAAACTTTGAACAAAGTAGGGATTTACTTGCCAGAGCCAGTATTCAGTCATGGCCAGCTCTATGTTGCTCTTTCAAGAGCAAAGAACTTTAATTCTATCACAGTTTTAGTTCCAACCAAAGGACAAACTCGGAATGTTGTGTATAAGACTGTGCTGTAGCACAAACTTGGATATATTACCCTACAGCCATGGCCAGTTGTTACTTTGGGGTAAGTTAAGTTTAAATGTGGCATGTTACTTTTACTGGCTTTTATCTTTTACTGCTCTACCACAACTTTGTCCTCTCTCCCGTTCATTTGAACGGGTTTCATACTAGTAATCCATAAAAACGACATGATTAAACATGAAGGAGAGAGATTCAGTAAACATTAAGTTAAAAAAAAAAAAAAAGCATGCCAGTTCTCAATAATTCTTCTGCACTGAATTGAGCATGCAGGTCCCATTAGGTTGTTTATGTTTACTTTCCCCGCGTGCACGTTGGGCAAGTTAAAAATACCTTGGCAGTTAGAAATCGAAATGGGCAGGCCGAACAGGCCGCTGCCTGGGCAAAATTAAATAAAATTCATCCTTATCCCCCCCCCCCCCCCCCCCCCCCCCCCCCAAACCCGCCGATCGGCGCTGCACTGTGGCGACGACGTGTCAGCTCCAGTTGTAACTGGGCTGCATTGACATAAAGGCAACTTTCACAAATGGGATAAAAGAAGTATACAAATGCAAATAATAATTTTAGAGGAAAAAGCAGATCTTTAGGCCTACTAACAATATTAATAGTTGAAGATGCTGTAAAAATAGTTTTTGAAATTCGTACGGCCATCTGTCCTTTCCTTCAGTCTCTGTATGCATTGAGAAATCTCATCCCAGGTCACTAAGCGAATTTTATCATTCCTTGTGCAATGCCAATGATAATATTAATATATTGTTCATGTTCACCCTCGCGTCCTCACAATAGGCATGTCGAGATAATTATAGCGACAATGGCCTTTAGGTAAGCTTATTCAGTTATTTGTTTTCAACTTTTGTCTGGTTATTTATCAGCCTGTTTTCATTTTACTTCCTCGTGTGTTATATTCAACTTCACCCTTTATCTATCCACCCATCCATCGGTTCTCCCATCAATCCATCCAACCATTCTTTGGTAATCAAATATGTAGCCTACAATCTGGATTACAGAACATTGCAATCATTTCCGTTGGAGATGGTCCAGACAGCTCATGAAACAGCATTAAAAGAAAGAAAAAAGAAACCATCGCCAAAATTAAGGAATTCAGGGCATTCGTATTGCACCAGATACCCGTCACATTCATATGAGTAAGTTGTTAAAAGTGAAAATACTACATGTACTTCTATGTTGTAGGAGCGGTTTTCGACTTGCAGTGTGTTGCGTGATGAGCGCTATATATCAATGCGCTGCGCAGTATGGAGTAATGGTATTAGCAGTGAGAAAATAACTCAATTTTTGGATTACATTCAGTGTGAAAATATTAAAAAAGTATCTTCAAGTCAGAGGACTGATTTCTTTCCTCAGATATATGAAATGGGGAAACGCTCGTTATGCGGATGTGCACACTGTTGCCTTGTATAGTATCTTTGTGATTCGGCACCTGGCGTATTGCATCGCTCTTGCGGAAAATGGTCAACATAATGAATACTCAGTATCTAAAAATAAAACTGCATGCTGTACATAAATATCAGATGAGATACCGGCGTTTCTTCAGTGATGTCCAACTAAGCAGTGAGATAGTGAAGAAAGAGAGATAGATCTTTCTCAAATTTTCTACCATTTAAACGACACCTCGTTAACTAATTCATCTTCTGAAATGCGTGGACGAGGCCGCGGTAGAGGGCGTGGAAGAGGTGTGGGAAGAGGAAGGGGCCGTGGTGGTTCAAGAGGTGGACACCGGAAGGGTCACAGAACAGCGAACAGTCAGCCTCCAACTGCAGAGAAATCAGAAAGGAAAGTAGCAAATATTGAGGAAGACCCGACAGCATTTTTCACAGGCACTGCTTACACAGATCAACACTTGACTGGTCAGAATGCAAACCGGAACCGCTATGCGGCAACTCTGGCGGTGCTTGTGGAAAACAAGATTCAAGTTGCTCAAAGTATTTATTTTTATATATTTAATAGATTGTTTTACTTTGACTGGCTAGGGGAGAGTTAATGAACCCTGCACTTGCACACACAAAAAAGCATAACAGCCTTAATTACCTGATATTCTACACTTAGCTAGTTATTTCAAAACAGACATAAATAAATGGAAATAACCATTTAACACGTACATCCACAAGTTCTCATCCTGGGTGCGGTGCTTTTTAGTCTTTGTAGGATGATTATATGCAACGCGTCTCAGATGTCTGGTGCATTTTCCCCTAGTTTGTCTTAATTTTTATTGTACAATGTTTTGTTTGTGCCTTAAACAAGAATTAAATAAATAATCAAAGATTCTGATGATAAAAATTCACTTTGCATAATTATATGGTATATAAGATCCCTGCCAGTATCCCGTCAATCCAATGTAGATTTGTGCAGGGTTTCCTTCTGCAAGGTTTATAGGATATTGTGGAGGCAGATTCCTTACATCAAAACAATGTCGGTCAGATGCTGTAACCAACGGATCTGCATAAGAACAGTCATTCCTTGAACAAATGACCTCAAGTCTGCACATCGGATTTCCAGAAGGTTAAATTGCTACATGGGGTTCTTCATGAATAATGAAATCTTGTGGAAAAAGTGTGAAATATTACAAAATTGTGAATTTAGTTTTCCTCACATAAATTATGAGCTGCACCATAAATGCTATGATTGCTAATAATTTAATGTCTGTTACAGATGCATGCATCAAAGCTTTGGCTATGGCTTGGGCTAGAGGAGACACAGAGCTTGCCTCTGCATTTCTCAGTCTCCGCACTCAGTTTGGTCTAGTAGAGGTACTGAGAGCAGTCAACATGTTAGATGCTGGGCGACAAGTTCGGTCCCTTGAGAAACGTTTGAAATGCTTACAGCTATCAGGAAATAAAGTTCGGCCAAATAAGCTGGGAAAATTGAAGTCAGACATCGATAACCTCAACAAATTGAAACCGCCAGTAAGTTTTATCTTTATACTATCAACATTTTGGCATTATCATTCAATCCATCTCAATTTGTTAATTTGATGTCATGAAATCTAGACATAATGAAGCATGGAACTGAAACAGTGCCAAGAAATTATGAATTTGTGTGTGCGGCTGAAGAAAGGTCCCAGTTGTCGGTACAGCTATATTTGAGCTAGGGAGTGAAAAAGTTGAAAAAGTCGTGCCTAGTCGGAAATGTACTTTTAGCAGAAAACACAAGTTTAACCATTTCTAAATAGCATATGAAAAGGATTTTGGAATATTTTATGTTTAAATATTATTTTATTAATTATTTGTATAACATGTGACTCTTCAGGAAATAATATTGGAGTGATTGTTGCTAGGGGACTGTGGACTAATTACAAAGCCGTTACAGAGATAATACTGAGTAGTGTTCACTGCTCATCTATAGTTTACCGTGTAACATGCCACGGTCCCCTAAAAACAGCCAAGTTGGAAGTTTTTTTTTGGTCTTGTTAGGAGAGCGCAGTATTTTACATAGAAAGCTAGAGCTGAGCAGTGAACACAACTCAGTAGTTTCCCTATTTGCATTTGTAATAAAACTACGCTCCCCCAACCATATCCAAAAAGTCTGTCATGGGAGAGAGCTGTTGAAGCTGTTTTTCTCAAAAGTTTGTTTTTGCCCCGTCTTACAAAATGTGTCATATCTTCAAAACTACTTAAGGTATTTGAAAATTATTTAGAAGCAGCGTGTTCAGCATTGAATTTTCTAGAAGAATATGCCCCTATCTCAAAATCCAAAATTTGCGACAACTGGGATCTTTCTCCAGGCACACACACATTTGTTGATAATTAAATAGACATACTTGAGTTTAAAAATGCAGAGGCTATTTTTTGGAACTGTTTTCAAATTATTTCAAATGTCGTCCATTGAAAAGTGTGTGCTAAGGTTAGAAACCGAGGTAGTTGCTGATCCCTGAGGTAATGATATTGTTTCTCTGCATCATATTTGGTATAGTCATTTGAATGTCTTTATCTTTGTAGGATTTTGAATAAACTTACTAACATTCCATTGTGTTTATACATTCTATTTCAATGTAATCATCTTATACCAAACATTTTATGGTAATTTTGCAGGTTGGGTCTGCTAGTGGAGCAGTCTGCAAGCATGTAGCTAACTGGGTACGAGGTTTCTCTGCCAGTGAACTTGAATTTTTTGCCATACATTTTCCTAAAGATCCATGGAAAAAATTAGCAGATATTTGTCATCTTCATCCAGAAAAGGTAAGCTATGCAATACTTTTTCAGCAACTTGTTACAGTTAAGTGATGGCTCGCGTATTATTTGGTTCAATGTTGTCTTCAGACTTTAACTGAAAGAAATAAGACTGGATAGAATAATGGAATTTGTATAACAGTATAAGTTTCTTTTCTGCATGAATAATTCTACTGTGGCTGTTTTATTAGGCGTCCAATTATGTTATACCTTTGTTAGTGATGGTGTTCTAAGACTTGATGTTTTTATTATGGCCTATTGTTAGGGAACCATGCATTTGACATTACAATTAGCTGAGCAGTGAATGCAACTTATTTTCTCTATATGGCTTTTTAATTAGGCTGCAGTCCTTAACAACAGTCTTTTATCATTCTGGAGAGGAATTGGTCCCTTAATATAAATATGCTGGTGGTAAAATTGAAAAAAAAAATATTTTCACAAGTTTCTTAAACCATCAAGCATTTGAATAATATTAGGTAGTTCAAACTACCCCACTAAAGGGGCGAAATCCCATTTTTGGCACAATTTTAGGCCAACATTACAAGGCTACTGCTGCTGTGTATTTATGTGAAACGGCATGTACCTTACATCAAAATAAAGTTCAATCCTTCCTCTGACAAAATATACTTCCTTTTGTATTGTTTAGCTGTGTGTTTTTATTGCTTGAACAGGACATAGTCTTGGCATTTTCGGTCTGAGCTGCGCATACCGAATTGACCCCCTCATAACAAAGGGTCGCAGAGCGTCGCGCCGATGTAGCACGTGTTTGAAAATAACACACAGAAAGCTAGATAAACGAGATTTAATTAAATGTATTTTTCATCATGTTTTAAGTTGAAATTCCTTTGAAAATCATTTGTTGAAAAGTTTGTTGACCAAGAAACTTGCGGAAACTTTAATAGATCAGGATCAAAATTATACGCAAATAAACCTCAGCCTTTGCATTATAAGGGGATGCCAAGATCAGACTTGGGGCATGTTTGGCGTTAAGCGCCCACTGTTTTTATAGACCCACCCAATGTTTGATTTCATCACCTTTGTCCCTGTGCTAAGTCAATGGTGATGCGGTTGACCACCTTTTCAATAAAAAAAAACAACATTATAACCGGTATTGTATCCCTTGTAAGAGTTCACAAAAAACTGATGTCGGATGAAATTTGGTGTCTAAAAAACGTAAAGTGAGCTGCTTGTATTATATTTGTACCCCTCGAAACAATTGAGCGTAATGTAAACCGCCTTGACATGGAATCTAAGAATTTTTAATACCCTGACTCAATAAACCGTCATTTTAAGGGCAGTCAAAGTTGGATTATCATGCAATTTGCAAAAGGGAGCAAATTCGAAGTGTTTTTTCACTTTTGAAAATGCCATAACTTTCATAGCCTTTAAACCAGAATAATAAATTTGGTATCAAAATTTTCGGAAAAGCAAGCTCCATCAGATTTGACAATAACTGGTGAGATATGATAAAAAGTAAAAATCAGTTTGGACTACCTAATATTTAGACTACCTTATGGTATGAGTAAGTCTATGTTATCCAAGATTTTTCTTTATTGTGAAAGTTGTTGAAAAATCATCTCAAAAATTAAATTTAGTGATGCGATGGGTAGCAGGCTCTTAATTGTAGCATTGTTGAGTGTGCCACTTTTTTTCTCTTTCCATCAGTTTCTCATGCTACTATGATCATGAATTAATATTTTTGGTAATCTTTATTCGAAATATTTTTTCCTTAGGATTTCCCAACAGCACCCTGGTTTTTGAAATACTGCTTTGGCACGGGGTCCCCACCGGATGGTTCTCTTATTCAACACTGCCTCAGCCTGTCAGCTGAGAATGCGAATGACCTCATCAAAGAATATGACATTCCATACAGTCATCTGAAACAGTTCAAAGAAAAGCTAACCAGCAATTCTAAGAAGCGGATAGCACAGTATGAATCTAAGCTTGACACAGTCCTATGGTAAGAACTTCGACCAATTAAAATTCTAAACTTGGCACAGTTCTACTGTATGAATTCTAACAATTGATAATTATATTTGTAGGGGCAGGCAGTTTTGAGAACCTGAAATTGCAATAATCTTATGGTATGAGTAAGTCTTAAACTGGAGATCTTATTTTCAGTCTTTTTAGGACACTCATTATTTGGAATTTTGGAATGACACTTTTCATTTCCACAAAACTGGATTTGTTATTTGTCTTAAATTTTACAAATGTGATTCACTTTTTGTCTTAAGGTGGTATGAGGACCTGGCGTGCCCTGAAGCAGATGATATAATATCAGACAGAATTGCATCGGGAGAACAAATTGGTTTGCCTAATGGCAAACTACTTGAACGGCTGCTGACCATATTATTACTGCGCAATCCTCATCTTCAAAGTAGAAGATATGGTCAGACTGTGGAATATGACGGGGAGCCAGAGGGTACAGTCAACTTTTTCACCAGACTCATTGATGTTGCAGAACCTCGTCTAACATCAATAAGGTGCGTTATAATAGAAGCATAGAATTTTAAAACACCATCATGAAATTGAAAACATCGGTTTAAACTGAAATTTTCAAGGTAATGTCATTTTTTAACAATAATGGAAAACTTACCAAATTCATGTTCATCTTTTCTTCAATTTTGTAGCAAAATATGATTTGATCTGGGGCCCAAAGCAGATAACGTTGTTAATCCTAAAATCCCATATATATTGTGGTTTTATTTTCATGATATGTTAAGCTATTATGTGCTCTTGATGAGCTGCTTAGTGCAGAATTTAGATTCTCTCCTCATAGCTACTACATAGGGACGGACAGAGACAAAACTTAATTTGCTCTTGATGAGCTGCTTAGAGCAGAATTTAGATTCTCCCCTCATAGTTGTTCAGCAGTAAGACTAAGTGTCATAATCAACCAGAATCACATACATAGTTGTGATACATATGCAGTGGTCAAGATGTTCAAGAATCATTTATATATAATCACTTTCTCCACAAGTCTGTTGTGTTTATAGAGCATGAACAAACAAGAAGAGATTAGCATCAAGAGAAATAAGGTGATATGTAGTTTCTGTGCGGATCAGTTTGAACTACCAAAATATGTTTTACACGAACAACAGAGGCTCTTTTACATAAACCTTTTCCACATCAGTGCCTGGGATGTAAGTTTGGCAAATCTGAGGAACAGATTCAAATCTCATACTTTCATTATGAGGAATATTTCATAGATACGGTTAATTTTAATTTTGTCAAATTATGTCTGGAAAGTATAGTGGCTTGTAAGGCTCCTGCCTGCGTTATTGCCATACTGTAGTGGAAATCAGTGAATCAACAGGATTTTTAAAAAAATTATTTTTTTATATCAAACTAGATGAAGTTCCCAGCATTATCAGGGATAAACCTGTGAACCCACCATTCTGTCTCTCTCTCTCTCTCTCTCTGTTTGGTCTACAAAGCTTCCCATAATCTACAGTCTTACTACAGATTCCATGCACTCCAGAGCATTACTCACTCATTTCTGATAGGGAAACTGTGCACATGGAATTGAACATGTTTTAATATTGTTTCCGGTGCTGGGGCTTACTACAGGGAGCCGAAACAAAGATCATTGTATTGTACATTTTACAACTTTGTATTTAAAAATACCTGAAACTTGAATCAACACAATCGGTTAATACAAAATCAATTGGGCTGGATTAGTTGACACTTAAGGAAATTAATTTGATAATTTTTGAAACTGTCATTTAGGCTGCAGAGTCGAGCAAAAAAAGGACCAAAATTGCACCACAATGAATTACTCCTGCCACTATTTTTTTTTATAATAAGATGTCATGGATTTCAATTGCATATGCTTGGCAGGTCTCTATAACTTTGAATGGTAACTGGATGCTAATAAATGATCAAGGGATAAAATCGCCAGTGGAGAGCCTTCATGAGAGAAAGACATCATCCAGTAAAGGAGATTATGTATAGATTTCTGTATGATATCGTATTAACATTGGGTTTTTTAACCCGCCTATATTGCCACTGTTATTGTAGTAGGAATTTGGAATCTTGCTTGCAGATTGAGCCTGGAGTCCCCTATTGTTGTAATAGGTGATGCCTCTGGATCTATGGAAGTTGCCATTCGTACCAGTACAATTATTGCCAGTCTGCTCACAGCCATCTGCTCAGCCAAGCTTGTCTTCTTTAACACCGAAACTAGAGATGCTCCATTTCTGCCAAAGACTGTGAAAGAGGTGAGAGATTTCCTTTTGCTGCCACTGTGTCACTTCAGATTAGACAATATCAGAAGTAGACATGTCTGACTTCATGTAATTTGGCAAATTGTTTTAAAAATGTTTATTTTTTTGAGAATATATTATTGTAAGAAACAACATCTTTTATATGTGAACGAGTCCCACTTACCCCAACAGAAGTTGCACTGGACCAAACATGCTAAGCCACCTTAGAAGTATAACTAGAGGTATAAGTATAAATAAATGACATCTTACATTTCGTCGGGTATTTGCCCTATTGTTGTATTTACATTTGTGCCATCTCAAGAAAATGAGGATTGAAGTTTGGTTGGCAATAGGGCTTAAAGGCACACAATATTAGGTCACAAATACATATCTTGAAAAGTTTTTAGCCAGTTGGAATGACATTTATACATTATGAAATTAAAGTGAGAGAACCACTTTCATGACAAAATTTCAAAATCGGTAAAATATCACATACAACAATGTGGCAAATTCCCCCAGATTTAGTTCTATTTGGGAACAGTTGCCATTCCGTGATGTTAAGACAGTGTTTGAAATAAAGCATCTCTCCATTCTAAGAATGTGGATGATTAGAATCCAAAATGATTTGATGTCAGTGATTCATTGATAGTTGTCAATTACTTTCATACAGATGCTGAAACTGGCAGTGACAACAATTGCTTCGGGGGGAACAACACCGGCAGCTTCCCTCTACCCATTCTATGCCAGAAAGGAAATTGTGAAGACTTTCATAATAGTCACTGATGAGGAAGAAAACGGTGCCCATGAAGGATACAGGTAAAATTTTAAGAAAATAATTAAAAAAATAAATAAACAAAAAACCTTAAGGTTTGGTACGGTGTTAAATGTAGCAAAAAAAAAAAAAGAAGAGAGAGAGAGAGAGAGAGAAAAGAAAATGCCTTTCGCAAAGCCCCACTTGAAAGCAAACAAAAAAAACTGTACAGTCAATTCCAAAAGAATGAACAATGAAAACTAGGTAGAAATTTTATTGTTTTATGTTTCAGTCAGTGTTATTCCTGATTTATAATTACTCATCTTTCATTACCTCACGTTGTATGGTTGCAGCACATAAAGTAAAATGTGAGTGTGGATGAGAAAACCCACAATAAGTCGCAAACATGACATTTTGAGTTCTGTACACATAATAAAAGACAAGACATTTCTGATAAATTAAAGTCGGTGACCCTCCTAAAACAAGATTTTGAGAAAACGGCATTTAATCCTAAAAGTGGCAATAGCTAATTGACCCATTAATATATGAGTGATTGCTGTTAGTCTAATAACTAAGCCGTTATAGAGATCATACTGAGTAGTGTTCACTGCTCATCTACAGTTTACCCTGTAACATGCCACGGTCCCCTAAACAACAGCCAAGTCGGAAGTTTTTGGATCTTGTTAGGAGACCGTAGTCTAATTACAAAGCCTGTATAGAAATCATAGTGAGTAGTGTTCACTGCTCGTCTACAGTTTACCCTGTAACATGCCACGGTCCCCTAAACAACAGCCAAGTTGGAAGTTTTGTGTCGGACCCATATTTTCACTTCAAAGCCGTTTTTCTCAAAATCAGCTCTGTCGACATATTGTGGGTTTTCTCATGCACACTCACAAATAATTAATGTTCAGATAGAAGCGAAAGAGCAACTGGCTTTCCTTAAATGTTTACTCATGAGAGAACAACATTTCAGGCTTGGAAAGTGCACATTACAATCACAGATGATATTATTATGTTCTTGAAAGATGCCTCAAAGACTTGAAAGTTAGCCTGTGAGAAACGATCCTCTTCCAAAATGCAAGTGCTGAGCATTGTTAAGGTACTGGAGTGGAGTAAAAAACTGTCATAAAGGTTGTTTTTCTATACTTCGCTCTATTGCTGCTCGACTGTAAAACATGATTTTCTTTTTTTAATGTTTTAATTTAATTTTTGTTCATCATTTTCTGCAGATTTGCTAATCTTTACAAGAAATATCACGATGAGGTGTACCCATCGCACCTTGTTTTTGTCTCCTTCTTGAGGGGTCAGCATGCCGAGGGCCAAATGGTCAGAGAGCTGAATGGATTTGGCTTCCAACCCAAGCAGCTGAGACTGGAGGGATCAAGACCAGACTTGACCAAACTGGATGATCTATTTGCACAGCTGTCAGCTGTCACGACATCTTCCATTCAAGAGCAACTGACAGAGGCTGAGAAGTTTGTGAAAGAACATGGTGTGAAGAAATTGTTTGAAAAGCTACAGAAAGAGCAAACTGTAGACTTCGGGAAGTAAATACAAGTGTGTGTCGGCAATTGCTATCAAATGGAACTGCTAAGTTTCAATGAACAATAATGAAATACTCAAAATATTTGAAAATTGTGACTTGGAGAGAAGGTGACTAGCTGGGAATGAGCAGACTATGAGGGGCATTTTGAAATTAAATGCCTGTTAAGAATAAATCATTTCTTTCTTTCGTGGCACAAATGGAGTCATCATCATCATTGCCTTTCTCACCCTGGATCAGGGTATAGGCCACCAACAAACACTTTCCATCCCTCTCTATCATGGGCCAGCCTCTTTACATTATTCCAAGTCTTTCCGCTTCGTTGCACATCATTTTCTCTGGCTCTTCTCCACGTTCCGCGCGGCCTTCCTCTTGATCTCTTGCCCTGGGGATTCCAGTCCAATACCTTCTTCGTGATGCTGTTTCCTGGCCTCCTGAGAGTGTGGCCGATCCATCTCCATCGCCTCCTACCAATTTCCTCTCTGACTGGGTTCTGTCTTGTTCTTTTCCATACAATTTCATTACTGACCTTGTCTGTCCATCTGATCTTAAGTAGCTTCCTCAAACATCTGTTGATGAAAACTTGGATTCTCTTTATGCAGGCCTGGGACGCATTCCAAGTCTCACATCCATACAACAGGACTGACTTCACGTTCGAGTTGAATATCCTCAGCTTTGTTTTTAGAGATATATCCTTGGTTCTCCAAATCTTGCTTAAGGATGTGAAAGCTGCCTGTGCCTTTCCAATTCGTGCTTTGACTTCTGCCTCTGTTCCTCCCTTATTGTCAATGATACTACCAAGATAGCAGAAGGACTCTACATCTTCCAGTGGTTGATCTCCTACTGTGACTTGTTCGCTTAGGGGTGCAACAATTTTTAGGACCTTCGACTTCGCGGGATGTATCCTCAATCCAATAGATTCTGAAATTTTGTTTAGAGCTGTAGTCTTTGCTTGCATCTGGTCGTGTGTGTGCGACAATAGTGCCAAGTCATCTGCAAAATCTAGATCGTCCAGCTGTGTCCATGGGGTCCATTGTATGCCATTTCTTCCTCCACTGGTGGTTTCTTTCATAAGCCAATCAATCACCAGGATAAACAGAAATGGGGACAGCAAACAACCCTGCCTAACACCAGTCTTGATATCAAAGCTGTCAGTAAGCTCACCATCATGTACGACTCTGCAACTTGTCCCCTCGTACATGCTCTTGATAAGATTCACCATCTTCTCTGGGATTCCATAATGTCTCAATATTCTCCACAGTGTTTCTCTATCGATGCTATCAAAGGCCTTCTCGTAGTCAAGGAAGTTCACTATCAGTTGGGAGTTCCACTCTAGCGACTGCTCTACTATGATTCTCAGCGTGGCGATCTGGTCGGTGGTTGATCGATTACTCCTGAAACCAGCTTGCTCCTCGCGAAGTTTTTGGTCTGTTGCATTCTGTATTCGCTTGAGAATAATCCGATTGAAAACCTTTCCTGGGATGGAGAGAAGTGTGATTCCTCTGTAGTTACTACAATTGCTGAGGTCCCCTTTTTTTGGGAGCTTCACGAGGTGTCCTTCCTTCCAGTCCTTTGGAAACTTGCCTCCGATCCAAATCCTCGAGAATAGTGAGTGCAGACCCTCTGCAGCCCCAGCAGCATCTGCCTTCAGCGCCTCTGGTGGGATCTGGTCTGGTCCAGCTGCCTTGCCTCGATTTAACTGCTTTATGGCATCATTAATCTCTGCTTTAGTCGGAGGGTCGCAACTGATCGGTAAATCATTTCTTGCGGGTAGAATGTCGGGTGGGTTGCTTGGTGGAGGTCTGTTCAAGAGGCTGTTAAAATGTTCTATCCATCTTTTTGCCTGAGCTTCCTTTCCAAAAATAGCCTTCCTGTTGTAATCCTTGACAGGAACTTCAGGTTTTCCAGCAAGAGTCTTTGTAGTCTGGTAGAGGATCCTCATGTGTCCTCCTGTTGCTGCCTTCTCTGCTTTCTCTGCTAACATTCCTATGAACTCCTCTTTGTCTTTTTTAATTGATTTTTTGACCTCTTTAGCTGATGCTCGGTACTCTTCCTGGTTACCAACTCTTGAGCTTCTTGTACGACTTGCATTTACCCGTTCTTTTAGGTCTCTTCTTATCCTTATCAAGTCCAGTGATTTTTGACTGATCCATTCCTTGTGTTCCACTTTCTTTTCCCCAATAACATCCTGACATGTCGATGTAAATACTCCTTTTACCTTAGCCCAGTGAGTCTCCAAATCTACTGTCTCTTCGAGGTCAACAAGGGGTTTGAATCTATTCCTCAGTGTCAGCTGGAACTCTTCCTTCTTGTCTCCATCCAGAAGGCTCACTTGAAACTTTCTCCTCTTTGTTCCTGCTCTGGTACCTTGTTTCTTGAGGCGGAGTTTGAGTCTTGCCAGCAGCATGTGATGGTCAGATCCAACATCTGCTCCTCTCTGTACTATGACATCCTCTAGTGAGCGTCTGAATCGTCGGGTGATGCAAAAGTGGTCAATCTGATTTTCAGTTACTCCATCCGGTGAAATCCAAGTGGCCTTATGGATCCTCTTGTGTGGGAATACTGAACCTCCAATCACATAGCTGTTAAATGCGCAGAAACTTGCAAACCGCTCTCCATTCTCATTCATTTGTCCTAAACCATTGCACCCCATAATGTCCTCATACCCTGTATTGTCCTGTCCTATCTTGGCATTGGCGTCTCCCATTATAATGTTCACATCTTTTCTTGGCAATGTGTCAACTATTTCCTGAAGCTGGTTGTAGAAGTCGTCCTTGTCCTCATCGGTTGCTTCATTTGTTGGGGCGTATATCTGCACAATGTTCATGTTGATGTTCTTGTTCTTAGTAGTAAATGATGCCAATATAATTCTCCTTCCATAGGGTTCCCATCCCCTCAGTGACCTCTGGGCGTGCTTGCTCAAGATGATCGCTACTCCTTCTGTATGCTTTTTGTCCTCCCTTCCAGAATACAAAATCTTTTCCCCAGTATTAAGTTGTTTCAGTCCGGACTGTATCCAGCGGGTCTCGCTAACTCCAAGTATGTGCAGTCTGTATCGCCTCATCTCCATTGTAACCTGGGCACTCTTTCCTGCTTCATACATGGAGCGGACATTCCACGACGCAATCCGGAGTGACTTGCTTGATGAAGGAGCAGTCGGGCCAGTGGCGTCCTTTCGGCTTTGTCCATTGTCCTTCATTGAATCTACAGGTGCAGATGCTCCCCCTTCTCCCAAGATAAAAGACTGATTTGAAGTATTTGCTTGTGTTTCTGTAACTGGTTTATTTTTACAGGGTGGGTAGTTGGCCCACCGCCAACTGGCTCTTCTCGGGAGACCAGGACCTTTGCACCTTTAGTCGCCTCTTACGACACGCAGTATCACGTCAGATGTATTCTCTGCTGTCCCTCTTCTACAAGAGAGCCCCGCATCTGCACGGGCGACAAATGGAGTGACGCCTTGAATATTTTATCAACATAACATAACTGTTTGTAAATGTCCACGCGAGGATTTCTGTGGCCAGACACATACCTGAAGTCTAGAATTGTGGTTTGTTAGATGTTGGATAACAGCAGTTGCTCTGGCCTATGAATTTTGTTTTTTAATCTCAACTGACAATAAATGCAACAACAGCAAGCTCAAGACATATGATACTCCAGAAAGTGAAATAATTAGCGTTAGGAATGTTCCCAGCTAGATTAAAAGTGAACATTCTTTGTCAGGGTAAGGGGTAAGCCAGACATAGGCTGGCGTAGGCCCCAGTCTAGTGGAACGCCACCTTATAATTATGCATCACACTAAAAACACTACTAACAAGCCACACCGCAGCTCAGCTGGATGCTAGCTGAGGCTAAGCCAGCCCAAGGCTGGCATTTGATGGCACGTCACCTAATCATCATGCAGCACACTAAAACACTGCTAACGAGGTAGCTGGAGGACCACCAGACTGGTTTCAGCTTCCCCGATTCAAAGATTCAAAGCAATGTATTTAAAAATACTGAGGCACCTGTGCACTATTAAAAAAAATTTTTTATCATCCAAATACTTCTCACCCGTTCCCATCAATTTAATAACAATTGTAAGTACTTTGATGATTATAATGAAAATTATTAAAAAACAGTGCTTTTGGGTCAGAATTGGGTCACGATGACCTATTCACTTTGTAAAACACAATGGCAAGCAACGCGACTTCCTCACGCCTCCGATACTCGCTGCGTTTACACATCGGTTTGACGCAGAAAACGACCTCTTGTTTGTTATGAAATTTGAGAACAGATCAGATGAACCTGAGCCCTGTGGTTAAATTTTTTTTTTCTAGCAGCACATAGTTTGATTGACTCATGAGTGAAGTTAAGACACGGTATTTGGTATTTTGTTTTGTGTTCACTTCGAAGACTCACTGAGATCGATAGAAGGAAAGTTGGTCTTTATTTTTATAGATACGATGTCTAAATAAATACACCTGTCTTCTTTCTAATTCTACGCTATTTTAAATGCAGATAAAACATTTGTGTTCTTGAAATCTGCCCCCATGTTGGCGAATCATCAGTCTCCTGCTTGGTGCTGCGTCGCTCGGTCGCGCTAAAAATGACTGACCTGGGATTCCCCGGTAATGTGTATTCTATTTATAGTATCAGAGCTGCCTAATTTAAGAACCAATGCAATGTTGCGAGTTGTCCTATTGATCGATAGAAATGCTATGGCTGCGCGGGTTGGGACGGCTGCCATTTTCGGCAAACATGGCAATCACTGTGGCAGCGTCACCAGCCCAGATCCAAAGCTGGTACTACACCAGTCCCCAGTGTGGAGCTCTACCACCCTAGCCTCAGCTTTGGTCTGGCTTACCCTTATTCCACCAAAGTGCAGGACTGTCTGGAACAGCATTTGCTGTACACACAGTATGAGATGAGAAAGAGTTTTTATGTTACAAAAATAGTCCATGTTCACCGTATACATGTATATATTATTATATTTTTGTGCATATTTTGTTAAAATACTGAGGAATGTTCCAGCTATTCATTCATTAGGATGAAAAATTGATGTCGCATGACACAGATTGTGCATTATTTCTCATCAAATGTTTCAGTCATGTGGATTTTTGTTCTTGTAAATTGGAATGCTCGAATGCCACAGGATTATATCCTGTATTTTCTTTGTTGCTGAGTGATGTGCATATTTATAAATCATACCATGTACCAGACGAAGCAAAATATTTCAGCATGTAAAATATATTTGTTATTTCATACAAATTATTGCATTTGCAGTTATGTTTGAGTTGGAGTTTCAGCAATTATGCTCAAGTGGCAATTTTGTCATATTTTTGGACTGAGTTTCAAAAAATATAATTTTAAATCTATGAATTCTTTGTCTACGCTGCGTGTCAGGGTTTTCAATGCATTGATAGTTCCTGCTTGAATAGAAATAGCATCATGGATTCTCTGCAATCAATGTTTTACAGATTTTTGATATTTTAAGTGTCGAAAATATTTCATATAATACAGTATTATTATATTGTACTACGTAATACAGTGCGTTTTAACTTTTGTTATTTTTCAATTTTTACCATGTTTTACATTAATTTATCAGTAGAAATAAACTCGAAATAGCATGCAGATGCTGCATTTTAATTCCAGTATCTGTATTCTTGAAGTTAGAATTAAATTTCATGGGAAATTACTGGTCTGATGAGACATTGATTGGAGGAAGATAATCTTTCAAATATTGAATTTGGTGCACACAAAAAAATGGAAATAATTTACATAGCATCCAAATAAAAAAAAAAAAATTGCTCTAGACGGTTTACAGAAAGTCTGGTTCTCTCCATCTGCAACTCATCCTCTCTTTCTCTCTGCCTCACTCACCCATAAGCTACTGAATACACTCTTATGCCAGACATTCATAGACATAACACAGAAATTAAAGAATAAGACAGAAAAAAAAAAGGAAGGAAATGAACTGAAAGGCCGTGCACACTCAAGATCACAGACACAGGCAAACTCAAGATGGCAGACACCCTCCTGGGTCATAGGGAGACTGTGTGATATAAGGCCGCACCACAAGCCAACCTGGCACCACAGCCATCTGTCAGAATTGTGTGCTAGAGCTTGGATTTGGACAAATCTCCTTCCAGGTCCAAACCACTCATTGAATTTTGTCTGTCCACTCTTCATTGTCCTTTCTTCCTTCTCCTCCCCTAAACTGTTCCCTGGAGGCTGGTCTTCGAGAGACCACTTGCCCTGGTTATGTGTCCATACCATTTTAGTTTCCTCTTCTTCATAACGGACAGATATGGGGACAGTAAATAAAAGTTCGGAGCATTTTTTATCTCAGCCAGCAAAACCTCATGGAAATCCAATGCATTGAATTGATGTGGGGTTTGCATAAGTTAAAATATAACTCATTCCTACGTAGATCCGCTGATTACAAAATTGCGCCGATGTGGATTTGACGTAGGGATCCCGCTCCTACTGTAATCTTACCAATCCTGCACAAATCTGCGCCAGACTGACATGGAATTAGGAATGCTGGCTGGGTGGTTGCTGTGTTTATGAGTCAAAAGGTTTGACCATTTTATGTGATCCACTCATCACGAGAATGCTAATTATTGCAGTTCAGAGTCAAGATCAATGTTTGGTAATTGTTTATTACATAGATCACAACCACATCAATCTCGATAATATCACATTAACATGAATTACGTCTATTATGTTGTCAGTTAAGCCCCCCACACACGTTCAAGCCCGGCTCACAGCCTCGCCCAAATCCGGGCTTCAGGAACAGATTTTAATTCCAACTTTGCACACACAGTGTCCCCCCATGAGCGGCTGATAGCAACCTTGAGGTTTTTGGTCACACTAGTCACAGGCTGGTCATAATATGAAGACCTGAAATTTTCAACTTGCATCTCACCTCAAGCTTTAGGTGGACTGATACTAGAGACATGCAGGGCAATTTATACTTGCTTTGCAGAGGACTACTTGAGGGTGATTGGTCTGCATTGGGCGTGGGTTTAATGTCACTTTCACTACAAGTTGGTTGTTTAAGTAACGTTGCTATTTGGACATTTTACGAGCATGTGCCGCCACACGGGGATACGAAGTGTAGCACAACTCACATATCCCTCCCAATCACAGTATACTGACACCGACCCGACCAATCCCTGCACTTTGATGATGAAGCAAGACACGCCACTGGATTACCAATTTTAGGTGTGATTACTGTGACCCGACCGGGGTTCGAACCCCCAACCTCCCGGTTCCCGTATGGTGGTTCTAACCGTTGGATCATCTAGCCCAGCAGTCCCCTACCTTTTTTGTTCCAGAGACCGGTTTCATACTTTTTTTTTCTTTCTGCGGACTGGGTAGACACTAATGAAAGAAAAATAACCATATTTTGGATCACAATTGGGAAAAATGGTATGCATTGTAATTGTATGTCAGAATTCAGATGTTACCAGCAGTATGAGAGTCTGCTCCTAGAGTCACAGCCAGGCAGTGCCAGTATTAGAATATATGACAGGAGCCTTTGCAATGGAGCTGGCGTGTGCTGAGACAGCGAAGACTATAATTTGTATTAAATATCCTATAAGTCAGTTATATTTGATCCAGTACTAGGACCTTTTAGTCCATTCTAAAATTGTATTCTCATTTTGCAGTTACCCTGACGGTCATTTCATTTATATATGTTATCTTATGCAGCTAACTCAATACATTATTGTGGCCCTACAGGTCTGACAAAACTAATTCATTTGAGTTGTTAATTAATTCCAGTAGGAAAGTTAGTGTGTCCGTCGAGTGTGTGTTTTCCTCTTGAATTGCAGTCGATTGCTATAAACCACATTCGCGACATACATGTTATTCAAAATATGAACAAAAATAAACTACTGAAAATAAAAAAAGCAAGTCTTATACGCCAGCAAATACTTTTTTTCATTTTTTTTTGTGGCGGCCACATTTTGTGGACCACGATTCAGCTGCACCATTTGCAGTTTTGCACCATTATGGTCCATGGTAAATCCGGCAATGGAAAATTTCTGTGCTGCTGCCCTTCTCTTGATGCCCTAAGCACATGCTTATTTTGCTAAATGGTTAATCCAGGCATAGTGATAAGAGAACAACATCTATTACCTGCCACTTACGATACACGACTGACATAAGAACATGTCAAAATTGGGCAAAAAGAAAAAGGATGTAGCAAAGCCTCGTGTAAGAAATAAAAACACAAACGATACAATTTTGACATTGCTTATAGCCTTGCCCACAGTTTTTCTGTGGTTTTTATAATATTTTGTCACGAACAGTTTTCTGAGGTAGTGATTTGTTGGTGCTGATTTTGTAAACAAATACATTTGGGGGGGGGGGGGGGTATACCAGACAAATAGTTTGGTCAGCACCCATTGTGAGAACGACTGATTATAAATGAATAAGTAAAATGAATAAATAAAATTAAATGAACAGTACAAAGTTAAATTAGAAAAACAAGCTAAACCGCCACTCTACGAACCGTGCTATGAGAGTATTTTGACAAACTGGGCAGGTCTAGATGAGGTCTTGCCAAGGGATAAACCTGACTCCGCCCTCCTTCCCTCCCCCGACCCCCCCCCCCCCCCACCAATTTTCCCATCTTTCTCTCCCCCCCCCCCCCAATCTTCCTTCTCTCCCTCCCCCTCCCCCCTTTGTCCTCACTACCCACCCCTCTCGTCCATCTCCCCTTCCCTCCCTCTCTCTCCCCGACAGACGCTCTAATGCCAGATGTGCTCATAGTTTCCCCAAGCTTAGGGGACTTGACAAAGCTGCAACGGTAACTTCTTGAAACAACCTGAACACATTTTATACATGCATGTACTTAGTTCAACAATCGTTTTCAACAATCTCTTTATTATGTACATTGGGCCCCTGTCTAATATTTTTAAAGATCATGGTCTTTATTACCATCAGTATGCTGATGATGTCCAACTATATCACCCTGGTACGACTTTAGGTCATGTTGACAATGTTATAAAAGATAGTGAAAAGTGTATTATGGACACAAAAGAATGGATGAACCAAAACAAACTAAAGCTAAATGAAGACAAAACAGAAGTTATGATTATTGGAAAGAAAAGACAAATTACTGCAATTAAAAATGTAAAATTAAATATTGGTGAAAGCACTGTAGCAAACGTGAATAAAGTTAAAAACTTAGGCACAATTTTAGAATCAGATCTCAGCATGGAAAATCAAATAAGTTCATTATGTCGATCATTAATGTTTCAATTAAAAAACATCAGCTCTATTCGTCCATTCATATCCCAAGAGGCAACTCGAATACTTATCACTTCACTTATGTTTTCAAAGCTTGATTATTGTAACTCTCTGCTCTTTGGAATTCCGAGCAACAAAATAAAACGCCTTCAGATAATTCAGAATAATGCAGCTAGACTGATATTTAGAAAATCAAAAAGAGAATCTGCCTCAAGCCTTATTGACCAACTTCACTGGCTTACTGTTGAAAACAGAATAAAATTTAAAGCTGCAGTTTTGGTTTACAAATGTCTTGAAGGTTCAGCTCCCTCCTATCTTTCGGAACTTTTGAAAAAACATGAGTCTGATAGATTTTTAAGATCTACTACAGAAAACAAACTGGTTGTTCCCAGGTGTAAAACATCAAATTATGGAGATAGAGCTTTTAGTTGTTTTGGTCCCTGTGTGTGGAATTCTTTACCACAAGAGGTTCGAAATTCTGCCTCTCTAAACATATTTAAAAACAGGTTAAAAACATTTCTTTTTAAAAACTGAATTTTATAGCTTGCTATGGATGTATAAAACTAGTTTGTCTGTGTGTGTGTAAGTTTATTTGAATGTGCTTTTATGATTTTTTACTGTGTACAGCGCCTAGAGCTTTTAATGTTTTAGTCCTGGCGCTATATAAATGTACATATTATTATTATTATTATTTATTTTTCGTGCGCTACACAACACACACTGAGGCTGCTTGACCTGCAGCCCATGCAACTCTTTATCTAGTTCTAGGTTACGTTAATAACGGGACTTACTGACTTAGATTCAGTGCAGATACTAATAAACTTATTTTCACACTACGGATCCTTACAAAATACATGGATGTGATGTTTAAAATTGATTTTCGACCACCAATGTGTGAAGAAAGTTTTAGGAAAGGCGAAGAACGAAGACGGGAAAGTTGGCACCGAGTGAAAGCTTCGATCACACTTTTTGATTCTACCAGTAGGCCTACTCGTCGAAAAATTTATGCGTTTCTGCTTTAGCGGCTCAAAATTTTTTAATATAACTTACTTTACTTTTACTTTTCCCTTCCGCTTATACCGGTGGGCGTCGCGGGGAGACACAATCGTCTGTCGGCAGCTGTGACTGGTTTAGCAGGCCGACAGTGGATTTCAAATTGCTCAAGACAACATAAGGAGATACAAACGGACTGATTTTAATATAATAGTAAAAACTGATTGTGTCCACGTAACTCTTCGTCAAAAATTGATGCGCCACACCAAGTTTCATAATTTTTTTATGGCGTCGTCGCGAAGTTTTATCTGCTTACAGGTTCACCCTCTAGTTCAATTATAGTAAGATAGATCAGTATGTTCGTAAATAAATGATGGAAAGCTAGGTAAATAAGTACCTAAATGAGTATAAAACACAGCTGCCTGTCATGACTATCCCGAGTGTCGGAAATTCCAATTATTTATCATATCAAATTATCCGAAATTATGACAGCGACAACCATAGAAACTATTTTCAAAGCACAGAGGCTATATATCTTTGCAACTGTAGTTAAGGGCCTATAATAAACCTGAACTTATTACGGACACTAAATCAATAACTTGCACTTTAGAAACCTTTCTATCGCGAAACGGAATGCCATAGACAAAAATTAAAGTACCACAGAAAAAAAATTAGAAAGCAACAAGTAACTTTAAAATGCGTTATAAACATCCTATCCCAAAGGTCTGGATCATCATCCTCACTTTTTCATCCTTCATTTTCTCTAATTGTTATTTTTTGTGGATGTAGTTTTTTTTTTTTTCTTAGTTATTTCTATAATATCTGTCCCAGAGCTTTTAACTTTTTTTGCATGATGATTCATAAGACATGACTATTTGTAGTTGAAAAGTTACATTTTTGATAAATCCAGTATTTTTGATTTTGTGACCCCATGAATTTTGTTACTGTCGTAGGCTCAGAGGGCTATACATACAGAGATGTGTCCTGTCCAAAATAAATACATTACAAAAAAAAAGTTGTCAAATATTTAATTTCAGATGTTCTTGAAAGAATGCAAAAAGAATTTTGGCTCCTGTGCATAAGTAAGAAAATGATTAAGAAAATAAAATTATCATTAAAATCCAATATGTCCGCCGTTAGCATGGCAACCGCAATGTGTATGGAAAAATTTACGACGTGACTACTTACACAAGCCTATAGAACATAACCATATCATTTAGGTCATAAAAGTTTAAAATAGCGAAAATTGGAATTTTGGTATCGGGCCCCCTTAAACAATATTCATTAAAAAATCACATGCATTTAGTACTAATTTATTACAATAATATTTAGTGAAAACTTTGAAATGGCGTCCTATATTTCCCGTCCTGGCAACGGACTGTTACCACTTTAGTAGGGACCTGATCAGCGTCAAGTTAGACACAAATCTCTCGAAAAGACATGCCAAATTACCATTTTTGATTTTATGCAAAATGAACGAACTAGATCCAGACAACAGTGTAGCCATGAAAATGATATAGCTA
Organism: Onchidella celtica; assembly: GCA_963931925.1. Taxonomy (NCBI): domain Eukaryota; kingdom Metazoa; phylum Mollusca; class Gastropoda; order Systellommatophora; family Onchidiidae; genus Onchidella; species Onchidella celtica. The sequence continues at coordinate 22,096,532 of OZ007570.1, read as the reverse complement.
ATTAGTGATTAGATTATTCTCCCTACGTCCCCTGTGTGTATATGCAGTAAAGACTTCCAACTTCATGCGAGAGGCCACTTTTTGCCACGAGTACTACTGACTTTTACGGTGAGATTTTCGTGCTCGATGCATTAGTTTGTGAATGTTGTTACAAGTACGTACGTCCCCCCAATTTTTTGTTGTTTTTTTTCGTTTTGAGCTGAGGATACGTATCCCAAAGCCTTTCATGACTCCAGAGCTAGAGAGCTCCTCCCGAAATACTTACGACAGCCATTATTTCAGATGTTCTTTTTGATTTTCCTCAGTTTTTTTTTTTTTTTTGGTTGAAAGGGTGGCGGGGAGAAGCAAGGTTAGCAGTTCGATAAAATTTAGGGTTGAGGATAACTACGGGGTTAGGAATAAATACGTATAAGTACGCGCCCATAGCTCAAAGCGTGAGAATTTCAACTCCACATGTTGGTAAGGGGCTTGGGAAAGGAAAAACTTAACTTAACGCTTAACTAGGGAAGCCAAAGAAAGTCCATTGCATTTTACCTTGGTAACAACATTTTTAAAAGATTGCCTGAAACTTGAATAAACACTATCGATCGAAACAAAAGCAATTGGGTCAGGTTAATTAACTAGTGAGAGATTATATATATTTCTGAAACTGATATATAGGCTGCAGCGTTGAAAAAAAAAAAATGCAAACACGCAACACAATGAATCACTCCCGCCACTTTTTGTTTAAAAAAAAAAGATATTGAGGAAAGAAAAGCACCCAGAATCTTTTAGGCAACGTGTGTCGGCTATAATCATGAGAAGGCAAGAATAGACATGTTAGCCTTGAAAGGGGCTTATTGTCTGATTTCACTAGGTGAAATTTTACAGGAGAGGGATGTAGGTTAAGTGTGAAATATGACACCATGTAAGATTTCAAATAAATCCAACCGACATTTTTCGAGATAATCGACGTTGATCCACGTCATTCTAAAACAGGCGCACTATGATATAGATCTCGAGCACAATGACCAATGTCATTTTCAAATGACGAACATTTTTGTGTTTAGATCTTTATTTTAGGAAGTTCGCTGCCCTTGGCATCTACACCTCACTTTCTCGTATTTTTCTTGTGGTATGGATTAGGTTTTTTAGAATTTTGCCCGGGTAGCGGCCTTGTTCGGTCTGCTTTTCACGATTTCCAACTGCCAAGCTATTTTCAACGTTCGCAACGTGCACGACGGGCCCTCCGAATGTTTCGTCCTTATCCGAGAAGACTACGTGCTCCATTCCATCCACAATAGGATCAAGGACAGGAAATCCCAAAATTCCAACATGCCTGCACCGACCGGGATTTGAACCCGGTGCCTTCGGCATGAAAGGTGAGCACATTTTTGTGTATTTTTTTTTGTTTTTTTGGTAAGGGCGCGGTCGGTAAGATACCGGCCACTTCACGTTTCTTGGTTATCTCACTTTGGATAGATTTTCAGTGATTCAGACTTCGAAAAAGTATGTCTTTGCGTAGATATGAATTTTATAAATATGTTCATCTTTTGTGTTTGATTTTATAAGAAAATGATAGTACATGGCGCGAGGAACTGAATATCTAATTCATTTACACAACCAAACGGACGGCTCTTTCAAGATTCACATAAATTCCATTCAGACAATTACATCTTAAAAACAATTTAGAATAGGTAGGCGTGACTTACCGATATAGAAAATGTTCTTGTATGTGTGGGATGAGTTTGGTCTCCGTGGTCGCTCCGCTTGCAACATGTTTGCAGATGAAAAAACTACCATCAAATTTCACATGGCGTCTCAGCTTTTCATTACCTCATCTGCAAGGAAACCATTTTTTTTTTAAAGGGAGGACAAGTGAATCGGGTTACCTCCAGAAAACACACTATAGAATGTGATAAGATATCAAAATGATAAAACTTGTAACTAATCGTATACCCAATGCCAAATTTATTATTAAGCCTGTCCCGAACCTTAATTCTGTCCGTAAACCTACCCCTCAAATCAAGATTACCCCCTTAGAATGACTAGGCTGTAACTCCCTTCAACTTCTGAGAAATTGATGTCTGAAGTTTCATCATGCTCAAAGCTTTTAGGGATAACTTTTTTTCTTTTTAGTAATACAAATTGCATACCAAATCCGCTTGATACATTGACACACATTGGTGTGTAACTCGTGTTCAGCTCGAGAGTGTAGATCGAACCTTGTCATTCTAAAGGGACGCCTTGATGTAGAATGATTCGTTTTTCTATCCTGTGATATATTCCTGTATATAAAAGAGAACAAAGGAAAAACGAGGTCACGCATCGGCTGGTCGAGTAACAGATTTAATTCATAAATGTTTCCACTGACTAAATTTTTGTGAGAGAGCAGTGAGTAATTTTTACAAACGTAATTATTGTGCGAGCCAGCACAACTTGGTCTCGTAAACAATTTGTTTTGAACAGTTTTTTTTTATAATAGATAGACAGAAGGTGTGGGGAAGGATAGACGGACAGCGTAGGTGTGCATGACTGAGCACTTGTTATATCTCGTGTTTTGAACTAGGTTTAGTAAAGAGGGAAGGGGGTGAGTAGGAATTAAATGTTATTGAGACTTCTGTTGACGTACAGAAAATACCGTGATCCAGAGTAAAAGCTCGGGGTTTTGAACATGTTAAGAATTTATTGCTATAAAATTTACATTATATTGTATTGAAGTAATTCGACCTTTGATGTCGACCCAAGGTCGTTGCGTAGGGCTGTTACTTAAAATAACTCAGTTCGGCAGCTGAGCTAGAAGTGGTTGCACCAATCACAATCCAGGAATTAGACGGTAAGCTGCAGATGCAGTCCAGTATTTAAGGCCATACAGAACTTAGTTCTGGGCCACATGTAGACAATCCATTTACGAGGTGGTCGGCGATAGTCCTCAGCCAGATGAGGGACATAGAGACGCAGTTGAGCAGTCCATTGTGAGGAGCCTGATTTAAAGCTCCAGAGCCTAAGCTACTTGGTTTGATATAAACCCACAGCGTTTACATCCAGCGCTCTCACTCCTAGTGAGGGCCGCATGGTGAGAGTCCATACTAATTTGTAATGATGAAAGTGAACCGTTCTACTTACTTTTGAAGACAGTTTCAGAGCTACCGCCAGACAACGCATGGTTGTACAAGCATTCTCCATGGCGTGTCTAGAGGAAATGTCCATATCATAACATGTCTCATTGAATTAATAGAATTTAAACTGTTATATCCGTCGCCACGTGCGCGGATTCTATTTGCCATATAACTCATATGACCTGCAAGTAGTTAGATTGAATACGTTAGTCTTTATAGAAAGCGGTAGTTTCATTAGTTAGATTCAGTTGCCTTTCAATTGATATTTATATTTATAATTATATTTGTTACATTAATTCCTGTAATTAAACTGCCCTACAGTTCTGCTAAAATTGAAAGCAATTGATTTATTTAGTTTTTAGAGTGCAAGTATTTATTTTTGTGTGTTCGTCGATTGTGGGAGCGGACCTCGAAAGAGTGTCAGTCGAAATATCCCCATGTAACCCACATCGCGACACTGGAGGGGACACTACACACCATTGTTTAGTTTATAGTTTATTTAGATTAGAGTATATCGTTTTTCTCTTTGATTAACTTTTGTTTCTTTTCAGTTTCAGTGCTCACGTGGTCTCGCACGTTGAGCTAGTTTAAAATTATTTATTATTTAGTTTGTATACTGCTTTCTTCATTATTTGTTCCACATATTTCCGGCTCTCCCATTGACCCGAGGATCGAGGCCAAGGAGACGTCAACATAACTGAACGGTGAAAGACAAAAAAGACTGACTGTGGTGTACGCAAAGGCTAAAGGAATCTCCACCAGTTCCTTGAGTTAAGTGATTCCATCCTAAAATTTTGTCTGCGTCTGGGGAGTTGAGTGTTCCTCCTCGTGTTTTACAGGCTTTTTATACTTTTTCTCTGTGTTTAGGAACTCACGGGCGGTGGCGAGGGCGTTCTTACGTTTGCGGGTCCCCCCTGCCAAAGTGGTGGCTTGGTCGCAGACTCTGCCGTCTCGACGACAGATTGTGCGGTCTCGCAACACCAGTGGTTATTGAAACTGTGGGAAGTCGCATTCGCGAGAACGGACTTTGATAGGGATCTGTACACTTTGTTTAGATTGTAGCGTTCCATCTTCCTCATTGTTTTAGGAAGACGTCTCTCTTGTCCTCTTCTCACCTATCTGTAATTATATTCAGAACTTGTAGGGTCTGTTATCGTTCGTCTTTTCTTGTTTGTCTAGCGTCGTGTTTGGTGTATTTTTTTTTTTCATTAGACCTTTATCATTATGGTGTTGGTACATTCCTTTGTTTAATATAATGCCTGTGTGAGTCATGTGTCTACATTGACGCATTGATTGAGTTTATCTGGTTATTGTGACGTATAAGGCTGATACGCCAGAGTATATATTTATATATTGGGAATATTGATTCCCCATTTAAGTGCAGTTGTGCACCTGCCTTGAATATCCAGTATATAATTACTGAAGTTATTGTTCTTTAAAGAGAACTACCGGTAATAAAATTACCTTGCAATTGCAATTATACAAGAGCTATAGAAAAATAGCTAAAAATATTAATCAACGATCTAATATTCGTTGATTCACGTGTATTTATATATTACATCGGCAGTGATAACAGTAAGGACACTGCGATTTCATTGAAGAAGAAACATTGTTTGTATTTTGTCGTCTACTAGGGACGTCGACCCGACGAGTGCAAATCGCCTCAGGGATAAATAATCGCGGAGTTAAACAAGTAAATATTTTTTATCGCGTATCGGATTAACGTAAATACTACAGTGATAACATAGTACACTGTCAGACGGGCTATTGCGTGAATTTATCCGGATACCTGTCCATTAACATTAATAGATCTCCTGTAGAGACCTATTGTGAGTGTAACTAATCATAATGGCCGATTACACTTCTTATATAAATTCAGCGAAGCTGTTAGGCATACCCGAGGACCAGCTGGCTTCTTGGTGCGAGAGTAGACTAAAAGAAGACCTAGCTAGAGAAGAGCGTGCCGCAGAAAGAGCCGAGAAGGCCGCGGAACGCGAACGACAAAGAGAAATAGAAGAAAGAGCCGAGAAGGCCGCGGAACGCGAACGAGAAAAAGAAAAAGAAGAAAGAGAACGACAGAGAGAAATAGAAGAAAGAGCCGACAAAGCGGCTCATCGAGAGCACGAAACTGCCCTAAAGAAAGAGCTGCAAGGAAACCAACCGACCGCGGTTCCAAGTGTTCCAACGAATAATGTTAAAGCAAAACCAAAGCTTCCAACCTATAATGATAAGGTCGACCAGATCGATTCTTATATTCATCGTTTTGAGCTCCACGCGTTAGCCGCCGGATGGGAAAGAACTGAATGGACTTCGTGCCTTGCAAATTTATTAACGGGACGTGCACTTGAAGTATTCCATGGCCTCAACATCGAGGATTCTAAAAATTACGACATCCTTAAAAAGGCTCTTTTAAAGCGTTTTCAACACACCGAGGACGGTTTTCACCAAAGATTCCGGACTTGTAAGCCAGATCCGTCCGAAAATTTTTCAACGTACGTCGACCGCCTAAAGCACTACTTAGACCGCTGGATTCAGCTGGCTGGTGTCGCTGACGGTAATTTTAAAGGGCTTTATGAGCTCGTTCTGAAGGACCAAATATTTAACGCGTGCCATTCAGAACTAGTCTCCCACATTAAAGAGTGGGCACCTAAGACGTTAGCGGAAATCACGTCCTTAGTAGAACAGTACGCGTCCGCACACCCTAATCGTTCGCTGGCTAAAGCCAAAACTAGCGAACCGTTTTATGCCGGAGTCGGTGGAACTGCGCCAATGGGTACAAGAAATTCTCGACCAGTTCATCGCCAGACGCCGCCTCCGCGTGCATATTCCGAACCGCCGCCCAATAAAGCTCGCGGTTTTCCAAGCCGTGCTGGACCTCCCACTCGGGGACATTTTATTCGCTATTCAGGTCCACCCCGTCGTGACGTTAACGAGGGCTACCATTATCAGAGCCCACCATGTCCACCTCCTTGGGCATATTATAATAATCCATATAATGCACCTCCAATGCAACCCAGACGTAATATATATGACAGCATTAGGTGTTATCGGTGCAATAAACCAGGTCATACGTCAAAATATTGTAGGGTTCAGTTTGAAGCTGCAAATGCTTGCACCGTCATTGTTCCGGCTGCACAGAGTAGCCGTACCGTTGAAATTACGTCGCCCATGACGGGCACCGTTCCGGTTATGTCGGCCCTCCATCAACACGGGTCATTGACCCTATATGAGGGTCATGTTAACGCCATACCCGCGTCTGTCTTACGCGATTCAGGTTGCACCACTATCGGTGTTAGGGAATCACTGGTCAGACCGACCCAGCTGATTGAACAACAGGCAACCTGCATTACTTTCGGGGGCTCCGTCGAGCGATTCCGTCTCGCGGAGATATACATCGACACGCCATTCATTACAGGTGTCGTAACGGCATGTGTATTACCAAATCCGGTCGCCGATCTAATTATTGGTAATTTACCACAGGTTAATGATACACCTGACGGCCAGTTAAAAGTTTGGAACGAAAACGTTGCGTGTGTCACCACACGACAACAGTCAAAACGTCCACCGGATGGTACTTTACAAACCCCTGCGTTTGATTTTAATGTCACGCCTACAGTTTTCTATAAGGAACAACAAAGCGATCCATCACTAAAACCGCTGTTTGCGAAAGTTCAGCCTCAGAACCGAAATGCCTCTCCGTTTATCATTAAAAATGAATTATTATACAGAAATTTCCGAAATAAACGTGAGACCATTGAACAGCTCGTGGTGCCTAAGTCGTTCCGTCGCGACATTCTGCGTCTCGCGCATGATACATCATTTTCAGGCCATCAGGGTTCAGCCAGAACCAAATCACGGATATTGGCTCATTTTTTCTGGCCTGGTGTATACGCGGACGTGAACCGTTTTGTGGCGCGCTGCGATGTATGTCAAAAACGTACACCTAAAGGTAAAGCATCACGCGCACCCCTTCAGGAGATGCCACCAGTCTCAACACCATTCGAGCGTGTCGCGGTTGACATAGTAGGTCCTCTTAGTAAATCAGACAGAGGCCATCGATTCATCCTTTCGGTAATCGACTACGCGACGCGCTGGCCTGAGGCTATTCCTTTGAGAGACATTACGGCTGACCATGTCGCTGAGGCGCTTGTTACTATTTTCTCGCGAGTCGGATTTCCGACCGAGATTCTTTCAGACAGAGGACCACAATTCACCTCTGATCTATACAAAAAGGTACTAGAATTAGCGGGAATTAAACAGAAATTAACGTCCCCTATCATCCGCAGTCAAATGGTTGTTGCGAGCGGTGGAATGCGAGCATGAAGTCTATGCTAGCACGCGTATCCGCCGACAAACCTGGAGACTGGGACAGGCTCCCCGCTATTCTCTTCGCCTATAGGGAACTCCCGAACGCGTCCACGGGTTTCTCCCCATTTGAGTTATTATACGGACGTAAACCACGTGGCCCGATGGCCATACTTAGTCAATTCTTCGCCGGTTCTGAAACCGACGATTATGATACGCGATGCGCGTATCAATATGTTGTCGATCTCCGACAACGAATTATTAATGCATGCAAAACCGCTCTGCAATTTGCATGCGCTAGAGCGAGTTCTTCAAAATTTTATCGCGATCAGGGCGCCCAAATGCGCGCCTTGTCCGTCGGAGATCTGACACTTGTTCTTTTGCCGCAAACGCAAAACAAACTCCTTCTAACTTGGAAGGGACCATACAGGGTCCTTAAGAGACTCTCCAGAGTGAATTATTTGATAGATATTCGTGGGCAGAGGAAAATATTTCATATTAATATGCTGAAAAAGTACCTGCCTAGCGATGATCGTCGTAACAACTCCGTTCATGTCGTCCCAAGGGCCAACGCGGCTTTAGTTACTGTCGACGACGAGGACCCTTTGAGTATCGACAAATCGTTGCCCATATTACAGGCCACCGAGAGTATAAACGATGTTAATATCAATGATGAGCTTGCGCCGTCGCAGAAACAGGATCTTACACACCTGCTCCAAGAATTTGCCACGGTGTTCACTGATTTGCCGGGTTGTACGTCTTTAGTCCAACATGTAATACGACTTCAGACAGACGTACCAGTGTTTGTTAAACCGTACCCGCGCCCGCTGCACGCTCACGAAACGATAATTACAGAAGTACGTGCCATGCTACGGCTAGGCGTCATAGAGCGATCAACAAGTCCGTATTGCTCGCCGATTGTCTTGGTCAAGAAGAAAGACGATACCGTGCGTTTTTGTATTGACTATAGAAAGCTCAATGCTATAACCATCTATGATGCGGAACCCATTCCCAATCAGGAAGACTTATTCGCGCGGTTATCCAATGCAAGTATCTTCTCGAAAATAGACTTATCCAAAGGATATTGGCAGATTCCTCTCGAAGAAGGAAGTAGACAATATACAGCTTTTCAAACCCCTTTGGGTTTAATGCAATGGAAATATATGCCTTTTGGACTGGTTACTGCACCAGCCACGTTCGCGCGCATGATGAACATCTTACTAAATGAATTGCGCTGCGTTCTATCATATTTCGATGATATATGTATTTTTCAGGCTGATTGGGCTGGCCACTTAATGGCCCTTCGTGAAGTTTTTGCCGCTCTTCGCCGAGCTGGCCTTACCGCGCGACCCAGTAAAGTGTTCCTAGGATATCACCATATAAACTTTTTGGGTCATACCATAACCCACGGGGTTCAGACTCCAGACGATCGCAAGATATCCAGTATTTTGAAACTACAACCCCCTAAAACTAAAAAGCAAGTCCGTAGCTTGTTGGGACTTTTGAATTATTACAGGAAATTTATACCAAACTTTTCCTCTCTCTCAGCCCCGTTATCTGATCTAACGAGGAAGAATCTTCCAAATAGAGTCGTCTGGACGCCTCAGTGCGCTGATGCCCTTCAGACTATTCAGAATTTATTTTCTACTTTCCCTCTGCTTGTTTTACCCGATATACGCCAGACATTCATCGTCCGAACGGATGCATCAGATAAAGGAATAGGCGCCGTGTTACTCCAACAGCGTGACGGTTTCTTGCGACCGTGCTTATATGCAAGCCGGAAATTACTTGATCGAGAGACGCGCTATGCGATTGTCGAACGAGAGTGCCTCGCAATCGTTTACGCGGTAGATGCATTTTCTCGATACTTATTAATGTCCGAATTTATAATTGAAACGGATCATCGACCATTACTGTTTCTTAAGTCGAACAGAGCCAAGAATGCTCGACTAACCAGATGGAGCCTTGCGCTCCAGGAATACAAATTTACTATTCGGGCTATACCTGGGGAGGATAATTTACAAGCTGATGTATTGTCCCGTTTGATTTAGTATTCTAAAATAGTCTGTTGAACATTGAGGTTGAGCATTTTTCACCTTTTTCGGAGACCGTGGATGGTTTCACATTATATTGTCCTACCAATTATGGACATTCTTTCTCAAAATTTCCATGTGATTCCTTTTTCCACTAGCGTCCATCCTGACCATGACCTGAGTTTCAGACAACCTTGACGCCTTTGTCTGCGGGTCAATGAGATGAGAAAATGGCAAACCGAGCGACCAGACCTACTGCTGCCAGGATACCATTACTTTAATTAACTATTGTTCGTTCATGTTCTATGAATGTATTAATTACGCTCAATGAAGCGATGAGCTAGTTGCTCAATATTTCAGTCTTTACAGTATGTCTGTGTGAGAGAAGTTTATCACTTTAATTCTTAAATGCTACGATAATTATATATTATCACAGAACGTCGCATATAAATATACATATGCTATTGTCCATCGATAATGCACGTTCTTAGAATTATTTTTTTTGACTTTCAGTAACGATATATTTTTTACTATATAGCCCTTTCCAAAGTACTATTACATAGCAACGTTAGTAGACAGTTATGTCGTTCAAACCCTAAGTTTTCACTGGGGTGGGGGATGTGTCAAGAACAGATTTAATTCATAAATGTTTCCACTGACTAAATTTTTGTGAGAGAGCAGTGAGTAATTTTTGCAAACGTAATTATTGTGCGAGCCAGCATAACTTGGTCTCGTAAACAATTTGTTTTGAACAGTTTTTTTTTATAATAGATAGACAGAAGGTGTGGGGAAGGATAGACGGACAGCGTAGGTGTGCATGACTGAGCACTTGTTATATCTCGTGTTTTGAACTAGGTTTAGTAAAGAGGGAAGGGGGTGAGTAGGAATTAAATGTTATTGAGACTTCTGTTGACGTACAGAAAATACCGTGATCCAGAGTAAAAGCTCGGGGTTTTGAACATGTTAAGAATTTATTGCTATAAAATTTACATTATATTGTATTGAAGTAATTCGACCTTTGATGTCGACCCAAGGTCGTTGCGTAGGGCTGTTACTTAAAATAACTCAGTTCGGCAGCTGAGCTAGAAGTGGTTGCACCAATCACAATCCAGGAATTAGACGGTAAGCTGCAGATGCAGTCCAGTATTTAAGGCCATACAGAACTTAGTTCTGGGCTACATGTAGACAATCCATTTACGAGGTGGTCGGCGATAGTCCTCAGCCAGATGAGGGACATAGAGACGCAGTTGAGCAGTCCATTGTGAGGAGCCTGATTTAAAGCTCCAGAGCCTAAGCTACTTGGTTTGATATAAACCCACAGCGTTTACATCCAGCGCTCTCACTCCTAGTGAGGGCCGCATGGTGAGAGTCCATACTAATTTGTAATGATGAAAGTGAACCGTTCTACTTACTTTTGAAGACAGTTTCAGAGCTACCGCCAGACAACGCATGGTTGTACAAGCATTCTCCATGGCGTGTCTAGAGGAAATGTCCATATCATAACATGTCTCATTGAATTAATAGAATTTAAACTGTTATATCCGTCGCCACGTGCGCGGATTCTATTTGCCATATAACTCATATGACCTGCAAGTAGTTAGATTGAATACGTTAGTCTTTATAGAAAGCGGTAGTTTCATTAGTTAGATTCAGTTGCCTTTCAATTGATATTTATATTTATAATTATATTTGTTACATTAATTCCTGTAATTAAACTGCCCTACAGTTCTGCTAAAATTGAAAGCAATTGATTTATTTAGTTTTTAGAGTGCAAGTATTTATTTTTGTGTGTTCGTCGATTGTGGGAGCGGACCTCGAAAGAGTGTCAGTCGAAATATCCCCATGTAACCCACATCGCGACACATGAGTTTACAGGTCTGCAAAAGGTGTCTTTGGACTTTCAAATTTCGTGGCTAGAAATAGCAAAATCGGGGTTGACTCTGAAATGAGCATTTAGAAGCCTTGTAAAGAAAAGGAATGTTGCCAGAAATTTTTTTGGCAAATAACATTTACAATAGCAGCGGAGTCTCGTACATAGTGCCTTTCTCCATAAAGGGGACATAAAGCCCTTTACAATGAAATAGTAATATCTCTCCGCCTCTGAACTTACAAATCTGCTTTTGTGCTGTACAAAACATACAAGGCTTTGATTTTTTAACGTATTAAACAAATGCAGTGTTCTGAACTTTAATAGACGTTCTATTTGAGTCATGCAATAGGGAATGTAACTTTACTTTAGGAGCGTCCATGGGCGAAGGTCGGCGGGGGAGGGGGGTGGAGTGGGGTGGGGGGGGGGGCTGGTTAGTCCTCTAGAGCAGTGGTCCCCAACCTTTTTATCGCCGCGGACCGGTCAACATTTGATAATTTTACCGCGGCCCGCAAAGGGGGGGGGGGGGCCTTGATTGTTTATATTTTAGATTGTTTTAATTTAATAATTTTGGTTCGCCGCAAACTATGCACATATATATTGCATTTATTGCGTATATGTGTGTGTATGGGGGGGGGGGGGCTTTTTGCGGACCTTGGTTGAGCTGCACCATTTGTAGTTTTGCACCATGGTAAATCCGGCGATAAAAATTGTTTTGTGGTGCGTCTGTTTTCTCTTGATGCCCAAAGGATTTGTTTATTTCGTTTAATGGTTAATTCGGCCTTGCTTTAGAAGCTCTCAGATTACCTGCTCATTCTGGGCCACTTATGGTCGGGGATAACTGGGATGACCTCTCCCTGCCTGTAATCTAACTCCCCCCCCCCCCCCCCCCAGCATGAAACTTTAAGCCTAGGCTCACGCATGGGACTTGCAATCGTGTTGCAGTTGTGTCAGTTCTATTTCATGCTCCCGCTGACACTGTAATGAGCCTGTAGCTCGCATGTGTGCACAGCGCCGTTCATACATCTAGATCTAGATTTTTTTTAAAATGCCACGCAACTATAAGCGACAGCAACAAAAAATCGAACATGTACGCCTAGGCTTAATCTGCTCCTAATTCTTAATTCAATCGTAACTAGCATTCTACAGCTTTATCGCACACTATTACTGGGCCCCTAGCCTTAACTTCACATTTTAACGGTTCTCCACTAGGCACTCTCGACCGGTTCGTGGATTATTCATAATTTTTAAGAATTCATGTCCTAACTAGCATTTCACAATTTTGTCACACTATTACTGCGTCCACGACTTTAAACTTTGGGAGATCTTCCGCCCGTCCGCGTCATAATTTTTACCGCTATCAAGTAGGCTAAAGCCCACGGTTACACATTGTCACTGTTATCAATTTAAACTCACAACACATGGAATTGTCAGATGGACCTGGGGGCGTGAGGGTCTAGTCAGTTTGTATCAATGGGTGGTAGTCAGATTGACTAATCAGGCGAAAAGGGGCTGGGGTAGTTGTGTTTTCTTGACTGGCGCGGACGGGCGGAAGACCTTCCTAAACTTTTACCCTGAAGCCATTTCATTCTCGGCAGCTTTCTTGGAGATCGTCTCATCGTCACTGATCTCACAAACTAGATCTAGATCTAGATCTACCTCTTAAAAATGCAGAGAAAGAAGACCAGCAAAACACATGCATGAACTTACCTTGTAGAGAAGAGCTTCATTCTCGGCAGCATCAAACTTAGACGTCGTTCAAATACTTTAAATTTGATGAACTGTGAAAATCTTCCCCTTTCTAAAGCGCATCTTGTCTCTATATGAAGTAACCACGTAGACTGTCTGGATTCTGAACTTGTTTGCGCTTATCCGCGTCTTGCCCGAGGCCCACGTGCGTCCCGTGAGTTAAATTGGTCAACTTTTCACCGTCGACACCGTAACAAACAAACAACAATAAGCCAGGCCCATTCCACGTGACGTGTGTTACACCTGCAGACCAGTTTTTCACCTTGCTCGCTTCCTCACTGAATCATTAAATGAGATACTTATCATTAATTTAAACCTTTTTGACAATAAAAAAAAAAAAAATTTAAAAAATGATCACTTTACAGGTTTTTATCTTTAATTAAAAAACTTGAAGGGTAGATCTAAGCCAAACATGGTGCTTAAATTGGCGTGCATGTGTTACATTCATAAAAAGTGGTTTTCAAGTTTAAACAATATTTTCTACAATTTCAGTGAAAGTAGTTTAAGAATTTCTTCTAAATTTTTACACGATACTTGCTATGAATGTGGCAGATTCTGCATCTCATAATTCTCACATTTTGAGATAATATAAGCAAAAAAATGTCGTGACATGTGTTACATTTTTTTTTTTGGTGTGTCGTACGTTACAATGGTAAATTATGTTTGTTTTGTAATATGATCTGTCTCACTTATTTATTGCTAAAGAAAAACTTTAATATGTAAAGATGAGACGTGTGTTACACATTGCCAATGACGTGTGTTGAATTCTTTTGGTCAAAACCTAAGTCAGTAAAAGAATTTTCTTGTTATTTATACATTGTTAAAATGTCAGTGCAATATAAGGAGGAGGAAAAAATTAATTGATCACATCATTTACTTGTTATTAAACTCCAAAATATTGAATATTTTTTAATCTCAGTATATAATATTGTTCTTAGAAAACATGCGGTGAAATTATGATATCATGTCTGTTTTCTTCCTCAAATGACACTATTTTTTTTTTGGCCAGTAAACCATTTTAGAAGTTAAACCAAGGCTTTTCTATTTGATATTACAAATTACAGATTTTCTCATACTGGTTGACATTTCGTGGAATGGGGCAAGACAAACTTTTTTTTAGCGTTCAGACGTTAACTTTTTTCCCTCCACGGCATCACAAAACTAATGAAAATTTGAATCAAAAGGGGGGGCGGGGAGGGCATCTATAAAGTATGTAGGCTTGACATTGTCGATTTTTGGTGCTCTCTCTCCTTCCCGCTTTTCTTTGTTCTCTTTTCATACCTTTTGCCCCATGTCCACATCACATTTCATGATAAATGTGGATTTATTGGGTTAAATGAGCGCATGGCGGGGGTGGCCAAACGTGCTTAAATGTAAGAGCCGCAAACGAGAAACTTCAGATATTCAAGAGCAACTCGATAATGAACCAAATTTACGAGCACATTTTTTGCGATCTTAGTTCTTGTTTGTTCCAACTCCACTTTTTGCACAACTGAGAAATTCAACGTTAAACGTTTGCAGCTTTAACTGTTATGGTAAAGAGGTAGAATAAACCGGAACAGTGAAACAGCTTGATAAGTGCCAGAACGCATTTTAAACAAGTGTCAAAGTGTGCATTTGTTATACCTCTTCCATATATTAAAAGATCTTCAATTTATCACAAAATGGAGATGGAACAAATAAGAACTAGTGTCCCGTTTCATTGTTACATATATTATGCATTTTGTTAAAATTTTTTATATAAATTAGTGAACATATTTTCCACGAGCGGGATTACGAAGGTCAAAGAGCCGCATGTGGCTCGCGAGCCGCAGTTTGGCCACCCCTGCCATATAAGCTATGCAGCCGCTTCATGCTGAGTCATTAACTTGGAAAACCGCCAAATCACAATGCTGAACAACACGACCACACTGACAAACACACACTTTAACAAATAAACGAATCAGCTGCCATCTCTGTTTTCAATCTGGGCAAAAGCCCCACTGTCCGATTGGATTGTCCTGTCGGCTTTCTAAGTGGTCTTGTCCACAGCACGCGCTCGTCCGTTTTACGGAAAATGACGTATGGCAAGGTAAAACACTCTTTGCCTCTAGAGCGGTGAGGAGCGGAGCGGAACGGATGCTGTGGACAAGTATACAGAGGCGAAGAGTATTTTACAATAATTATTTTCACTTCAAAGCCGTTTTTCTCAAAATCAGCTCTGCCAACTTATTGTGGGTTTTCTCCATATTTTACTTTGACATACTTCATTTTCCGTACAATAACGGAGCGTTGTTGTGGATGAGGCCACTAAATTTAATTTGCCCCTAAGGGTGGACCTTTTTGTCCCCTTTTGTCCCATCCAGCTGATACGCTATACGTAGGGCAATTCATGATCAGATATTGGCAGCTATCAGAGCTATGAAAAGTTTACCAGTTTTTCAGTCCATACGACGCTGTATGAGCATGATGTTCAGTGCACAGGGCTTAAATTAGCATAGCATTCATTGGAGCAGTTTATTCTGTTTAAAGCCTTTTGGCACCCTCAGTAAAAACTGGTAGAGGGTGTATATGCATGTAACATGATAAATTTATAGCTCGGTAACGACCATGCAAGTTAGTTTACATGAGAAAGTGTTTAGCTGGCAGTTAGAACAGCAGGTGTTGAAAACCGTGCGAGATCAACAGCACAGTAGAAGGTAAACTTGGAACCCCTGCGTCCCTCCCCCGACCTCTTTTTTTGTGTGGTTTGTTTGTTAATGCCATTTAATGAATAATAAATACGCGTGCGATGTTCAGGCTATGGGGGCCTGGCCAGTGTGCATTTAAGGCCTTGGGCAAATCCAGATCCAGCCGCGCGGATAGGCGTTAAATACATGGACCGTGGATGGTTAACATCTTGAAATTAGAAACTTATTGGCTAGAGTCCACTTATCAGCCGAGAGAGTGGTTTTGGAGGATGTGGGATGGGATTTGTCTATCTGGTCTCTCTCTTTTTTTTAAAATATGTTTTTCGTCTGCATCAACATGATGTCAACGAATGATTAACCTTCAGGCATTATGAAAAGTCTTCCAGTATCTCGCAGTTTCTCTTTAAATGTTGAAATTGTTTGCAACAATAACTTTGTTTTGTTATTTTTGTGTTGTTAATTTACTTATTGGTCTCCACGTTTTATGGCATGTGTGAGTGTGTGTGTGAGAAATAGAGATGGGGGGGGGGGGAGGGAGGCAGACAGGCGGACAGAGAAAGAGAGAGAAACAGAGCGAGAGAAACAGAGAGAGACAAAGAACGAGAGAGGAAAAGAGACCCACAGCCAGACAGACTGAGAGAACGAAACAGAGACAGGGAGAGAGAGAGAGAGAGAGAGAGAGAGAGAGAGAGAGAGAGAGAGAGAGAGAGAGAGAGAGAGAGAGAGAAGGGGTAGGGGGGGCAATCAGACAAAGCGGACAACTACAATGGCAGTGTAGCACGATTTGAAATGCTGCATTAATGAATCATTAATGTCTAAATGCAGTGACTAGAAAAAGGAATGATGAAAAACCATTTATGATAAAATTCACAGGTACATTATAGTTGATTCAGCTATGACGAATGTATATTATACGCATAATCAAAGTATGGCAAAAAGAAAAAAAACAAATTAGGCTGCAAAGCTTGGCATAATTATTATGAAATAATAAAGAAAATGACACAATAAAACCAAGAGGAAAGGGAAAGGTCGGGGTAGTTGTCTTTCCCTTTCCGTTCTGTATTATTGTATCGTTTGCTGTATCATTTCTTAAGGGAAGTGGCTATTTTCACGACATGTCGTGGAAATGGCCTTGGTGAAGTTTTCCACGACATGTCGTGGAAATGGCCTTGGTGAAGTTTTTCACGACGTTTCACGACTTAATACAGCTACCCCAGCCCCTTTTCGCCTGATTAGTCAATCTGACTACCGCCCAATTGATACAAACTGACTAGACCCTCACGCCCCCCCAGGTTCCGACCTCCCGCTCAGTGGGGGCCGCCATTTTGAGTCAGAAAACGGTAAGCTCTGATTGGATGAAAAACGTGTCGTGAAAAAATCTATCCACGCTTTTTCCACGATATGTCGTGTGCCTAGACACTTCGTTTCTTAAGTGAAGCTTTCCAACATGTAACGTGTTGTGTTGTGGTTTTTTTTGGCCACATTTTGACTTTAGATATTGACTATTAGGGGGCATAAATTTCCCAAGTGAGGAGAAGCTGATTTAAATAAATACTCACTAGCAATCTATCAGGCATTATTCTGTATGCCTGTATGCTTATAATGATGGAGTACCTGTGTAAGGAGAAAGGTGATACATAGATCTCCCCATTCTGTCTGTCTGACTGACTAACTGATTGTCTGTCTGTCTGTCTCTCTCTCTTTGTTGAATTGGGAAATAAAAAATTTGATGGCAGCAAAGATTTACTCAGATGTTGCATTAAAGCGAACAAATTATTCTTTAACGTGGCAATTCTGGTCAAGGGCCAGGAGATGGGGGGGGGGGGGGGGAGAGCGGTTGTTGGGATAACAGCTCTGTCTTACCCTCCATGTAGATATTCTATTTTTATTTTTCGAAGGAATCAGTGTAATGGCTCAGTTTGACTTAGCGATGCCATTTCAAGGGCCATTTGGTAAACTTTTACAAAATTTTATGGTGGGGGATGGAGGGAGGGGGGGGGGGCTGGAGGGGTACAATTTTTTTCTGGAGAAGCAAAAAACTGAATAGGATTACATTTTACATTTTTACATTTCTAAAAAAAGTTGAGTTTCAATAGTTTTACTATGAGGCCCTCCATGTGGATAATACATTATTTAATATCGTCGTTCTGGTAACATAACGGCTTAAGTCAAGATACAGTAGCAGCGGCAACAACAAGAACTACAGTACGGGCTCAGCTGATTTATGACAACACGGTCAAGGACACGTCATAGACTCATGCTGTGTTATTTGACAAACGTAGTTTACCCCTAGGAGAGGAACGGCTCCAACGTGGGAGGCCAACAAGCAGTAATAATAGCCTGTTGCCCACTGGTCATTATGCCACATAATCATTCAGTTTTGTCTGCTCTATTTACGACATCCCAACCACCAATCATCTCTCTGAAGGCTGGTGACGCACAGAAACGTCACAAAGAGCACAAAAGCTTCAGCCAATAAAATCACGCCCTTGCAAAACATGGGGAAAATGTGGGAATTAGCTGTAACTGTAGAAATGATCAATATGAATTACAAAAGAAACAGGAGGAAATAGTAATGGCTGGTCAAGGATATCGGCCCGGAAAGGTTTACTTCCCTTAATGTGGGTGGTCGGCATTCACAATTGTAGGACTCATGTTCCTGTGAGGCACTGGAAAGATTAGTACCATTTTGTTAGGTTGGGACATCCGCTGGCGACATGAAGATAATGTTACACACGTCATCTGGATATATGGGATGAACGGCAAATAAACTGTGGGATGATATAATTGTGGTATCCATCGGTCCATCCGATCGTCCGTTCCATACACACCTTTCTTCTCACATGGCCTTCCCAAACTTTAATGTTAGTCCATCCCACCTCCCTCTCCCACGTTCATTCATCTTTCTGCTGTCTTTTGACTAACCATCCTTTCACTCATCCGTTGATCCATCCAAGAGTTCCTCCGTCAGTCCATCCCACGCATTTCCTTCCCCGTATAATACTTCACCTTTTTCGCCGGTCAGTCTATCCCTAGGTATATGCATTTTTGTGTGCACTCAATTATTATTGTCCATGCGATCATACAGTCATACAAGCAAATGATTTAGTTTAAAAGCAGTGATCGAAAGTTAACCGAATTCTGTATGATAATGGGGAGAGATGAAGTGAACTCGTGGTCTTTTATGTCATATTTGCAGGTGAACCGAAAATCAGTTTAAATCAGAGAGAGAGAGGGAGAGAAAAAGAGAAAGAAGGGGAGAGAGAGAGTAAAGAGAACGAGAGAGAAAGGTGGAGAGAGATAGAGAGAAAGGAGAGAAAAGAGAGAGAGAGAAAGAGAGAGCGAGAGAGAAAGGGAGAGAGAGGGAGCGAGATGGAGAAAGAGAGAGAGAGAGAGAAAGGGAAAGAAAAAAAGAGAGAGAGAGAGAGAGGGTACAAGGAGAGGGATGACGGGCAAGAGCAGGCTTATCCCTGACAACTCCAAGAGTCTCGTCTAGTAAAATATATATCCTGCCGGGAATCCGACGAGTATGATTGACGTCAAGTTTGCACATAAGAATGACATCGTTCCTCTGCATATCCGCTGGTCACGACATCTCACCTACGTTGGTTTATTTTAGGGAACCTGCCCCTACGGTAATCCTACCAATCCTAGTAAATCTACGTCGGACTGACGCAGTGATGCAGGCTGGATACATATATATATATTTATATCTTTCAAAATCATAACATATGCCAGTACACATACACGTTTGCACCAGTAGGAAAATATGTAATGAGTTTAGATAAAAATCTGTTTGGTTTGTTCTCAGAGCACAGGTAAAAGATAATCAGTGGTTAGAAAAAACAAAAAACAAACAAACAACGAAATAAAACAACGTTTCTTTTCTTCTTTTCCCTCGTTCGGAAAAATGAAAGAGAGAACAAACTTCATGGAAAAAAAAAGTATGAAGTATCAGTTTTGATAAGGTAACCGATACCTTTCCCCCTTAATCCTGTCAGTGATACTGTATTCGTGATCGGGCCGCACAGAAGCGGGTCGCACATTAATCTTAATGGTAAGCCACGGATTAAGCTTGCGCTGTCGTCCGGCTCCTCTTTCCCCCTGCTCAATAGGGGCCGCCTTTTGACGGGGGCGGGACCCGGCACCCATCAGGCTTTAGTGAGCCCAACTGAAAACTTGCCCCTCACACCGATTTCACAGATCAAATAATAGGTGGCCGTTTACGGCCCAACCAACTGTGAGAGCTCTAAGCTGTTCCCTCTACGATCAGATCCTATGAAAAAAGAGGGCTGGAAATATAAACTGTATCCGAAATCGCATTAAATGCGGGACTGTAAGGCATATGATCAAAACCTAAATAATCCCTTGGTTGAGGCTAAAAGCGGCATTTGAATCGAATTTACACCGTATCTGGATACGCCATAGAATACAAACAAACATCACGTGACATGAGTCAGAGCCAATAGCTGACAAAATTCCAATTCAGGTTTGTCCTGACCAGCGTCCGCATTCTAAACAGTTACCAGGGAATGCAGACAGAACAGAAACAGCCCCAAGCACATTAGCCTGGACTGTGTTGTTGATCGCCTTCATCTATAATTCAGGTTCAGCAATTTCCGCTTGCAACTGTCCCAGACATCAGATGAAATCGTGATGAACACCCAAAGTATTCCAGCGAAGACGGATTAAATACATTTCAATGACACACGTTATTTCCTGTTGGACATGAGATTTTTTCCCCTCAGGGTAAAATAATTTTGGCCAACATCTGCTGTAAACACTATGTTCTCTGGCAAAGTTTGCAGAAAAGCCTGAGTCTGAAGTCTTAATTTCGGCAAGAAACAGGATGACAGACGAGGTAGGTGACGTCACTGATAATTACAAACATGAACATCATAAAATCATGTCCCATTTAAAGATCGGGCCTATAAAAGTCAAGCCCCAGGTTGCCAACATCAGACGTTCTCCGAGGAAAATCAGTACAAAATGTGTTGAATACAACGAAGACGCCATGACATTGTCTCGTTTTATCGATTCGTCGTCCTGCATTTTTTCATCGTCTCCCTCGTCACCATCATCATCATCTTCATCATCGCTGTCATTAGTGGATTCCATCTCTCCGGTATCGTCCCCTCCATCACCACTCTCCTCAAGACAAACGCAAGAAAACAAACCCAAGAAACCAATTGCTTCTAAGAAGTCCAAGTCGGGGAAGAAGACAGCCTACAAACATATTCCTCATTGCTTGAAGCCGCCACATCTAGTAGCAAAACGGAACGCCCGGGAGCGGAATAGAGTACAGGCAGTAAACTCTGCTTTCACAAGACTACGAAAACACGTGCCTTATGAACCCAGGCATAAGAGATTGTCCAAAGTTAAAACTTTGCGTGTTGCCATTGAATACATTCAACATCTTCAGGAACTGATAAGCTGCCACGATCAACAGTTGAGTCAGCAGACAGAAAGTACCGATGTGTATTCAAACTGTCCACAGTATCACCAAGGTTATCACAATCATGTTGATCCTAATTTTTCACAGGAGAATCGAAGTTCAGAAGCGTATCCACTGTCTTCGCACTTCTCTTCAAGAAGGAATAGAAAAAGCCATTTCGTTAACAGTGCCATACATTCAGATGATGCCTCTACAGGTGTCACAAATACCTCCTGTTACCCTCGTATCTTTCCCGAAGAGGACTCAGAAAGTGTGCCTGCATACACGAGTTGTGACATTCAATACAGACATTCTCCCCAGTCATATTCTGTATCAGCTGTAAGTTCTCCTTCTCAATTTGAAGAGAATTCCAACTCATTTGTTATCCAAAAACCACATTCTGCAGACTGTTCTCGCGGTAAACATTTAGAAGACCCATTTTATGAGTGTTCTCCAGCTATATCATCTCCATCGTCTTTCATGTTTTCGCATCTTAATACAAGACACACAGAAGCTAGTCAGCAAGCAATGTTTTCATCGGAAAAGACATTCTCTAAAATCGTCTATGAGACACATAATCAGTACACTGCTTCAGTTCAGGAGCCTCACCGAATTCAAGAATACAGCATGCAGACTGAATTACCTATTCTCCAACCAATTCTTGAAACACCATCAAATTCTATTTCCCTAAATACCATGGCAACGCATAAAAATTCCAGGCACGTTGGGATTGATAGAGATTCTGCTGCAATGCCTTCAAGGAATTTTCTGTCTCAATCCTACACGCCCACATTTGCAATGAATCCGAATTTTAATGTTCAAGTCGGCCACTTTTACTCCAGTTTACCACGAGAACAAATCGGCGCAGAGGCGGCCCTTGAGGAAGGCGTACCTGATTCCCAGTTTCTGAATATGACACGGGGAAACAGATGCATGGAACAACTTAAATCCTCTCACCCACAAGATCCCAGGAAATTAATGTCTTTCATGTCGTTAGAAAAGAATGCTGTGTGTCAAGATTTGCAGTTTCCAACTCACAGTCTGGATCTACACCATTGGTAAGTGTAACAGATTATTTTTAGTACTTTGCATGATATTTCGTGGTTATTCTGCACGAGCAAACGCTGAACCTCAGCCTGTATGAGTAAATAAGAAAGATGAAAATGGAGAGGCTTTACGTAGCTAGTAAAAGTTGCAGCAGTGTAAGCATGGTGATTAAAATTTTGTTCAGCAGCCAACGCACAGGCCTGTGAAAATCTGATGGCAGCCCTAGGCCAGATAGGAAAAGTATCCACCTCGCCCCCCCCCAAAAAAAAATGCTCATCAAGTATTTCTAACACCCCCCCCCCCCCAATTGCTCATCCAGTATTTTTATTTTAACACAATAAAGAGATAATATACATGTACTAAATGTGGAACATAAGTTGGATTTAATTACCACATCTGCACGGTACATTATTATCTATGCCAATCTTTATGAATCTTCTGAAATATTTTGTGCTCGTGTCCCCACTGACTCTCTCCACAATTTCAATGTTCTTTTGTTCGAAAAGTCCACCAACCTTTGCCTCTACTAGGGAGAGTAGCCTTCCCATCCCTACCCCCTCCCCCCCCCCCCACCCCCGGTCTGGCCTGCAAACACACACAATGACCTTGACGTTAGCGTAATTTGCGTCAGTTGTAAGAGGATGGAAATTTTTAATTGACTGAAGCCTACAAGTGTTTTAATTTTCTATTCTTTTCTTTTGCGGCGACTTCCTGAACACGACCATCAGCAAGGGTATATAAGATTTGAAATTTATACATTTACTATTAACTGGCTTGTATTGTAGGAAAAAGTGAGTGGCAAAGCCGTTATGTTTCTCATCATTAATGTATGTACATGTAGATTACGAGCGTTAGATCAAAGAACAACAGGAAAAATCTAAGGTATAAAACAAGCACCAAGGCAATATAGACCTTAAATCAGCCGGAGCTGCTATGAAAAATAGATACTTTTATAAAATGATTATATATATTTCAACATAAATAAATCTTGAAAAATAATTTCCTGCTAGGGCAAAGCGAAAAAGCGCTATATGCCAAGTTTCAGAGACTTCCATCCACCCGTTTTAAAAATGTCGTCAGTTTAGTTGCTCCATGAATTTTCAGACGCACTATAAATATTCATCGTGGCTGTAATCCCCTTTGTGCAGATAGAGATGTCTACCTTTTCCAGTTCTCTCAGTCATTAAAGTTATCAAAATAAAATAAAATTAAAAAAAAAAAACGATAAATTTCGTCTCCAAATAATAATGAAAAAAAAATAAAAATTTCCGCACTAAACATAGCATATAAATATATAGATTATAAGAGGAAACACAAATTGGTTCACAACAGAAAACTGAAAAACATAAAATATGATAGAAGAAAACTTTCAGAGTGTCACTCATTGTTATGACGCACTCAGTGGACTAATGATCATAATTTACCCCATGAGAAAAACGCATCAAACAAGTATTATTTGTTAAAATAAAGCGTAGTAAAGTGTTATGATGTGTTAAAATAAATAAATAAATAAGTGAATAAATAAATAAATGAATGAATAAATAGACAAATAAATGATAAATAAATAAATAAATAAATAAATA
The DNA here is from genome assembly GCA_963931925.1 of Onchidella celtica. NCBI lineage: Eukaryota > Metazoa > Mollusca > Gastropoda > Systellommatophora > Onchidiidae > Onchidella > Onchidella celtica. The sequence continues at coordinate 22,072,747 of OZ007570.1, read as the reverse complement.
AATAGATAAATAAATAAATAAATATGCTTTTTTTTTCTTTGACACCCCCAAACCAACTCGCAATTGCAAAGAATGATTGGCAATTTCATAGGACAAAATCTCTATTCCAGAAAATCAATGATCCGCTCGAAAAATAACCTCTGACACAAATATTTATGAAGAGATTGCAACATTAAATATTTAAAGAAAAAGGTTTCTGTACCGTCTCTGCAGTGCCTGAACATGGAACTTGTACTAACATCGGAGGCGCCGTGGTCTTGCACCAATTACTAACCCATTAAGCCTGTTGTCAGGGCCATACACTGGGTCCTCTCAGTGAGTGACTCTTTCAAAATTATCAGGAATGTATCAAAATTACAAAAAAATCACAAAAACAAAACAACAACAAAAAGACCTACCGCCGCTCCTGGAATATGGAAAATGCTTGCTTGTTGACCAGCAGAGTGTTTTTTTTTTGTTTTTTTTAAAGATTTGTAGACTTGAAAGGGTGGAGAAGCATTTTTTAAGCTTGCTTTGTGTCGCTAATTATCGTCCTTGATCCTTCTTTTTTATTAGTATGTAAAAATTTCAGGGTCTTCCCCTTGGGGTTGATGTAATTTTATCTTAGTAATTTCAATAAAACAGAGCAGGAAGTTAAAATAGCCGAAACCTGTCCCACTATAAGATTTAACAATAGAATTTTAGTCACTGCTCGCGCAACAACTTCAACAAAATCACCACTGTCATTATCAACTTCATCACCCTTTAACAACTGCTCTAACACAATGATTTAAAAGTATTTTTTAGAAAACCAAATGAATGAAGGGGTAATGAGGAAAGATAGGGAAACCACTGCATGCTAGTTATATGTGTAGTTTTTGGCACGAGAAAGCCGAGAAAATCATGCCTTTTATGCATACTTTATGTCTAGAACACCCTATATTATTACAACATAACCATGAGCACACACAGACATGCACAGAGATTTCAGTCATAGTCTACATCTGTCATAGCCTACCATAGAAATAATAACCCTGTACATACAGTGAGCACACACATACACGCCAGGCATAGTATACCTCTACAAGAACTATAATCCGTTAACTCTAAGCATACTCACACCTACAAACTAATCATAACGTACTTCTTTACCAGCATTGTACGTAGACATTATTTTTCATAATTTTATTATTGTTTGAGAATTCCCACTTTGCAAAGGCACTGATTTGCTATTCGAGTTCTGGACTTAGTTAGAGAAAGCACACCAACACGATAACGGCCATACTGTGCGATGAAAAGGCAAGTCGGTAGTCAGAATATAACAAATTGATAGGGCAAAAAGACCCGACCAGAAGAGCCCACCAACCACCCGCAACTACTCGAGCAGTCTGCTGTGAACGGTACCCAAGTACATAACAAAAATTAAAAAAATGAGCAATCTCCCAGTCCAAGACACAGCAGAAAAATAGTACGGTAAGGTTGGACAGCTCTCCGCCCCAAGCAGGAATCTAAACTGATTTTTCGCATTATGGCCAAGCACTCTAAGCCTCCATCGAAACGTGATTGAAAAGCAATAATATCGTTGTGTGAATCAATATTATTCGGGACCCCTTTGTTGCCCACTTTTCATGTGTCACTGCAGTATGTGAGTTGATACAAAGGATTCAAAACGTTTTTTTAAAATTTAGATTCCACAATACTTTTATCCTTCGCTGAGAAATTGGGACAATGTTAAGCGCCTTGAGGCCTCGGCGAAAGGCGCTATATAAATGCTCTTATTATTATTATTATTATTATTATTATTCGTTTCAGCTTGAAACCGTAAACCGTCTTATCTTCAATTTCGCCACATTTGTCACAGTATCATTCGCCCGATGTGTGACAGGACACAATAGTCCCAGGGGACAGATTTTATAGTCCTACTGAATGTGCCCTCTGAGCCAGTCATAGGAATTAGCATTGTATTCATCTAACCCCTTGCTAGATGCTCTCTTCAGGGCGCCGTTAGTCAACGGAGATGATGGAACAGATAGACTCAATAGACGGCGGCACTGTGAGAAAATCGTTTTCAGGGGAGACAACATTGCAAATTTAAAGCAGAATTAGTCTCAGAGTTATTCCCCCGTGTGACCCGCTCTTTTAACAACAGAAGCAGCAATTCAACGGTCCATTTAAAATTCACACTTATCAAATCTTTCATTCTCCACATTGCAAATAGTCAATTGTCTCCTCCTGTTTGGCGCGTGGCTTTTTATATTAAATATTTTATCTCTTTTAAAAGAATGTTTTCCCCCACTGAGATGGCTTCCGTCGCATGGCAATGGCAGAAGATTACAAGCGCTGACTTTGATAAGATCAGTCACATTTTTTGCCCCATGTTATTGTAAAATGTGAGTGTGCATGAGAAAACCCGGCATAAGTCGGCAACATGACATTTTGAGTTCTGTACATATAATAAAAGACAAGACATTTCTGATAAATTGAAGACAATGACCCCCCTAAAACAAGATTTTGAGAAAATGGCATTTAATCCTATAAGTGGCAATAGCTAATTGACCAAGTAATATTGGAGTGATTGCTGTTAGGAGACCGTAGTCTAATAACTAAGCAGTTATAGAGATCATAGTGAGTAGTGTTCACTGCTCATCTACAGTTTACCCTGTAACATGCCGCGGTCCCCTAGCAACAGCCAAGTCGGAAATTTTTGGATCTTGTTAGGAGACCGTAGTCTAATTACAAAGCCGTTATAGAGATCATAGTGAGTAGTGTTCACTGCTTGTCTACAGTTTACCCTGTAACATGCCACGGTCCCCTAAACAACAGCCAAGTTGGAAGTTTGTGTCGGACCCATATTTTCACTTCAAAGCCGTTTTTCTCAAAGTCAGCTCTGCCGACTTATACCGGGTTTTCTCATGCACACTCACAAATAGGCTGAATTTCTATTTCACATTATTTAAAAATAAGTTTAATTTCCACTTGCAGATTATGATTATATTCTCTAAGTTTAATTTCCCGTGGATGTGACATTTCATCTGTATGTCAGTCATCACCTAGAAAGGCCTTGGTCTGTTTTTTCTGGTTAAAATGGACACAGATGGACATACATCTGATGGATCTCTCACGGACAAAACTGAAAGGTGAACGATAAAGAGGATACTAGGAAAGGCAGGCAGAAAGAGATGATGCAGTTGATAAAAGTTAATGACAGCCTTATCCCCCTCCCCCCCCCCTCCTTCCACTCACATACACGTTTTCTACCATATGGCTGTTTGGCCTCATAGAAATCGGGGTCGGGGAAGAGGTCAGGAGTGCAAAAATGCGATTCTGTTATCGAAATGAAAAAGACGGGGAACATGTTCTGTCATTGTTCTGTACTGAACGGGCCTGTAAAATAAGAAAAACAAAAACAACAACAACAAAAAGACAACATCTACAGGAATTAGGCATCGTGAAAGAAAATCTTGACGGAAGTCCTTTGTGACTGAAGGCTTGCATGGCCTTTCATTTTAATTTAACGCTGATTTTTTTTGGGTTAGTTAGACACTTTTGTACAGTTTTCTGGTTATTAATTTGTTGCTTACAGAAGACTTTGCAACGCAAAGTACATAAAAAAAAAAAAAAAAGATTTTGGCCACATTTCAGTTCACCGGTTGCTGACTAAACCGTCTAAAGTAAAAGCTTCAAAAATTTTTATGCACGTAAAATTAATGATACTAATACTAACACAATAAAGTGACCACTGATAATTACCGAAGCATGGGCGACCATTTAAAAAGAAAGTTTTTTTTTTTTCGATTCATTTTATGCCCCCGTAGCGGTCATTTTCACCCTTGATAGTTTCTATTTGAATCGAGTGCCTTTTATGAGTGTTCAGCTGACAATGCTGGGTATTTCTGAAAGTGATCCCCACTATGATAATTATGGTTTGTCACACAGCCCAATGTAACCCCAACTGCAAAATATATGTTGCTGCTTTCCGTTTTGTAAAACACAATAGTCAGACCGAATTATTAAAATGGAAAAATAAAAAAGAGCATTTCCACTGCACTGAAATGTGCAAAAGAAAAGTTTTACTATGAAATATGAGCCCATGCAAAATTTCAATTTCATTCATGAGACAGTTTTTCAAGAAACTCCATGTTGATCCCGCTCAGTCAAAAAAAACCAACAAACCACCAGTACTTTGGTGTTGTTTGTTCTAACAAAAGAAATTAAAAGAAAAAGTTGTTGTAATTGCCGAAATGGGTGTGGCATTGTACGTGTGCAAGTAATTACACGTGACTATAGATTATAGATTTCCAGCAGTTGTTACGCCTGGCCACTTAGTAGTATTGAATATCAATAGGCTTTCATAATCATACATTTCATGCTTTCTTACTATTCCCTCCCCTCTCCCCCCCAAAATGTTATTGGGTTAAAGATTAATTAATTTTGCCAAAGACGGATGGATGATTGGCAGACGCTTCTGGTAGGGTCTTCTTCTGTCCTATCATTCTGTTAAATCTTTCTATGGGTCGTCTTGGTTTTCCTCCCACAATATAGCCATGATCGTGTCGTCGCGCTTTCTTTCCAACTCACGTCACCTCAACTCCCATAAACTTTTATCCAGTCGTTCAGCCATTCCCGTCAGGTAGAACGTTCATTCACCATGCAATTAAATATGTATAATATATAACTCTATTAATTTTGGCTTTCAGATCTGAATGTGGCAGAGGTAGAGCAAGCACAACCCCCAAGGTGAAGGCATATAACTGATTTCTTTGAGCGTCAGGCAATGCAGTCAGTGAAAAGAATATGAATTTTGCACTCTTCATCCATTGGACGCTGTATAGTTGATGAAGCCTTGAATAAATGACATGATAATAGCGACCATGGACTCGGCCCTGGAAAGGATATCTGTTTTCGAATGTACTCAGGCTAACCTGTTGTAAGGGTACTCAGCCTAAAATATTGTGCCTGTGAGCTTTGGGTAGTGACGGTATTCTGGCCATATTTTCGACCCATAGTACAGTTTTTAAACGTCAGAGTGGCCTGTGCTATGTTTCTCACGGTTTTGTTTGTGGTGACTCAAGATACAGTGTTCGTTCCTTCCAAAAGAGAGGACTGAGCAACACCCACCTCAATTCCTCAGTCAGGAATTTGAGAATAATTGCTGTAAAGGCCTCATAGACACGATCTTTCAGACAGCATCGAGATTAAGGCTTTACATGCCCAAAGGACCAGTTGTTACATTGTAGTTCATTCTTTTATTCTTTTGTTTTTAAATGAAGAACAGCCGACGGAAGATTTTGTCACAGACTTTCATGTGCAAATTCTTGTTTTATTTTCAATAATTATGCTTGGCTTATTGTACGCTAATTTATCTTGTGCTTATGAGACGATTGGGATACCTGAAAGCTCGAAAAATGGTGAGGAATTCGTCTCGGTCTTGGCTGAAACCGAACTTTCGCTTCTAAGTGTCTGTGACCCATGGCTTGTCTTGATCACCGGAGTTTTGACTTTGGAAGAATAGTTATATGGGTCAGCTGCACTCCTTGTCCACTTCAGTTGGGATGAGCAATCAATAAAGAAAGACTGATCGAGTAGTAACTCACAGTATTTATTTTTCCTGATGTTTGGAGGTCTCTAATGTGTCATGTGCATTGTGCGATAATGTTTGTTACCACTTATCTTTGCAATGTCGTGAGAAATAGTGGTAGAAATAAGCAGAAAACAGTACCCTATACTAATTTTGTGACCTCTTATACAGTTTTCACGACGTGAAACATTTGTGGGCTCTTGGTCATGCACCCATTATATTTTTTAGTAATTTTAATGTGAATTTTCTGTATTTGTAAACATCAGCGGTGAAAAAGTTGGACATCATGTTAACGCCACACTTTGCTGTGTGAAAGACTTACTTATTTATGGATAGCAGTGTTGTTCGACATGCTGTTAAGATCACGATTGTGAGACTGTTCTGGCATGGATCTAAACTTATTTATCACATTAATAGCGACCAAAGGATTGACGACTGTCATCGTAATTAAGAGAATAAGAGAAAAGAGAGGATTTTTATGGAGAGCCAGTTGATACGTGTAAACGATGACGGTGAAAAATCTGGAATGAAATCAGAAACTAAAGCTGGGTTTTCGTATGTACGGAAACAGAAAAGGCAACGGCAAACACCATAAACCCTCCGAGTAGCGAAATAGAAAGAATTGCTTCATGTGTACTGAAATAACCTTTTTCCGTACACATGGAAACACTCTTTTTACTACTTCGTGGCTTTTTTGGCGGAAAACGGTATTTCCGTACACATGAAGCAATTCCTTCTATTTCACTACTCGAAAGGTTTTTGACGTTTCCGTTGCCGTTTCGGTCTCCGTCCATATGAAAACCCAGCATTAGATTGAGAAATGAATTGTGAAAAGAAACTGAACTACTGAGGACGAAATAATGTGTGAAATGCACGAAGAGAATACAAGATAGAAAGACGACCAACAAAAGAAGAAAAAAAAGCAAATGAGGCAGGGGAGTGGACAGGTAAGGATACAAAAAAAAGGGGGGGGGGGAGGATGCAGGAAGAATAAATAGTAAATTATTTGTTGGGTGAGATGGGATGAGAAAGAGAGAGAGAGAGAGAGATGGGAGAGGGAGAGAGAGAGAAAGAGAGAGAGAGAGAGATGGGAGAAGGAGAGAGAGAGAGAGAGAGAAAGAGCGGGAGGGGGAGGGGGCGGGGGGGGGGTAGGGGGAGACAGAGGGTTAAAGGAATAGCCTGAGTGAATTCATGCGAATTCTTTAGGCCTATTCATTAAATCAAACCGAAATTGAAATGATTAAATAGTTTTTATATCTTGTTTTGTTTCATTCTCCCAAGTGAAATAAAATACTCCGCTAAATGCATTCTTTCTCATTTCCCTACTGTTTACTCCTGTGAACGCAAATTGTTCATAGCTTTAACACGCCCAGTGTTTTTGGTCAGATATCAAGCGGTCTCGTCCACAGCATCCGCTCCGCTTCTTTTATTGAAAATGACTTATGAAAAACTCTCTTGGCCGCTATAGCGGTGAGGAGCTGATCGGAACGAATGCTATAGACAAGTATACAGAGGTAAAGAGTGTTTTATTTTTTCATACGCCATTTTCCGTAAAAATAGCGGAGCGGGGCGGATGCTGTGGACAAGACCATTTACGCGTTGTCTTTTATTAGGATTCTATTAAAGGAAATAATTCCTGACATTATACTTGCATTCATTGTATTGTTTTGATTATCATTAGTAAGTGTGATCCTTATCACCAGTACAAAATGTCAGTACTATGATCATCATCTCTACCACCACCATCAGCATCCTTAAGAGGTGAAACAGACGGAGGCTGATCTAGGCGCCAGACCGGTGGCTCGCTGCCCATAAATTTTGCTCCACACCAGCACAATCGGCACTGCCCGCTGCATCCCGCTGGGTCTAGGTGTGGGCAGTGCCTAAGGTGCCAGTGTGAAGTACAATTTAAGGGCGGCGAGCCACCAGTCCGGGGCGCCTACGCCAGCCTTTGGAGTGCACAAGCTGGCGAAGGCACCAAACTTGTGGCTCACCGCCTAATTATTATGTACTGAAGACATTATGATAACAATCGCAGAATAACATAAGAAAGTCGGATACACCTTTTTTTTTTTGTACAGAAAGTTTATTTCCAACACTAGATAAACATTGCTATTGTTCATGATATTGGGAAATTATTAAGCGATTTAGTCAGCAGCTGGTGCCAAAACATCGGCTAGTCCTGAAATATTTTATAGTATGGTGATGTCCCAGCTAAACCGGCTTCCACCCTCTACTCCTTTCCGTTGGTCCTTCTCTTTCCCTCCCCGTCCCTTCTCTCTCTCTCTCTCTCTCTCCCTTTTTCTCTAGTGGCCAAGTTACTTGTACGTACGTACCCCAAGTATTTTGCACTAGGGGAGCATACGTATATGTACCTATCCTTTACCCCATCATAACCCTCAACTCTAAATCTTATCAATTCCCTAACCCTGCCCCTTACCCCTTCAACCAAAATATAAGAGGAAAACAAAAAGAAAATCTTAAAGAATGATTACTTAAGGCTGTTATTAGAAGTATTTCGGGGGCAGCTCTCTAGCTCTGAGGTCACAAAAGGCTTTAAAACACGTATCCCTATCGCAAAAAACATGGGGTACGTACGTACAGCTAACAACAATTCTCTCAATTACACCTCCCATATGCATTAGGACACTGTTGCTGTCAGGGAAAAGTGCACCGAATTAAACGTTCTTGAAAGGCAATCTAATAAAAACTATAAAAGTCGAAGAGGACACAGTGCTTATAAGGTCTGCAAAGCAAGGCAAAAATCTCAACTTTGTTTTAAAAAAAAAACAACAACAGCGGAGTTACGACAGTTTACCATACAGCCCTCGAAGTACACCCGCCTTCTCTTTTTCTTAACGTAGTAAGATAGCTAAGATTTTGAAGTTTGTGGAGCTAGTCCTGTGTGCTGATATAAAATTAGAGGAATTCTTCGGACTGGTTATTCAAAATAAATATGATAATGAAATCAGATCATGAAAGGAAACGGTGATTCACAGTACAAATAACATCAAGAAGACTTAAACTTTCAGATGGGGAAACGTTAGTCTAGAGGCAAGGCCCTCGCCTCACATGCCGAAGGTACCGAGATCGATCCCCGGTCGATCCAGGCATATTGGATTTTTTTTTTGCGGGGGGGGGGGGGGCTGGATTCCTGTCCCTGATCCTATGGTAGGTAGGATCTAGCTCCTAGTCTTCTCGGATAAGGACGAAAACTCGGAGGGTCCGTGAGCACGTTGACGATACCTTTGCTGATAAAAGTCAAGAAGAGCAGGACGAACAAAGCCGCTGCCCGGGCAAAATTCTAAAATGAAAAGAAAAACCAACCCCTACCATAAAAACACACAGAAACAAGAATAGAAAATGAATAAATAAAAACTATGAAAGTGAATTATAAATACCAAGGGCAGCCAAACCTTTTTAAAACAAAGACCTAAACACGGATTAGTTATTCAAAATAAATGTAGTAATGAATCAGATAATGAAAGAAACGATGATTCACAGCTCAGATAAAAGCAAGGAGAGTTAAACTTTCAAATGTCTTGGCTTAAGTCTGCACATGAGACTCCGTTCCGTTGCAGTCTCGACACAGTCTTGCAACATTAAAAAAAAAAAAAGTCCAAACGAAATGATGGCGATGTGCACATTTGCGAGACTCGTGCTCAATGCAGAGTCAATAAGGAACAGGACACTAAGACACGACAGCCAGTGGCAGATGCGCCCCTGCTGGCCTTAAGCTGTGTTTTCTTATGTATGGAGACGAAACGGCAACGAAAACGTCAAAAACATTTCAAGTAGTGAAACAGACATGATGTTTTCATGTGTAGGGAAACGCGATTTCTGTACACATGGAAACACTTTTTCTTTTTTACGACGGATTGTTGGTGCTTCCGTTGTCGTTTCCGTACACAATACATGAAAAGTCAATATTTGGCAAAATGAAAAAAAGTTGTGTGTGGCCAAGCCTCGCATTGGTACTTACAACTTTTTTTCTTTTTGCCAAATTTTGTCTTTGCATGTATATAGCCTTGCTACGACCCCACCGTTTTTCCGTGGTTTTTATAATAATTATTTCGACACTACACGAAAACACAATTTTATTCGTATATAATGTTTGGCATGGAGACGCCGGCACACGAGGGTGTGTGCTGATGTTTGTCAGCCGCAGCCTTGAATGAGGACCGGTGGGCGGTGGCTTTGAGGGATAGCGAAGTCAGTCGACGAAGGTGTGGTCGCTGGATGGCCCGCATGAAGTCGACTCTCACCTGATGATGATAAGCAGTGAAAACATGTCTTGGCAATAGTAACACTTTGTTCTGTCAGATAGATAGAGCATTACAGGTGCTATTGTTGAAAATCATACTGTTTTTTTTCCCCCTTCATGCAGCCATCAATCTGCTCCCCCCCCCCCCCACCCTCACTACCCCCTCCAAAAAAAAAGATCTGATAGTTCTCTCTCAGACTGGTATATTATAATATATGAAGCAATTCCTCTTGTAAAATTAACATGAAATGGCTATCATAATTATCATAATTGTTTTGAAGATTTCATTTGCAAGCTATATTAATTATAACACACATACAAGGGCAAATGAATACATGGCTAGATAGCTAGATAGATAGATAGATAGACAGACAGACAGACAAACAGACATCCAGACAGACAGATAGATAGATAGATAGACAGACAGACAGACAGACAGACAGACAGACAGACAGACAGACAGACAGACAGACAGACAGACAGACAGACAGACAGATAGATAGATAGATAGATAGATAGATAGATAGATAGATAGATAGATAGATAGATAGATAGATATAGATAGATAGATAACCAACTTTTTTTCGGAGGAATGAGTAAATGAATGGATTCACACATGGGGCCACTGATACTACCGTGAGCGTAAGGAGATAGGACTGAAACACACCAGCAACTCTATAGTGTTAAAAATGCCTACTACAACGACTATTTTACAGTTAAAATGACTATTACATTGACTATTTTGTTGTTAAAATGTCTATTGCAGTAACCATATTTCAAATGAAATGACTTTGCAGTGACTATAATACAGTTAAAACCACAATTGCAGTGACTATAATACACTTAAAACCACTATTGCAGTGACTATAATACACTTAAAACCACTATTGCAATGACTACATTACAGTACATAACCGCTGTTGCAGTGACTATAATACAGTTGAAACCACTATTGCAATGACTATAATTATTACAGTTGAAGTAACTATTACAGTGATGATTAACATGTTGGATACTGAAAAATGATAATGAATGAAACATGCAGTCTGACAGGACTGAGAATATCTTATCTTACTGTTTAAATAAATTTTAATGAGACTTTCAAAAATCATAAACTTAATTTTCTCAAGAGACAACCACTTTAAGCCAGTCGCTTTTGTATCGACCTATTGCATTTATTCAAGTCAGGGTAGCTTTCTTTACAAGTTGTAAAATGTAAACTACAATGATAATTTTTTTCTGCTCCCGTTTTATACGCCAGCCGCATGAAAGACTATTGAATTAAATTACTCTGACATAACTGCTGCATTAATGGCAATCTTTTGGCTGAACAGGCCAGTGTGAAAAGTATTACCGAGCAAATAAAGTTAAATCAATGATCAATTACGCATAACTGTGAAGGCAAAACCTGTGACAGTGCAAAGCGGGTATCGTTTCCTGTAACCTTTGTTTCTTTTTTCATTTTATATTCACATTCACCACTTCAAGCTAGATTGGAATAACCTGCAGGTTCTCACAGAAAAAGGAACTCCGTGGGTGACACACTTCAATCGTGTGTAAGTGACAAGACTACAAAAAGAAGTGTGTCCAGCGGTTTCGCCTCTTGTCTATCACTTGGTGTGCACTTCCTGTATATATTGGCACGCGTTATTTAGGTGCGTAGCTCAAGTCAGTACCAGTACCTATTTTCTAATCTTGTTACAATGGATGACAATAAACTCGTTCTTGAAGTAAGAAACCGGCCCTCTATTTAGAACAAAACGGACAAGAACCATTTCAATAGAGACATTTTCTCAGCGGTATGGGAGTCAATTGCAAATGAAATTGGATTTTATTGTTTTATTTCACATTGTATACTCATGATCAAAAGAAACGCGAAAACTTTCATGATTATTTTCTCATAGAATAATGTAATCTGTCATAAAATATCCTATTCATTCGACACCAGAGAGATCACTGCAACGTTTACAAGCAAAGGAATTTAGGTCACTCTCTAATTTTGAGAGTTATGCCCCTTGAAGTTTTGTTGACACAAAAGCACGTGGGAGTATGAACGTTGCGTGAAAAGTGCATAACAAAAGATGATTAGTACTCACTCAGACATGGGTATAAAAGGGAAACTCAAATTTGTAGTCTGTCTTTCTGAATTAAGCCACAACAACGATGCCTCGACTAAGTGTGCAAAATCGAGAAAGAGCTCTAGGGCGATTAGAGGCGGGAGATCGATCAGAGGTGGTTGCGACGGTCTTATGTGTCCATATCTCGACGATCTATCACCTTCGAGAACGTTTTCAGCAAAATCACTCAACAACAGACAGGCTGAGAAGTGGCAGCCCGCGGATAACGGATGCACGTACAGATCGCCAAATTATTCGCCGCCATGTGACCGATCGCTTTACTACTGCAGCAGAGACCGCTAGAAACCTTATTGGTGTGCATGGACAACGCATCAGTCGACATACTGTGCGCCGCCGGCTGCCCGACCAGAATCTTCAATGTCGGCGACCATATGGAGGAGCTATTCTTCCTCAGCATCACCTGGGTCGTCTTAACTGGGCACAAAGGCACATAAACTGGCGCATGAGAGAGTGGTCGAGAATCCTGTTCACCGATGAGAGCCTCTTTTGCATAGACAATGCAAACAACAGATTCCAAGTGTATCGTCGGACAGGTGAACGTTTTTTGGATGAGTGTGTTTTGGAAAGGGACGGATGGGGAGGACTTCGAGTGATGCTGTGGGGTGGAATTGCTCAAAACCAGATCATAGGGCCAGTATTCTTCCAAAATCAAGGCTAAGGACGTTCAAATGGAGTCACTGCGCAGCGCCACATCAAAGAAAGTCTGAGACGACCACATATCGTCCCCTTTTTCCATGGACATGCAAACTTCACTTTACCACAAGATAATGCTCGGGCGCACACTGCATGAGCTACGCAAGACTTTCTACAACGTCATGGAATCCCTCTTCTGCCTCATCCAGCCCGCAGCCCGGATTTGAATCCCAAAGAACATCTTTGGGATGAATTAGAAAGGCGCCTCAAGGGGAGACAACCACGGCCTAGAACAGCACAGGAGCTACAGGTAGCTCTTCTGGATGAATGGAGAAATGTTCCTAGGCACCTCACTAACAATCTTGTGGCGTCTATGTACCAGAGATGCAACGCAGTCATCCAGGCAAAAGGTGGTCACATACAATATTGACTTCCTGTATTAGTGACACGTGAGTAGTTGGTTGGATTTAAAGAGGCGATAGTAAAACTAATCTACCTTTAATGCTCTTTACTTCACTGAATTTGTTTGCCAAAACTTTGTCATGAAAAGATAGCCTGGGGCCTATAATGATACATGGCATTGACATGAAATATTATTTTCGCGTTTCTTTTGATCATGAGTTTAGTATCTTCTTTTTTCTGCTTCCCTATTCGCCCCCCCCCTCTATCTCTCTCTCTCTCTCTCTTTCTCGCTCTCCCTCTCTCTCTCTCTTTCTTTCTCTCTATCTTTCTTTCTCTCTATCTTTCTCTCTCTTTTCTCCCTTTCTCTCTCACTCTCTCTTTCTTAGCAACCAGTGTTTTCAAATGTCTATGTGAGTAAATTATTTTGCCATGATAGGCTCCCTTCTGGAGACCCAAAGTATTTCATGAAACTATTCCGAACAGCAGTAGCCTCCTTTGTCCTTTCTATTCCTCTGTTGTTGGGTGGGAGATTTTCCCACTGACCCTGGCTGTCGGGCTGCATACTTCTTGTAGCAGTCATGTACTGTAATTCCTTACCAAAAGTGTAATTGGGCAAAACACAAACTGCTCTGATCATATCGATAGCAAAATCTGGATCTACTTCCATTATCTTTCTCAAGACACGCCATACGCTCGAAACGACACCAAATGCACATTCAACTTGTGTCCGAGCTCTCGACAACCTGTAATTGAATATGCGTTTCTCGTTGTCCAAAAGTCGTCATGGAAATGGTCGCATTGGGTTAGTCATCAGAGCAAAAGCTTCGTCACCCATAAACACATGTGGGAGTTCAATGTCTGTGTTTGGAATACTCCAGCAACTTCTTTGTATCAGTCAGTAATTGGAGCATTAAGATGAAACTCTCCATAACATTTTCGTAATTTGTTAATTGGGTGTACAGAAAATTGGCGATATCTACTTTTTTCATACGCCTTTTTTTCCAACACCACCATAAAATCAGTTGTAAGCGCCATTTTACGTAAAACCAATAGGTCAAGCACCTCAAATTACACACCTACAGAAATCGTAGATGCCAGTATAAACACTAATTTTCCGCGCTCACACTTCAATTTAGACACCTACAGAAAGCGTGCGTGCCACTATAAACACACCCTTAAAATGCGTATCTTCAATATATTACAAAGCTTACTATCATAACTTTATAAAACAGAGGGAAGAAGTCGGCTGTCCTGCAAGCGTTAATTCAAATTACTGTCCCCTATCAAACTAGCATTTGCAACAGAAAAGTGCACGATAATTGGACTCTGCTGTTTTATTGCATAGAGATTGGTGCTACTTAAAAATCAACGTAGCACTTCTGTGAAAAATGCAGTTATTTGTTTATTGGCTCCACTCTATTGGAAATTACGACCTGTACATTCCAGCCAGTTGTGAAAAGATCCAGTGAATGTATAAATATACATTTCCTGTTGAAATCCTTTATTATTCGAGTTTGTTTCACTTGACAAAGGCGGGCTTCGCTACATACAACTTTTTCTTTTTGCCCAATTTTGACTTGCTAATAGCCCTGCTGCGACCCCACAGTTTTCCTGTGGTTTTTATGATATTTCGTTAAATTTATAATGCGTTTGAAGACATTTTATTGCATATGTTTCGTATCCTGGTTTCTGGTTTTATGATTTTTCCAATGACGGAGGACCATAATGTAGACTCTCTCAGTGGGCTTTGTTACATTTTTGGGCTAGCACTCTAATTTTGTACACATATCCTATTCTATCTCTTTCTTTCTTTGGTCTACAAAGCTTCCCATATCCTATAGTCTTACCATCTATACTCTCCGTTCTTACAACAGACTTCATGCGCACCCACTCAGTTCTGGTAGGAAAATTGCATGCACGGAGTTGAACACGTATTAATATCGTTTCCGGCGCAATGGGCTTATTACTGGGAGCCAAATCAAAGATCATTGTATTTTACATTTTTACAACCTTTTATTTAAAAGTACCCGAAACTTGAATCAAAAGAATCGATTGGTACAAAATCTATTGGCCTGGATTAGTTGACACCTAAGAAAATTAGTTTCATAATTTTTGACAGTGTCTTGTGGGCTGTAGCCCCGGGGCCATAATGGCACCACAATGAATTACTCCCGCCACTATTTTATCTTTGTTTTTTATTAGACACGTTCGATGCTTCAGAAAACACGAGGTTCGGGCTGTCGTTTCTCCTAAACGGTACACTGTTCTTTTATTTTAGAAATACATCTTCAAGCTTTCCATTAACATTTACCCATTACCCTTGTAACCCCAGCACCAGTGATATCTCGTATACTGCTCCGATGATTTAAATGTCAACTGAATTAAACTGAAGCCACTAAATTTCCCGAGGCTGCTTTTTTCGCTTACCAGAAGAGATACCGATGATGGCGTGACAATCAACGCCACGGCAACAAAAACGTGGGGGCAGGAAGTGAAGATAAACGCTACCGCCATGAGGACAGCCACTTTCACCATCTTCTTGGTTTGTTTTGGATAACAATTTCCAACATTTATTTCGCTCCTGCCATTGCCAGGGATTATGTAGATTCTGGATGCACTTGGCATGGCGCGAGCGTGATTGTGTTTACATTCTCTTTTCACTATTCCATCGCGGGTTTTATCTGCATTTTCTTTATGGAACTCCTCGCATGAATTGCCTTGCCCAATTTGTGTAGTACACTGCATAACTGTCATGGCTGCTCGTATTATGGCTGACCCTTCCACCAATTTCCTTCTGGCTACTTTGGAAATGACCCGGACAAAGACAAGCTGGGATGTCAAACCTATCCAGAAACTGAGGATTTCTGGAAGGAGGAAATAGTGGGTGTTAAAAACAGGTTGAACAAACGGTGTCGTAGATTCACCACCTTGGCAAAACTGTACAAAGTCTAAGCAGTTCATGGTGACTAATTGGTTGGCCTTATGGCAAGGCGTTATTTGTAGTCTTTGAGATATCTCTTCTGGGAAAGTTGTCCGTAAGGTTTGGACAAAACAATTCAGAGTAATCACATCAAAAGCTTCCTCGTTCTGAATGTAGACGCCTGTCTGGCTGTTTTGGTCTATCGTAACAAAACTTGAAGAAGTAGAAAATATTGACATCAACTTTTCAAGACTTGTCAAATTCAAAATGTTGCTGTCGGGAATAAAAATACCAAAGGCATCTGATAAGTGTCCATTTTCTGCACATGCATTCACAGTATCACACTGATGAGACTCACACGAAGAGTTTGAATGAGATTCGAGTTCTCCAGCGCTGAATTGTTTGACGCCATCATTAGCAACATCAACTATATTAACTGATAAATCGAAGCAATTGAATAAGTTTGTGCCTGTGGGCCAGAATGATTCTAACCTCTGAAATGCTGCGGAAATACCAAAACCTGAATCTTCACAATTGGCATTGAATGACAACTCAAAAATGCCAGAACCTCCATTCGAGACATTTGGTCTAATGGCATCAAAATGTAGCATGTACATAACATCAGGGACCGATATGTTTTTCAAGACGATGCCGTTCATTTCTAACAAGATGTCGAGAAAGTTGTTCAGCAATTTCAAGCGATCGTCCTCTTGACTTGCACAATGAAACAGTGAGTTTGTATTGTTTCCGTGAAAGGCAGGACTGCGTGACCCGGCAGAAAGTTGCTGGGCTTCTGTTAATTCAGCAAACAATTCACACATATAAGCGTGTTCCAAAAAAGGCACTGAAAACGCGACGAGAACTACAAGCCACAGCAACGGCAGGCATATGCCAGAACGACGTGTTATCCACGCTTCCCTGAAAGGATCGGAGATGGCGTAGAAACGTTCTACACTGATCAGTAGCAATGTTAGATTGGTTGCTGTGTTGCACATACTGGCCGCAGCGGCCGTCAAGCAAAATGACCACACGCCTGTGGCATTGGTGAAACCGAAGATCATAAAGGCCAGCGTCCCTGGTAGTGCAGTGCTGCACGTCACCACCCCAACGACGTTCAGATTAGCCGTAAATGTGTTGCCTTTGGAGAGAGATGACGTTTGTCCGGAGGATGATGATTTTGATGATGACAACCACGACGAAATGTAAGCAAAGACATTACAAGATCCGCTGTGAGATCCATTAATGCTGAAGGTAAAGGAACAGGCCGTTCACAAGGAGACCAATCAACGTAAAACATGTAATGCAAAAAGCCAAGGCAAACACAAGAGTGGTGATTAGTTTCTCGTCAACGAACATGTTGTCCAATTTTCCAAGTGCGTTCAATCAGTTCGATGATGTTTCTGTCTTAATAATAATAAATAAAAAAAATCAAGATGTGAGAACTTGTAAAGAACGGTAAACTTTAGCCTTGATCAGAAACGTGCAGAAATAGTACAACGTGATGAATTAGAATAGGAAATCCACTTCGAAGAAATTCACCTGAATTTACACAGTTAAAATTGACATTATGTCTCCCTGAACCCATGTTCAATAAAATAAGATAGACCAAGAACAGATAAATGCACAACAACAACATAGTGCAAGCATTTACATTAGTAAATAGGTTTGTCATAAAAACGACCCCCACAGAAATCAACGCGGGGGCAATTCTAAAAGACCTTCATAATTGGTAAAGAAAAAAAATGTCTTTTGAGTGGGTTTGATAGACAATCCTCCAAAAATGTCTAAAATATGATACTTGGCACAAACATTCTTTCTATTTCACTGTTCGAAGGATTTCGGACATTCCCTCTATCGTTTCCATTTCCATACTTGTGAAAACCCAGGCTTAGGTCATTTTTATTTAATTATCATCTCTCTCTCTCTCGTTCTCTCTTTTAGAGTAAATGAAACCAGACCCGGTCTCTGGGTACATGTTAACAATTAAATGATATCAAACCCGGAGCGCTTTTGGTTAAAAGTTTAGTAATTAAATAGTACCACCTTCTATCATAAACAGAGAATGTTAACTGAGTAAATTGCAATCTAAAAGTATTTCAAATACTAGGGCCCTCTAGCGAGAACACATGACTGCATCAAGACTGAATTGAACACATCAGTGGGCATCTTTGTTTGGGCAAAGGTTGAAAGCTTTAACTTCCGGCGTCGCGTTCACCATAGAAAATATCCAGTGATCGCACTGGCGCAGGTTCTAAGAGTGTTAATTTCGTTGCGAGGATATTGTAATGTATTGAGTACCGTAGTATATCTAGTTAGTAATAATATGAATGAATGAATGTACGAAGAGACGAGTGTATTGTGAAACCTCTTTCAATATTAAATAAACACTTCCGTTTCCCTGTGAGAATAACAGGCCGGAAAAACATGGAGAAGATGTGTTGAATTAAGTTCTTTCGGTATCTACCATAATCGGGGTTTAGGCAATGTCAAACATGACAGATATATTTTTGATTGTTGTTACTTGTAAGTACGTCAAATCTTTTGCTCTAAGGGTACGCATTTTAAAGCCTTTTGTGACTCCACTGCTTGAGAGCTCCTCCCGAAATTATCCTAACAACAGCCTTGATTCATTATTTTTTCAGATTTTCTTTTTTTCTTCCCTCCTTTATATTAGTTGAAAGGTAGGGATTCGATAAGATTTAGGGTTGAGGATAAGGACGGGGTTAGACACAGTTAGGTGTACGTATGCGCCCCCGCTAAACGCTTGGGGTACGTACGTATAAGTAACAACAGCATATACTGTGCACCGCCCACTTTTTGCCCAATTTTAATGGTGTGGCAGTTCGAGTTCGAGTTTGGAGAAATATGTCGACACGATAGCGGTCACTATGTGCCAGGAAAAAAGCAAGGTATACAGAATAAAGTAGAACGATAGGAGAGAAGGAGACCCTACTTTCTAAAGGATCCCACACAACGACCCGCTGTCCTCGCCGGTGTGACATCCTGGAATATTCCCCATCCTATTTTAACCCCCCGGATACTCTGGGATATCCTAGAATATCCCCCCCCCCCCTATTCTAAAGTATCCCCCAGCTCAATTTCACTTTCTTTAGCAGTGGTTCTCAACCTTTTCAGGCAATCGCCCCCTTAGAGTCCAAATTTTCGTTCATCGCCCACTTCCCCCTATTTCCCGAAAAAGAAAAAAATCCATAGTCAAAACAATAGAGATCAGTCACAAGTTATGATTTTAAGTTTTTCAGTGCCTTATTAATGGCAATATGCATGCTGATGATTCATTATAATTATATAAAGCAGAAACCAGTCATTGCCAAATGCACAAAAAGAAAAACCTTTTCTGTTCATCAAACCCATCGAGGCACTGAAGAAGTCAATGACTGTTTTGTATTTGTCCCCAAATGGCTCTCCATTCTGGTTCCCCCTCCCCACCCCCATATCGCTCCTGTTCCTCGTCCCCCACTCAAACCCTGGAAATCGAATAGGGGGGTGATATCGCTCCCGGGGGGAGGGGGGTGCTATCGCCCGCCTTGAGAACCACTGTTCTAAAGTTTTACAGACATCACTGGCGGGGTTGCAGTTGTTCAAGGTCAGTAGGACACTCTGTCCGTCCCTGACAAAACGCAGTATGTGCATTATAATTATAGTGCGGGGAAAAGCAGCTGTTGAATGAGGCGGGGTTGGCAACGAGAAGGACAGCGCACAAGAGTTTTATACTATCGTTATTATTATGGAACGGTCGACTTCCAAGGAGGGAAATGGATGGTGTGACAGGAAAGATTGTCTCAGATGAGGCTGAAGGAGACGAAAGTTTTTAATGATTAAAACCAAGGATGCAATTCCCTGTAACCCAGGACAAGTTTTTGAAGGATCTCTAGCTCAGAACACGCTGTCTCTTTTTGCTTTAACTTTGGTAAAGCATGGAATGAAAATGAATAGACAGGACCAAGGTCTACACCAAGAACAGAATACAGCAGACTTACTATCGTGAGATAATGACAGTGTGTGTTTCGTTTAGTCTTGAAATAATGAATTAATAACAACGGCCTATTGTGTCGGGCAAGCGCGCAATGGGGGCTATCACGTTAACAAGGCTTCTTGCCCTCGTGGACGTGACACCTGCATGCTCCACATTCGGCACGCGTTATGTCATCAGTCCGCTCAAGCAATTGTAGGGGTCGGCTCAAAACCCAGATTATGTTACATTTTGCTAAAAACTGTGCTGACACCAACAGAAACTACAAGGAAAAGCTCATCTTTTAAAAGCCTTGACTTCATCATTGGACCACCCAATGTGCCTGAACTGTGCTTGGTATAATACATGAGATGCCATTTAGTGTTGTTTTAAACAAATAAACTGTAAAGAAAGGGCTAAGTCCATCCACTATAGTAACCTACTATATCACTGTGTTAAATGTCAAAACAATTCATGTATGTAAATCTGTACCAAAAAAAAAAATCCGCGAAAATAGTTTCAGATCAACGTTTGAATTTCTTCCAAAACTAAATAGGAAAAAGTGAGGACAAACGGAATGGGAGCCATCCCTAACAATAGAGCAATCCATGGAAATCACTGCAGGATTCACATGACCACTGAGGCTCAAATTTCCTATCACATTAAAAGCTTTTCAAAAAACTGTCCTACTATTCTAGAAAGAGAATCCAATTGATTTAGTTTGTATGAAAAGAAAATATTTATAGAGTAGTTTTTTTTCACCTTCCAAACATAACCCTACATTACATATAACATGCATTATGAGTATGTCAGTGGGAAGCACTGAAATTATCATGACTTTTTCTCAGTGCACTGGAAAGAATATATTTTTGACAGTTTTTACCGCTATTTGTTATGATAATGACGATATAATCTTATCACGCAAGACATTCCACTTCCGCTAACAGCCCGACGTGCTTTAACATCACAGGGTTCCACGATGACTCTATGGGGTTAGATATGGGTAAAAGTCAAAGGCATCGTCTTGACCTTCTTTTTGTATATGGAGATTTTAAAGTTTGTCTTTCCTATTCTTACAGCATTGTTTGGCCATCATGTTAGTCTTTCTTTGGAAAGTTACATAAGAAGTAATCGTGGTTTTGAACCAATCCCTTTACATTAATTTTTCAAGCCCTCCCGATACATTAATGGGATCAAGTGACTCTGAGCACAGGCTAGCGCCAGTTAACCCTCTATGGCTATGAGAGATTTTTTGGGTGTGCTTTTTTTCTTGAGGTCCATTTGTTATATTCCCTATCATTATTCACATTAAAACATGTCACTCAGAAATTCACGATGCTGTTCTTGCTGCAAGACTTCAGCGTACAAAGGCAGTCAATCGCTGTGGTACATCCTGGCTTATACAACATAAACATGCAACAATAACCTGAACAGTGCTGGCATAATACACGAGATGCCATTTAGTGTTATTTTTTTAAAAAATAATAAATTTGGATCGGGCATACTTTTTTGTCTTCTCAGTGCTCTTCTACTCAATAGCACAAATCACAACAGGGATCCTCCTCTTCAACAGTATAATTATTTCTCATCACCATCATCTTTCTCTTGAGTTGTAGCCATGTTTGCTATGACATCCGTGGTCATTTCCTCTGTTGTTCTCAGTCCATCGTCAATACTTACACATTCTTATGCCTTTCAAGCAAATTACTGCAATCATGTTCAGGTTCATCTGTTTCTATAACCACCCACTAACTTGGTTCTTCAGGGCAAACGAATCCAGCTTGATTGAAACAGTCAGTAATTGTTTCTTGAGTAACTTGCTATCCTGCTATGCGAAGGAAGTGTAGAGCATCCAAGATGGTGATCTTGACTACTGGTATGTCGTTATCAGGTTGTGGCTTCTGACTTTCCATCCATGGGATACGCTTTTGGGCCACTATTTTCCTGTACATCATTTTCAGCACTTTGATTATGCGCTGGCCACAGAGTTGGGCAATGATTGTTGTGATGGGCTGAGATACGAGGCGAATTGAAGCAAATTTGGTGCGCTGTAGTGTTATCGACGATTAAGGGAACCTTCGACCTGAGATGGTAAATTTCCGATCATAGATATGGACCCAGTCTTCAAAGATATTGGAGGTCATCCAGACTTTGCGATTGACCGTGGAGGTTACAGGCAGACATCTCATTTCTTGAGCATTGGGGTTTCAGTGCTTTACCCATGACAAGCAATGGTAACTTGTTAGTGCCGCTCACATTTGTTGCCACGAGCACTGGCAGTCTTGCTTTCATTGTTTGTCCCCCCAACACATTTTTCATCATGCAATACATGAGTTCAGTTTGGGACACACTGGTAGAACAATCCAGTTTCATCGACACTGTGTTTAAAGTTATTCAAGATTTCGTTCAGGTGAATTTTTTGACCAGTTTTCTGCGGCGTCGGCTGTGCAACAGGCGATTCCCTGTAAACAGTTTTGAAAGGGTCCCGTTTCGTCTCTTAAATCGCTCAATCCAGGAGATACTAGGTCACTGTCCGTTGATGTCAGTATCGATGCAAATTCCTGTGCTTTTTCAAACAGAATTGCCCCCTCTCCCCCCCCCCCCCGAGATCGGGGTACCAATCGATCGTTATGTACTTAATTTAAACCAGATTAGCAAGGCTTTTTCGCGTACGGTGGCGAGTGGGCTGAAATTGGCACACTGGCACTCAATGTAAGCTGGTTCATACCTCACCAGATTGGCTATAATGCTGCCAACATCGTATGAGTTTTTGGCTGAGCTAAATTACTAAATTATAAAATTCATATAATTTTTCTTGGGTTATAATTCTACTTAAGACCATTTATACCATTATGTATGCAACCTCTCTTCTCTCACCAACAAGGTATTGAATTAGCATCGATAATGCATTGATATTTTTAATATCAAAAAATAATTAACAAGTCAGGTCAATAATGCAACACAAAGACACGATTTAAAATTTACAACCTTATTATTGTTCAGACTAAAGGAAATTGCTGTGGTTTGGCAGACATTTCTGTGTGCATACCATTCGCTTTAGGACTTCAAGCTCCACTCGTTATTTTGTAACATTGACTGATCGATTATCACTATTATTATTATATTATGGTTACTATTAAATGGGAAACAGTACCACAGGAATGCCAGATTGTGCAAATGTCAGTATTGCTCCTTTTGGATTGTCAAATGACAAAAAAAACAACAACAAACAAAGAAGCACGTGCGCACAGTAACTGTATCATTTTCCATTTTTGTATTCTGTGACGGGCGCGGCGTAGATTTTGGGCCTAGTGGAAAAAGGGTTAAAGTGTATTGCAGTGTGACTGAAAGAAGACTTTCGTCTTTTTTTTTTAATCGTATTATATGTATCGTGGACAAAGAGTTCCAGTCTTCACTTTGCCGATGTGCGCCCATCCTACTACGTTTTTCATTTGCTATACTGTTTTTTTGGTTGCTGTCGCCGAACAGTCGTACTTCAAGTTTGACAGTTCCTTCTCTGCTGCCACCCTATTAGACTGCAATGGATGCACACGAATATAGTGAAATTGTCAAGTTCCTCTCCAGTGAAAAACAGACAAGGCGATACTGGACGCAAGAGATTATCAATATGCCTCTAGAAAATCAGAAAAACGCCAAAAGAGGAATGAAGCAGAAATGGCAGCATTTCTTCGCTAGAGACAATTTGATTTATAAAAGAACAACGAAGATGTACATGGGACAGAAAGTCGAAGTCTGCCTTCGAGTCCCCCGAACGGATGAAATTCAAGACATATTAGAGAAATTGCATTCTAGTGACACCGGGGGTCACCTTGGGGTGAATAAAACGTACGAGAAAGTTTCCTCACGGTATTACTGGAAAGGAATGAGCCAAGCCATTCAGGAATTCTGTGGGAACTGTTTGAAGTGTAAGGCTGCCAATAGGATGCCAAAAGATTCGCACCAGCTGCATGCACCCAGTACCCATTCCTGAAGAATGTTTCAAACAGTGGGGTATGGATCTAGTAGGGCCCTTACCCACGACGCAGGACGGCCACAGATATTTAATGGTACTAACAGAGTACACTACAAAATGGGCTGAAGCTTTTCCCATTGTCAACAAGCCAGCTATCAGTACCCTGAAGGTATTAAAGAAAATCGTCGGCCGATTCGGATGTCCATTGTCCATCACTTCGGACCTGGGCAGAGAATTCAACAACACACTGAATGACTTATTTTGTACAAAATTTAATATCCAACGCAAGGTGACGTCAGCGTACAGACCTCAGAGTAACGGCCTCACAGAGCGTTTTAATCAGACGCTATGTTCCATGCTGGCCAAGTACACCAACGGCGGCGAGACGGACTGGGACGAAAACATTGATCTGCTCCTGTTAGGCTATAGGAGCAGCGTCCATGCCTCAACCAAATTCTCTCCTTTTGAGCTTGTTTATGGGACAAAAGCACGGCTTCCAATCGACGTTGACTCTACTGACCTATCTTGTGAAACGGATGAAATTAACACAGAAAATAGGAGCAAGCAATTAGCTGTCCTTGCAGATGTCAGGAAGGAGGCTGTTCAAAATGCAAGGAAAGCCCAGGAGAAAAACAAAGAGGACTATTCTAAAAGAAGAAAAGGCAACGTCAAATGTTTCGAGCCTGGCGATCTTGTGTTTTATGCAAACCTGAGATCACGGACAAGGAAAGGGGGAAAGCTGGAACCGATGAACTACGGGCCAGTGAGAGTTGAGACCTCCCTGGAAAAGGATCTCTATAAGCTGTGTGGACTGAAACAAAAATATCACGCAGATAACCTGATGCTGGTGCCACCTCCGAGCAAGAAGTCAAAAACTGATGATGATTGGCTGGATGATATAACAATAAATACAGCCCAGAGACTGATTTCAAGTCAATGTCCTGGACTTCTAGGCTTCCATGACACAGTTATTGGTGCCGCAAAAGGGTACAAATACGTCGGAACTGCAAATACCGTGGTGCAAATTCATCATACAAGAGGTAACCACTGGGTGGTTTCAGCGTGTCTGAATGGCAAAGTATTTGTCATTGACTCATTGTATGAAGAAATCAGCTCCGACCTAATGTCGCAACTAGTGGAAACTTACAATACCTGCGAAACACTGCCTTTAGTGGTCGATATGATGGCGTGCCAAAAACAGGAGGGTGGAAATGACTGTGGCTTGTTTGCAATTGCTTTTGCAATAGAGATAGCAATGGGTAACGCAGATATTTCATCCATACATTTTCAGCCGTCTCGGATGCGGTCACACTTGACTAAATGTTTGAAATTTAAAATGCTGGAACCGTTCCCTAAAGGTACTAATTAAAAATTCACCATTAGCATGTCTCGGTACTTTTTGTAGGACATTTGAAACCTCAATGCCAGCTGCTTTTGGTGACGATTTAGATAATATCACCGGTTTATAAGGCTGTTGAAACCTATGTTAAATTTTATTGTCCATGTTTTGATTTGCTGAATATCTATATCAGAGCAATTTGTATGTCATTTGTTATACATGTAATACTTTTCCTTTTGAAGCAGTCTCATTCTCTCTTATTAACAAAATTAATTAAAGAATGGATCTTTGATAGTTAGATCATAATTACTTCTATGGTTCATCTCATTACAATATTATTTTATGCACAGACATGCATATAGAATGTGATCTAGACAAAGAACGCGACTAGATCTGTATGAAATTTGTTTCAGGTTCAGCGCAAAATTTGTGACATTTCACTGAATTAATTTTTTGCTGTTAATTTTTTTTAATTCTTACATGTTGCATTCATTCCTTCGTTTAAAAAAACAAAAAATAAAAATAAAGTTCCTACATCAAATGAGGATGTTACAGTGGAATGTTGTGAAATTAAGTTTGGAAGCCAGACTAAATCTAATTTCTAAGTTTATGATCTTCTGCATTATCATTGATTATTGGTATTGTTTTCAATGAGTGCAGCGCCCAATTGACTTTCTTTTATGTAAACTCGGATACCTCGCTTCCATTGCAACATCCTCATTTGATGGTGCCTTTAAAAACAAAACAAAACAAACAAACAAACAAACAAAAAAAAAAAGGAAAGAAAAGAAAACACAAATGACCACATTTTTGCATAACGCTCTGCAAAAAATTAGCCCCGATGATTACAACTCTGCATCTTCTGAATGCTACAATATGAGGGGCTACAGAAGAGCTAGAGAGGAAAAGAGCAAGACAGTGTTATGTGCTGGTTGTTGTTTTCTTGCTATTATTTCACTAAGTCACTCTTTGGCTGCTGCACACTCGACATGGGTGTGAGAGGACACACGCCCACATAAAACAATGAACGAACTGGTGTCGGCTCATGTATTTATTTACATCAGTGCAAATAGTACTTGCATGTAAATGAAAAGGTTCTTTTATTTTACTAATCTAACTCCCGAATTTTCCACTAAGTCTATTTCTGATAGAAGTTACTAATGTGTTAACCCCACGCTGGCTAGGTCCCGACTGTCTTGTTTTTGCCATAAAGTTTCCTATACTTTAAAGCTCTTACTAACTTGTTTAAAACTCGGGGGATGGCGATACCATAGCACTAAAAAATATTCTAAGGCTCAAAATCAGATAGTGAGGGAAGTGCGATAACAAGTGACCATCACTGTCTCCAAGTAAATAACTTACAACTAGTGACATTCCTATCTAATGTTAGGAGTTGAGTAACCCTGGGTACCTGGCATACCCTATTCTACCTGGTGATCACATCATAGCACAAATAAACACCAGTAAGACCTTTCCTGGGAGAAATCTTCTATTGATCATAAAACTGGCCCGATTGTTGCTGTCTAAGTTGGGGGGGGGGGAGGGGGGGGGGGGGTTTGTTCACTTTCTTTAGCAATGGTTTTCAACCTTTTTCAGGCGATCGCTCCTTAGACTCCAAAATTTCTGTCATCGCCCACTTCTTCCCCTATTTCCCGGAAAAAAAAAAAAAAAAGACAAAAGCATGTTCATGATTCATTATAAAGCAGAAACCATTCTTTATCATATGCACAGGAAAAAAAACCAACCCTTTTCTGTTCATCAAACCCATCTAAGCTGTAGAAGAAGACAATGACTGACAATTGACATGTATTTGCCCCCAAATTGCTCTTCATTGCTGGTTCCCCTCAACTTCCATATCGCCCCCGTTCCTCATTTTCGTCCCCTTGTCGCCCTTTTCTTCGTCTCCTCCCCTCCCCCCCCCTTCCCCCTGGAATTCAGAATCGCCTCCCCAGGGGGCTGATATCGCCCTCGTTAGGAACCACTGACTGTTCTAACGTTTTACTGACATCACTGGCGGGGTTGCAGACGTTCAAGGTCAGCAGGCCATTTTGCCTATCCCATGAGTGAAGGCTGACAAAATGCATTATGTGCATTATAACAAAGTAGGGAAAAATAGTTGTGGCGGCCTGGACTAAAGCTCCCCCTTACACATTTTGCTGATTGTGTCCTACTGTATTGGAAGAAGTGCTTCCAGAAAATGAGGCTTTATGACAGGGAGAAGGAGGACGCACACGAGTTTTATGCTATCGTTATATAATGGAATGACAGACTTCCAAGGAGGGAAAAAGTTGGTGTGACCCTCAGAAAGGAAAGATAGTCTCAGATGGGACTGAAAGATGGAAAAATTTAAATGATTAAAACCAGGATGCAATTCTCTGTAACCCAGAATAAATTGTTTAAAGGATCTCTTGCCCAGAACACGCAAAGTCTGTAAAAAGGGTTGGATTTGGAAGGCAAACAAAATTTGGGACTGTATGGGTACACTTGAATGGGATCAGCTGCTTGTCACTGAACAGATCTTCACCTCGACTTCTATGTATATCCCTGAATGGTCCAAGAATCTTTTTTTTTTTTAGTCTGTCTCGAATCTGCATTGTCTTTGAAAGTTGTTTGATTGAATTGATGATGGAATCCATTCTTGACATTGCGACCCTGGTTAGGACGTTTTGTCCATGAGATCCCAAAACAGGACAGTCTGTAGGTTTTGATGACTATTTCTCATGTAAACTAGAAACAGACTCTCTCAGTTGATGCTGCCATTTGCTCGGATTTGGTGACAAACTACTAATGTCTTGCAACATATTAGAGGATTGATAACAAAGGGCCAATTACATCTTCGCACTTCTGTTGATACTGAATGTACTTTATTCTCATTGCTCCATAGACCACCACCGAAATTTAATCCTTTAATTACTACTACTACTGCTAAAAGCTCCATAAAAGGGTTTGGTGGGTGGATGGGAGGAGAAAGATTTGTGCCCCCAGTTATGTCAGGCTATTTCCTGTCACTACTCGGTCTAATGTTAAATTGTCAAACATTTGGAATGGTCGGCTTAAAACACATGTTAAGTCACACTTTGTATATGTGTGTTTTGTGTGTGTGTGTTTTTTTTTGTGTGTGGCAGAGAAAGATTGTACACAGAAACGCACACGAAAAAAAAAAACGGGGGAAAGGATACCCAAAAACAAAAAAAAGGTGGGGGTTAATTTGTTATGGGGGGATAAAATAGGATGCCGCTTACCCATTGGCAAGTATCCCCCCATCCTATTTTAACCCCGGGGGATAAACTGTTATAGAGGGGGATATTCTAGGATATCCGGGGGGATAAACCAGAATATTCCAGAATATCCGGGGGTTATTCTAGGATATCCTAGATTAGCCGGGGGATATTCTGAAATATCAGGGGGGATAGATTTTGGGGGGGATAATCTGGGATACCACACCGTTTGGGATACCACACCGGCATTTTACAGTCACCATTCGCCGTGCTCTTTTAAAAATAAGCGGTTACCTATATCAATCTTATTATATATTGTTCGTTAATGGTAATTCAAGTTTGTGCACTGTGCACTGTGCACGGCGTACTTGCGGAAAATAGCCTAAAGCTAAACAATTTGAATAGAAGTTTTATAACCAATTAAGGCCATTTTCTGACAGACTCACCGTGGCCATGTCGCCAGTGAAAAGGTTATTCTAATTACTTATACTGCTCTTATCCAAGGCACAGTGACGTAAAACAGTCTTCGCCTTTGCATACTTGTGTACAGCATCCCTTCCGCTGCGCTCCTCGCCGCTAAAGAGGCAAAATTAAATAGAGTTTTTCACCTGTCATTTTACGTAAAAGTAGCGGAGCGGATGCTGTGGACAAGACCACAAAGAGACAAACCTAACATTAATCTAGGTCCTATCCCTAATCCTAACATTTTCGGGAAAATTCACGGCAAACAAAACTTTCACGCCTCAAAGAGTTACTCCGTGAAAATAAATTCACAAAGGAACTAATCTCTTATGTGTTGTTCGGTCAGCGCTTGTCCGTTTTCTTGGCAGACCCGGTGGAAACTGGGCTTTCAGGCGTTCTCTCTGCCTATGTGACTACAGGAAAATGGCTGTTTTATTTATGCGAGTTTGGTTGCTAAGAAACGAGAAATATTGTTTGCTACGGGTCACCCAATAGGAGGTTGTGACGCTACGCTGGGACCTTGAAAGAGGTAGGGAAAATAGTAAATGATAATCATATGTGTGTGGGAAGGTTGAGGTGGACGTAGGACCGACATTATAATTTTGTCATGTGTCAATAATTGTAATTCAGTATGAGGTAGTGCAAGGAGGCAAGTAGGTAAGGTAGAATGTTTGAAAAAAAAAGGGGGGTGGGGTTGAGGATGGGGGGGGGTGGGGGGTGGGGGTGGGGGTCTTAATTTTATACTTTGTGACGTCTGTCAGCTGGGAAAGACTAAGAACATGTGTACACACACGTGCCCCCTCGGATGCTTGTGGCAGCTTGTGGTAAGATCTCCTCCTCCTGTCCTATCCATTCTGTTCTATTCTGTCTATCGTCTTGCTTCTTCCTAGCACGGTGTGACCGTTATCGTGTCGATGTGCTTTATCCAAATTCACAGTCAAACTCAAACCCGGGCATGAACACGCACACATGCGCGCGCGCACACACATACACGCACAGCTGTTAACTTGTACTGAGAAGTGCACAACTTAGTTTCCCCTCTGTCCGTAAGGGGCCGCGCGCACTATGCCGTTTCGTCTGCTGCACGGCGTGCAAACGCAGATTTTTGCTTGCTTGGCAAAGAGTTTACCGTGCTGCACACTACGCGAAAGATTGCTTGCATTGAACCGGTGGTTAATTTTAACATAGGGCGCGTGGGGCCTAACCGTAAAGTCTACATGGCCAAACACGGCGGGCGCGTGACGTCACAGCAAGCGGCGATGCTCGGCTTTCGGCAGAGGTGTTTTGATAACCTGATATATCAGTGTACCAACGTAATGTGTAACGTACCGGTAAAGCAAGATGTAGCATGCATGTGCCTTAAGATGAAAGAATGTTTACACTGTAGATCTGCAAGCCTTAAAATTCGACCACAAAAAGGTGACTACTACTATTAATTATTATTTAAAACCGAATAGATCCTGCCAGTGCTTCTCAAAATGCTGTAAGGCAAAAATATTTCGTTGATCAAAAACTTTAAGCATCAATTTGACGTTCTGCTTTTCAGTAGCTGTTGGATACAAAGCCTTTTGGTTCAGTGCCGGTGCCAGTTTTAGTGCAGACGACTTTTCAGCCTATAAATCCAGACGGTCCCTGATACATGACTGTTTAGACTGTTACCAAAATCCGAAAAAGTATCTATTTTGTCACTTTCTAACCAATCAGAAAATGATTCCTCATCTCTTTGCTGGGCCTCCCTATGCCTTTCCTCCGGTGTTTTTCTTTTTGGAGCTGTGGACAATTTTGAAAAATTGACGGGTAAGCATCATCCCCAAGTTTTGGTTTTGATCTTTGCACCGTCAAAACACTTCCGTCTGGTCTTGTAACAGAATCAGATCGGATAAGGAACTGATCACTAAAGTGTTTAGCACACACAACAGACTGAGATGTAGGAGTAAAGTCAGCTCTAGGAATTTCACTTAGCCATAGATCTCGCCTTGTCGATTCAGTCGGGAATTTAAACACAGAAACTTTCTCACCATCGTCGTAATTTCCTCTACAACCTGGAACACAGCACTTTCTAGGCATTTTCACATTGAATATTGTGGTGTCGTGCGTGGGGTTTTTAGAATATTACAGAATAACGTAAGTCCTTCTGTATGGTATACAGAGTTGACATTTAATCGACACACATAAGTCTATATACGGATATGAAATTTACTGTCACTGTATAGGTATACGTTATACACAGAAATAATTTCACATATAAATGAACACTGTACAGATAGGCATTGCACAGGTACACGTCTACTACACCGACTGACGGGACTCCCAGGTATCCTACATATATAGTCAAACAAGAACAAAGACGGACAACGAACTTGCTTTCTCACGATGTACAACGACCCTAGGACAGGTGGAGAGGAGACAAAGACAAGGTTAACTGTTAAGAGGGTACTGACCACATAAATATGCCAGTGTCACTGTGTGTGCGGTCTCCAAGACGTGAGAAGACGTGAGACCGACACAACAAATATCCAATTTTGAGAATAACAATAAGTCTAATAAATCCACACAAAGACAAGAAACAGCAGTCAACACACAAGCATTGTTATAGTGCCGGTATTCAAACTTTGTTTCCTGTAGCCTTGGCCTAGAGAGCGCAGCCTTGAGACGGTACCGCCGCATCCCGTGACGTCACTTACCCGTATATCGGCATTGTGTTTGGCCATGTAGTTACGAAGGCCACGGCCTAACCCGATAACTTTCACCGGCTCCTCAACCCATCCCTGCGACGGTGATGCCCTATTGTCACGGGGCAGTAAAATTTTATGGCCGGGAGATTCCCCTTTCTACCTGTGCAGGCTTTGCAAGTAGCTAAAATTGTGAAATTTTCGGGTATTTTGACCATTTGTTTAATGACTTTCTCGTGCATCACTTGATACGAAAAAGGTACCAAACTATCGTGTATTTTTTTTCCCGAGTACAAGCATACAGGTTTCATCGTGCTGGTCCAAGGTTAAGTACTTTATTCATAACTTTATATAAAGGCAGTTTTTCATGTCCAACAAAATTATGACAATTTAAATTTAAATTAAGTTTATAAATCTTCTAAGGGTTTGCCAACTATCTAGATGGTTGTAGATGATTTGTCAAAGTCTCTTGATTCTAAATATGGAAGTTTTATTTTGGTACTCTGAATACTTTTGTAGCTATCATCTTTTAAAATGTAGGGTCTGTGTATGAAGGCGCATAATTCGAACAACTTGCGCTCAATTTATCCCCTTAATTGTCCACTTAAATTGCTCTCTGGCTATATATGTATGGTACTTAGTTGTAAAAAGAACCTAACAGTGGTGTGAAAAAAACTTGTGTATTTCTAACATTTTAATTTAATGCTGAAATCGATAGCTTGAAAATAACTTTCACAAATACAAAAGGTCCAGTCTGCTCCAATTTAGGTGCCGTTTTACAAAGACACAGAATAGTTCCCCAAGATTACCACTGCAGATCTTTCATAGGCAAACACTGCCAAAAGTATTTTCAGAACCATGTGTATGAAGACATTGCTAAACACATCAAAGAAGTTACAAGTCTGTATACCAAAAGCTCAATGTTAATTGCTGAGACCACCGCCACGGCAAACAC
This sequence comes from Onchidella celtica, assembly GCA_963931925.1. Classification (NCBI taxonomy): domain Eukaryota; kingdom Metazoa; phylum Mollusca; class Gastropoda; order Systellommatophora; family Onchidiidae; genus Onchidella; species Onchidella celtica. The sequence continues at coordinate 22,040,244 of OZ007570.1, read as the reverse complement.
ATTTCAACAACTTACTTCATCATATGCACATGTTGATAAACTTATCAGTCACAGTGTGAATCCATAGATAAGCCATAAGGCAATCAAAGCATTAACTAAGTTGTACTGGGAAGAAGCGAAAACCCCTGTTTTTCCCAAGCCGCACTTTCTCGAAGAACATTGTCTTCCATGGATAAAACGATATCAATTTGGCTTAGGTTTTCATAGTGAGCAGGGAGGTGAGCAGCTCCACAAGAATTAAAAAATTTTAGAAATTGAGTCTCTGGGAATTCCTCATGAAGAGGACAAACTTGTCATTGTGCGTTATGAAGAAACATCTCACACAGGTTTCGCCAGATTTATTAGTTCTGACACCCACGACCAAAAAGAGAAGTTTAAAATATATGTGACCTGGTAAAAATGATATAAAATTGGACACTCAGCTAATTAAATGGTAATTTCATACAGTGCTTTCAGTTTACATATGGTCATCACAATTACTTATCTGACAAAATATGTTTTGAACGGGGGAGGTTACTGTAGGAAGAATATATAAATATAAATGTTATTTTGTTCTGAAACTTTTACATGAATTGTTACGTCGTGGTTGTGTTTCAGTAATGCATTTCTAATGTATATTGCTCAGTTCATGACGCATTTTTTAAAAAAATGTTTAAATTAAGTCTAATCCTATTTAATATAAAATGCTTGAATGTACAGCAGAAAATATTGCAGTGCCACTATGCCGAGAAGATTTTAAGGTAAACTTTGATGTGTTTGTTCATAGTGTGCACAGGTGAGCTGATATTTTTGTTATTCCTTAGAGTACCAACTTGGTTCAAATTGCTTATGACTCTACATTAGCTCTTCTCTCATGACATGTATTTGTTATACATGGGAAAACCTATATAAAGTTTGTACAAATTTTTGAAACAAATAATTTTTCATTTTCAGATGTCAAAATGGTCACACTTTTCAAGGGAAGATTAAAGCCTTTATTTTTGAATTCCCAATTAAATAATTGCAGTGGTAAAATCATATGAGATTTGAAGTTTTTTTTTCATCCATAGCTGGAATTTGTATGTTGTGTACATGAGGAGATATAAAGACTTAAAGTTGAGCAAAAACACAAATTTCACTGCTGACAACCAGTCGGCTGAGGGGAAAACCAATAATTAAAGTATCGGATTACGCGACCCGTGTCTCACCGTGGCCTTCGTAACTACATGGCCAAACACAGCGGGCGCGTGACGTCACAGCAAGCGGCGATGCTCGGCTTTCGGCAGAGGTGTTTTGATAACCTGATATATCAGTGTACCAACGTAATGTGTAACGTACCGGTACTTGTGTTGTCATATTACTCAAAGCAAGATGTAGCATGCATGTGCCTTAAGATGAAAGAATGTTTACACTGTAGATCTGCAAGTCTTAAAATTCGACCACAAAAAGGTGACTACTACTATTAATTATTATTTAAAACGGAATAGATCAACGGGAAGCCAAGGCTTAGAGTTTGTCCGACGACTTACTTTACTTATCTACCATTATAGACACCAATATTGCTAGCCTGAGTAGGTTGATGATAATATTATTATCTTAAGCAGCATACCGATATATTTAATAAGGAAATATCGACATAATAATAGATTAGGCCACTGTTGTATTTTAATAATGTATAATGTGTTCACCACTCCTATATCTTTCGTGTCTGTAAGGAAAGAAACGAGAAATTGGGAAAGGAGAGAGAGAGAGAGAGAGAGAGAGAGAGAGAGAGAGAGAGAGAGAGAGAGAGAGAGAGAGAGAGAGAGAGAGAGAGAGAGTGCACATGCACACTTGATAGACAGGAGAAAAGACAGATGGTGAGAGGAAACTTGCAAACATGAACAGTCTAAGATGCTTTACCTTAGCTGGACATAAGGAGCTGCTCAGACGGATAGAACTAAATCCTTTTGGTGAACGTTTTCACTTTTCTTGAAGTATTTGCAGATGACGGCTGGTCACAGAAGCTTTTAGAATAATTGTTCAGGAAAATATTTACCACTGGTTTGATACATTTGGCAGCCACCTCTTCATAAAGAACCCCGCATTCTTCACATTTTCCTTGACATAATTCCAGATCCATAACTCTTCGCCGGGACAATTGCAAAAGAATTATTCTGTGGTTTGTGGTTTGTGGTCTGCAGAAATTTATTCTCACTGTCATCTTTTCCAACCAGAACTTGAAAAACTTTGAAAGCTTCTGTAATAATTGACACGGCAAGATCAGACGGCCACACTAAACCTCCTCTGTCTAGAGCAGACAAATAGGTGTAACAATCATCAGTCCCCTCCACATGAAGCGTTTTGTCTAGTCTTAACTCGTTCTTGCAGTCGTCACAGTTGGTGCGCGGCAGTACTTTGGAGACTGCATAACCTGACATAAATACTAAAGCTTTTTGTTGTTCCTCTGTTAATTCGACGTTCTCACAGTCGGGGATCAATGGCAGAAACTCTATATACTGTTGAACTGAAGAATCTTTCAGTTGGGTAACTGTTTCCTCCAGAGGTTCAGTGACATCTTTGAGTGTTAAAGTCCCTTTGGACGCTGAAACCAGTTTTAGGACGCTAATTAGCTTGAGCTTTTTTTCTCCTTCAAGTAACTGTTGGACCGACACGTGGGAGTTACATCCACTCATTTGTCTGTACTGACTAAATCTAAATTCAAGGTTGTCAGTTTGGAACTTGCCAAGTAAAATATATTTGAACGTTTTTTCATCTAACAGGTAGGAAGAAATTTCTTGTAAGCCTCTCAGTGTATGATCCAGAGCAGTCATTGTCTCGTTCGATATAGTGCCTTCTCTTGGTTTCAGATTTAACTTCTGCCACTCCTGAAGCCATTCAACTGCTTTCTTCATATTCTGCATGTTCATATCAGAGATGGAGGTTATAACTTTAAAGTCGTCATTCCTGAGTCTCTTAGCTTTGTATGGATGTTTAACATTAACTATGTTCCACAGACGTAGAATTATGTCTAGAAATTCTCTAGTGCCTCGTGTATCTTCCTGCCAGTGCTTCTCAAAATGCTGTAAGGCAAAAATATTTCGTTGATCAAAAACTTTAAGCATCAATTTGACGTTCTGCTTTTCAGTAGCTGTTGGATACAAAGCCTTTTTGTTCAGTGCCGGTGCCAGTTTTAGTGCAGACGACTTTTCAGCAGAATACAACTTTCTTAAATGAGAAAATGATACTTTCATAATTTCAGTACAGGCAGAACTTTCAAATGAAGGAAACTGGAATGTTTTCTCCACATCTTTCTGAGCAAGCCAGTTATTTCTGATACATTTAAATATATGCACAGTATCAAACAGAAAGAACAATTTCTCAGAACTGCTGAAGGGATTCTGTGTAGAAAGCTTCAGTTCTCCTCCACACATTTTGGTAAATGCATTACGATTTACTCTGTTGTTGTCTGAGATCACGCATACAACAGAATATCCTATACTGTGGAGCAATTTCAGAACCTCAAGAAGCATGTCGTACAACAAATCAGTAGTCAAATTTTTGACAGGAACAATTCCCACAACATCTTTACTATTGCATAATAGGGATGATACCATGAAAACTTGAGCTGTGCTGGCTTCTTGAGACAGAGAATTTGAGGCTGTGCCTTCCAGTTTTCCCTCTTTGTAGGATACTTGGTGCGCGACATGAATTTCGTCTAACATTAAAATTACCATTCTCTCTCCCTCATTCAAACTTTGACACTTTTGCTTCAAATATTCCTCGTGAACGCTTCCATCTGTCAATCCGCTTCCAATAGTAAATACTGATGAAAGTCTCTTCAAATATGAAGTATGTGGTAGAGTTAAATGAGAGTTTCTTAACATAGAATAGGTTCTAGGGGCTGCTGCAAAAATTTGAAAAGCCCAAAGCAGTGTTTCAGATGAGTATCGTCTCACCGGAGAAGACAATAGCTTTAACTGTTCCACCAAAAAGGAAAGTTTGTCTTTCAGTGGTAAAACCTGGTCTTCGCTGTGCTCATCACTTTCTTCTGCTGGTTCGTCTGAGGACAAATTCTGCAAGCCATCAACAAAAACTTGAATTTGCTGTTTGACATCCATCTCTTTGGCGCTGGCACTGGCGAAGTGTGACAGCATTGTATCAAACTGTGACCAGGATGTGAGGATAAGGGGAGATTGCTGACCGAAGAGCCATTTCAAAGATGTGTTTGGAACTTGAACAATACCTGTATTCTCTTGTGTGAAAATCTCTACGTGCATGTCAGAATGTACTCTAATTGCCGAAACTAAAGCTGGCTTGCTGCTAAGTAAATCTTGTAAATTGTAAAAACTCCAGTATGGACTTTCCTTTTCGTCGGATAAATTAGTGCTGGTAGTGGCATGTTTTTCAACGTTGTTGTGTAGCCTATAAATCCAGACGGTCCCTGATACATGACTGTTTAGACTGTTACCAAAATCCGAAAAAGTATCTATTTTGTCACTTTCTAACCAATCAGAAAATGATTCCTCATCTCTTTGCTGGGCCTCCCTATGCCTTTCCTCCGGTGTTTTTCTTTTTGGAGCTGGTTCGTCAGACAAATACCATGGACAATTTTGAAAAATTGACGGGTAAGCATCATCCCCAAGTTTTGGTTTTGATCTTTGCACCGTCAAAACACTTCCGTCTGGTCTTGTAACAGAATCAGATCGGATGAGGAACTGATCAATAAAGTGTTTAGCACACACAACAGACTGAGATGTAGGAGTAAAGTCAGCTCTAGGAATTTTACTTCGCCATAGATCTCGCCTTGTCGATTCAGTCGGGAATTTAAACACAGAAACTTTCTCACCATCGTCGTAATTTCCTCTACAACCTGGAACACAGCACTTTCTAGGCATTTTCACATTGAATATTGTGGTGTCGTGCGTGGGTTTTTTAGAATATTACAGAATAACGTAAGTCCTTCTGTATGGTATACAGAGTTGACATTTAATCGACACACATAAGTCTATATACGGATATGAAAGTTACTGTCACTGTACAGGTATACGTTATACACAGAAATAATTTCACATTTAAATGAACACTGTACAGATAGGCATTGCACAGGTACACGTCTACTACACCGACTGACGGGACTCCCAGGTATCCTACATATATAGTCAAACAAGAACAAAGACGGACAACGAACTTGCTTTCTCACGATGTACAACGACCCTAAGACAGGTGGAGAGGAGACAAAGACAAGGTTAACTGTTAAGAGGGTACTGACCACATAAATATGCCAGTGTCACTGTGTGTGCGGTCTCCAAGACGTGAGAAGACGTGAGACCGACACAACAAATATCCAATCTTGAGAATAACAATAAGTCTAATAAATCCACACAAAGACAAGAAACAGCAGTCAACACACAAGCATTGTTATAGTGCCGGTATTCAAACTTTGTTTCCTGTAGCCTTGGCCTAGAGAGCGCAGCCTTGAGACGGTACCGCCCTAGGCGACCTTACTAACAGGCCAGGTAACCGAAATCTAGGTCAATTCATTGGAGGCCCAAGACACTGATGCCCTGTTACGTAACTTGATATGGCTGGCAATATCGAGTACGAGGATGCCAGATACCGTTTATTCACTGGTACCACAGTTTACTAATGCCAAAGAGAATGGTATTGAGACAAGAATACTTAGGTACGCTACATTTACACATCCTGTCACCTTGTCATTACTGTTTTGCTGGGACTTTTAAATGTGGCTTAGAATGTGTTCTACCATTGTGTTTTGAATTTTGTTGGATTAACTGTTCATTTTGTGATCAGGAACAATCATAACATATATATAGTTCCAGACATTGTTTCATCACATCTTACTGGATTAGCATATATTTTTGGTGGCAGCAAACATGGTGAGGAAGTGTTCTGTTTTTGGATGTAAGACAGGGTACAGAAATCAACCTACCGACGAGAAAATTCCCGTGTACAGGTTTCCTAAGGATGCAGACAAACGTCGTGTCTGGATTAACAGCTTACCTAATCAACTCAAAACAGAAGAAGTTACTGACTACATGGGTGTTTGTGCACTGCACTGGCCAAAGGATACTCCAATGGTACGCCAGCATGGAAGATATCACGTTCCTGCACTTCTTCCGTCAATTTTTCCAAATGTACCCCCTTCGTGTGTTCCCAGTACATCAAAGAGTACTCCTCGTCCCACAAAAATGTCCACACAAAAGGCTCGTGTAGTTGATATAGATGAAATGCCACAATTTCAAGAACTGGATCTGTTCAAGACAGATACCTTTCATGACATGTTTTCTACAAAGTTGAATAGCCTAGATGCAGGGTTGCTGGCGACAGATGTAGAATCAAAATTGTATATTTTCATTAGTCGTCAGAGGACTGGACCGATTCCAAAGTTTTCAATTTACTTTGAAGTTTGTCATGACTCCAATGTTCCATTTCTAAAATGTGAATACTATCATTGTCTAAGAAGAATCCATCATCCGTCCATTAAAGACATAAACTGCTGGAGCCAACTTGATGAACTGCTACGCTTTGTTATGGCCGAGAATGAACCAACAGATAAGAAAATGGACTTTCTCGTGCGACAAATGGCACTACATAATTGTCCCAAAAATGCACGTATATACTCAGTTGAGGATTTGCTTCTGGCGTTTTCCTGGTATGCAAGGTCCAGGTCTCTTTATTCACATATGAGAGATTACTTGCAGTTGCCATCGATTTCAACCCTTAAGAAGATCACCAGTATGGCAAAGAACACAACAGATGAAAGCTTGTTTGCCTCTTTTTTCAAAGGCAGTACTGAGAGAAGCAAATACTGCATCCTCATTATTGATGAAATATACATCAAAGCGTCCATTTCATACCAAGGTGGAACAATTTACGGCTATGCACTTGACTCTCCAGGGCAAAAGGCAACAACTCTCTTATGCATGATGGTGAAGTGCTTTTTTGGATCCAAAAGTTTTGTTGCTAAACTTCTTCCCTGTCGTGCTCTCAATGCACAGTTTCAGTTCGACCAAGTTACCAGTCTGATATTGAGCCTCGAAGCTTGTGGTGCGAAAGTCCTTGCTATTATCAACGACAACAATAGGGTGAATCAATCGTTTTTTAAAATGTTCCCGAAGACAGACCCTCAGACACCTTGGATCACAAAATCTCCATCAGACAGCTCCAATCCACTCTTTTTATTGTACGATCCTGTCCATCTTATGAAAAACATCCGTAACAACTGGGTAACGGAAAAAACCAAAACACTCGACTTTTACCCCACGGATTCAAGTGAGCCCAAGTCAGCACGGTGGTCAGATCTCCAGGACCTTCATAATCACGAGGCTATGACACTTGTAAAACTCTCAAGTCTCACAAAAGCTTCACTTAACCCCAGCAATATTGAAAAACAAAAAGTGTCTCTTGTCCTAAACGTATTTTCTGAAAGAACCAGTTCTGCTCTGAAATCATCTAGTGTCGCACCATTATCATGGAAGGACACAGCATTATTCATTGATGAAGTGTTGCAGCTGTGGAAAGTTTTCAACACCAAAACTCCAGTTCAGAGCATACACTTAAGGGATCCAGACAGAGCTGTGGTTGATTTGTCTGAAGAAGGAAATCGACAACTGAAAACGCTCCATGTTTGGGCCAACCACGCATTACAAATGAAACCATCCACAAACCCAAGAATGAAATCCCTCACAACTGACACAGCAGATGCTATCTTCTGGACCTGCAAGTGCCTCACTGACATCTGTCAATTCTTGTTGACAACGGAATCAGATGTTCATCACCAATATGTACCAATTGGTTTCTTTCAACAAGACGACATTGAGAAGCATTTTGCTCATTTTCGTATGTCGGCAGGATCCAACTACTACATCACCGCTCAGGATGTTGCACACACCCATGCCATAGACAAAACCAAGTTGATGTTGGAGCATGACCCAGAGATTGACTACTCCAAGTCAAGTCACATGTGCAGTTTATGCGGCAATGAACTGACAGATGAGGAACTGTTGATCGTCGACGACATCCCAGTAGCAGCCAGTAGCCTGTCAGTTGATGAGAGGATGTCTCTCTTTTACATCGGGGGCTACATTGCTTCAAAACATAGCGAGTTGCGGGGAGATTTGGTATGTGTTCCCCAAGAAGTCAGATCTTTTACAGAATCACTTGACCGAGGGGGTCTGAGTTACCCATCAGAAAGTCTGTATCAACTCTTGATATATACCTATGTATTTTTTACTCAAAACTCGAAGGCCAGTTGTAGGGAAAGACTCAAGAATATTTTCAGTGAATTTCCCGCTTGGTTTCATCTGGACATCAGTATGTGTACCACCTCATTATACAGGATTGTGAACATTTTAATGAAACGGTTCTGCTGTCAAGAGGAGGCTGACAGTTCAGTGCAACAACAACGCAGAAAGGTCGCAAAATTGTCGTCGAAGTGAGTGAGCTCACTAGCAGCAATATCTTCAGCACTTGGTGAGTTGAAATATCTGAAGACAATAATATTATGCACCTTTTTGACTGAGCAAAAACATTTTAATGAACATCTGATCCTCTAATGCCAGTGCCTCCGACTTAATGTACAATTACATAATATATCATGTGTTCAACCAGGTGTAAAATAGTCATTTTGATATTTGTACTGTATTTTCTCTTAGGCATCCATAATAATTATTATGCTTTTTTTCTACCAACCTATCTAGATTTCTTCATCATAGAGATAACAAAATAAATATTATGGACTGTGAAATACAATCGTATCGCTCTCCAGCTTCTACTCTGCCTTTCTCTCTCACATCACGTCAGTGTTAATATTATGATCCATTAGGCCTCCGTCATTCATAATAATAATAAATAATAATGGATGGCATTTATATAGCGCATATCCATTACAAAAATGCTCTATGCGCTTTACAGAAACATGTCAAAAAATACATGGGTAAACTCACACACACAACCCACATTGATACACACATAATAATAATAATAATAGATAGCTTTTACATAGACTAGAAACTCTCATACAAATGACATTTTAACATCCTTTTAAACTGTGAAAATACTTGCGAACTGCGGACATCTAAAGGAATCTCATTCCACACCCTGGGCCCAACATGGCTGAAAGCCCTTTCACCAAAACTTTTTAGGTTCACTACGGGTACTTTTAGTCTAAGGTTGTCAGAAGATGATCTTAATGCTCTTGCAGGGCGATGCAGTTCTATAAGTTCTGAAATATACTCTGGCGACATGTTGTTGACACATTTATAACAAAATAAAGCCAATTTATATTTTATTCGCTGCTCAATAGGTAGCCAGTGGAGCTCCTTAAATATTGGTGTTATGTGATCTATCCTTTTTCTTCTTGTTATTAGTCTTGCAGCATTATTTTGGATTAACTGAAGCTTATTGATTTTACTTTTTGGAAGACCACTTAGCAGTATGTTACAATAGTCCAGCCTAGAGAGAAACAGCGATGTTACAAGCTGTTTTGTTACTTCAGTAGTTAGGCAGTGCCGTATACTGCTGATTTTCCGTAACTGGAAATTAAGATTCTTACACAGCTGACTAATAAATGGTGACATTGACATCTCTGCATCTAAGATTGTGCCCAGATCTTTTACTTTACTTGTCATTTTAATAAGATGGCCATTTACATTGAGATCTGGTGGATTGATTTTTTGTTTTGGATTCGTTATGAGCATAACTTCTGTTTTCTCATCATTTAGTTTTAGCTTATTATCATCCATCCATTTCTTAACTTCTTGTATGCAATGCTCCATTGTTTTTATCGTATCATCTAGGTTTTCAAGATCACATGCTTTATATATTTGGCTATCATCAGCATATTGGTGGTATTGAAGATCATATTTTCTGAAAATATCAGCAAGAGGTTGGGTGTATAATGTGAAAAGAATTGGGCCCAAAACAGAACCTTGAGGTACCCCAAAATTGAGTGTTTGGACATTAGAACAACTATCATTGACTCTCACACATTGTTTTCTATTTGAAAGATAGGACTGAAACCATGACAGTGCATTTCCTGCAATACCAAAGGTCTTTTCTAGACGATGTAATAGAATGTTATGATCTAAAGTATCAAAGGCAGCAGACAAGTCCAGAAGTACAAGAATACATACTCTTTTGTTATCGAGCTCTAGAAGAATATCATTCACTACTCTGAGGATAGCAGTCTCAGTACCGTGGCCCTTTTTGTATGCCGACTGGAATATCTCATTCAAGTTATTTATTTCAATGTGCTCCATGATTTGCCTCAACGCTGATTTTTCAAGGATCTTGGACACAATTGGTAAGTTTGACACAGGCCTATAATTTTTCACATTGTTTACGTCGAGCCCAGCTTTTTTGGTCAAAGGTTTTACAATTGCCTGTTTGAAAGAATCTGGTACAACACCAGTTCTCAGAGAAACATTGATTACATGAGTAATGGATGGCAATAACTCATCAAGATATAATTTCACAAATGTCATCGGAAATGGGTCTAATTCACATGATTTGGATGGTGAGTTTTTGATAAGATCTTTAATCTCAGTCTCAGACAACATCCGCCTCTATGATGCAAAACAAAATGATAAGCAACAACTAGAACTCTGAAGTTTTGCAGTTGTGACAGAGAAGTGAAGATAAACATAAAGAAAATTATACTGAAATAGATTCACATTCCATAATATGAACAATCTTTCGTTTTAGACCCACGCACACCGTAGCATTTTGGTAACTGAGAAGTCACTAGGCTGGGCCTCCAATGAACCTGGCCTACTTTCCGGCTGGCTGGCCTGTATATCAGGCCGTCTAGGTACCGCCGCATCCCGTGACGTCACTTACCCGCATATCGGCATTGTGTTTGGCCATGTAGTTACGAAGGCCACGGTCTCACACGTGTCTCACCCCTGCTTCACTCAGCAGGACACTCCTGACTTCCTCAAAGCTAAGTTACCCCTTCTTAACAGCAGTGACACACGCCACTTATGACGCACCCTGCTTGTACGCAATACATTTTACGAATTCCAAATGGTTTTAGTATCATATTATCCAGCATCAAAGAGCTTATGGTGCGCAATAAGCTCTTTGTCCAGCATGTCAACTTACACACCCATTCATTTCAAAGGATTAGGACAGACGATAAGAAGAGGCAAGCATGAAGACGTTTTTGAGACATATCTGAGATGCGACGCCCCCCTCCCCCTTCCCCCCCCCCCCCCCCCCCGCTCCCACGAGCCAAAGAAAAGCTGGAAAGAAAAGGAGACAAAATGAAACGTAAGCGATCTACTAGTGAATGAAGTACGGCAGTACAGATAGCGGTCGTCGCACTGTGCTAGGAAAAAAGCAAGACGATACATAGAACACAGCAGAACTATAGGTGCGAAGTTGGAAAGAAGAGGGGACCTGGAAAACATATAGGGGGAAAAGACACGAAAAATGCTGGTGGAATAGAGATTTCAAGCTCTGAAATCTGTGTGCCCTTGACTGGGTTATCGATCCTCATTGTTACGATGCTTGTACTCAAGGCCGTCTTTACATCATTATGGGCCCCTGGGCAAGACTATAGGCATTTCTTCCCCGTTTAAAAAATTAATGAAAATTTGGCTGGGCAACTGCCCAGTGTGCCATGTGTTAAGACGGCTTTGCACGCACAACTCACGAGTATTGTCTGGCAGGGAAAACTGCTCGATCTCCAGCACTGCATTGAGGGGCAGGTCATTTTCAAGGAAGAAGTCAACAACATTTGCTAGCTAAAACACGAAATCATTTTATTCTTAACTCCGACATGAAGTGAAATTCCTTGTAGTGGCCTTCCTATCCTCCGATCTTGTGGAAGAAGGTCAAGTGAAGAGACGAGTTGAAACTATGCAAAAAGAAAAGAGGAACATGCTCTAATGATAAGGGTCATTTTCATTTGCATTTCACGAACACTGAATCTGACATCACAAACTGACCATGGCCGTCCAATCACAGGGAACCTAATGACCCGCTTAACAGCGCATGCACAATCATGGCTTTCATGAACAGGAAAAGGCACTCGTTGCTTCAGTTGGTGAAGATTGCTTTATTTTTTGATGAGAATCAAAAACCTATTCAAGGCGCCTTCTGTCATTCAAAAGGCTCTGTAAAACCTAGCGTTAAAATTTGGTGTAATCTCTGTACTTGTGGCTGTACGTTGGAGTGGAGCAGGTTTATTTTTTTGGTGGGGGGGGGGGGGGCATGAAAGAAACATCTGGGTGTAGAAGCGCGTTTGTCTGAAAAAAAAAAGGGTTGAGAACCAATGATCCGAGGACTTCTGCCCCCAAGAGTTGCGAGCATGGACGTCAGGGCGATGTAACTTTTTTCAAAGCACGTCATTCAAATATCGCGAAGACGTCGAGAAGAAGATAATGATTGTGTACTTTTTGCTGCACACATGTAGGCCAAAATGAATGACTCAGTGGTATGCACATCTCCGTATTATCCATAACGTCGTGTTTAGATACATTGAAAAGAGACTGTTTACTTTTTTTATTGCTGTTGCGGCATGTAAAATGTGCCTTGGGTTGCACTGAACTTAACAACTTCCTGGTTAACGGAGGACACAGGCAGCACACAGACAAGGAAGCGCGGTGGAACGAGATGGCAGTTCACAATTCAGGTAGGGCTGAGTTACTTGTAATGTTGAACAGACAACGAAAGAGATTTGTCGCTTTAGATCGTTAGTGATTTTAACAACTCTTTTAAACAACTGCAGCCGATGTAAAACCTATGATAGTTGGAGAGAATTCTTAATGCGGAAGTTGGGCTAGAAGTGTGTAAGATATAAGCTAGTTGCAAAGAGAGTCATATATTTACATGAAGAATGTACGATCAGAGGCGGCGGGAGATTCCTGTAAAGTTTACGTACGCTTTTTATAACGACAATGATTTAAAACATTCAGTTTTATTTACATTTTGTTTCTCAACAAAATTGAGATGTAGAACTATCTAAAACTCAACTGTGAGCTTATTTCTAATGGAATAGTCAAGTTGTCTTTGCCAAATACCATGTACAGTTTTAGAACATATCAAGCCTGGACTTCATGCATATCCGTAGAAAAGCACTATGCCTGCGGATCCATGGAAGAATTATTTTCTGACGCGGATCCGCAACGAGGATAGAGGCTGAGATCTGCAACTTGATTTGATAACTTTTATACTCGTTTACAAAACTTTCTACAGATCTATACAAAACAATTTTTGCCCACTGTGTTAAAACCATATGAATGTATTTGGTTCTGTGTCGGACTTGACAGCTCTGAATGCGACATATAAATAAAAGACAGTGTACCCAAATAGACCGCGAAGGGCGCAAAGTGACCGCTATCGTGCCGTAAAACCCAAACTCAAACTCGGACTCAAACTGGACATTCAACTTGGACAAAATTGAAATTAATAGATTAAAATTTATCCATATCCTCCCCCAGCAGCAACAACAAAATTTATTATTCATTATCAAATGTATATTATTATTAATAAATATTCAAATATTATTTAAGTTGTGAGTTGTGAACTGCGCCTAACAGGGTGCGTTACAATTTGCTCTGAGATAGAGGTAGAGAGAGAGAGAGAGAGAGAGAGAGAGAGAGAGAGAGCGAGACAGGGCGAGAGAAAGGAGCAGTGTAGTGTGTTGAGCGCTTTGCAGGCGCTCCAATCTGCTCTGTGATTGACATTTTGCTTCTGTAAAGCGCATAGAGCATTTTAAATGGATATGCGCTATATAAATGCCATTCATTATTGTTCAACAATTTAATGGGAGTGAGTTCATACAACGGGGATGTGGAATTTAAAGCCAAGCGTATGAAATGCATACAAAAAAAGGGGGTTGGGGGCAAAATCGCCAAAATCGAGCATACGTGCTTTACGAATGGCCTCTAGTATAGTAAGAATATTTTTAAATTGTGACTTGTTTTTGGCGTGATGAGATTCTTTGGTTTTGGAGAATTGCAACTTTGGACATTTTACACACCGTTTTTCCTGCCCAATGGTTTTGTTGTTGTTTTTGTTGTTCTTTCGTGACTTTCTTAGCCCTCCAAAAGACGTCTTCATGGGCTTTCTTGTCTGTTTGTGTGGACGCTTCTTTTTGCTTCTGTAGCCCTCAGGAGGGCTATTTTGGGCTAACGCCTTTTATAGAGATAGCCCAGATGTAGAATAGGAAGGACTACGTACTGTTGCTATGATTCTTCTTTCCATGTCGTCATCCAATACCAAAGCGCCCGCAATGGAAGCTCGAGGGGAAAAGGAAAACAAGTTTTCGGCCAAAAAGCTATACGATGAGTCTAAACATCCCTCAACCAAATCACGCAAGTGAGTGACCGGGCCGTGAAAAGCCCTGTTGAAAACTCGCAAGTGGGGGTGTTGCCTACTTGCGTGGTTTCATCAAGGCGAACATTTATCACCAAACATCTCAAGTCAGATTGCTTCTAAAATGACCATTATTATGGAAAGAAACATTAATGCTTATAACTCTGAGATGTTTTGACATGTAACCTACATGTCAAATTCGGAGGGAAATGGGCGGTTTTCGTCTCTCATGTAAAGTTATGTCAGCGGGAGTGGCGAGGTTTCATCACGTCGCAGTCGCTATATCACACTGAATACGGTACCACGATAAATATCAAGTTCCATGTTACAAATTAGTTAGTTCTAGAAGGCAAGTGAAACCACTGTCCCGAGCAAACTCTTTGACACATAACGGTACGTTATTTAGTTCTACAAGGGAAGTTAAACGGCATGGCAAACAGAATGATAATTATGTACCTTTACAAAAAAAAATAAATGATTATGCCCCATGGTAGTGCTGGGAGAGAGACCAGATTAAAATTTGGACTTCGTGTTAAACGGATCAACCCAGTTCTCTCTATGACCCGCTTGCGACATGTAACAACCCCCGCCCCCTCCCATCCCCACCTAAGTTTGTTGTTTAAGGCAGCGAGACAAAGTGTTTCGTTATGGTCCGAGGGTCCAGATCTGATGCTTAAATTTGGATCATGATCCGGATATTCAGATTTGAAGTGGATAATCCAAAAATCCAGATAACTCAAAAGCAAGTCTCTGCACATCACTGCAGGTGTACATTTATAGTAGGCAACACACCAACCTCCGCTAGTAAGTGACACACTTGATTTGAAAGACGTGACTTTCCAGCGAGGATATGTCATTCCCAGGCTTTACAAATGGGATCGTAAAGATAAAGAAAGAGGGGAAACGCATTTTGCATTGAGACAGCGCTGACCTACGAAATGTAGCCCATGTACGCCATACGAATTGCTCTAGCTGACTGAAGACGCTTTTCATATCTTTCCACTTGAGAGCCACAGCTGTCATTAAGAACCGCGCTTTTCCTATTAAACAGCTTTTTTTCTTCAGATCGACCGGGACAAATTAAATGCTATCACTTTTACTTAGTGCCGGCCAATACCTGCAGGAGCACCTTGCAGTCTTTGAACCTACTTAACCTTTCAGTCTTCCCACCTCAGTCCATATCGCATCATACCCACCCTGCCGAAGGTCACCCTCGCTACCTTAGCCATTTAAGAAAGGTTGGCAGAGGGCCAAATCTATGGGCGGGAAGGTAAATGTAGTAGTGTGCGCACAAAGTGAGATATTTTTTTTCCATTAAAAACTGGGAGCATTTCGTTCAACACGCAATCTGCGTCACTCGTAAACGAAAGATAATAATAACAACACTGAGATAAAGCCTTCACGATAACTGATCTTTTTGGATGAAGTTTGTGAAACGGCCTCTTGAAGAGGATCCTCAGTAAGAAGTGTATGAACTCTGAAGATTATAGGTGTACATTTGCTATCAGTAATGGATTAAGCAAAGGCGTGATAGCAATGTTGGAAACTTTCTCTCAGGTTCATACAGACGCTTAGCTTTTTGGTCTTCCTTCCTCACTTCTCACGTGTTATCCTTGTCGCAACTGCAGTAAAAGTGGGCGGTTACGGAAATGAAATCCTAAGTCTTTATCATTGCGTTCAATGTGTTTATCGAGAGAGCAATAATTGTTATTGTCATTGTGCTGTTTTTAGCACCCGTAAATAGTGGAAAAACTGTCGTACTGTAGTCTACTTTATCGACATTGGTGTTTATGCTTAGATACGAGGAAGATAATAATATTGTTGTTAAGATAAGTACCTCAGCCCGGAAGTCAAAAAGTTCAGCAAATTGCTTATTTCCAAAAGAAGGATAGGCTAGCGTACATATTAAGTGACACTGACATCATTGTACTTCCTTTTTTTTTTTTTTGCTCGTTGAGAACACAATTTCAACTTGCTGTGAGCATATGATTGTGCTTGTTAAGAAAAAAAAAAAAGGTATACCGGTACACGTCACCCTGCCTTGCACCATGGTAACTTCTGGCTTTTCCCAATACGGTAATGAAAAACAGTCTACTTGGAACTTGCAACCCAATTATATGGTCTAAAACCTATCAAAAGCAGAACATTCACAGCCAGGCGATATATACTTCTCTGTTAGAGTATCATAGCAGCTTCCATTGTGTAGCTCAGAAGTTTGCAGCCTAGCATAGACACAGGGCATTTTGAAGGACGGCGAAAATTGCGGGCATCTGGCTTTAAGGGTTCATGCAAAAAAAAAAAAAAAGAAGTTTATTAGCAGAATTTCTGGACTGCCCCACGTATAACGGAGACATGATGTTATTGAGCTGATGCAGTATGATTAACGGACTGGGGCCAGACATCTGTGGGAGACAATTTAATGACCATTTAGAGTGATTTTCGTCGTGGAGGTTTGACTTAAAGAATAGTTTTCATTCATCGCTTGCTGACGCACATAAAGACATTTATTTTCGGATATTAGGATAAATGTTTGTTACAAGTTTTTTTTAAATTTTAGGAGGTTTTCTGCTCCTGTCATTTACACCTCACTTTATTTGTTATTTTTCTTGTCAATGTTTGCGTGTTTGTGTGTGTGTGTGTGTGTGTTTATTTGTGGTCGGGAATTCTTTTTTATTTTGCCCCTGGCAGCGGCCTTGTTCGGCCTGCTCTCCTCGACTTTCAACTGCCAAGATATCTTTAACGTGTGCAACATGCACACGAGCCCTCCGAGGTTTTAGTTCTCCTCCGAGAAGACTAGGCGCTCCATCCTACCTACCATAGGGTCAGGGACAGGCATTTTCTGCCCGAATTCCAACATGCCTGCACTATGATGTCCTTATCGCAGGATAATTTGAAGGACCGAGGGACTCAGAGTCTACTTAAATAGTTCACATAGCAGTTAACTTGACTGATTTTTGTTTCCTTGGCTTCACGTAATTTTTGTGTCTTTTTCGTGTTTTTCTATCTGTCTTTCTAATGATTTACCTAAACGCTATAATTTCCTTTTTCTGTAAGGGTTTTGTTGCCCACGGTCGTTGTCTTTTATGTAACTGTTGGCTTTTATTTTCATGTTTCTGTAAAGGTTTTGTGGCCAACGGTCTTTGATTTTCATATAGCTATTGGCTATAAGTTTGGCATTAACTGTAAAGATTTTGTGGCCTACTGTTTTTGTGTTTTTTTTTTTTATCCTAGAACTTCTCAGAACACAAAGTAACAGTGATCATTAACTGCACTCGCTGACTTGCCTATGCTCCTTTACAGATCTCCCCCCAGACGACTACGCCAGAAGAGATTCGAAAAGTCAGGTCTTGTCATGGGCTCCGGTTTTCGCACCCGTTGTGGCTGTCGGTGTTGTGGTGCTTGTTCTGAACTGTACCTGGTGCCAGAAACGGAAGGTTCAATCGGAGGAGAGACGGATGAGGAACAGACCTGTTGGGTACGAGGAAGTAGAAGTTGGCAGACCCGACCTCATGGACGGGGAAGCAGATGTCTACCACGAGTTTAACACAGACAGTCAGTAAATATATGATTCATAACGGGAGTGGTGATAGCAGTTTTCGTAGAGTTGTGGCAGTATGAACATACAGCAGTGTTAGGGGGTATCATACTAAGCCCGGCCAGACACAGTCAGACGCTGGCAGACAAGAAGTACACACCATAATTTCCTTTATTAACATTTTCTTAGTAAATTCGGGAAGACACTATCACACCAACCCCGGTCAGACGGTGTGTAGATTTTGCTGCCAGCATCTGACTGTGTCTGACCGGGCTTTGTATGATACCTCCTTTAACTCTTTGGTTGCCAGATTCGGCCGAAGTAATTATCTGACGCCGTTTGGATATTTTCTTTCTTCCTTTTTTTTTTTTCCCAACACTGAGATTACTGTTGTTTTCATGGAAGAAACGAATGCATATATTGTGTGTAGATTCCGACTTAACATACTGAAAAGTCTTGATTTTATGCCTGCATAACCAGTCCATGTATAATACCAAGTTGAACGTTTGAAAATTCGAGGCCCGTCGCTGAGGTAACGAGAATTAAGGAGGCCCCCACTTTGCTTTTTAAATGTTCCGAGATGCCTGAGCAACCAAAGTATTAAGCTCGGTTTTCATGTATACGGAAAAGAAAACGGCAACGGAAATGTCAATTTGTGAACCTTTCCAGTAGTGAAATAGAAAGAATATTTTCATTGTACGGGAACGCCGTGTCCGTGCGCACGGAAACACTCTTTTTTACTACTTGATGGATTTTTGACGTTTTTCCGTGGCCGTGCCGCTGAACTTTTATCTAATAACTGACGGAGTAGGAGTAAGTCGTTGCAAAGGTAGTAATGCATGTAGTGGCAGGAGTGGTATTGTGATGGTAGTTCTGATGGTAGAAAGATGGTATTTCAAAATGGTTTCATTAGGTGAAAAAAAGAGGATATTATTGCAGTAGAAATGGAAGAAGGCAGAAATCTGTATTTATTCGCTTATATAATACATCTATCAAGAATGCTCTTTCTGTCTATCTATCTATCTATCTATCTATCTATCTATCTATCTATCTATCTATCTATCTATCTATCTATCTATCTATCTACCTACTTACCTAAGTACCTACGTATCAACATACCTACCTATCTACCTACCTGCCTGCCTACCTACCTACCTACCTACCTACCTACCTACCTACCTACCTACCTACCTAACCTACCTACCTACCTACCTACCAACCAACCCACCTGCCTACCTATCTGTTATATCCTGACAGTTGATGGCTACCAACTCCCCCCACATATTCGAAGGCAACGCCGATCTGAACAGAATGACAAGGAACATGTTGCTGTGGTTAAAGTAGGGACTTTGACCCGTGTTTCTCTTGGAAACGAGCAGGAACTCAAAGCAAGTTCACTGCAAAAGGACGACACTTAGAACTCAAACCCCGAACAGAATCAACTGGTTGTTAAGGGGTTATAGCATCAAATAAAATACATTTGAGTGTCACCGAAGTAACCCCAGTTCATGAATGGATTTGCAAAGGACGATGTCGATATTACTCAGCCAAAGTGTGCTTTCATACCAATTTGAAATAGCGAATGTCCATGGCACTGTTTCTTGTCTTATTGATATATTATAGGACATCTCATTTTTAACTAGAAGACACTCTGCATTTTCTCTGAACTACCTTTCTCATGTCCTGCATCGTTCACCCTTCACCTTTCACCTAGGCTTAATCCATCTACATCTCTTTCTGTGATCCCACTGACGAACGCCCCTCGCGGGAGACAATATTGTAACACAAATTCAATTTGTTGTACATGTGGTGCCCTGGCGGGCATGAACTCTGAAGCAAGATTGTAAACTATTATGAGAAATTATCTAGATCAGAGAGAGAGAGAAGGATGAGAACATCGGCGTATTCCGGATAATGCCAGATACCTCATCTATTAGGTAACACCTCCTTTTCCCCCAAACCACCTGCAGGTGGCTGGTGAGCCCTTCTGGTAGGATTTCCGTATGTCCTGTCGTTCTGGTTATACACTGTCTATCGGCATGCTTTTTTGCAGCACAATGCAACTGTTGTCGTATCGACGTGCTTTCTCCAAACTCGATGTAAAACTCTCCCAAACTGCCCTGCCCAACTGACATAATAATTAGCATATAACATAATGTATATAGGACTGTCAGGAACAAAGTATGTAAGGGCCCAGGTCCATAATTTTCAAGGGCAGTACATTCACATCTAAGACGTTTACCCTCATTGGAGTATGGTAACTGCTTCCTTGTGTCACTCAGATGGTTAAGGCTTTGTATGGACAAAGCTAAACAGTATTTAGAATGACACTGGTACTGTCAGGCACGTGCCTGTCAAGGTTCAAGCGAAAAATGTTCTTTAATTGCAGAACTTCTGGGCTGTCCTACCTACAATTGATAATAATTACATTTCTTGTCAAAATGTGAAACGGACATCTAAGCATTAGAGTGTTACTGTTTACCAAAGCATAAAAATGAAGATGGGGAAGGGGGAGGGGGAAGGGGCGACGAGACTGTGTTTTTGAGAACTCGTCGTATGCTTCACCACGACCGTGACAACTGGGAATTTACAACAGTGCAGGGCAAATAGTAAAAAATGGAGGGATATTTGCTGTGAAGTGCAACAGTGCCTTTCTTCTGTATGTTGAATGGTTGATTTGACCGTGTTGTTCACTGGCTGTTGTAGTATTGTTGCACGTTTTACTGATGTCATATTTGTATAACCTGATATTACTTGTTGTCAAGGACTACATATATTAGTCCTTGCTTGTTGTATATCATATTGCATAATTTTTCTATTAATGTTACACTATTGTTGCACTGATCGTGCATAAATGTTATATTTGTGTTGCGTTGGAGAGTCAGTGTTATTGGCGAAACCATCATAATAATATGCAGATTAGAACAAAACAGACAAATTGTTGCACGTTTTACTGATCAATCATAAGTATACTTATATTACTTATTGTGTATCCTATTGCAGAAATGTTCTTTTAATGTTACACTATTGTTGCACTGACCATGTATAAATGTTATGTTTGTGTTCCGTTGGAGTTTCAGTGCCATTGACGAATACACCGTATACGCAGACTAGAATAATGAAAAAACAAACAAACAAAAACAAGACAGACACCTTGTGCACGTTTTACTGATCAATCATTAGTACACTGATATTACTTGTTATGTGTATCATATTTCATAAGTTTTCACTAATGTTACACTATTGTTGCACTGATTGTGCATAGATGTCATATTTGTGTTGCGTGGCAGTTTTTAGTGCTGTTGACTAGAATAATGAAAAAAAAAACAACAACACAAGAAAACCAAGACAGACACCTTATGCCACAAGTGTGTTTGTAACTTTCATAGGGAAATGTTTCAGATCGGGCGACTATAGCAGGGTAGCGGACTCATAACACAAAATATCATGGTATTTAGTTCCCTTTGAAACTGGCTGAGGTACCTGACGCTGAACTGGATAAGTCTATTCATAGTTTCAGTTCTGGGTGATTTTAATGCATCTTGCTCGTTCTTTTAAATTCATTTTGTTTTTGCAGGTGTTTTTTTTGTGTATTTTTAAACTGTCTCGCCCAGTGGGATTGATGAATGGGACAGTCTTTCAAAAGATGACAGAAACATGAAACTTAGGACAAACATTCTTCATATGTTAGTGTGAGAATAATGTGTCGGTCACGAAAACAAATCCAATACGGCAGGTAAAACCAAGATGGCCGTGAAGCAATATAATGATCTGTGTTCTGTCTTCCTCGACAACAAACCGTCGAGGCGACAGCCATAAATGTTACAACTGACTTAGCTTTGTTCCTGCCAAGCCTGTTTCATTCATTATCAACATAATTTAACAATTTAATACGTTTAAAAATAGTCTATGCATGGCTCCTGCTCGAGGGTGTCTGATGTCACGAGTGGAGTGAGTGCAATTAAGGGGATTGCTACAAAGCGGGTGTAGAATAAGAAGAGCTCACGACAGACGGATAGGAAAAGACGTGAAAGGGGAAGAGTAAAAATAACTCATGCAGACAAGTGGGAAAAGCGTGCGTGTATGAGTGGGGTGGAAGTCTGAATGAGGCGAAAGCGCTGGATTACTATGACTGCAAGTTAGAAGGTCCGACGGAGCGGACCTGTGAATAAGAGCCCATCGGGCGGACATAAGGGGAAGCAGTCGAGAAGACGAGTGAGAGTCTTTCCAGTTATGACTGGTATGTAGAACGTTGATTGATTATTATGATTGATGTATTATATTATATTCGTCTATTACCATGATGTGAATAAGTATATGTGAGGAATGTGGAAGTCCTTGATATTGGATATAGCAATGTGCGCCACGAGCGATAGATGAAAGTGAGTTCATGGATTTGTAGCGCGAGTGAGTAGTGTGTACTCCGATGGAAGTGTGTTACCGTAAGATGTGTGGTGAGTGAAAGGTGAACTAGTGTGTGTACGTTTCAAGGGTTGTAAGGAGAGGTGGAGTGAAAAGAAATGGTAGGGTATTATACCAATGTAATATTATTCTTGTAGGTGTCGGGGACGGGCCGCAGAGCCACCTCGATGAGCACAGGGGATAGGCCAGCATAGGGCCGGAGGCCACACATAGGCCAGAAGTGAGGCTGTCAGTGCAGGACAGTAGAGGCACCTAAAGTCATGGCAGTCAGGCCACGGACAGGGACGTAGATATGAGAGTGAATGAGATACTATATTGTTGCCATGTTGATAGGCTAGTGAACTGATACTATGTTGTTGCCATGTTGATGGCTATGGAAATAATAATGTGTTATTGCCCTGCTGAGGTGCTGGGGGAGTGCTAAGGTGTATGACAATAGGAAGGTGATATTGAGAGACTGCGGTGCCAGTAAATTATTAACGTGCTATTAAGACCCTGAGGGGAGAGGCTGAGGCCGAAGTGCCTTTAGGAGTGACTACCGGATTGTGGATCCGAGGGAGAGTGTGTGTGAGAATAAGGCCGTTGTACGGCAGTCATTTCAATAATATAATGTATGTAATTGCGCTATTATATGTATAATCATGTTTAATAAATGTGTGAGTCTGAGGGGTTGTTCTGTTAAGTGTTAAACTTGTTTGTTCGTGATTGTTGTCCTGTCATACTTATTACATCTCCCAGTCTGGGATTTGTGACATCCGAACTATGTTTCATGATAATATAGAAACTTTTATTGCTGATTTAGGTAGTCTAATGGTGATGGAATTTATTTACATTTGATGCCAAAAAAGTGTCAGACGTTTATTCCTACAATAGGAAACGGTCGCAGTAGCGGCCATCTCGAATTTGAAAGCCATCTTGAGTTCTTTTGTCTTCAAAAAGCTTTTTACAATTTATTGAAAAAGTATCTATTCCAGCATTACGACTACATACTTTGAGATGCATAAAGTAATAAAATTTTGTGACAAATTAATTTTATACACACCGTCTGATGTGTAGCCAGTTTCCTTAAGTATGTTGGTCATCTTGAATTCTTGGCGTCATTTTGAAACTTTTTCGTGGTCAACACCTTTTTCTTGAAAACACCCCTACGCAAAACATTTATACCAAGTTTCACGCTTCTATAATTTTTTTGAACGATTGTTCCCATGTGTAGCATTATCAAGTCCACTCATCTTATTGTATCTAGTAATTATTTTGGTCTTACGGCACCCTCTTTGCACGCTAAAGCCTTACACACGCCCCGCCAGCTGCGCACTGAGTAGTTTGTGTAATAGTGAACACATAGGAAGGAAGTGATGACATCACGGGCTCATGCGTTTGAAAAAACGAGAACCGGAGGGCGAGCAGTCAGCCATATAACGAAAACGAAACAAAAAAAAAAAAAAACTTCCCCATCATTTGGAGCCTTCGGCGAAAGGAAGGCATCTTCAAACTTTCATGTAAATCCGAGCTGTATGAGCCAGCACTTTTTTTGCGAACACACAAACGCACACACACTCAAACATTTGCTTTTATTTACATAGATATTGCCAAACTCTGGCCATTCAAAGTATTCATTAATATCGGATATAGATCAATACACCTTGCTTCAGGCATGGATTTTGTTAAGGTGAACTAGATCTAGTTCAAATACCAGAAATTACTGTTTCTCTTCAGCTTTCTCCGGAAAGAAATGTCCGAATGTGTTTACAAACATGTTTCGATATTTTGTGTTATACTTCATATAGACAAAGATGTTGATAGCTGCGCTGGTCAGGGATAATGTGTCTTGTATGGCGTTCACCAGGTGATTTGTGCTTTCATATTTTCCTAGATCATTGAATTCGGGATAGAACATGCCAAAAAACATAATAAAAATGTCGGGGAGATTACAGGCCACAAAAATAGCAGATACTAGATTGACTGCTTGTACTACTCTCTGTTCTCTGGGACTCATTGTGTTTTTCTCGTCTATCTCACCTTTGTCTGGTCGAGCTTGCTCACTGGTCATCTTAAGTCTCATTCTGGACGCCTGTTTTAATTTAAACGTCAGAGCCACCATGCATAGGACTATTATTCCTTGTGAAACCACGGGTAGAGAAATGCGATTGGCGACTCTGAAGATATCTCCGAGTAAGATTAAACGCTTTGTGAAGGTGACCGCCAGTCTTGTGCGATTTAAACTATGATCAAATCGAGGCGCCAACCATTGGTTCACAAAGATCGGCATGTTGTAAGCAATCAGGAAGACATACACAGAAACCACTGCGAAAGCTGCACGTTTTGTGGTGAAAACGTTTTTAAACAGGAGAGGGATCACAACACAGGCGCACTTCTGCACGGCCGTGAAGACAGTGATCAATACGGAGATGTCATAAAACAGATGACCATACCAATATAGGATAAAGACCAAACTGGACAATTTGACATAAGGTAGTAGGCCTACGATACTGTTGAGAAGGTATAGGATCTGCGACACCAAACTAACGATTACGTAACACAGATCAGAAATGGCCAGGCCGAAAAAAGCCACCGTGACGCTGTCATTGAATCCGATCCTGTAAAAGACAACGATATTGACAATGTTGCTACACAAACCAAAAACCATGATGCCAAACTTTAATGTGTTGTCCAGAAATCTCATGATCGTCCTCTGAATGTCCGGGTGGATAAAACCTACGATGTCACCAACAACGGGAGCAGGGATGTGTAGACTTGATATGTTGTAAACACCAAAACTAGTCAATTCCAACACTGACATGTTCTCTACGGAAATTGTTGGTGTGTTCATTTTCAGCTGTTGCGATGGGTGCAAATTATGGTGAAACTGGAAGGAAGAATTAAAAGGAAAAAAAAGGAACAATTAAGACAAATTAATAATCTCACAAAGGTAAAATATTTGGATCGTAATCTCTTCTTTAATTAATACCTAGATATTGATCCTGATGTGTCATTGATATGTAGTGACAACGGCAGCTAGCAGCCCTGTCTTTAATTCTTGTACATGTACAACATGTAACGTATACATGTAATATAATAGATGTTATTTAACGTGTGTATTAACTCAAAAACCAACTTTCTTTCTTTAGTTTACATTTCATGATGGATGTGATATTATTATGAATATGCCAATAATTTTGTAAATATTTATATATAGAATCCATTCAATGTAAATGTTCATTTTGCCTCGTGATAATGTTATACGCGCCCATGAAAAAACTTAAAAAAAAAAAAATAACAGTGCTGGAGTATCAGTGACGACACAAAGCATTCCTCAAAGTTACGCTGGTGGCTCACAGAGACAGGACTATTTTGTCACTGTGTTAGTAGGAGATGTGTACTGACAGCTAGTACTTTTAGCGTGCACAGATTTCGCACCGCCATCTAGTGGCAAACGCGCCGATGTCATGAAAAGTGCTGTATTTTACAAAGCCAAATAGGTAAAATATTGAATTTTGTTCACTGTTCAGCTATCGCTTGATTGACGTCACTTATTGTGGAATTATAACCTCAATCGCTGTGGGAAAACGCCGATTTTTTAAAAAATTTGTAGTCGCAATAGCATTGTCACAGTTTTGCATCATAAATTTACCATTATATCAAGCATTCTTTACGTTCTGTGCGCCATGGGCCCCGCCCCCGATCTGCGCGCAAATTGTGTGCGCGGTTTTTTAGCGGTGTGAAGAAGACGGTGTCTCCTCTTATCGTTTCTAGTATCTTTGGTACTTTGGAGCTAAACGGGACCTAGGGCACTGACGAGACTGAATTGTCTGTCTCTCTGGTTCGGGTGCGTCAAAGCTGTCTTGAGTCAGCTGGTAGTAAGGGAGACCTCGCGCTTTGAGCCAAAACAGACGTAAAACAGACTTGAATAAGTGCGTCTCCGGCCTTACGGTGTATTACAGTACTTTGTCACGAATAAGACCTCCTTATGTACCATGAAGGCATCTTACTCTTAGATCATCTGCTGACATTAACAGGTTTAAAAAATCCTAAAATGTCCATTGAGACCAAAGGTGAAAAATCGTTTTTCTTTGCAAGAGCCTCAGATTTGGAATTCTCTGCCTCTGTCTCTGAGAAAGACTGAAAATTTTATGACTTCTAAACATCAGCTGAATTCCTGAGTATGCCTGCGTATAATTATTGTGGGTGTGATTATATGATACAAAATGTTGTAAAGCGCTTAATTCCTGGTTGTTAACAGGATGAAGCGCTATGTAAATGCTGTGTATTATTACTATTATTTTAAGTATGACTAACCATGAAATATTTCTTCAGCAAATCTATGACGCTAGTCATAATTTTTAGGAATCAAGAAACAAAAAAATTAATATAAATACAAGTTGGAATGAGAAAATAATAAGATAGGTCACGTCCGTGACTCACTCTGTCAACAGCTTCGCGACTGGCTGATACGTAATTTTCGATCAACTTTGGGAAGTGCACTCCTTGTCGTGCGGCGGTCCGCTTTTAACTGTAGACAAAAAAGCCCAGCAGCGGTATTTGAAGCAACAGGATCTATAGAATACTGACATAAAATTGTAGCTTTGTAGCATATGCCGCCCTCCCGTGTATATATCACTAATTATCATCGCTTCATTAGCCAGAAAAATAAATCATTCGCACAAGTTTGTTTGTCTAAGTAATTTGAACTAATCTCAGGTTTCACATGCTCGGGCACGCTAACAAAACTTGTTACTTGCCCGAACTCTGATGGCTGTGAAATATCATTTTTCTTAATTATGACATAATTGAATATAATTATACAGAACTACCTGAAGCTCCCTGCATTGCCCGGGATAAATCTGCTTTCGCCCTCCAGCGCTTTCCAAGTACCCTACCCCCCCCCCCCCCCCCACACACACACCACCAGATCTCTTTCTCTCTCGCTTTCAAAAAAAGTTTATCATGTGCGTTTGTGTGGTACGCACGGTGTTCCTATTTCGGAAAAACAGTGCAACGTATTGAACGCCCTTGAAAGTCAATCGAATATAAACCATAAAAGTCGAGAGCAGACACCAGAGACACAGGGTACCGGGACTTATCAATTCGTCATTTTCCATCCGTCGACTTACGCGCCCATCATCGACGTTAACAATGCAACAATATGCACCACACCCCCTTCGTAATTGAACGAAAAAAAGTAGTACTCACCGTATTTATACGCGCACAATTTGTGGACATATTTTAGTGGGAGAAGGAATGGTTCATCTCGGTATTCTGTGTCTCGGAAAATACTTTAACGGTGAATAATGACATTCTGAGGGCATGAACTTTTATTGACCGTTAATTGTTTATGTCCTTTGCTGTGCTGTGATCTTATTTTATGTGCCCAAAGAATGGCGTAACTCCAATTTTGCCGCAAACTGTGATAATCTTTGGAGCAAATACCGGACAGTCCAATCTTTCATTAGGATAAAGGTTCACCCCAGAGAGGAAATAAGCTAGTTATTTCGTGTCCTTCCTCTTAATCTACTGTAAAAGACAGACAGGGGGAGAAACTAACTCACTTTTTTTCAGTCCAGAACAAAGAGCTCTATAGATAGTTGATTGTACAACTGTGTGAGCCAGAATGATCAAAATGGACTTCGATCATTCTTTTTTTTTTTTCATGGGCACATAAATTATCTTCCCTCCCGGGAGAAATACCTTTAGGTAATTCCTTCCACATTTGAAATTCATTGTGTCCATGAATCTATTAGGCAGGTAATGACGTCAAGAACAGAAAACATAGCCTACTCGTAGCCGATATTCGATCTTTTCTCAAGCGGGTAGTTAGTGGGCGCTTCTAGTGGGGTTTCCACTTGTCCTATCATTCTGTTATATTCCGATTTTCGTCTTGCTTTTTCCTGGCACAATGTGGCTGTTACTGTGTCATTGTGCTTTCTCCAACTCAAACTAAAAACTCATATCTTTCCTCAAATCAGATATCTGAAGTTTCCTGTCTTGACATGGATCACTTAGTTCCCAAAAAATAGTTTCCAATTTCAAACTATAGTTCGCATTTCATTAGTAGTCATTCCCAGAGAAATGAAAACACAGCCTCTCGTCACATCATCGTCATCGTCATCATCATCATCATCATTAGTTCGAGGGGTGTCCGAAAAATAAAGTATGTACTAATGCAACGTGGACAAGGGCTTGGTTTCGTGTTTAAACATTCTTGATCTATCAGCTGCCTTCGATACTATAGATCATGAAATTATTCTTTGCAGATTAGAAGCAACCTATGGGATCTCTGGTATAGCTCTGAAATGGTTCAGGTCCTATCTATGTGACCGAAAACAAATTGTTGTAACAGATAACATAAAATCAAAAGAATACATACTGCCATATGGTGTTCCACAAGGCTCAGTTTTAGGTCCCACTCTCTTTATTATGTTCATTGGGCCCCTGTCTAATATTTTTAAAGATCATGGTTTTTATTACCATCAGTATGCTGATGATGTCCAACTATATCACCCTGGTACGACTTTAGGTCATGTTGACAATGTTATAAAAGATAGTGAAAAGTGTATTATGGACACAAAAGAATGGATGAACCAAAACAAACTAAAGCTAAATGAAGACAAAACAGAAGTTATGATTATTGGAAAGAAAAGACAAATAACTGCAATTAAAAATGTAAAATTAAATCTTGGTGAAAGCACTGCAGGAAACGTGAATAAAGTTAAAAACTTAGGCACAATTTTAGAATCAGATCTGAGCATGGAAAATCAAATAAGTTCATTATGTCGATCATTAATGTTTCAATTA
This sequence comes from Onchidella celtica, assembly GCA_963931925.1. Lineage (NCBI taxonomy): Eukaryota > Metazoa > Mollusca > Gastropoda > Systellommatophora > Onchidiidae > Onchidella > Onchidella celtica. The sequence goes on along the minus strand of OZ007570.1, from coordinate 22,011,191 downwards.
AAAAACATCAGCTCTATTCGTCCATTCATATCACAAGAGGCAACTCGAATACTTATCACTTCACTTATGTTTTCAAAGCTTGATTATTGTAACTCTCTGCTCTTTGGAATTCCGAGCAGCAAAATAAAACGCCTTCAGATAATTCAGAATAATGCAGCTAGACCGATTTTTAGAAAATCAAAAAGAGAATCTGCCTCAAGCCTTATTGACCAACTTCACTGGCTTACTGTTGAAAACAGAATAAAATTTAAAGCTGCAGTTTTGGTTTACAAATGTCTTGAAGGTTCAGCTCCCTCCTATCTTTCGGAACTTTTGAAAAAACATGAGTCTGATAGAATTTTAAGATCTACTACAGAAAACAAACTGGTTGTTCCCAGGTGTAAAACATCAAATTATGGAGATAGAGCTTTTAGTTGTTTTGGTCCCTGTGTGTGGAATTCTTTACCACAAGAGGTTCGAAATTCTGCCTCTCTAAACATATTTAAAAACAGGTTAAAAACATTTCTTTTTAAAAACTGAATTTTATAGCTTGCTATGGATGTATAAAACTAGTTTGTCTCTGTGTGTGTAAGTTTATTTGAATGTGCTTTTATGATTTTTTTACTGTGTACAGCGCCTAGAGCTTTTAATGTTTTAGTCCTGGCGCTATATAAATGTATATATTATTATTATTATTATTATTACGTTAGGTTACCAACACTATTCTGCTATTTTCCCACACAGTCATCACTGTGATTGATGCACTTGGCGACCTTAGTCGTTGTTTGTTCTATCTCCGTTTTCTGAAAAATTGAACATCGTTTCGCGAGCAGAAGTGGCATAATAAATACACACTTCGACGCTTGTTTAAAATGCGTTGTGGCACTCATCAAGCTGTTTCACATTCCCAATTTTATTGTAACTCCCTTTTCATAATTCTAAAGCCGAAAACGTTCGACGTTGAATTTCTCGATTTTGCGAAAAGAGGAGTTGGAGCAAACAAGAACTAAGGTATCGACACAGTCACGATATGGACAGTGAATAGTGAATTAGTGTAATGCATTATAATAAAGCGGCCAGCCACCAATTTGGCGGCTACGCCAGCCTTGATCTGGTTCACCCCTTAGTACAGTCTTTTACACGTCCAACAACTCCACAGATTCGTAGCGGTATCATGCCATCACGGAGTCTCGATAGTTTAATGGGTAAGCACTAGATAAGATTAATATTAGGGCTAGACTAATAATATTAGGATTAGACTGCATAATGTCATTACTACAATACTAGAGTACGGATATGATGTGACACTGGTCAGTGGTCCTGTCCATAGTATCCGCTCCGCTCTGTTATTTTTACGGAAAATGACGTATGAAAAAGTAGAATGCCTCTGTATACTTGTCCACGGCATCCGTTCCACTCCGCTCCTCACCGCTGTAGGTGCAAAGAGTGTTTTTCATACCTCATTTTCCGTAAAAATAGCGGAGCGGGTGATGAGGACAAGACCACTTAAACGTCCTCATTTTCATCCTGGTCTTTCGATCGTAAAATCTTCGGGTGATGCATCACAGTGGATGCACGAATTTCATCTTGTGTATGTTATATTAACAGTGTATGGATTTTATCATGTTAACGTATTCATTCTGATAATGGGCTACATTCTGATATGTGTAATACATCTCTGACAGAAAAAAAAAATGCCAACCAAATTACAACTTTATAATTGTAATATAAACATAATTATTTTTGATTATTTCTCGGATTAGTGTTACAAGTTTAATGCATTGTAGTAAGGCATGACATTAGTGATAAACCATTTTCATACAAATTTGCTAAGTTGGCATTTCTTATTGTTATCAAAATGTGGAAATGGAATGAATGTGTTTGCTTGTTTGTTTGTTTTCATAAAGGACAATGTTGCTCGTTATAGTGCGTGCCGTACTGAATTACTGCACGGAAAGTTTCCTGTCTCTGGAAAAACCTCCTACACTCTCAGTTTGTGACAGAGTGGTATGTGTCTCAAAAGGCAGAACATTGTGTTACTGTCTCACCCAGTTCCTCTCTTAATCTTCTAAAAACTGTTTTTCTGTCTGGAGTTCCAAACTGTCTATTCTTTTTTCATGAATTCTGAAAAGGATGTGAATCTGTTGTTTAAGCTCTTCACCTTTCCACCGTGGTTTGTACAAGTCGTTTTGTCATTTTGGTGTTGTTTTCACTAATTTATCGTTTCTTTCCGTGCTGTGTCTTTACCTTATCCTCAACCCTAAATGTTATCGGATTCCTAACCCTGCCCCTTTCCCTTTCAACCGAAACAACAACATAAGGACGAAAATAAAAAGAAAATCTGACAGAAAAATTACTTAAGACTGCTGTAAAGAGTATTTCTGGTGGAGCTCTCTGGCTATAGAGTCACAAAAGGCTTTGAAATACGTACCCCTAGCACAAAATACTTGGGGTACAAACGTACATATAACAACAATCTTTTCTTTTTGTTTTCCTCCTGTTTTTTGGTTGAAATGGTAAGGTAGCAGGGTTAGGATTTGATAAGATTTAGGGTTGAGGATATGTGGGGAGGTGAAGATCTCCCGTCCACGCCCTCACCCAACAAACGGTCCTCATTTAAGTCGTAGCAATAGGCAAGGGAAAGTAAAAGGACACCCTTTGGAGACGACCCAAGACCGACCTCGGCTTTTGAGATTAGATTATCTCCCTTTAATTTATGCTTCATTCCCTTGCATTGGCAACTTGCAATGTAAGAGGATTAAGAAATATTAATAAAAGAAAAACAATTTATAAGTATATGAAAAGTAAAAAACTTGATATTATATGTCTACCAGAAACGTATGTAACACTAGATGAAGAGAGCGAATGGAGAAAACAATGGGCAAGTTCCCTTTTTATTTCACCAGACACTAAACACAGTAAAAGTTTAATTACATTGCTAGGAAAAAACATAGAGGAGGGGGAACATTATTTGGGGACGAACGAATTTTGGTTGTTCTAGTCAGGAAAGAAAATAAAGCTTATCTTATTATAAATGTGTATGCACCTGTTGATAGCGAATTGTCCAAGATAAAATTTCTAAGACATCTAGATGATGTGATAGATCAATTTATTAAGCCGAATATTTATATTGTTTTGGCTGGCGATTTTAATATAATGATTAACAACTCTGAAGATATTATCGCAGGGGATCCGCACAGTAAGCAAACAGTGGCAGCTTTTAACCAGTTTGTTTCATCTAGTGACCTCATAGATACTTGGAGAATATGTAATCCCATGGCTAAAGAATGTACATGGAAACGGAACATGCCATTTGCAGCTCGCAGACTAGATTATATTTTTGTTGATAACGAATTAATTTCGAAAGTGACAAACTCCAAGATATTATCGGTACCAATGACAGACCACAGAATGGTGGTCTCTTACTGGGAAATGCCAAAATTCAAGAGGGGTCCATCCTATTATAAGTTCAATAACAACATGTCAAGGGATGTGGATTTCATACAGCAAATGAAAACTTACATTGTAGAGACCTCAGAGAAGCTTCAGGCAGTAAATCCTCATGACAAGTGGGAAACAATGAAAGTTAAAATAAAAGAAAAAGCTATACTAAGTAGTAAAAGGAAGGCCACAGAAAACAACGATCGCAAAAGACGTTTAGAACAAATACTTAATGATCTGGAGAAAAAGTTAGCCTTGGTAGGTAATCCAACAGGAATACTTCAAGAGATTGGGAAAGCGAAAGCAGAGTTAGAAATTTTTAGTTTGGCAGAACAAAAAGGCGCAGCAATCAGAGCGAACGTCAAATGGATTGAGCAAGGTGAGAGGGGAACGGCATATTTCCTGGGCCTAGAGAAAGCTCGAAAGAGGCAAAATGTAATAACAAACCTGCAAACCGATAATGGAATTGTCAGCACTCAACAGGGGATTCAAAGCGAAATTCACAAGTATTTCTCTGAACTCTATAAGAAAAGAGATGCAGCCTGTGCACAACAAGTAAATGCATTCCATGCCGATATGTTAATACCAAGATTAAACGAGAAAGAAAGTAGTATCTGGGAACAAGAAATCACCATAGACGAAATTGGCACATGCCTAAAGAAACTTAAAAATAATTCGGCTCCGGGAATTGATGGCTTAACAACAGAATTTGACAAAATCTTCTGGAATGAAATAAAATTTGACTTAATATCCTGCTACAAATATAGTCTAAAACAAGGAACTTTGGCCCCCTCACAAAAAATAAGTGTTATGACATTATTGCATAAAGGTAAAGATCTACCAAAAACTGCTTTAGAAAACTGGAGACCAATATCAGTCACAAACGTAGACTATAAAATTCTAGCTAAAGAAAAGAGACTGAAGCAAGTGCTCCCGTCACTGATTTCAGAATCCCAATTTGGGTTTATGAAAGGTCGTAGCGCAGCATATTTACTCCGACAGTGTGATGACATTATAGAATATGCAGAACAAAATAAAGAGACAGGTTACTTGCTAGCGCTTGATTACAGCAAATGCTTCGATAGAATCTCACACGAGTATCTTTTTTATGCATTAAAGACCTTTGGTTTCAAAGAGACTTTCATATCATGGATTAAAGTGATAATGCACGATGCGAAATGCTGCGTCAATAATGGAGGCTGGCTGACTGACTTCTTTAGCTTAGAACAAGGTATCAGGCAAGGCTGCCCGGTGTCGCCTCTGACCTATCTCCTGGTAGCAGAGTTGTTGGCACTTAACATTAAACAGACAAAAAAAATAAAAGGACTCCCAATTCCTGGCAGTCATGGGGCAATAAAAATTTTACAGTACGCGGATGATACGACGCTTTTATTGAAAGATGAAATAGATTTTAGGGAAGTCTTAGCAAAAATCAAAACATTCTCATGCTTTTCAGGATTAGTTTTGAATCTGCACAAATCAAGCATTATGCCATTAAGTAGAACTAGTTGCTTAAAGTTCAATACCCAAGGAATTCAGAAAACTAAACAAGTTAAAATATTGGGAATTAAATTCCAGACCGGCGCTTCAGCCGGAAACATAGAAGAAAATTGGAAAAGTATAATTGATAAGATTGATAGACAGATACACTTATGGGCAAAAAGAGACTTATCCATCCAGGGCAAAATTCTCATAGCCAAAACCTTTCTCATATCCCAATGTGTTTATACTATGCAAGGAATCGGAATGCCCGACACTATCCTCTGCCAACTAAATCGCAAAATCTTTAGCTATATTTGGCGGAGGAAGTTTACAAATAAGAGGGCGTTCGAAAAGATAAAACGAAACACAATGTGCACATCGAAAGACAAAGGAGGTTTAAAAATGATAAACTTGAAAAACATGCAAGACAGTTTCTTTATTGAATGGGCAATACGGCTGGGCCAAGACGGAGGTGCAGCCTGGAAAGATCTTCCAACCTTTTTCCTGAAAAAGCTCGATGGTATTAATATTTTTAAGGCAAATGTTAAATCCGAGAAGGTCGTGGCAACACAGGACAACATACCATCTAATTTTTGGAAAAAAGTAATTACAACTTGGTTACGACATAAGAATACTAAAAATGTAGTCCGAGAGCAAGTAAGTACATATTTATGGCATAACCGAGACTTGATGTACAAATCTAAAGTTTTGTTTTTCAGTAGCTGGGCATCAGCAGGTATCAGTCATGTAGATGACCTGCTAGTCAATGGAACTTTCCCCACATGGGAACAAATAGAAGAAAAACTGGGGAAGAGCGCGTCATTAATTTTTGAATACAATGCTATAAAGCAGGCATTTCTGCAATTTGCAGATAAACTACTGGAAAAAACACTCTTACATAATACTATCGTCTTTAAAAATTTGGATATAAATAACACAAAAATAAGATCACAGCACATACGAAAACTTATTGTAGAAGAAGAATACACGCCACCACATATTCTGGCATTTTGGAAAAAGAAACTCAAAATAGAAATCAACGAACAGTACTGGACAATGGCGAAAAATATATGCTCAGAAAGCCGATTAAAAGTTCTACAATGGAAAATACTACACAATATTTATCCAACGTCGATACTCCTCCATAAAATGAATATTAGAGACAGTGAGCTGTGCTCACACTGCAACTGTAAGGAGAAGGATTACATTGAACACTTTTTTGTGGCCTGCCACGCGGTCAAACTCATCTGGAATGAAGTTGTATGTATAATTAATGCATGGATAGGAAGAAAGATAGAACTGAAAATAACAGACATTTTGCTAGGCATAATAAAGAAGGAGCAAGACATAGACCAAGCAATGCTAGACAAGATGAATCATCTTATTTTAATTTCAAAAATGTGTATAAGCAAATTTAAATACGGAAAAAGCCAAGATCTTATAGCTATGTTATACTTTCAATGTCATTTGAGGAAAATTATTTAAAAGGACATGAGAGCATATCCTGCACGCATTTTAAACGACAGCAGATGCTCAACAAAGCATAAGGAGACGATAAAATAAACAACCAAACAATGGTGCATTTTAAGGCGTGAGTAAGAGAGAGTGAATGAAATTAGAACAATGTGAGTGAAAGAAAAATTAAAAAAAAAAAGCAGCATAAAAAAAAAGGGCAATGACGAAAGAGGAAAAATCGGATGCGAAAAATTGGTCTCCTAAGGTGCATGAATGAAAGTAATTTCATATCTTACCAACTTTACTCAAGGCTGATATTTTTACTATATTTAAATTACCGAACGTGTCATTTAAAATCATCTTTTTCTTTTTTTCTTTTTTTAATGATTATTCTCATCTTTATATTTGAATCGCATAAAGGTGAATATTCCAATACGTATAAATGTTATTCCTTTGTCATTTATACATTGTCTGTATTACAGTACAGAAAATGTCTACGTTTTATTAATTTATATCTCGATTTTTCCACGATACATTATATAGATCTCTGTATGTTATAGGCTCACTGAGAACATGATTAATTAAGGAAATGGACCATCTGCCCACAACGAACTAATAAACCGTCAGCTGCTAAAGAATTGACCCAAGTTAGGGTTCAAGAACAGCCGACAACACAGAGTTCAGTTGACAGTCTGAGATACAAAAGACTTCTTGTAAGTCCGATACTCAGGATTGTCGTGATAGAAAGCTGGTCAGGAGATAGAAGGGCTTAGCTATTTATCCTTTATTTATATGTTTAACTATTTAATGATGTATCCATTTACTTATGTTAATTAATTTAGTTATCTATTTACCTATCTATTTATTGATTAACTTTCATACTCATTTACCTATTTATTTATTCTTATCCACTTTATTTATTCATTCATCTATCGCTATATATTTGTATTCAATAGAAAATTCAGGGAGTCATGCACACAATGGTTACAGACCAAATCGCATTTCAATCTGAGCCCCAAAAAAAAATTTAAAAAAAAAAAAAAAAAGGGTTGAGGATAAGTACGACATTACGAATAGGTCCGTCCACGTACACACCGCTTGGAGGTACGTACGTACAAGTAACAACAGCCAAAATACAATGATCTCTTGCTGTGGTCTCTTTGATAAGCCTACCGCACCTGGAAACTGCATTTAAGTTTGACAAGCGTCCAACTGGTGTGTAGTGCCCTGCCGTGCATGAGATCTAAAGCAAGGCCAAATAATAAATTATTATTGGAAACTAGCCGACCCGGGCAAGATATATCTTGCAAATTTTCCATGTAGGGCCTACTAAGCGCAACCGTATATCTAGATCTAGGCTACATTAAAATGGCATTTGGATTCCATGCTATGTCTAATAGAACTTACAGTTACACCATACTTTCACACAGAATTATTTTATTTAATTACCCGTTCTACGAACGGTTTCGTTTCTTAGTGCGGAACCAAACTTCCGCGTTCAGACGGCGCGTCGAAATGGTATCATTCTTCCCGTTCACTCAAAATGGTGAATTAAAATAGAATGACCGAAAAAATCTATTTCAATAAGTTCGGGGACAGGAGTTTTCCTATGTTTTATGTGACGAAAACCCGGGTATGTAGATACTGTCGACATGTGTAAAATTTGAAGCGCGTGGGCTAAGTATTAACGGAGGAGTAGGCTAACATTGTCACGAGCTGCGTGAGCTCTTTTCTGTTAGTCATGGGTTGGGTTTATTTGGGAGAATATGAAACGCGTTTAGCTATTAATCGAGCCACGGATTTCGTGATGAGGGACATGTGAGTGAAGTTTGTAAACATTAGGTTAACCCTTTGATTTTGGTATGCGTGTGAGATTTTCTTGTTTACATAGTAGGATTGTAGAAGTTCTAGTGTAGGTTTTTGAGTTGTGTCCATATCCTTTTGAGAAAGCAGTTAGGGTTAACTGAAAGACAAACTTGTGTTTGTCGTGGCTAGGGCCTTGATCGTCCAATCGGGAGGGAGACCCTTAGTAACCACCGAATCAGCATTAACAGAGGAGTAGCGAAAGGCGCGCTGCAATTGTCGTAAAGTTTCACTTTTATTGGTATAGATATATAGATTGTCTAGATCAGAGAGAGGGAGATAGAAAGATGGGAACACTGGTTTATCCCATCTATAATTCATAAATATAATAAATAAAATGCGCAAGACGAGTGCAAACTTTAAAAAAAAAAAAATTAACATGCCAGAACATCATAAAATTAAGACAGCCGAAAATTTCATGGTGTTTGGTTTTCTTCAGATTTTTCGTCTATCTGGTATGCCAGATCTCTACTGTGTCCGCTTCCGGTGACCATGATGGACACTTCGTGCAGGCAACGTTAAATATCTCGTTAAGTTGACGCTGTCACGAAGATGCATAGGGCATTCCTCCTGATCATTCCTCTCTTCTACTACACGGCAGGTGAGTATAATGTATGAAAGAATATTTAAATATATCAAACAAATACAGGAATCAATTCAGCTTTTTGTAAGCTGTGTATGGCCGTATATTGTAGTTTCTAGAGATACCTTATGTAGGTGGACGAAACAAGTCCTTTCAGAAGCCGGTATTGATATAAATCAATTTTAGCCCCATTTTGTACGAGCAGCCGTAGTGAGCAACTCAGTGGAGAAGAATGTGTCGTTTGCAACAATCATGGCCCAAGCCTTGTCATCTGAGCGAGGGCATTAAGGTGGCCACTTATTATATTGTTTATATGTTGGTGTCAGGACTGACATTAAAGTTGTAAGTACTTTTAATTAGGGATGAAAATAAACACATGCGTTTAAGATCTCACTTCGATACGACTGGAGAGAACAGTGCAGTGTAATTGAAAATTAGACGATTTTATGAAGTTTAATGACAATTTAAATACTATTTTCGAAAGGAGTAGTGATATGCCCTCCCAATGAAGGTGAAGTACAATATAGTCAGGCTGGAGGATTGTGTTCATTTTTTATTGTGTTGAAGTGTGCCCGCTTCCCGCCACAAGGACGGAGTACGCATCTCATAATTATCACTACTCCCTTCAAAAATAGTTTGTGTGATTGTCATTAAACTTCATAAAATCGTTTAATTTTCAAATATCAAGTAGGACCTGATTCTGTCAAACTGGCTTGACAAGTCTTCGGTTTCTCCCCACATACCCGAGTTCGCTTGATCAAGCGTGAACACTGTTATTTAAGACGGCAAGGTTTGTTTCCCATTTTGGTACAATAATGGGATGCAATCAAGCAAATACTACACTATTAGTATTACTGTGATGACAAGATTTATCTACCATTTTATTTGCAACAGTGGGGCATAGACAAGATGTTACAACACTGTTATGAACACGACAAAGCTTGAGTACACTGTGTTTACAAACATGGTACATAATTAAGAAAGTGCCGTTCCTTTACACACACAATAACATTTGTTTCCAGGTTTGTTAATAAAAGCAGGATATAAAACAGAAAAGACGACACTGTTACTAAAGATGACAAGGTTTATTTCTCATACTTTTTCAACCATAAGACATGACAAAGACAATATGACACTATTACCAGAGGACAAGGCAAATACAAAATGGTAGAAGCATTCAAAAAAGAAAAGCCCCCCCCCCCCCACACACAGTCTCTCTCTCACACACACATACACACGCACTCACGCACGCAGGCACACGCAGACACACACCATGTGACATCAGCTCTGGCACTTTCTCTGTCATTCCCTTTTACTTCTCTTGCCTGTTTTTCTCTTTCCCTCTCCATCCACCTCAACAAAAAAAAAGAGTTGTCAAAAAAAAAACAACAACTGTTCTTTCTTTCTCCTGTCACGGCCTGCTTCTATACTTATAAATCTCCACCGCCACTATTGTCCACCTTATTGGCAGAGACCTAATAAGAGACCTAATAAGAAGACCCCACAAACAAGCAGTGGCACTAATCACAATCCACATTTTACAGGTAGGCCTACAGATAAACCAGTTTCTCATTCACCATACACACAGTAGACTATAATTATATGATACGCCTATTTACATAATTATTATAGTTACATACGTTTATTTATGACAGTCCTCTTTATCACACATGACTGGCCTCTTTATCATGCAAGAAGCTCATGCATCTCTCACCTCACTGCAATGCTCATCCCAAAGTTCCCATATGATAAATATATTATGTCACCTGGCTTATTACCTACCTCAGCCACCACACGTGTATAATGTGAGCAGTTCCCACAACACAGACCAATGTAGTTCACGCCTATTTCTTTACAAGAAGCTGCAAAATTGGCAATCTTGCTCCGGCTACACAACTGAGCAGGCAGGTCGTAGGGAAATGAAATTTGACCTGGGATAAAATATTATTATACAATATGATGGCATGGTAATAATAGCACAATAACAGCGTCCCGTGTTTCTTATTTCATAGAAGTGACGAATGAATATTCTCTTCCGCTAAGACAATATATTTATTTTTCATGGTTTCAGCGTTCTGGACATCTTGGATTCTCTAAAGATGAAATTCACAGAACGAATTCAGTTCCGCCTCATGCTGATTGAAGCTTCTTTATCTAACCAAGTGTATATAGTTTTTAAAAAATTTAAATTGTAAAATACAAATGTGTGCTGCGCAATAATATGACGGAGTGTACTGAGAATGACGAATACAGAGAGGACAGAGAAAGAGACAGGTGGAAAGAACATGATGTATTATCAACATAGATCGTGGAATACCTAGATGATCCACTCCCCGAAAATAACGTCCTTGCTCGCCCCCGGCGCACCCTACGCGAATGACAGTCAGGCACGGCTGTGTTAACAATGGCGACCTATGATACAAAGAGGCGTTCAAAAAGTCAACACTGGTGGAGCTATCGGATGGACTAATTCAAGACAGTGTCATCCGAATCTTTTCTTCTTTAGATTTCCTAAAAATCATGACCGGTAAAAAGTAACAATAACATTCACTTCGTTGATCTGAGGATAATTACTTTGCCAAATCTAGCCTAGTCAAGATCTCTACTTGCCAACAGCATTAGGTCCCATTCATGCCTTTAATGGCCTTGACATAATGTGTCCACCTGTAACCGAGATCTAGACTAGATGATTGTTTTGTTTTTTTTCACCAATCCTTCACTAGAGTTGGATTAAAGAGGAACAGAAAAAACCCTGACACTCACTTACTGCCAAAGTTAAGCCTCGTGGATTGCGTTTCATAAGCGGTGTTTGAACTGTCATTGTTAAGGTTGTTTTAATTAGGTCTAATGTTTTGTAGTTTACTTGCCCTTCGTAATAATTTGTCTTTTGCCCATCGTCTTTTTGCCAATTTACCAAGTTCAAGAGTTGATTCTTCTTCTTTCGATACTAGTCGCTGTCCTTAGTGCATGCTTTTTACTTCTTCTTCTTCTTATGGATTTTCCCCCATCTTTCATTATTCCTATTATTTTTATTTTGGCATGCTTTCATTCGATTTTTTACTGTCCTGTTTGCTCATATGCCTTAAATGCTTGATCATGAAATATTTAAACAACCCCTGCACTCAGATTCGAAACCTCACACCCTTATAACAAGTCACTAATTTGTTGTCAGTGTTCTAGATCTGTAAAATCGGTGCGTTAATTATTGACAGCTTCAATGTTACGTATGTGAGAGAGATAGAACGACAGAGAAAGAGAGAGTGAGAGAGAGAGAAAGAAAGAGAGGATGTAGAAGGCAAGAAAATGATAGTGCGGTGATCGCTAGAGTACTCCTCGTGTCTCGGGTAAGCCAACGGGATCGCTTTCCGCGCAAATAGGTCTCGAGCTGGCTGTGCCGCGCGGACGCTTTAACAACAAAGGCGTAGAAGGGAGTGGATCATATAGGTATTCCACGATCTATGTTATCAATAAATTAGAAAGGCAAGTAGGCATCCTGGCAGATAAACTAACAAACAAATATAGACAGAATGACAAAAACAAGCAGATCGAAGAACAGACACACAAATAGATAGATAGACAGACAGACAGCCAGACAGGCGGATAGATTGACGAACGAACGGACAGACAGACAGACAGACAGACAGATAGCCAGACAGCAGAAAGATAGATAGATAGATAGATAGATGGATGGATGGATGGATGGATATAGACAGATAGATAGATATCAACATCCCCCCTCCCACCCCCCGGTCAGGTCTGCTAATTTCAGGCATGCACGTTGCAGGTCCCTAAATGAAGATCCACTGGAACATAATAAAGTAATTTTTATTATTACGCAATTACTAAGACGACGAAGTTTATCTCCCATGTTGTCTACAACAACGGGAAATAACCAAGAAAATACAAAACCTCTCCTAAGATAAGGTTTATTTCCCTTTTTTTCACATCCACAGAACAACCCCAAAAAATTAGAACTTTGTCACCAAAACAACACTGTTTATTTCCTAGCCTGTTTATAATAATGGGAAACAACCAAGAAAAAACTTATACCGCCACTAGGCAATAAGGGTTGTCTCCCATTTAGTTTGCACTCGTGAGATGTAACCAAGAAAATAGAATTATTAGAAGTATTAAGGCCGCAAGGTCTATTTCCCATTTTGATACAGTCATGGGACACAGTCAAGCAAATAGTAGGCTATTACTATGGTCACAAGGTTTAAATCAATCATTTTATTTGCAACAATGGGACATACCCAAGATATTACAACATTTTTACTACGACCACAAGGCTTGAGTTAATTGTATTTACAAGCATGAACATAACCAAGAAAATGCAATTCTATTACATGTACTCACACAACAACATTTATTTCCAGTTTTGCTTCTAATAAGGGGAAACAACAAAGAAAGTACAACACTGCTACTAAAGATGACAAGGTCTTTTCCCCCGTTTTGTTTACAATGATGGGACATAACCAAGACGATAATTATGGCACTATTATTAGACGACAAGGTACACACATAATAATAGATACAATTTAAAAAAAAAAAAAGCCTGCTCACATACAGAAACACAAACAGACATCATGGCACATCAGTTCTGCTGTGGCATTAAAGTCGCTCTCACTCGCTCTGTCATTCCCCTTTCCTTCTCTTGCCTCTCTGTTCGTTTGTATGTCTTTCCTATTTCCACCCCTATTGGCCCAAAAACAATAATAACAACAACAACAAAGCTACAAAAACTCGTTCTTTCCTTCTCACGCCACGCCTTCCTTTTATTCTGTATATGAGTCACATTTTCGGGTATTGCAGCCAAAAGTTGGACGTAAATGCCAAAATACATAAATACCTCAAAAGTACACAAATAATAACAACTCAGCATTAAAAGTACCCACACGGAGAAATCATGCTGCCACGTTCAATTTACACATACTACATTTTATTCTGCTTACATGTAGTGTCGTTTGAGAATTTTGGTATGTAGTTTATTGAATTTTCGTAAACTCGACCATTCCTTCAGTGTGATAGTCATGGAACTTGGTCTTGTCTCCATACTTGAAGTGTTGAGACATGTCGGGCGAGTAGCGGCTGGCTGGAGGTTTACGACCATACACCTGGAAAGAAGAATGCATTATTTTCATTTTATGTTAGATTTTTGTCACATGTCACAACACTTTTTTTGGGGGGGGGGGGGGGGGGGGGAGAGGCGGTTTTGGTCCCTAACAACATTATATATCTTCATCGCCACTATTTTCCACCTTATTAGCAGAGACCTAACGAGCAGGCACCACAAACAAGAAGTGGCGCTAATCACAATCTACATTTTACAGGTAGGCCTACAGATAAACCAGTTTCTCATTCACCATACACACAGTAGACTGTCATTGTATGATACACCTATTTACATATTATAGTTACATACGTTTATTTATGACTGTCTTCTTTATGCTGCATGAGAATCCTCTTTATGCTGCACGTCAGTCCTCTTTATGTAGCATGACAGTCCTCTTTATCACCTAAGAGGCTCATGCATCTCTCCACTCACCACAATGCTCATCCCAAAGTTCCCATATAACATTTCATGCCACCTGGCATATATTACCTACCTCAGCCACCACACGTGTATAATGTGAGCAGTTCCCACAACACAGACCAATGTAGTTCACGCCTATTTCTTTACAAGAAGCAGCAAAATTGGCAATCTCGCTCCGGCTACACAACTGAGCAGGCAGATCGTAGGGAAATGAAATTTGACCTGGGGTAGAATATCAATATGTAGTATAATCTCATGGTTATAATTATAATAAAGTCCATTGATGATAATTTCATTAACATACATAATAATGACCATTATGTATTCTCTTCTACTAAGGAAAGAATATCTTTAATGGCTTTAGTGTTGTGGGCATTCCCAGAACTACTTCAGTTCCTTCTCATGCTGATTGGAGCTTCTGTATCTAACGAAGTGTATAATTTTGGATTTAAATTGTGAAATATAAAAATCCATGCTGCCTAAAATAAACTATGATGGAGTGCAGTAGGGTATTTAAAGTCGGAGAGTAAGAGGACACGACAGAGGACACAGAAAGAGCCAGAATCAGATTCAAAGAACTTGGCGCATTACCAAATAGGCCTAGATCTAGACAGGCATGTAGGCATGCTGGTAGACTGACAGATAAACAGACAAATAAATAGACAGACAGACAAAAACAAGTAGATCGACAAACAGAACACAAATAGACAGACGGACAGACATAGATGGATAGATAGATAGATTAATAGACAGACAGACAGACAGACAGACAGACAGACAGACAGGCAGGCAGGCAGGCAGGCAGGCAGGCAGGCAGGCAGGCAGGCAGGCAGGCAGGCAGGCAGGCAGGCAGGCAGGCAGGCAGGCAGGCAGGCAGGCAGGCATTGAAAGTGAAGAAAAACAAGAAAAATGAATGTCTAAAAGAGCATTCATACAGTGTGGCAATTAAGCGCGGTGTGTTATTTCGAGCGCAAAACTAACACTGTAATCATGGGTGAAGAAATATGCATTCGTTATGTGTGACAATATGCATGTATTATCATTCATGTGGAACCCACTTGGTCAGTCACAAATTATGGGTTGCTTGGAACAGCTAAAATCTCGCCCGTTGTTGCATAACGGGTCTAATTGTGTCATTTCCCAACATCTGAGATCAAGCATCTAATATTGTCAGCAATCAGTAGGCCAGTCTCTGATGTAGGTCTATCTCTGACGTCTCTGTGTGGGAAAGCAATTTCATGTGCTTGTATTGTTAGTGAGTTGTCACTATGCAATTATTATGTAATTTTTGTGAATCAGTTTCATAGGATCGTATTTTTAGTGAGTTTTCATTTTGCCTTGATTATGTATGTTTTTCTAAATTTCATATTATGATTGTATCTTTGGTGACTTGTCTTTTTGCCATTATTATGTATGTTTTCTGTAAATCAATTTCAAGAGATTGTATTTTTAGTGAATTGTCATCTTGCCCTGATTATGTAGGTTTTTGTAAATTAATTTCATGTGATTGTATTTTTAGTGAGTTGTCAGTTTGTCATGATTATGTATGTCTTTATAAATCAATTTCATGTGATTGTACATTTAGTGGGTTGTCTTTTTGCCATGATTATGTATGCTTTTGTAAATCAATTTCATATAATTGTATCTTTAATTGTATCAATTTCATACAATTGTATCTTTAATTGTATCTTTTGGCCATTATTATGTATGTTTTTATGAATCAATTTCAAGAGATTGTATTTTGAGTGAATTGTCATTTTGCCATCATTATGTATATTTACTGTAAATAAATTTCATGTGATTGTATCTTTAGTGAGTTGTCTGTTTGCCATGATTATGTATGTTTTTGTAAATCAATTTCATGTGACCGGAGTTTTAGTGAGTTGTCATTTTGGGAAATATTATGCATGGTTTTGTAAATCAATTTCATATGGTTGCATCTTTAGTGAGTTATCATTTTGCCATGCTTAAGTACGTTTTTGTAAATCAGTTGTGATTGTATTTTCAGTGAGTTGTCATTTGGCCACGATTGTTCACTTTTAAATTATAAAGCACCCAGAAGCTGTTTAAGTGGGAACGTGCCCTGTATATGTGTGCTTTGTTATTATTAATATCATTATTGTTATTACTATTATTATTACATCATTATTATCATCAGTAACATGAAATGTAATGTATTACCTCCTTATTACACTTCTTATTGATGATCTCCTGGATGCCGTTCTCTTCGATCGAACTGTCTCTCCGTCTGATTTTTCTGTATGTCTGTGCGTGTGTCTGTCTGTCTATGTGTATCTGCGCACTTCCAAGTAATAATAATTATAAGTCTGCAATGAAAAGAGCTTGGGCTCGTTTAAGAGGTTTAAGTGAAAGACTTGGAAGCCAAAGAGGGGTAGTACGAGCTCAGAGGAAAATAAGTTTTGGAAAGAAAAATATTATTTTATCTCCTACTGTAAGCAATGTAAGCAACCATGTAACCAATTATTGATATTTACCTAAGGCTATGAAGAATATTAATTTTATGTTTGTAGTAAAGATGCGGAAAAATATTATCCTACTAAGACAAATTAGTTTATATAATCATGCAAATTAATACCATCATGTAGGTGGAATGGTTTAAGAGATATTTAAGTGAAACTCGCATGGATTATTTTGAAAATGGCTTTGATATAGAGCAGGGGTGGTCAAGCTCGCCCAGTGTAACAGCCACACACGATAAACTTCAGATGTTCGAGAGCCAGCAGATATCAACAAAATTTACACATACATTTTTACTGTTAAACATACATTTTACAAAAAAAAAAAAGTATATAAATACATGCATGCAAATATATTTACTCATGTATGCAGCGTTTTAAACTGTTAATTTGTATTAGATTGAGTAATCAAAAAGTACAAATGTTTTCAAAGTCTTGACTAATGACTGTTTTAACTATACTGAACGTATTAAATACGATAAAGAACTGCGGGAACACCCAAGAAAAACGTGCAAAGGTCATGAACAAGTTAATCTGACAAGATCAGTACACGTTCTTGATGCCTGGATTTGTGCATGAAATGAGGGAAACTTTTATATTAACACTGTGATAAAAAAAAAATTAGCTTAGCCAACATATTTCCATGAGCCACATATTAAAGGCCAAAGAGTCGCATGTGGCTCGCAAGCCGCGGTTTGGCCACCCCTGATATAGAGTATACCATGTACCTTGCAAGCTTTCCTCACTTCTCGAATAGCGGGCAGGATAGACTGTCGACCACGGGAGCAGTTCAGACCAACTACCGCCGCCCCTGCATCTTCCAGTTGACGACACGCCTCTCCAAATGGAACTCCGTCATAGGTGAGGTCACGTCCGAGTGGCGCGATGGTCACCACGGCAGGTACATCTGCAGCAGTCATCATATGCATCAAAAATCCCTACTTTTGCATTCAAAACAAATTTGTTTAGTGGTGAAAAATGAAGGTGTAGCGTCTGTCCCAACAACACACACCCAAAGCACTTTTTCAGTGAAATAGTCATAATTCTCTATCTTTCTCTCTCCGTCCCCTTCTCTCTACCCCACGTTTTGTCACTCTCTCTCCCTCCCTCCTTTCTCTCCCCCTTTCTTCGATTCTCCCTCCCTCTTCCCAGTCTCTATCCCCCCCCCCCCCCTGTGACACAGAGGGCAGTTGGAAACATCTCGATTTATTCTCATTGGGACACCTTTTTAACTAAATTCTGGAATTTAACATTTCAGTGTTCCTCGGTCATATATTCATCAAGAAGTTCATCAAAACTTGAGGTGACACTGCGGGTGTAAAGCAAAGAGAGGTTTACAAACAAACATATAAAGGATAAAAGGTTGCTTACCCTTCCCATACTTCTTGATACAGTCTAGCGCCAGCATGGCCTCGCCAAAATCAGTGAAAGTTTCAGCAACAATGATGTCTACGCCCTCATCCACCGCCCATTCAACTTGTTCCTTAGGATCAAAATCACAGGTTCAGTTGTCTAGTGACGCGTGCAAGCTTTCTCAGAAATAGGTAATTTGCTTAGTTATGGTCAACACACTGGGCCCGTCATACACGAAGATAATTACCTCATACTGAAATTTTGGTTCAGACTCAAACTTAAAACTTCAGTCATGTTCCGTATTGAAACATGCTACGGGTGCCTAACCTTCTGTTTTTGAAACACTTTCATACAATCAATTTACATTTTGTTGAATACATTTAAATGTATAAATTGGTCTAGGCAGCAAAGTATTGAAAGGGTGCATGACCGAGTGCTGTTTCTTATTCTTTCTTTTTTTTCCTCTTTTTTTTCAAATCTTTTATATGCAATTTTCTTTAGTATGTTTTGAATTGTTCGTTAAAAGCCCTACAATATACTTGAAATGAACTGAATAATTTTTCCCAATAAATATTTATATTTTCTGCCATTTATGCCAGAATTTTCAATCAGTTTTCCTAAGTCACTGAAAGTTTTGATGCCATTCAATGTCGGAGCACAAAGAAGTTTTTTTTAAAATCACTTTTCACCATAAAAACAATTTTAACACCCACCTCCTTGTTATTTAGTTTTATCTACTGCCACCTTGTCTAAAGGCCTGTCTTTTCGTCTGTAAATACTTCCATGACCTTTTACTGTCAAATTCTTTCTACAAATCTCCTTCCACTCTCTGGCCTAAAACATTCCCAATGGAAGTTGTTAAAATCAACAACCCCTACATACACCTTTATAATTTAATAAGTTAGAAAAAGAAGCATTGTCATTGCCATTGTATCAAGATTATCATTAGTAGAAGGGGATTATTCAAACTAATCATTCTAGGAAGACGTCTCCACAGTCAAGGAGTCGTTCATTTCACAGGCCTTAAACATTGCTTCCGCTGCTTTTATGGTGTTTTCGTCACCTCTGCGGTAGACGGTGGAGTTACAGATGTTGCCAGCAAACAATGTTCCGGTTGCCTTGGCAACGTCTCTAGCGATGGACAACGCCTTCCGGTTCATGGCCTCCAGCTCATCTTCCCTTCCTACAAGTCTCAATTTTTCTCTGTGCCCATAGTACTGAAACAACAAGTTTGATGTCATAACTTTGTACCCCTGCTGATTTCATTTGTCAATGTTGAGTTGGACCATGTCACTTTATAACTCCATCGACATCATACGTTAATGGAGCTAGAGCATGAACAGGCAAGCAAATAAAACGTTGTGACTGTGTGGCCAAAGATTCTGAAACTTTGTGCACTGCCTCAATTTCTGATGATAATTCACGTGGACATATCCATTTTGGACAACATCCAGTCTTTAAGTTCAATATTATTTATTTACGTTTTTTTTCTAACAAATAAAAAAAATGATATGTATTTCAGTGGAGTGGAATGGTAAAATATGACCGGAAATCTCGGTCTTCGCCTGTCTTTACTCATTGCTGGTTGAATAAAAGGAGCGCATAAACAGTAAACCAATGAAATACCGTGAAAGCCAAGACAACATCACTTCCGGCATGAACAAATTCCTCGTGCAAGATCTTGACCAGGTCTGGATGCTCCAACACCACCTCTGGTACAAAAGCTCCAGCTTTAAGGTAACCTCTCCGTTCAAATTCAAACAGATACCCCTCTGCCACCACCACATTTCCTCCATTGGAGAGACGTTCCATCAGTTTACCTCAATAGAATGTAAAGATTACAATTCATTAAACATAGGAAAGTGTTCGGTATGTCCCATCCAGCCATGGAAGATACAGCTTACCTATCTTAACCTTCTCCATATCTCTAACCCTAAACTTGCACTTTCTGGTTGAAGGATAAGGGTAGGGTTAGATATAACTTTAGGTTTAGACTTAGGGATAAAGACAGGATTAGGATCATTGCACCCACAAGGCCATGCTCTTGCAATGACAGGGACTCAGAGAGGAAAGTGTGGTCATATCTCGATATATATATGTATATTTCTCACAACTTGTTACAGATTGGAAAGCCTAGCTATTTTACAAACTTTATATTTCATTGGATGTTACCGTTTAGCATAACCAGAACGTTGTTTTCAATACATAAGTAATGAATCTGTAGTAACTTTATCTTACAAGAAAGGAACAATATTAATACATTTACGTGTAAAGCAAACCTTAAGTCCGTAACGTGACGGTACGCCACTTCAATACACCACACATAGTTACTATGTTTAGGAATTTAGATCAACTACACGGAAATGAGAAGTGACAGATCATGGTGGAATACACGTATAGTGTAAACATGTATAAGTTTGGAGCCTATTAAATTGAAAATAGTGATAAGATCAAAGGAATTCGCCGCTTTGAAAGAACGGTGCTGTGCACAGACTTCAAATTCGAGATTTGTAGGGTCATGATAAATGTAAGACTGCATGCTCGGTGAGCGAACTATAATCTGTATCCCTTCTGCTTAGGGCGGACACAGAATTATAACAGGAAAAAAAGGAAGTGATCTTTGACAGTAATCATTTGTATATTATATCCTCCATACAAAACACAGTTTAATCTTAAATAGTTAAGAACAGTCAAAACACACTTTATTGTGAACATTTTTTGTGTTGCACTGGAGCGGAGCGGCTCCAGTTTTGGGGGAAGAGTTTAGAAACTAAAAAAACTATTTCCATAGCTGTACTTTATGGGAGAGAGAGAGAGAGAGAGAGAGAGAGAGAGAGAGAGAGAGAGAGAGAGAGAGAGAGAAAGAGACTGACAGACAGACCGAGACAGACAAACAGAGACAGACAAGCAGAGACAGACAAGCAGAGATAGACAAACAGAGACAGAGAGAGAGAGAGAGAGAGAGAGAGAGAGAGAGAGAGAGAGAGAGAGAGAGAGAGAGAGAGAGAGAGAGAGAGAGAGAGATGTTCATGACTAAATGGAATCTTGTTCCTGTTGCACAAATTGACACGATACTCAGAATACTTTTTGCTTTGCATAAAATGTACGTACTGGATAACTCTATAAAAGTATTTTTGCTAAAATTGGTAGGAAAAATGTAAAAATCTAAATAATGCCATAGCATAATTAATTAATAAATGTCTGACATGAACTTCGGACCTACGTACAAAACACAGTTAAACTTGTACGATTAAGAACAGTTAAAGTGCACTATTATCTGAGTTTTTTTTTTTTTTTTCGAGCGGTGCAGCTCCAATTTAGGCGGACGAGTTAGAAAAAAAGAGTGCAAAGAAGCAGATTCAAAATCAGACGACAGTCTAACAAATAAAACATGAGTTCCCATAGCTTTAATGACACAAGGCTTGAGAAACCCCAACCCAATCATGCTGAATGGCTCTCCTCTGGAGCAAGTGGGAAAATTCTGCTACCTAGGCTCAACCATCAGTGGTAGCACAGACATAACAACTGAAATAAGTGCCAGAATAGGAAAGGCGGCCACAGCTTTTGGCAAACTCTCAAAAAGGGTGTGGAACAATAGCAAGCTGACCATCAAAACAAAGGTACTCGTGTACCAAACTTGCGTCCTAAGCACCCTGCTGTATGGCTCAGAGACATGGACCACCTACTCCAAACATGAAAGATCCCTCAACTCCTTCCACCTGCGCTGCCTACGCAAAATTCTCAAGATCAAGTGTCAAGACAGGATCTCAAATATCGAAGTTCCGAGCCGAGCCAACATTCCATCAACTCAGGCTCTCCTAGGCAAAAAAAGACTGCGGTGGCTTGGACATCTCCACCGTATGGAAAATGATCGCATCCCCAGACAAATTCTCTACGGGGAACTTGCTACTGGCAACCGACCCAGAGGTAGGCCACATCTGCGATTCAAAGACACTTGCAAGGTCACGATGAAAGCATTCAACATCGACCCCAATGAATGGGAGAACCTTGCAAATGATCGAAGCAGGTGGAGACAAAAATTGCGCAGTGGCACGCTCGCAATAGACTTCAAGGCAAAAGAAACATGCCTGACAAAACGACAGAGGCGGAATGAAAACACTCGCCAAAGTGAACCCAAAAGACTGACCTGCAATCACTGCCATCGCACTCTCGGGTCAAACATTGGTAGAATAAGCCACGAGAGAAGCTGTCAGTCAAAGTGAAAGTGAATATTCTAGCTGCTAAGACCGTCTGTAAAGACGCTAAAGGCCATATATATATATATATAATGACAAATGTACAATTTCAGATAAACCCAACAGTTTTCGAGAAAATTAATATTGATCCCGCTCATCCATAAACAGACGCACTGTAGGTTTGTTATTACAATTATTATTTGAATGAAATAATTACCAGTTGGTGCCATTCCGATGATAAACCCAGCTCTCGATGTATACCAGTAGTAACAAGAAGAAGAGGCGAGTTGTTCAAACACTTATTTTCAGAGGGGCGAGATAAATGAGTAATGCTGAACCGTCTATTACATGACCCAAATAGTCAGGTACCCGGGGGCTGACTGAGACCGCTATGCGATCACGCACCATTGACTTTGTAAGGCAACATCACTAGCGGTGCAACCGGGGGACCTATGAATGAGAATAGAAGTATGTACAGAAAGTTAAGTCTTTGCGTGCTCTAGATTTGGATACGGGTGGCAAAACCCATGAAAAAAAAAAAGGTCTGGACAGCATAACCCACTGCTGAACTTCATTTGTCTTTACACAATTACATATTGATTTGTCAACATACTAGGTAGATCTAACCAGTAAAAAAGCTTGAAGTTAATGGTTTCCGATAGTGAATCATTCAGGTTTGGACTTTTTTTCCTTTTGGTGATTTCGGAATGACAGTACTATGGACATGAGATGTATTTCAGAATTGATAATAATAATAATTTCTTAAAGGGAGGGGAAGGCTGGGTGAGGATATCGATGTGATTCAATGCGTGGTGACCTGGTGAAAGTTATGAGGACTTCATTTAAGGCAACAATGTTTAGTGCAAAATGCTTGGTCACATTTATATAAATGAATTGGAAGGTTCTTTCCAAATTTAAATGCCCCCATAATGCATACAGCTATCACTACTTTAACGTACAAAGTATTATTTTTTGGTAAGCTCTTGAAGTTAGCTTTTCAATTAAATTTAACCCAGACAACAACATTCAGTTATCATCAAGCATTGTCATATTTCCATTAAATATCAGTATCTCTGAGAACTTAGCCTATGACATTGGCCTGAGCCTAGGAGCCCGAAAGTTAAGAGGCTTCGAAAATGACAAAGTGACGTATATTTTGTGAGTGGCACAATGTGATACGCGGATTAATACAAAAATTGGCGTCAGTCGAGCTCCTCGGACTGAATGGTTAAAAATATCAAAGTTAAAACTGAAAAAAAAAATCACTTTTGCTAAACATTCAAAATTCTTATCTTGGTCCACAATGGTCATCAAAGAATTCGGCAGGTTATGTGATCATTTGTGCAGCATTAATCTTTCGAAGTAACAGAATACATGTTCCACCAGGTTACACTGTTGTTCACATCATAATCAAGTCCATAACTATGGCACCTAATCACACATCGCCTCAAATCAATAACAGTCTCTGAAATCACGAAATCCTTGACTGCACTGCAATGTTTAAAAAAAGTGGTTCACTTCAGAGTAAATCGCAATCAGGACGTCAGTGTTAGGGGCTTCGGTCAAGTCTAGACGTAATTAATTTTTTCTATTTCGGGAAAAAAAATAAATATGGTTCAGAAAAACGCTTACAGATAAAAAAGTATGGATAGTAAAGTAAAATGTTAGACATTAATAAAAGAGAATTGAATGTAGGATGCAACATAAATCGGCGATACGTCCACATGCGTTTTCATTGGAGCCGATAAATCGGAGATAAGTCCCGAAAGAGTTAAACAAATTGTACACCTCTCTCTCTCTCTCTCTCTCTCTCTCTCTCTCTCTCTCTCTCTCTCTCTCTCTCTCTCTCTCTCTCTCCTCTCTCTCTCTCTATATATATATAAATATAGAATTGCGTTTGTCTTACATCTTGGCCTGTCCAGGAAATTGACATTATTCATGTATTGTGTGAAATGGCTAAAGTATGTCGCATTTGTGAAGCAATTTTGTTTTATGAAGAAGCACTTTTCATGTCTTGTGTTAATGGCCAAATAATGTTCGCTCCTTTTACTCCTGCTCGCAATGAGCAATGCGAGGTTTTTGATGCTATTCATTTCCTACAGTAATGTTTGAACAAGCCTCTGTTGTCTTTGCAATCGGGGTCAAGTAATTTACTGATTATTTTTTACTGCTGAATGAGTGCTGTCCTTTCATAACACTTCTGAAGTCAATAAAAAAAAAAGTCCAATTACTATAATGTGTGTTTTGCTTTTTTTTCTCTCTCTTTTGCACTATGTGCACTGTCCTGTCCCAAAATGTTTTGATAATGTATTTAAGGGACTCTGATTCAGATTATGTAATCTGAAATATGGCAGACATTTATGGCGTCACAACAGTCTCTACATCTTATCTCTTGAGCGAATTAACAATGATCAGTTTCCCACACAATCGATTTGGCAAAATCTGCAACTAGGCATATCGTTAAGAAAATGCTCAATGCAGAGCAGACCAAGAACTGTTAAAATTTGAAATGAATATTCACTGCTTTCACATAGTATCAGTTATCTTTGTGTTCTATAACTGTTTTGCGACCTCACTCTCAATATGTATCATCTAAAATAATGGGAGAACCCCCTTCCCTAATGTCTGTGGAAGCTCAGTTTCACTTTGTGATATTAAAATAAATTTTATCAAATTAAATTACACTGTATCATTAAGCATCAGTAGCCTGAAAGGATAACATGTTGAACCTGTTTTAAATGAGTGAAATCAGGCCTACTAGATCTAGGATCTTGATCAGTGCAGAAGGATTTTAATGAATCTGCTTTTGCTTTTTGGCCAGAGTGGTTCCCTCGCTATACATCCATATTCCCTGATAAAATACGGGACAGGTGTGGTATCCCAGATTATCACCCCACAATCTATCCCCCTGATGTTTCAGAATATCCCACGGATATTCTAGGATAGCCTAGAATAACCCACGGATAATCTGGAATATTATGGAATCTAAGGAAGATAAACATGACGCCTTAAATCGGAGATTACCTTTATTTCATTTTTACTTAGTCCTCTAATATAACCACTTAGAGATGTTCACCTGGGTTTGGGTTCCGTGCTTCTAGTTAGCTCTTTCTCTCTCACTCTGTCTCTCTCTTTCTCTCTCTTCGTGTCCTGCCTGCCTGCGTGCGTGCCTGCCTGCCTGCCTGCCTGACTGACTGTCTGTCTGTCTGTCTGTCTGTCTGTCTGTCTGTCTGTCTGTCTCTGTCTGTCTGTCTGTCTCTCTCTCTCTCTCTCTCTCTCTCTCATTCATTAAAATGCTAGTTCGGCTTAAAAAAAAAAAAAGTATACATACACCTGTTATGGCACTGTCATTTAGTTGCGAGGTTACTATTTCGTGCCTGTCTCCCACTTCGCGATGACATTTTCCTTTTTTACGTTACGAACTGCTGAATTAGTGATGACTTTTACTCCCTGTTTTCATGTATACGTTACCGGCAAAGTATAAAATCAGGCACATAGGTCACAACATAATCTTCAAACCGTGACACATTTCATTTCATTCGCAATGGGACCTGATAATTATCATCTGAAAGACACCCTCGTGACATATTTGTCAAAGATTATCTGCAACATAGTGCATAATTTTGTGTGCGCGGATTTTCCTGTCTACTAACTTTGTTAATGATATGCAAAGAGGAGCTAGCTGCGGAGACGACAGTGAAGGTAACATGATACCTTTGTTCATTATTCCCTGGTCACAAGGAGTGTTTTCAAGCACCGTTTTAGGAATATTTCATGTTCTGTACTTACTTTGAACGTAGACAATTTTGGGTCTATAGTGCGTTCAAAAAAATACTGTTGGCCAATTTCTTTAATACCCTCTACGGCTTGCCTTGATGACTCGGGGCCAAATTTTGCATAGCCTCCTGTTTCACTTTGTCTGAACTGGGATTTATTGTTTGGCATTCATCGCGGTTGACATAAATATTTTTTCTTCATAAATTTATATAAAAAAAACTTGTCAGACACCGAATGGTGAACATAGAGATTGTTTACAATACTGTAAGTTCGTCCACCGAGGCGCGATCACGGTTTAATTGGATTTTCTCAGCTGTTGCGAAATACAGCGTCCTGAATTTTTGCATGCAGTGTTACATTTATCATGACTCTGCAAATCTTGACTTTGATGTCTCTGCATAGCACCGGTCTTTCAAAGCGGCGAATTCCTTTGATCTTTTCTCTGTTTTCAATTTTAAGGCCCCAAACTTATTGATGTTTACAGTATGCGTGTGTTCCAACATGATCTGTCACTTCTCGTTTCCGTGTAGTCGATCTTAATACCTAAATATAGTAACAATCTGTGGTGAATTGCAGTGGCGTAGCATCAAATTACGGACTTGAGGTTTGCTTTACATGTAAATGTATTTATTGTTCCTTTCCTGTAAGATAAAGCTACTACAGATTCATTACTTATCAATTGAAAACAGCCTTTTAGTTATGCTAAACGGTAACATTCTATGAAAGATAAAGTTTGTAAAGTAGCTAGGCTTTCCAATCTGTATTAAGTTGTGAGAAATATACATATCGAGATATGACCACCCTTTCCCCTCTGAGTCCCTGTCATTGCCAGAGTATGGCCTTGTGGGCACAATGATCAGGCTGCGGACTTAGGACATTAGAAAGGTTAGCCCTAAAACGGAGTTGTTGTTTTTTTGTTTTATTTCAAAACAGGCAAGCACTTTTCGATGTTTTTTAATGTTTTATCATCTCAGTCGCTTTCTGAGTCGGATGACTCCATTGGATTGATGACGATATTCGGTTGAATAAAATGAAGGCCCTCGTTTTGCCAGTATTCTTCCTCCAACCGCAATACATGGTCCTCTCAATTGGAGAAAAATTCTGCAGCGACCTTTTTTCAATGCTGCATGAGTTAGATTTTGGATGTCTGACAGTTTGAAGGTCTTGTTCTCCAATGTTCCGCATCATATTGATTTTGATGCTTAAATCCACGATGAAAGGAATTCTGAAATTGAAAGATCTCTGACAACGCCTCTGTCTCTGTGTTGGCTTACCAGTGAACAATCACGAGAGTTTGTTTTTAAACTCACTTTAATCCAGTGCTGTACCACATTTTAGTGGGACTCTAAACCATGCGTTAAATTATTACAGTAAAGCACCTAAATGTTTACCCTTGTCGGTGCTCTCTTTATTTATATACCGCAAATAAACAAACTCGAAAACTACTTGAATAATTCGGGGACAAAAAATCTGCGTCAGGGTCATCACAAATCTAAGACTTCACGCAAAAGTACATTCAAATATCATCGACGGTTGCAACGCTGCGAGCACTTTTCTGTGATCACGCCTCGGTGAACGGACTAAAGTGCACCACTGACAAGCAGTTTTCGAAACAGCAAAGGTGTATGTTTTGGATAAACGCATTGCATGGTTTAAAGAGAGGTGTTATAGTGAATAAGAGTGAATCAAAGAATTGTTTATTATCACTTTTGCTGCACTAATGTAATGTTTTGTCTCGAGGCTGGTAGCTAGCTTGTTACACAGATTATATATCCATTTGTCGATAGAATAATGTACTTGGTACAAACCGAACATTACGGGACACTTCATAATGATTTCATCCAGAAACTGCTTCTGATTTTCATATTCTGTGGAGCAAAACCTCGGAAATCACTGCCATCATAATTTTTTTTTTTTTTTTTTGGTCAGAACAGTTAACTATCCCCACAAAGTCCAAAACAAACTGTTTCAGCTAAGGTACCGGTATTTACAACTTACTACAACAAGATCTGATCTCTTCTTTAGGAATATTCTTCCACTTTTTGTGGACCGGAACCCCAAGTCTTCAGTGCCGAATAAAAAGTTCTTTTCTTGACGCTGATACTATTCTGTGTGTCAAGATTATGTCTCGGTAAATTTAAAGTAAGATCAACTTTGTCTTCAAATAGTTTGAATATGCATCTTTCTATGCTGTCAAAGTCAATGGTGTCCAAGATTGGCTTTTGACCTTTTCGAATATCTTTATTCCTATCTGGCAGCTCGTTCTGCCAACTTCTGGGTGTAGTGGTTTTTACACCCAAGCATTCACAACTGCTTTTCAGGGCATAATTTAATGAAACTTGAAGGCTTTGTTTTTGACCTTCGCACTCATGATATTAGGTGCTCTCAAGGCAATTTTCTTTACTTCAGGATCATACTATCGGGACATAGTGACAATCTGGTACTGCTTCAAAAGTGTCTATTTTCGTAGAACTGGTTCACGCTCTCACACTGGCTGAGCTGACATACTACCTCAAGACTGAACATTTGTTTACTTGATTCAAAATAAACGTTTGTGTGGTACGCAAAGATAATTAAAATCACGAAATAATTCAGGGATGTTTCTGTTGTTTACGCTGCGCAGTCGCATGCAGTTGGTGTGAGTTGTAATTCACCATGAAGACCAGCAGCGAAAAAGGGCCGTTGCGTTTATCTGAAATGTTTGAGTTGCTCTTATGTAGGCATGACCTAATAAAGCTGACCTTCTGTGCACACCGTAAAAACTCTACTATTTGCCTCACTGTTTAGTTTTTTTTTTTTTTTTTAGACATGTTTATGACGAAACCTACTTTTGTTTTTCACTTTTCACAAGTGAGAAAACAGTTCCCAGTTATGACAAATTGAAACAGGAGACTATGCAAATTTGGCCCGGATTCATCAAGGCAAGCCGGGAATATTAAAGAAATTGGTTAACCGTATGTTTTTGAACGCACAATAATAATGTTACATGCAAAAAATGTATTGTAACAGGTGCGATATGAAGCGGACACTTCTTCTGCAAGTGCTCATTAAAAAGTCATAAGCATTTTGAGGTGATGGTATTCATGATTTTGATTTTATAAAGACATAAAATTTAAGGAAGATCAATAAATGAAAACTTTCAAAGATTTGAAATCACAATTTCTGAAGTTAACCTGGGAAAATGCTTTATAATAATGATAAAAAAAGCTGATTCGATGTACTTTAACAGGATATGGCAACGAATTAGTTATTATTTTATTGTCTGGTTTTTGCCAGACTTCTCAGTTCAGACTGGGGTAATCGACGACAACAACCTACAGCATTAAATACTCCATTCTCTATACTAATTAAGATTATACAGTTGTGACAAAATATAAACTGTCCTACCTCCCTCACCCTCCTTTTTCCTCAAATTAATTATATCAATGAAATGTGATAATACTCAAAGACATATCATAAGCATTTCATGCACATAATTATTATGATTACTGATTCACAGGAGAAAAAAAAACAACTCTCTCTCCTTGTCTCTCTCTCTCTCCCGCTCTCTCCCGCTCTCTCCCTTTCTCTCTCTCTCTCTCTCTCTCCCTCTCTCTCTCTCTCTCTCTCTCTCTCTCTCTCTCTCTGTCTCTCACTGTTGTGAATCATATAAATAAATTCGAATACCAGCACATCATGGAACGCCATGTCCAGGGTGTGTAGGGCCTATTCATGTCTCATTATGTTTCCTCAGCAACATAGTTCTCACTCACATGGTCGTCAAACCGTGACATATTTCGTGCATATCTTTTGCATATCTTTCTCGTGTCATGTTTTTTTTCTCTTGGAGCATGCATACTGAGCATTCTTCTGTGTATGTGGGTTAAGTTTCGGACTTTTCTCTCTCTCTCCTTCTCTCTCTCTCTTTCTCTTTCTCTCTTTCTCTCTCTCTCTCTCTCTCTTTCTCTCTCTCTTTCTCTCTCTCTCTCTCTCTCTTTCTCTCTCTTTCTCTCTCTCTGTGTCTCTCTCTCTCTCTCTCTCTCTCTCGCTATCTAAACCCAATCTTAGCCTATACTAGGCCAAAGAATGTAGAAGTTACAAGAAGTTTCACTTCGGGCGCTCCCCGTTACTTTAGCACTGGCGTCAAACGACTTCGGTGCGAGCTGACTTGCTCGCTAGGAAGCGCGGTAATCAATACACGGGTAGTCGGCGGTTTACCGCGAAAGTTAATAGAAAATAGTTGAAGAATCGCTGTAGAATCTAGTATATTGTGACTATCACAGACCAACAATAATCAAAACTGCTACGTGCTCAATTGTAAATTATTTTTATATGGATAACAAGCATCTGATTTAAAATAAATATTTGCGTTGTTTTGGTTTTAATTAGAAAAGTTCTGTCTCAAAGTGTTCTTTACATGACGCGTTTCCTGAAGTAAATATCTAGATTAAACTGTTCCCTTGACACACACCTAGATCCAAAACAAGTCAACAAGTCACCTTTAAAACCTTTTATTTTCCAGTTTTATTTGATTCAACAACCTGGGCGTGCCCGTTCCCCATTCTCCTTCGTTCTTCTTCCGTTCAAAAAAACATAGCCCACAATCCCCTATTTTTTAAATCAACCAAAACATGCCAGTTGGCCTTTGCAAACAATGCCAAATTCTAATTACCGGTTATGCCAAATTCTCAACATACTCCCCCAGGAATGGGCAGAGTCCATTTACAAAATAAACAAGTTCATCCTTATATTTAATCATTATTATAATTAATATTACCACAAAAATAATCCACATTGAAAATGAAATATCAATGTATACAGTATCAAGTATACGGTGTCTTATAATAAACCAAGAGATTGACCATTCCAAGAATGTGACCTGATTCTGTGCAAAACCAACTGGATCTAACTAGCATAATGGGGTAACAAATACTAATACCAACTCTGCACATGTAAAATAAATCTGTTTGCAAACCATGCCATCAGGTAAAGTCCATACTGTCACAAATCCCAGACTGGGAGATGTAATAATTAAACAAGACAACAATCACGAACGAACAAGTTTAACACTTAACAGAACAACCCATCAGACTCACACATTTATTAAACATAATTATACAGATAATAGCGCAATTACATACATTATATTATTGAATTCAACTGCCGTACAACGGCCTTATTCCCACATGCACTCTTCCTCGGGTCCACAACCCGGTAGTTACTTCCTAAAGACACTTCGGCCTCAGCCTCTCCCCTCAGGGTCTTAATAGCACATTAATAATTCACTGGCACCGCAGTCTCTCAATATCACCTTCCTATTGCCATAACACCTTAGCATTCCACTAGCACCTCAGCAGGGCAATAACACATTATCATTTCACTAGCCCCTCAACATGGCAATAGTACATTATCATTTCAATAGCCCCTCAACCATGGCAATAGTACATTATCATTTCAACTGCCCATTGACATGGCAATAGTACATTATCATTTCAACTAGCACATTCACGCTCATATCTACGTCCCTGTCCGTGGCCTGACTGCCACGACTTTATGTGCCTCTACTGTCCTGCACCGACAGCCTCACTCTTGGCCTATGTGTGGCCTCCGGCCCTATGCTGGCCTATCCCCTGTGCTCACCGTAGGTGGCGCTCTTCGGCCCGACCTCGGCACCTACAAGAATAACATTACATTGGTATAATACCATACCATTTCTATTCACTCCACCTCTCCTTACAACCCATGAAGCGTACACACAATAGTTCACATTTCACTCACCAAACATCTTACGGTAACACACCTCCATCGTAGTACACAATACTCACTCGTGCTACAAATCCATGAACTCAACTTTCATCTATCGCTCATGGCGCACATTGCTATATCCAATATCAAGGACTTCCACATTCCTCACATATACTTATTTACATCATGGTAATAGACGAATATTGTCACGAGTGGAGTGAGTGCAATTAAGGGGATTGCTACAGAGCGGGTGTAGAATAAGAAGAGCTCACGACAGACGGATAGGAAAAGACGTGAAAGGGGAAGAGTAAAAATAACTCATGCAGACAAGTGGGAAAAGCGTGCGTGTATGAGTGGTGTGGAAGTCTGAATGAGGCGAAAGCGCTGGATTACTATCACTGCAAGTTAGAAGGTCCTAGGGATCGGACCTGTGAATAAAAGCCCATCGGGCGGACATAAAGGGAAGCAGTCGAGAAGACTAGTGAGAGTCTTTCCAGTTATGACTGGTATGTAGAACGTTGATTGATTATTATGATTGATGTATTATATTATATTCGTCTATTACCATGATGTGAATAAGTATATGTGAGGAATGTGGAAGTCCGTGATATTGGATATAGCAATGTGCGCCACGAGCGATAGATGAAAGTGAGTTCATGGATTTGTAGCGCGAGTGAGTAGTGTGTACTCCGATGGAAGTGTGTTACCGTAAGATGCGTGGTGAGTGAAAGGTGAACTAGTGTGTGTACGTTTCATGGGTTGTAAGGAGAGGTGGAGTGAATAGAAATGGTAGGGTATTATACCAATGTAATATTATTCTTGTAGGTGTCGGGGACGGGCCGCAGAGCCACCTCGATGAGCACAGGGGATAGGCCAGCATAGGGCCGGAGGCCACACATAGGCCAGAAGTGAGGCTGTCAGTGCAGGACAGTAGAGGCGCATAAAGTCGTGGCAGTCAGGCCACGGACAGGGACGTAGATATGAGAGTGAATGAGAGACTATATTATTGCCATGTTGAGAGGCTAATGAACTGATACTATGTTATTGCCCATGTGGATGGGCTATGGAAATGATAAAGTGTTATTGCCCTGTGGAGATACGAGTGGAATATTAAGGTGTATGACAATAGAAAGGTGATATTGAGAGA
Source organism: Onchidella celtica (assembly GCA_963931925.1). Classification (NCBI taxonomy): domain Eukaryota; kingdom Metazoa; phylum Mollusca; class Gastropoda; order Systellommatophora; family Onchidiidae; genus Onchidella; species Onchidella celtica. Next base: position 21,978,181 of record OZ007570.1, on the reverse strand, counting down.
CGGCGGTGTCAGTGAATTATTAAGGTGCTATTAAGACCCTGAGGGGAGAGGCTGAGGCCGAAGTGCCTTTAGGAAGTAAATACCGGATCGTGGATCCGAGGAAGAGTGCATGTGAGAGTAAGGCCGTTGTACGGCAGTTAAGTTCAATAATATCATGTATGTAGTTGCGCTATTATATGTATAATTATGTTTAATAAATGTGTGAGTCTGATGGATTGTTCTGTTAAGTGTTAACTTGTTTGTTCGTGATTGTTGTCCTGTCATACTTATTACATCTCCCAGTCTGGGATTTGTGACAAATATAATACATCAATCATAATTACCAATCATCGTTTCACCTACCAGACATCACTGGAATAACACTACTCCCAATTCTTCTGACTGCTCTCCTTATGTTCGCCCTCTGGGGCTTTCTCCTACGTCCGCTCTCTTAGACGTCTTAGTGTGCAGTGATAGTAATACAGCGCCCTCGCCTCATTCAGACCCCACAACTCACATGCACGCTTTCGCTTACACCGTGGGCCGTGGGTTAATTTTACTCTCCTCCTTTCCCCCCGTAATTATTAACTATCGCTCACTCCACTCGTGACATCATCCCCCACCCCAAAAAAATTAATGCAATTAATTTCAAATCGCATCAAGATGACTGTCAACGAGTGAGCGTGAGCAATACTTACATAAAAATGACCTACCAATGCCCCTAGCACATAAAATACCGGAATCAGGGGAAAATATGGGGATCAATATGCCCTGCCTATGCATATATATATCACATCATCAATAGCTAACTAAACCCAATATCTAATACAGAATCAGAACCAATCAACATATCAACCATTCTTCATATCATATTTATAATGTCAATATTTTAAAGTCGACGACTCATTCACACAGATCCTGTCAATGTTCCTGTCCTCCGATGTATAAGCTCCTGAACTCTTCCCCTAGGCTCGACTAAGGTAGTCGGCGATATGATTGCTGGTTCCTGGAATCGGTTGAATAACGAAGGTATACGGCTGCAAAGCCAATGCCCATCTAGACAAGCGTGGGCTGGACGAACGATTCTTCGACAAAAACGTTAGTGGCTTGTGGTCTGTCTGGATACAAAATTCTCGTCCCATGAGATAACGTCCCAATTTCTGGACGGACCACACAATGGCAAGACACTCACGCTCTATCACAGAATACTTTCTTTCTCTCTGCAATAACTTCCTACTGACATAACATACAGGATGGAAACATTCGTTCTTCTCCTGTAGAAGACAAGCGCCGATACCAGAGTCCGACGCATCCGTTCTGAGGATAAAATTAGATCGAAAATCGGGTAATATCAGAATGGGTGACGATGATAATGCTGTCACCAAATTATCAAATGCTGTCTGACATTCAGACGTCCACTGGACCTTATCGGGTTGTCCCTTCTTAGTAATGTCAGTAAGAGAAGATGACAAGGAGGAAAAATTTGGAATGAACTTTCTGTAATAATTCAAAATTCCCACTAAGCTTCTGACTTGTTTCTTTGTTTTAGGGATTTGCAACCCTACTAATTTGTCAATTTTTGTTACTTCAGGTCTCTGAACACCTCTACCCACGATATGTCCTAAGAATACTATCTCTGGACATGCCAAATCCATCTTTGCGGGTTTAGCAGTTAACCCAAAATGACGTAATCGTTTAAAAATTACTGTTAGTGTCTGAATATGATCAGACCATGTCGACGTATGACATGCTATATCGTCAAAGAATGACACGACATTAGGTATGTCCTTCAACACCAGTCCGAAAACACAAATATTCTGGTCTCTCATAACATCTCTGTAGCATATTAACATGGAAAACCTTAACTGATCCATCAATGTGGATAGCGTAATCTACCTTCGAAACAACTCGCTCAATAACATAAGGACCTTTCCATGTCATCAGTAACTTATTATGGTCCGTAGGTAACAACAACAGAACCTTGTCTCCTGGCTTAAAAATTCTCAGTTTGGAACCTCTATCTTTATAGTCTTTTGCTCTTTTCGAAGCGATACTAGAAGCTTCTTCTGCCATAGTGCGCGCCGAAGATAATCTTTCTCTTAAATCAACAAGGTCTATCGAAACCTTTTTAAACGGTTCCGAAACCGTGGGGATCTTTTGAAGAGGAGCCTGGGGTGTACGACCCTTATGCGTCGTCTTTTGGCACGCACTGCATGTCTTACAATACACTTGTCCATCCCTGTGGATGGATGGCCAGTAAAAATTTTTAAGAACTCTTTCTTTGGTTCTAGCTATTCCCATATGACCCGCTAATGGGACATCATGTGCCAAATGCAATACTGTTGCGATTAGCAACGCTGGCACAACGACCTGCTTTAAAATGGAGGCCACCGTTACATACTTACGGAACAGAATGCCCGCCTGAACAACAAAAGAAGACGAGCCGTTCTTATATTTCCTCGTTCTCTCCGTTCGCGCCTCCTCAAAACATGGACTCAATGATGGGTCCTCCTTTTGTAATGTCGCCAAGCGCTCTGGTGTGATATCCAGGTTGACCGCTGGCGTTGGCAAAGGTCTAATTTTACCCTTATCACATACCTGTCAACGTGTCTCGACTGCGGCACAAAAGTCAATACCTTTTGATTGCGACCATGCCTGCACATTCTCCTCGGAAGGGGAACCTACCCGAGATACATTACCAATGATGAGCTGGGCGCCTGGAAAGCAACCAACGACTGCTTCGACTTCCCCGCTAAGGAAAGGTGTATCTATCACTATTCTTGCCATGGGTAATTTCTCTATGGCCCCTGAAAATTGGATGCACGGGACAGTCTCACCTGTAAGCTGTGAATCCCAAATGCAGTCCCTATGCACTCCCACAACGGTAGATCCTGTATCTCGTAAAACCGAGACCGGTTCGTCCCCAACAAACCCCGGATAAACCCTAAGACCACCTCCTGTATGACATGAATTTATAACGGGGATCTTTCTCCCACAAGGTAAAACACCGGAAGATAATAACTTCTCACAACTGGGACACTTAGAATACTGTCCGCCTCCGTTGTCCGATGTAACACACGCAGCTGCAGTTATGGTATGTATTATGAAAAAGACCAACCTGTCGGTATGATCACTAACGACACAACCAGAGACCTGAGATCACACCAGATATAACAACACCCACTTGTCTCAAATACAATTCAGAAATTTACCTACTTCCTAACTAATTCTATATTCATTAAATGTATAGCACTATTAATAATAAAAGAGAATAGAAACGACAAGAATGAAGAAATTCAGTAGAAGGACCACAAGTACGTCAAGGACAACGAACCAGACTAGGACAAAGACCTAAAAAAGAAAATATAGTGAAAAAAAAAATGCAACCTAACTACGCCGATTACACTACAAGGTACGAACAAAAACAGAGTCTGAAAAAAAAGAACGTATCTACAGATAGGTAAGAGAGGGACAAGAGAGACGTCTTCCTAAAACAACGAGGAAGATGGAACGGCACAATCTAAACAAAAATACAGGTCCCTACAGAACTGTTCACTGTGATGAACGAAGTTCCAAATTTCCCACACCTTTTTTTAAAAGGATAAACTAAGTTCAACACAGCAAACCCGCGCCACCGCCCGTACAATCAATTACAACGAAAACAGCAAAAACAGAGAAAAAGACAGATTAAAGGAACAGCCCACAATCCAGGGCACAAAATTTCAGTTTTCACTTAACTTTCAGCTTTCCCCTTTTACTCGGAGCTCTGGCTGCTTGACTCCTTCAGGCTGCACGCACACTCTCTATCTGTGAAAATTCAATCACACATTAGTACATATTCATAGTAATACATGCATTAATACATATTCATAAATACACATAAATCATACCATCATGAAATTTCCATTCATCCCACGAACAACGACAGCACAAATTCCTACCACAAGATAAGTACTACGTGGACAAAAACTAAAGTAACAATTGCCCACTGAAAAATACCTACTAACTAACTACAACTAAATATTACGAAAATGGACGAGTCACAACGGACGAGCCCCCAGTGTCACAACGGACGAGCCCCCAGTGTCACAACGGACGAGCCCCCAATGTCATCCCGGACGAGCCCCCAGTGTCACAAATCCCAGACTGGGAGATGTAATAATTAAACAAGACAACAATCACGAACGAACAAGTTTAACACTTAACAGAACAACCCATCAGACTCACACATTTATTAAACATAATTATACAGATAATAGCGCAATTACATACATTATATTATTGAATTCAACTGCCGTACAACGGCCTTATTCCCACATGCACTCTTCCTCAGGTCCACAACCCGGTAGTTACTTCCTAAAGACACTTCGGCCTCAGCCTCTCCCCTCAGGGTCTTAATAGCACATTAATAATTCACTGGCACCGCAGTCTCTCAATATCACCTTCCTATTGCCATAACACCTTAGCATTCCACTAGCACCTCAGCAGGGCAATAACACATTATCATTTCACTAGCCCCTCAACATGGCAATAGTACATTATCATTTCAATAGCCCCTCAACCATGGCAATAGTACATTATCATTTCAACTGCCCATTGACATGGCAATAGTACATTATCATTTCAACTAGCACATTCACGCTCATATCTACGTCCCTGTCCGTGGCCTGACTGCCATGACTTTATGTGCCTCTACTGTCCTGCACCGGCAGCCTCACTCTTGGCCTATGTGTGGCCTCCGGCCCTATGCTGGCCTATCCCCTGTGCTCACCGTAGGTGGCGCTCTTCGGCCCGACCTCGGCACCTACAAGAATAACATTACATTGGTATAATACCATACCATTTCTATTCACTCCACCTCTCCTTACAACCCATGAAGCGTACACACAATAGTTCACATTTCACTCACCAAACATCTTACGGTAACACACCTCCATCGGAGTACACAATACTCACTCGTGCTACAAATCCATGAACTCAACTTTCATCTATCGCTCATGGCGCACATTGCTATATCCAATATCAAGGACTTCCACATTCCTCACATATACTTATTTACATCATGGTAATAGACGAATATAATACATCAATCATAATTATCAATCATCGTTTCACCTACCAGACATCACTGGAATAACACTACTCCCAATTCTTCTGACTGCTCTCCTTATGTTCGCCCTCTGGGGCTTTCTCCTACGTCCGCTCTCTTAGACGTCTTAGTGTGCAGTGATAGTAATACAGCGCCCTCGCCTCATTCAGACCCCACAACTCACATGCACGCTTTCGCTTACCCCGTGGGCCGTGGGTTAATTTTACTCTCCTCCTTTCCCCCCGTAATTATTAACTATCGCTCACTCCACTCGTGACACATACAATGCAACAATTTCTGGGAGAGCTATTTAGATGAATCCAAACAAAACAACCATTGTATGAACTCTCCATCCAGCATTGTCGTCAAAATCTTCAAAACCCAAATACATAGTAATCATCAATTTACATGTAAACAAAATTAAGGATGCAGTTATCGCGCGGACATAACCTGCCTTTCACACACCCATGCAGACACACGTCTATTTATACCCCGGAAGGCTGCCGGAAACAACAAATTAACTACTAATATCAATAGTATTATTATTAGGTAACAATGTGAGAAGCCCACAGAGATTAAATATTTACAAGTAAAGGGAGCCCCTCAATAATGTAATGGAAGATAAGTAGGAATTGTAAGAAAATACATCATTGAAAATTCAATATAATAAATGAAACTTACTTTCCATTTCCACTTACCATAAACATCTTAACTAATCAATATAGGCTACCAACTTGACAAAAAGTTACCCAAACTGTTCAAGTCCCTTTTATGTTCAGCATCAAGTACATAAGTACAACAATTCCCTTGTTTTGTGTCCCCTTAACAAATGGGAGAAGAGTGCAATTCAATAGAATATTTACAGCAAAAAAAGATATTTTTACAAGCTCTGATTGTGCAAACACATAAATTAGACTGTTGCTGGTTTCACCAATAGACAAGCATAAATACCACAATACATGAGTACAATAATTGTAAACTATTTAGAGCCTGAAAGAACAAAATTACAAATCTAGCCTTTGTTTAGGCTTGATGGTTCTACCTCTTTTTGATACAGTGGCTTGGGTGGTCCTAGGGACCTCGGTACAGGAATTTGATTTTCCTGATTCGTTCTCTTTAGATACTATAGGGGGTTTGCTCTTGGTGGGATCTAAGAGATCCTCATCAATAGGATCAGCTGAGCGGTCTTCCATCAGGCAAAGATGTTGAATAGACCTGACTATTAAATGTTTTGGTTTTAAGCTGTGCAGCTCCGACCTTCCCATCTCTTCCCTCATACAACTTCACAACTCTTCCCAAAGACCAGAACATCCTAGGGCTTTTCTGATCCTTAATCAAGACAAGTGAGTCAACCCTTAAACTCATATCAGTTTTACTGGCCCTACCAGTTAATGGAGGAAGATTTCTCAGATACTCATCCCTCCAAATCTGCCAAAACTGTTCTGTCATGGACTCTTCAAACTCTAATCTATTTGACAGATTCACAGTGAGCTCAAAGTTTTCCAACTCTACAGATGTCAGGGGTGTCCCCCGCCCAATGAGAAAGTGAGATGGAGTCAAAACATTACCTGTCTCAGAGATGTACAACAATGGTCTAGAATTGACGCAAGCCTCAACTTCAGTCAATAGAGTCTCCAGTTCTGCCTTGTTTACTGACTGCTTACCTAAAGACTTTTTGAGAGCCAATTTCACAGACCGCACAAGTCTCTCCCACCAGCCACCCCAGTTAGGACTAAGTGGACAAATATTCTTCCAGCACACAATCTCCTTACCGAAACGAGCCTGCAAAAGGGTGCCAGCCGCCTTAAAAGTCCCGGCATTGCCAGAGTAAATAATGCTGGGTAGGGCTCTACGGGAAACAAACCTGCGAAAGGCCAGGACAAAGTCATCAAGAGATAATGAAGAAGTCATCTCCAAATGTAACGCTCTTGTTACAGCACAAGTGAATAAAACAATGTAAAACTTTCTCTCACCTGTGTCTCTGCAATACAAGGGACCAGCACAGTCAATGCCAGTAACAGAAAAGGGGGGTGCTTGTGTTACTATGTCTTCAGGTAATGGGGCAGTTACTTGGTCCATGGGCCGGCTATCATAGCGTCTACAACGAACACATTGACTCACCACCCTTTTAGCTACACCTCTGACAGCTATGATCCAATACTGGCAGCGGAGGGAACTCATCAAGGTGCCTACGCCAGCATGCTTCAACAGTTCATGTTGAGATCTTACCAGAAGAAGAGAGACATGACAACGTGGTATAATCACTGGATGCTTTTCATCATACAAAAGGTCTGTTGCGTGTTCCAACCTGCCCTGAATTCTAATCAAACCGCTGGTGTCCACGAATGGTGACAGCGATAACAATGAGGAACGTCTACTCACCTGTCCATGTTTGCGCAAATCTTCAAGTTCAGCACTGTAATGTCTTTTCTGCAGATCTCTCAGAACACATAATTTGGCTTGAATCAATTCTCCATCAAAGGAACGTGGCTGAACAGGGGGTCTGTTTGCTTTCAGTTTTCTAACAAACTTGAGCACTAGGGCCATCACTCTCAACAACTTACCAAAACTGCTGAATCTTTCATAATCAATGACAGCATGGGTTTCTTCAGGGCCATAACACACACTGCATCCTGAGACTCATCTACAGTTCCATCCTGCCATTCAACATTGCGTTCTTCAGAGACAGGTTCCTCGATCAAATGTTCAGGACCATTTAACCAGCGTGTTGATTCCATCAGACTTCTGGCTCCTATTCCTCGTGTCAGCAGGTCTGCAGGGTTTTCGCTTCCTGGGCCATGTTTCCAACTAGCAGGATTAGTCAGGCTTTGGATTTCTTCCACCCGGTTCCTCACAAATTGCTTCCATCGACAGGAGTTGCCCTGGATCCAACACTGGGCTATTTTTGAGTCCGTCCAACAGGTGTAAGGAGTGTCATGAGGTAATTCCAAGGCATCTCTTACAAACCTGAGTAATCTGGCTCCCAACAAGGCTGCCAGAAGTTCCAATCTAGGTAACGTTACCTTCTTGAGAAGAGCCACTCGAACTCTTGAAAGGATAAGTCTCATTGTCCCATTGCCACAGTCGTCAGAACCAGCCAGATAGATGCATGCCCCGTAGGCCTTTTCACTAGCATCTACAACCACAATCAACTCTACATTTTCCATACCTTGCCAGTCCAGATTTGTGATACGACGAGGGACTTCCCAGTGTCGAATTTCTTCAAGGCCTGCAATCCAACGATTTATCTCATCCTGATATTGTGGTGGCAGAAGCTCATCCCACTCAAACCCAGTTCTCCATACCTCTTGAAACAAAATCTTTAAGGAGACAGTGAAGGGGGTAAGCAGACCCAACGGGTCAAACTGTTTGGCAATTAGGCCCAACAACAATCTCTTGGAATATGCTATACCTGGCTGAGTAGCAGTTTCAAAGAGAAAGCAATCTCTTTCAGGATTCCATGTCAAACCAAGAACCTTGTGAGACTGGAGCTCACCTTGATCAGTAAATTGTCGTAATTCTGATCTTACCTTTGGACTATTTGAAGTCCATTTTGAAAGAGGAAATCCACCCTGCTTCAAGATCCGAGTTGCCTTACCCATCATGTGAGTCAGTTCCTCTTCTGAGTCTGAACCCGTCAACCAATCATCTACATACAAATTTGTCACCAACTCCCTGACAGTGTGATCCTCAACAAATTTTGAGAGATGCAATTTTATGACAGCATTCAGCATGAAAGGGCTACTAGCATTCCCAAAGGTGACACTGTCACAAATCCCAGACTGGGAGATGCGATGGTTATAACAGGACAACAATCACGAACGAACAAGTATAACACTTAACAGAACAACCCATCAGACTCACACATTTATTAAACATAAAGATACAGATAAAAGTGCAATTACATACACTATATTATTGAATTTACTACCGTCCAACGGCCTTATTCCCACATGCACTCTTCCTCGGGTCCACAACCCGGTAGTTACTTTCTAAAGACACTTCGGTCTCAGCCTCTCCTCTCAGGGTCTTAATAGCACATCAATATTTCACTGGCACCGCAGTCTCTCAATAGCCCCTTCCTATTGCCATAACACATTAGCATTCCAATAGCACATCAACATGGCAATAGCACATTAGCATTTCAATAGCACATCAACATGGCAATAGCACATTAGCATTTCAATAGCACATCAACATGGCAATAGCACATTAGCATTTCAATAGCACATTTACGATCATATATACGTCCCTGTCGGTGGCCAGACTGCCACGACTCATGTGCCTCTACTGTCCTGCACCGACAGCTTCCTTCCTGGCCTATGTGTGGCCTCCGGCCCTATGCTGGCCTATCCCCTGTGCTCACCGTAGGCGGCACTCTTCGGCTCGACCCCGGCACCAGTCATCACTGGAAAAAACACTACTCCCAAGTCTTCCGACTGCTCTCCTTATGTTCGCCCTCTGGGGCTTTCTCCTGCGTCCGCTTTCTAGGACGTCTTAGTGTGCAGTGATAGTAATACAGCGCTCTCGCCTCATTCAGACCCCCACCACTCACAACATGCCCGCTTTCCCTTACCCGTGGCCCGTGGGTTAACTTTATTCTAACCCTCTTCTCGTAACTACTGATCCTCGCTCACCCGCTCGTGACAGACACGCTTAAAACGCATGTGTCTTACCTGATTGTTGACGTCAAACAACAAGAATCTGTGCACATCTCTGTCCTTTTCATCTAGTTTAATCTGCAAAAAAGCCTTCTGAATATCGGCAGACAAACCAAACTTCCACCTACGGAATCTCATTAAGATTTGTACAAGGTCTGGGGTCATCTTGGGTCCAATCTCCATGCAATCATTCAGGGATATACCGTTCTTACCTTTTGCACTGGCATCAAATACTGGCCGGATCTTCGTCGTTTGGCTTTCATCTCTTACTACAGGGCGATGGGGAAGGTAAAATACAGGGTTAGTAATAGTATTAGTAGCATTGGCTGTGGAAGAAACTTCCTCAATAATACCCCTATTCTCTAGGTCTACAAAAACCTCTCGGTACCCTTGCTTCAAGCTGGGATCAACAGACAATTTATTATCAAGAGCTACCAATCTTTTCAGTGCCGAGCTTTCATTAGTCACTAACTGTTCCTTAAGGTTCCCACTTTTCCAGGGTAGTCCTACTTGATATCTTTCCCCTGTAAACTGAACACCCCGATTAAACTTGTCCAAAACTAAAGAGTCTTCCTGACATTTAGTACCCTCCCCCAGGATACCAATTGAGTCTAAATCCCAACATTTCCTGATAGTAGCCTCAGTAGGATAGGTAGAACCAGCAAGCAGAGATGTTTGAGCATTAGGTCTAACACTACCCAACCCCGCTAAGGAATAGCTACCTGATATCATCCAACCCAACAGGGTACGCTGTGCCACCAACCCATCCTTGATAACCCGTTCAGGACCCATGAAATCACGATAAAAGTCTAAACCTATCAGCATGTCAACAGAAAGGCTCTTCTCTTGGGATAGGTCTTCCATCATCGGGATGTCCTTAAACAGTCCGAGAATGTCAAGTGGCACAGGAGCTCGAAACAAGGGTTTGGTTATGGTCTTGAGAGATAACATTTTCATGTTAATGCCCCCCAATTGCAGGTCATACACGTTGTGAACCTGCTCTGCCAGGTAGCCACCAAATGATGAAATGACGCCTTTCACCTCACCCGATTTCTGAAGTCCAAGTTTCCTGGCAGTGTGGTCTGTGATGTAGGAGAAGTCACTGCCAGAATCAAAGAACACATTCACGAGCTGTCCTCCGACGATAGTTCTCACCAACTGCATGAGGGTAGCCCTGCCCGTTGTTGTTGATTGCGCATAGCACGCTGCCGACTCAGATGTGGAGGAGGCTCCCCTGTCAGCAAGGCTGTTGTTTCCAGTGCGTGTAGACCCAGCTGGAGCGGTATCAAAGGACGGCAGATTTTCATTACGCTGAGTGGCTGTGGGGTTGCTGCGTTTGTGCAGCACGCTGTGGTGTGAGCTTTTGCAGTGAAAGCATTTGCGTTTGCACTGCGACGCCTTATGGGTTTTTGATAAACATTTAAAGCACAAACCCATACTGTACACCTTCTGTTTGCGCTGCTCATGGTCTAGGTCGACGATCTCAGGACACTTATCACTGAAGTGATCTTGCGAGCAGAAGTTGCACTGTCGGTGGCCGTCTGGGGGAAAGTAGGGCAGCACCAGTTGGCCTGTTCTGTCTGCTGTTCGAGCGAGCACCTGTGAAAGCAGACTGTGGTTCCCGGCTGTCCAGTTGGGCCGACCGCTCTCTACGTTGGATCTCCTCATACAGGAAGTCAAGAAGATGTTCGACATCTCCTTCTTTACCTTCACTCGTGCGGGCCCATTCCAGGCGTACGGCTGGAGTCAGCCGATGCAGAATCATGGGCGTCAGGACCAGCCCATAATTTTCTCCGGTTACACCAAGATTCGCTAAGGAGCGGACATGTACTTGAACCTGATCGTAGATCTTCCACATTATATCGCTGGCGGAGATATTTAGGAGTCTCTGAATGTGAGCTACAATCACCTTGTCCTTTTTCCCAAACCTTTTGAGCATTATCTCTTTAGCTGTTTCATAATTGGCCTGGGTGAGGGCCAAGCCCTGCAGGCACGCCCTGGCTTCACTACGCAGTAGTGACTGCAGGTATGAGAATTTATTCACGGCACACAGATCATTCCTGCTATCGATCAAGGCCACAAACTTGTCCCAAAAAGATTGGAATTCAATTATGTCGCCTGCAAACACCGGCAACTGCAGCTTCGGGAGATGCACTGGCTTGTTGGTGGCCAAGCTGCCTTCACTCACACTGGCATTAATTTCCAGAAAATTATCACCTGATACGGATGCTGTTGGCGTTGGAATAGATGATTTATTCACTATTTTGATGCGAGTGAGACATTCCTTCGCCTTTATCAGCACCTCTGTTTGTTTGGCTATGTAGTCACCAGCCACGTCTACCTCGGCCTCGATCTCATCTTCAGTTTCTAAGTTCAGTTCGTACTCACTTTGTTTCAGATCGTATACTTTCAGTTTCTCCTCTAGATCTTTGCTCGAAAACTCACATTGTTCATGTGTAATATTTGTTTCCTCCAGCTCCAACAGTTTATTAAGATTCTTCGCCGACCGGGTAAGGCAGGCCTTGGCTTGAGCCCTAGCCTTTTTCACGTCACTCATTTCTTTTTTCATTCAACTAACACTAAATTCTAGATCCAGGCAGTGATCGCGGGTTTCGGCACCATGAAGTAAATATCTAGATTAAACTGTTCCCTTGACACACACCTAGATCCAAAACAAGTCAACAAGTCACCTTTAAAATCTTTTATTTTCCAGTTTTATTTGATTCAACAACCTGGGCGTGCCCGTTCCCCATTCTCCTTCGTTCTTCCTCCGTTCAAAAAAACGTAGCCCACAATCCCCTATTTTTTAAATCAACCAAAACATGCCAGTTGGCCTTTGCAAACAATGCCAAATTCTAATTACCGGTTATGCCAAATTCTCAACATTTCCTTTAAATAAAGCATCTACCGATAGTCATTCCAAATCTTCTCTTAAACAGTCGTTGATGGGTAACATTGTCGCGCTTATAATAAAAACAAACATTACGCCCTTTTAAAGCAGCAATTAGAATGACAGTATGAAAAAAATGATTGTATTGCAGGGCATTTTGTGAAACAATAATATATCAGGGATGAAGGTGAGAGAAAGTACATTTTTTTTTTTTTTTTTTGGGCTCAGATTCAAATGCAATGCATTCATTTCGTGCATGACTCAGTGATTGGAGATCACTTAATAGGTCTGGTATATTTTTTAAAATTTACGGAAATTTGAAAAAAAAACCAAAAAAAAACAGCAACAAAAAAACCTACTTTAAGAAGGTATCCATAATAAACATGTAGAGAAGCCTAGTTCAAAGTGGCTGGTTAAATGAATAAATAGATAAGTATGAAGTACGTATGACCTGATAATAGTCCAGCAAATAAATACATGGCTGTCTATAAGGACTATTCTGAGGATCGGACCCAATTGCAGTCTTTTATCTCCCAGAATTGTCAGTTGCTGAATTCTATGTTGTCGGCTGTTCTCGAACCATTTTGGTCTTTTCATTATCAGCTGACAGTTTTTACAATTCATTTTCAACAGCAAAAAAAAAAAAAAAAAACTGAGTGGATGCTTCATTTACAAATTATTACGAGTGCATGAAAAGCAGCTATAATTAAATAATAACGATATAATGTATAAACATCTCAACAAATACAAAGGCAAGTAAGATAAAAACAAAGAAGAAAGAAAACGAGATAAAAATAAGGATAAATAAATAAATAAATAGGTTATTATCAGCCAGATGCGACACGACAATCAATTATTGTACTAGATGGTAATAATATATTGCCAATAACAGAATAATAATAATAGCAGTATACGGCCGTATACCAATTTTACTTTACTTCATGCACTTTGGAATGTTCTAGTTTTTGCATTTTCATCTTTTCGTCATTGCCCTTTTTTTTTTTTTTTTCTTTTTTTTAAAGTTTATTTGTTTTCATTTTACTCTTACTTCATTTACACATTCTCCACACTTTTCAATCATCCATTCATTCTCTGATTATTTATTCGGGTATACCTTCAGATATTTTTCCCTTACCTGTATTTCTGTCTCAAATGCAAATTTAAGATTCATTGATTTGCCATATTTTATTTTACCTATACACATTTTAGCAACTAATAGTACAAAGTTAATATCATCAATAATATTTTGATTTACAGTATACTCCAAGTCCCCACGTATTATTCCAAAAAGTGCAATTTTCTCATTTATTTCAATTCTTTTACCGGTTTTATTCAAAATATACTGGGCCACATAAGGCCAATAGTCTTTCAATTTACTGCAATAGAAAAAGAAATGTTCTATAAAATCAGGCGTCTTACAGTGCTCGCATTTATTACTTTCCTTTATTTTCATTTTATGTAAGAGAATATTGGTTGGGTAAATATTGTGTAGGATTTTAAAATGTAAGAGCCTCAATCTTGTTTCTTTGCAGGCTCTAAACCCGCTTTCAAAATAAGGATATATATCGACATTGTATTTTCGTTTCCAGAAACCCAAGCTACAGATCGTGGCGTTTTTGTTATTTATTAGTTTCTCTCTAATTTCTTTATTCGTTAGTTTAAAGATATCTTTTACATTTTCATCTGTCTCATCTTCTATATTATGCAGAGGAGGTCTGTCCTCCGTTCTGGTTTGTACAAAAATTTCCTTCCATTCTTTTTTAACAGCATTTGTAACTGCCCAATAATCAAAATGGATACCAGGGTAATGTCCGATTATCCCAGCAATGTCTTGCAGGGTTTTCCATTTATTTACACTAAACATTTGATACAGATATTTAATTCCCCCTCTGACCCATTTTTCTATCCACAGTGGCTTATTTCTATATCTAATATTATTGTTGTTGAATAGCGGTTGCCGGCCTAGCCTATTTGGAGCAGTATCGTTTTCATTTTCCTTATCCCTTTTTTCTAAATCTAGCCATGTTTTAATTACATTCTGCCAAAAAATCGAGTTTATTGTACCAACTTGTTTTACTTCTCTCGCTTTAATATCTGACGTGGTTAAGTAAGGCAAGCTTACCAGCTTTTTGCAAAAATGACTGGCTAATTTTACTCCTGTTTTTAGATGTGGCTTTTGTAAGCATATCTCTTTAAACCATTTTATGAGAAAGACATTTTGCTGATCCTTTATACTGATTACTCCTAAACCTCCCTCGTTTGGTTCTCTGCATAAAGTGTTCCGTTTGATTTTTTCAAAAGCTCTTTTATTTGAATACTTTTTTTGCCACAAAAACTTGAATATGATTCGATCTATTTCAGCCAGAGTTTCCTGGGGTAGGGATAGGGCCTGAATAACATAGTTTAGTTTTGATAGTAAAAAAGTTTTTGCTATTATACTCTTTCCATATATCGACAGATTTCTTTTGGACCATCTAGGAATCAGATTTTTAATGCTGTTTATTTTTTCCATCCAATTTTGTGAAATATTAGATGCCTCGACCGTAGCATTGAAGTATATCCCAAGTATTTTTATGTTACCTCCCTTTTCTACCCACGTTATTCCTTCCCCTCTTTCCTCCCTTTGTTTATTACTTCCCACCCACATTCCCACTGATTTATTTCTATTAAGCTTTAGCCCCGAGATGTCTGAAAACTGCTCAATAATTTTCAATGCGTTGGATAGATCTGTTTTATCTTTTATCAGTAGCGTCATGTCATCTGCGTACTGCAAAAGTTTAAGCGTATCTGTTACCACTCCTTCACTCATAATTCCCTTTATCTCTTCATTATACCTAAGTTTTATCGCTAGTATTTCTACCACTAAGATAAAAAGTAGAGGACTAACACAACATCCCTGCCGAACACCTCGCTCTACCTTAAACCATTTAGATAGCCACCCACCATTCTTTACTGAGCTCTGCGTGTTTGTTAAAATCGTTTGTATGTTATGAATGAATTTTGGACCAAAATTAAATCTTTCAAGGGCTACCAATATTGTTTCCTTATCCACCGTATCGAAGGCTTTTTGGTAGTCCAATGATACAATCAAACCTGCCATGTCCTCTTTATTTACGTAATCTATGACGTCATCCATTATTCTAATATGTGACGTAATTGTTCTCTCTTTAACAAATCCACTTTGATTTTCATGTACGATACTTTTTATAACTTTTTGCAACCTCAAAGCCAAAACCTTTGTAAAGATTTTATAGTCAACATTTGTTAGTGTTATTGGTCGCCAATTGTTTAGATCTTCCCTATTGCTGTTGTTGCCTTTGTGTATCATAGTGATTATACCGCGTCTCTGACTAACTGACAATTCTCCCTGCTTTATCGATTCTATATAACTATCATATAACGGTTTTTTTAAGAGCCGCCAAAACACCTTATAAAAGCAAGCCGTAAGCCCATCGGATCCGGGAGCTGAGTCATTATTAAGTCCTTTCAATGCTTTTCCCATTTCCTCCACGCTAATGTTCTGATCACACATTTCCTTGTCTTCCTCAGCTAATCTGTCATACACTAAACCATCTAGGAAGGTGTCTAATTTATCGCCCACCGTCGTCACCGATGCTTCTTTAGTGTAGAGATTTTCATAATATTTTTGTGCTTCCCGAAGAATATTTAACGGTTCCTTTGTTATTTCACCATCCCCATTTTTAACTTGTTTTATTGTATTACATATTCCCCTGGCCTTTTCCAGATTTAAAAAGAATTTGGTGTTTTTTTCTCCCTCTTCGGTCCATTTCACTCTGGATCTTATTATTGCTCCTTTCGTTTTTGCTAATAGTTCAATTTCTAATTGTTTTTTCATATTTTCGTATTTCTCCTGCAGTTTTCTTTCACCCGGGAACTGAGCAATAAGCTTGGAGATGGCATTTATCTCTGCTTCCATTTTATCTCTTCTGTGATTTTTTATAGGATTGCTCTTACTGTATTGCATACATTCTGTCTGAATTGCTGCTTTCAGCAGTTCCCATATTGTTCTGTGATCCAGATCGTTCTTTTCCTCATCTGCTATGAAACTGGATATAAATGCATTCATATGGTTTATAAAATCGACATTATTAATGTATGACGCGTTGAATTGCCACCTGGAGGGGCCTCTCGGGAAGTTATGTTCTAAAATTTCTACGATAACGGCACGATGGTCTGTGGACGGAAAATGTTTAATTTCCACATTTGTTATACATGATACTAATTCTTTATCGCAAAAAATGTAATCTAGTCTTCTAGCCACAAAGGGTTCTTTCCTACACCATGTGAATTCTTTTGTTTCTTTATTTAAACCTCTCCAACAATCATATAAATCCCACATTTCCACAAAATTTGAGAATAATTCCACTTCTTTCTTTCCGTGTGGTGCGCCCGAAATTATATCTAAATCGTTGTTTACAATCATATTAAAATCTCCACATACTATAACACTGCTCTGGCCTATCTCACTGACAATATTACTTAGGTCCTCTATAAAGCCCTCACGCTGCTGCGGCTGTGCTGGACCGTAACAATTTAATACCGTGTATAATTTATTATGCCTTTCAAATTCAATTCCGATACATCGTGTATCAAAAGGCAGAAATTTTAATTTATCAATAATAAATGTTCTATTCACTAGAATGATTTGGCCTTTACTCCTACTAGTACTTGGATAGAAGAAGAATTCACCCGTCCATTCTCTCATCCATTCAATAGCTTTCGCTTCAGTAACATACGTTTCTTGTAGACATATTATATCGTATTGATAAAATGTTTTAAATAAAAGTCTGCGTTTTAATTGCCTATGAAGGCCCCGACAATTAAGGGAGACAATCTTCATAGACAATGACTAGTAGATACAGATAAAGGGAGAGAGAGAGAGAGAGAGAGAGAGAGAGAGAGAGAGAAAGAGAGAAAGACGACAAAGTCCGCTAGGTCCGAGAGGCAAAGTCCGTGAACAGGCCAAGTCCGTTAATCAAGAGACACCACAAAGACGAGTAGACTACGTCTCGCCTGCCTGCTCAAACCAGTCAATGTTTTTGTTCAGTGTGTTTTCACTCGTGTGTTCTTCCCCCGCCCTAACATTTTTCCCCCCGCTCTCCCGCTCACTCGCTCCACCATTCTCTCTATCGCTGCGTATTTTCTCAGCCTTTTTTCTCTTATCACCTCCTCTCTCCAAGCTTGAGGTTCGCTGTCGTTTACTGTGGCCTTCTGCCGACCGCGGTCTTCTCGCTCCTCCCCGAAAGAGGTCGAGTGTACTCTGTTTTTTTGTGAGCATTGTTCTTGCTCGCTCAATAGCCTTGTCATGAGATGACATGCCTATCTTCTCATTCTCAGGCTCGACCTCTGTGTCATTTTGTTTTGTTTTGTTTTCGTCCTCTGAGTTGTCTTTCTGCGTTCTTTCCATCTCCCCCTCCCCTTGTGTCAAACCTGTTGCTTTTGTCTTCACTACCTCTCGCTCCTGCTCCCTATAGTACAAAAAAGCCAGGAATTGAGTGCCTACTTTAGCTGTCTTAGGAAGCGAAGATGCAGGCAGGTCTATATAGACAAACCTCCTGCCAGTCCTAAATCGCGTCAGTCCGCCTAGCTCATCTCTATAGTTCTCATCTTTCCTCCCCGACCTTGCGGTTACCCCCAGCTTTTTAAGAGTACACTCGATTTCGCTATTTGAGACCGATATTGGCACATTGCCAATGATCAGTTTTGTGGTCGCCCTTTCTCCTCCACCCGCTACAATAAAAGGGTTCTTGTCAAGGACGGTAATAGATTGCCCCCTTAATTCGATCCCTTCAATTATGAGTGTTCTCCTTGCGTCTAAGGATAAAGGGTAGATTCTCCAGAGTCCAGAGATCTTCTGGGCTCCGTGAATCAAACCCTCCCCGCTGATTACCTCGCAAGCTTTACATATTTCTAGACCCCCTATAGGTTTACTGGAGTCCGGGGCGAAAGCCTAGTCCAGGATAAAACAAGCCGGAACAACTCGTGCGGACGCCATGTTTGAGCCTAGGAGCCGGGTTTCACACACGAACGGGTTTACTGAATGCAGAGGAAAGGAAGAAAAGCAAAAACTTACCTTACGACTCACAAAATCTTACCGCTTACTATTGTGATCCACACAAACAAGAATATTTCACCACCACGCTACACAACTGCTACCCAGCCACTTATGATAAGCGGAGAGAGAGTTAGACACGACCGACGTCGATCTGCCATTCACCGGAAGTCAGAAAGTACATTCTTATTCATTTAAACTTAAGGTATAGATTGGTAAAGTACATTCTCATTCGTGGACTAAGATAAATATTGATTGTTGAAGTGCATTCTTATTCAACAACCGAGTTATATATAGTGCATTCTCATTAATTAACTAAGTTATAGATTGGCAAAGTACATTCTCATTCATTGACTAACATATAGTTTGGTACCTGCGTTACAGATTGATAAAGTACATTCTCAGTTCATTTAACTAAGATATTATATAGATTGATAGAGTGTAACAAATCCCAGACTGGGAGATGTACTTATTATGACAGGACAACAATCACGAACGAACAAGTATAACACTTAACAGAACAACCAAACAGACTCACACATTTATTATACATAAAAATAAAGACATACGTGCATTACATTATTCAATTCAAATACCATTCAATGGTCAGTATCCCTGACATTCATGCTTCTGCGGGTCCACAACCCGATAATACTTTCTAAAATATGCTCTGGCCTCAGCCTCACATCTATATATATATTACTTGCTGGCCCCTCTTGTTGGCTCCTGCTCAACCTAATCTCCGTATCTCAATCTCCCCCCGAGGTCTTAACAGCACATTAATATTTCAATAGCACATTATATTCTCAATGGCACATTAACATCGTAATAGCACATTAACATTTGAATAGCCATAAGGACAATAACAACGTCCCTGTCTGTGGCCAGACTGCCACGACTCATGTGCTCCCGCTGTATTGCACGACAGCCTCACTCAGGCGGCCTGTGGGTAGCCTTCTGCTCAACCCCGACACAAGTCCGCTCACCGCGGGTGGCTTCTCTGCCCGACCCCGGCACCAGTCATCACTGGAAAACACACAATCTCCCGACTGCCTCTGATCTCACGTCTGTCCCCTTGGGCTTCTTAACTTGCAGTGATCCGACTATTCAGATTTTGCCTCTACTACGCCTCAACTTCACTCACAACATGCACGCTTCAACGTTAACTAACAGAAGTCAATATAGGTGAGCAGCCTCACAATCCCATGAGTCAATCCTACACTTCCATGCCCCCGTAATCCTTGAATCTCGCTCACTCCACTCGTGACATAGAGTACGTTCTCAATTCATTAACTAAGTTATAGATTGGTAAAGTACATTCTCATTCAATAGCTAAGTTATAGATTGGTAAAGAACTTCAGTAACTTAGTAAAAGGTTGGTAAAGTATATTCTTACTGAATAACTGAACTGTAGATTCGGTTCAGCAAATGGAGTACACAGCACGCCTGTTTCGGATTTGTTGTTTAATCAAAATTAATGTTATCACTATATGGTACGATAAATAAGATAGGAAAACGTTCAGGTCTGTCTTAGAGAGGCAGTAGAAAGCTAGATCGGATCTAGTTTCTGTTACTGTTGCAGTTCACAGCTGAACACCAATGACATTGTGAAATTCTAGATTTTTCGGTTATATTGCTACAGTAAGCACGTTGTACACAAATTGCAATGAAAACACTATGGCATCCCTCTACTTGGCTACACTTTTACTGCGCTTGCTCGGCCGCTCCCGTTGATATCCGATGTCGCATTCGGAGGCAAGTGAAACGTCTTGTTATTTCTACAATCTTTGGCCTCTCTCTCTCTCTGTCTCTCTGTCTGTCTGTCTCTCTCTCTCTCTCTTGTGAATATGACCAAAGAAAAATTATAGTATTAAAATTCCAGATTCTAGTGCAGGTTCAACTTTACTTATTAGTTGTCACCCATGAGCCGTGCATGCCCCTTCTATGTTGTTGTTTTTTTTATGGGGGGGGGGGGGGAGAGGAGCATATTCTAATTTTGTGACACTTTCTGCTGCGACCCCACAGGTCTTCTGTGTTTTGCAATTTGAGCCTGCTTTCATAGCAACTGGAAGAGATGTTATTGTGTGTAATGAATGAGAAACTGGGCTTGTCAGGAGGCCTACATAATGAAGTGGATTTGTTGCCGTTTAGTGCGACTAAATACTATAATTTTTTTAATATGGATCTGCTTATTTGGATATAGAATGATAACAGGGAGAAGAATGGAGGTAAAAATACGTGTTTCTGGGATGATAAAAAAAAAAAATAAAGCCTTTCTCACACAAGACAGAAATGCACAGTGATAACACTGTTAATTTTTATGCCCTGGTGTATAGTTGTAAGCCCCCAGCCAGCCGCTACTCACACGACATGTCTCAACACTTCATGTATGGAGACAAGACCAAGTTCCATGACTATCACACTGAAGGAATGGTCGCGTTTACGAAAATTCAATAAACTACTTACCAAAATCCTCAAACTACCTTAGATAAGTGCAAGATAAGATGTGGTTTGTGTGCACTGAAACGTGACAGAATGATTTTTCCGTGGTGTAGTTTTAATGCTTGGTTGGTACTGTGTGTGCATGTTTGTGGAATGGTCGACTTTACTGAAGTTGAATGAGCTAACCGTAACCGGCAAACTATGAGCTAGATCTGTACAGGATAATAAAGAATGAGCACGGTGAAACGTAGAGGAATGATTTCTCTTTGCTCTTTTAGTGTTATTTTGTGCATTTCGCTGGTACTTTGTGTACAGTGGTACTTACTTCTAATTTTGGTGACTACCATAGAAAGCAACTTTTGAAATGGCATCATGAACACCGAACTGTAACCACTGTAGCTGTCTGTAAAGTGAAGCAAAGAATCAATTACGTTACTATATAATCATTGTTTCATTCTTTCTCACTCAGCCAGAAGTGGCTACAACACTGATTATTTTTATTTGGTTGTGGGAGCATCAGGGGGATATGCTGCTTGGCTAAACAGAAATGCTTATCTGGAAACACACTATTTTGCATGACGACTACATGAAGATATGCTTTTTGACACAGTGACATTATTTCAGCACAACGCCTTTGTAGAGTAGTTGCGTTGATTAACACGTCTGCCTGGAAAACGGAGGTCTTGGGTTTATATATCTTCAAATATTAAACGAATTTATGTAAAATTCATCATAGCTCTCTTGAATCGGGATAAGTGCATTGTTTGATAGATCTTACATTGTTTACATTACATATGTACAGTTCCTTCTATGATTGCTTTTGAATTGAGATGAACTGTATTGTGTGTGTGTTTCTACTTGAGTAGCTGGTCTGATGAATTTGTTTGCCAGGAGAACGGAGGTCTTGGGTCGAAATATCTTCAAATATACGTATTTTTGTAAATTTATCATAGCTCTCTCGAATCCGTATCGTTGTACTGTTTGTACTCAGAACATATATTTTATAATATTTATAGAATAATTTTGCAGCAAATAAATATTGTAATATAACTGTATTAAATGTTTATTCATAGTGAAATACTGTGAAGGGTGCCAAGCCATTAACCTAGGTCGTCTTGGTGTTCACAACAAATAGGTAATCCAAGCAGCCTCGCTAAAGGAGCGAAATCCCGTTTTTGGCATGGCGTCTTGCTGCTCACGACAAGTACGTTTCAAGTTATGACTATAAATTACAACGACACACCCAGTTAGGGCAAAATGTAATTGTTGTTTTTTTTTTAGCTGCAAAATAGAGATGCACAAAAGTCTTCACAGTATCTAGCGGTAGGCGGGACTGATCTATCACTCAGTGATTCGATTTGTCACCATTTTGATGACATCCAATCCATCGCCCGCTGGGTCGGCTGATTTCAGTAATGCGCTCCGCAATTAGCTAAGTTAAAAAGCCATGGAGTAAAACCATGAGAATATTACAGTGTTATGAAAACGACAAAGGTAATCTCTAAATTTGTGTACAATAATGGGACCTAATCAAGCAAACTGTAATTCTACACTATTACCAAGACCACATTTCGTTTACTGTCCAGGGAAAATAATAACCAAGGAATTACAGCGCTGTTACTGAGAATCATACAAGCATTCTTTTTCACCACGTTTACAGTCACATGATATAACTGAGAAGATATAACTTTGTTACCACGACAAAAAGACAACAACGTCTATAGCCATAGCGTTCTTGTCTACAGCCCATCTCGTTTACAATTATGGGACATAACTAAGAAATAATTACACCATTACCAAACATTAAGGCTTATCTCCCATTTTATTATACCATCATGGGACGTAACAAAAAACAACAACAAAAAACACTATTATTATGACATGGCTGTTGAATGATGGAAAATGAGTAAAATGTTTACTTATTGGACTTGAGTAACCGTGGGTATCTGGTATACCATGTACTATCTCGGGGAATGACATCCCCATGGAAATTGAAATAATGGTTACGTTGTTTTAAAGATATTACCAGATCTATCTTCGGTATGACGGTAATTGATTTAATAAAACGATTGTGACACTGTTACCACATTTAAAGAGGAAAAAATTTGCTGGAGGTTTCCTACCACGAATTACATGTACTTACAATTACAAAGTAAGCGACCTCCAGCAATGTCTCGGGTGAGAACTGAACAGTGAAGAAAACTCGGCATTTTCTCTATTCGGATTTACATACAATGCCGTTGTTTACATCTGTCACGCTTACGCCACCCATTAGGTGGCCTTGCCAAGCCCGTGCCACGCGAACCCCCCCCCCCCACCGCCCCCAGCTGTCTCATTTTATCATTTCTAGTTTTAGTGATGATAGTGATAGACATAAAGGGAAAAAAAACAAGCAACGTGTATCGTGAAATTCAAGTATCGTGTCGTATTGGTGGCAGTATAAAGGAAACATTGTGCCCTTGTAAAAGTTAATTTAAATCATTCACGCTTGAACTAGTCCCTTTGATGCGCCGGTCAGAGCAATAACAAAAGCAATTCCATAACAATCATTAATGAGCAATCCAATAACATGTTTGTAATAATAAGTGTGAGTGTATTATTATCATAATACAGCAATCAGTTTGTAAGTTATGAATATGTCGACACAGACAATAACCTTGTGCAAGCGTGTATGCTGACAACAACAACAATAGTAGTAGGTTACCTATATCAAATGACATCAAAGTCCTGTCACAGAGACAATGAAATGTATCAAGATTTCAGACCGATCATAACTCAGTATCCGCAAGGCTCATGAACATGTCGAAATGAATCACAGATTGAAATCACAATATTGGCAAGTCAAAACTCTTAAAATATGCACTGGAACATGAATCCCTCCGAAAGAGCTGAAGGATTCGCCTTGTGAGTTGTAAAAATAGGCAGGTCCACCATGTTGTGTACTGTTATTTGCTGTGACTGAAATATGTCATTATTTGGGTGCTGTACACTCGATGGCAGTGGGAGGACAAACGCACACAGGAAGTCACACATTATTTCGTTCTAAACAAACTGGTTTTACTTGCATAATATGTGAGTGTACATGAGAAAACCCACAATATGTCGAAAACATGACATTTTGAGTTCTGTACATATAATAAAAGACAAGACATTCCTGATAAATTGAAGTCAGTGACACCCCTAAAACAAGATTTTGAGAAAACGGCATTTAATCCTAAAAGTGGCAATAGCTAATTGACCCATTAATATTGGAATGATTGCTGTTAGGAGACCGTAGTCTAATAACTAAGCCGGTATAGA
The DNA here is from genome assembly GCA_963931925.1 of Onchidella celtica. Classification (NCBI taxonomy): domain Eukaryota; kingdom Metazoa; phylum Mollusca; class Gastropoda; order Systellommatophora; family Onchidiidae; genus Onchidella; species Onchidella celtica. The sequence continues at coordinate 21,953,747 of OZ007570.1, read as the reverse complement.
GATCATAGTGAGTCAAAATAGCATTTCACATAAACGAAAAGCTTCTTTTATATGTGAGTGTGCATGAGAAAACCCACAATAAGGCGGCAGAGCTGGTTTTGAGAAAAACGGCTTTGAAGTGAAAATATGGGTACGACACAAACTTCCAACTTGGCTGTTGTTTAGGGGACCGTGGCATGTTACAGGGTAAACTGTAGATGAGCAGTGAACACTACTCACTATGATCTCTATAACGGCTTAGTTATTAGACTATGGTCTCCTAACATCAATCACTCCAATATTACTTGGTCAATTAGCTATTGCCACTTATAGGATTAAATGCCTTTTTCTCAAAATCTTGTTTTAGGGGGGTCACTGACTTCAATTTATCAGAAAAGTCTTGTCTTTTATTATATTTACAGAACTCAAAATCTCATGTTGCCGACTTATTGCGGCTTTTCTCATGCACACTCACATATCTTACTAACAGCTCCAACTCCTTACCTTTCCACAAAATCGATCTTGATAGAAGTTACAATGATCTTAAGCCTACGTTAGCTAGGTCCCGTCTGACTTGTTTCCCCAGTGTCCTAAACTTTAAAGCTCTTGCTTAATTGTTTACAACTTAGAGGATAGTCTCGTGGGATGGCAGTACCATGATACTGAAAAAATATTGTAAAGCTCAATCTCAGGTAGTGAGAGAAATGCGATAACAACTGACCAGCTCTGTCTCTAAGCTAAGTAACAAATTTATGGTGACCAGTGACATTCCTGTTTATTGATAGTAACTGAGAAACACATTTCCTGATACAACTGGAGTAATCGTACCCCGTGTAAGCTGTGCTACCTGGTGATCGTGAATATTTTTACAACTCTAAGAAGCACTGGCTGGTATATGTAGAATATGATGCACTTCCGGTCGAGGAGACGCACGCTTGTTCTGAGAGCTCCTTATTTACACCCCCTTTTTGATGAATTTACCAAATTTTTAATACTTATACCATACCAACAGTGTTTTCACTGTATTTTATATGAACTGGAAGTGAAAGTGAAAGTGATTTGATTAAATTTTTAATCTCTTAGTACCAGATTTGTGATTATAGCTGGAAGGTAAGGGTGGATTGAAAAATTTCCAAAATGGCGACTGCTTGTGCCGATGGGAAGTCCACATCTTGTGTCATTATCGAGAGGGAGACAGTGAGATTTCTCCTCCTAATGTTGATAGGATTATTCATTGTTTTAGTATATAGATCAGAATTGTATTCACTTGGATGTAGATGGAATATTAGATCTAGATCTAAACATGATTCTAATTATAACAACTGGAAATTTAGTGTTGTCAACTCGCCTAAATTCATGACCTCATTAATAAACACATGGTCTGTCCTCGGACAGAAAAGGAGAAATAGATCTAGAACCAGTTCGAAATTTAAGTTAACTAGTCCTTCAAATAAAATGAATATCTCTTTAGTAATGTTTTTACTACTGTCATTGTCGGGTGACGTAGAGCTCAACCCTGGACCCCAGACCAGATTCCCCCCTTGCCCCATTTGCCTTAAAAAATGTACCTGGAAAACGAGGGCCATTGCATGTGATAGTTGTGACTGCTGGTAGCACATCGACTGTATGGGAATAAACTCAGTAATGTATGAAGCACTGGGGAACAGCAGTGCCGCATGGGAATGTGTCCAGTGTGGCATGCCAAATTTTAGTTCCAGCTTGTTCACTGATTTTCAATTAAACTTAGATCTAGATAGAAGTAGATCAAGATCCCACAATAGTTTTGATATCTTACAACATTTGTATATGAATATGAATAAAAGTAACACTGAAATACCAATTTTTGAACCAAAATGTTCGTCAACTCCACACCCCAAATCCAAGAAAAAAGAGCCAGCCAAAGAGAAAACTATGTTTAGAACCCAGGTTATAAATTTTCAGAGCATTTGGAACAAGAAAGAAGAACTGAGCTCATTCTTGAATGAAACTAAATCTGATGTAATCATCGGAACAGAAACATGGCTAAATGAAAATATAAAAACCAGTGAAATTTCAATCAGCGATGATTACGAAATCTACAGAAATGATAGGAAGAAGAGAAGGGGAGGTGGGGTCTTGATAGCAGTGAAGAAAAATTTAGTTAGTGAAAAAATACCTAGTGAGGAAGCAGCAGAAACTGTCTTCTGTAAGATTAGCGTGAAGGGTAAACCTCCTCTCGTCGTGGGTGCAGTCTATCGACCCCCTAGTAGTGACCTGGAAACTAGTAAGAACATCTGTGATGAACTTCTCAGTGCCTACCAAAAGAACAAAAAGGCTACCATCTGGATAGGAGGAGATTTCAATTTACCTGACATAAACTGGGAAGAAGGAAACGTGAAGAATTGCCAAAACTTAAGAGAAATAAATGACTTATTTTTAGGTAGCATTGCGGACATGGGCCTAGAGCAAGCAGTAAAAGAAACCACTCGAGGAGATGCACTGTTAGACCTATTCTTTACTAATTTCCCTAACCTTACAAGAGAGCTCAAAATTCTCCCTGGCCTAGGGGACCATGACATAGTTCAAATCGATTCAGAACTGAAACCCTTTACAAAAAGACCTATTAGGCGACAGATTTACCTATGGAATCAGACAGACGAAAATATACTGAAAAGAGAGGCAGCAACTTTTGGCAGTTTTTTCATGAAATACCACTCTTCAAAAACGGACGTAAACAAACTTTGGGACTGTATCAAGTTAAACCTGAATACGATCATGGAAAATGTTACAACAAAAATGTCATCCACGAAAATTCATTAACCCTGGATAAATACTTTAACGAAACGATTAGTCCGGAAAAAATATAAATGGTTAAAAAAAATGAAACAGTGCAACTCCGAACGAGTAAAAAAAAAATATCTAGAAATCAAAAGATTGACCCAGAAAGAATGCCGGAAAGCTCATAATAATTATGTCCATGACATGATAAGTGATACAAGTGATAACAGCAAAAAACTATGGAGATATGTGAAAAGTAAAAACAAAGAAAACTTTGGAGTAGCGGCACTGAACGATGAGAGAGGACACCCACAGCAAGATGCCCAAAAAAGAGCCAATATTTTAAATACTCAATTTTGTAAGGTCTTTTCTGACCCAGGGGGTGTCTACCCGGGAGAGCTGAGTGGTGCCAAACTGCCGGATATGGATGAAATATTTGTTACAGAAAATGGAGTACTGAAACTTTTGGAAAACCTTAATGAAAATAAAGCTACAGGGCCTGATGGAATTACCGCCAAATTACTGAAACGTTGTGCCAAGGAAATTGGCCCCGTTTACACTTTGCTGTTTAGAGCTTCAATCGAACAAGGAAAAATACCGGAAGACTGGAAAAAAGCAAATGTTGTACCCATTTTTAAGAAAGGAAATAAGGCTAGTCCTGAAAATTATAGACCAGTCTCCCTGACATCAATATCTTGTAAGCTTTTAGAGCATATTTTGCACACCAGCATCATGAAGCATCTCGAGAGACACTCGGTTTTAACACATGTGCAGCATGGTTTTAGAAAATACAGGTCGTGTGAGCCAGCTGATCACAACTTGCAACGATCTTGTTAATAACTTGAATAATACCAGGCAGACGGACACCATTTTAATAGATTTCAGTAAGGCCTTCGATAAAGTGCACCATGCTAGCCTTTTGACTAAACTAAACCATTATGGAGTTAGAAACAGTACTTTGAAGTGGATTAAGTCTTTTTTAGAAAACAGAACACAAATAGTAGTCGTTGACGGAAAGTCATCCAATCCTGCACCTGTTCTCTCGGGAGTACCTCAGGGTACTGTAATGGACCCCTTGCTATTTTTAGTTTACATTGACGATATGCCGAGTAAGATCTCTCCAGGCACTAAATTACGACTGTTCGCCGATGATAGCCTCCTCTATAGATCAATAAATTCAAAAGAAGATACGGAAATTTTACAGAAAGATTTGGACAGTCTACAAGAATGGGAGAGGGACTGGCGTATGGAATTCCACCCCAATAAATGCCAAGTCCTGAGAATTTCAAATAAACATCGCAACATCACCTCGGACTACTTTATACATGGCGAGAAATTGAGTGAAACAGATGAGGCTAAATATTTAGGAATTACATTAGACAGAAAACTTACATGGAACCAACATATTAATAGCACATGCAACAAAGCAAACAGTATACTAGCATTTCTGAAAAGGAACATCTCTAACTGTGATGGGAAAGTAAAAGAAAAATGCTATAACACCTTCGTGAGGCCCTCCCTAGAGTATGGATGCAGTGTCTGGGACCCCCACTGTCGAATAAACATAGAACAACTGGAAAGGGTCCAGAGGAGAGCTGCTCGCTTTGTGACAAATGATTATGCTAGAAGCAGTAGTGTCAATACAATGATGAGAGACCTCGAGTGGACACCACTAGAAGAAAGAAGAGCAAAAAACAAAGTAAAACTATTTTATAAGGGCAGGGAAGGAAATACCGATATCCCACTGAACCACCCCAGCATTAACACCAGAGGCAACAGAAAGAATAACATAAAATATAAGCCATCTTTACTCTTTTTACCCTAGTGTCATCAGGATGTGGAACAACCTCCCGGCAGAAGTCCAAAAAATATCGTCTGCAACGGCTTTTGGCAATGAATTGAAGAACATAATTATCCGTTGCAGCTACCATTGTATTTAAAGTGTGGGTCTATTTCTGTGCACAATCTAGGTACCAGGAGATATTTTTAACCAGAGATATACATATACAAAGAAATTACACAACGATATATTTTAAATGGTCTTAATATATGCTGTTTTAGCCTGTTTTAGCCTCAGAGCAGGGGCGTCGAGTCGCACATAGTGCAGTTGAGGAATCGTCAGATTATATAGACGAGTCAACTACATGGGAAGAAGAAGAAGAAGAATAACGTATGGTAAAACAAAAGAAAAAAAAGAGGGAGAAAGAAAAAAGGTTTTATGTTACAAAGCCCCGAGTAAGAAACAATTATATTTTTTTTTGTAGTTTCTGAACAAATCTTTCTGTAATTTTTCCTAGCTTTATGACCTCTCGAGAAAAAATTGTGAAGGGCGGATTTTTAAACACCCATCATCATCACTGGCTTTACTCAAATTATTTCAAAAACTTCCATCTTCCTCTAGGCGTGAAGGTGGGGCATTGGTAGAATAGCCCGGGGCCTCTCTTCATCTAAATCCGGCACTGATGATGGTATTGATTATTTGCATACTACATACTAGGTAGTGATGTGGCCTGATTAGCGATTTGCGACCTTTCAAAATGTGATAATCAAACGCTATTTTTCCACTTCAAACTAATGAAAACCGAAGCACTAGAATAGTGGTTTTCAACCTTTTTTCAGGCAGTCGACCCCCCTTAGGCTTTAAGTATTCTGACACCACCCCCGTGCTCCTCCCCCCCCCCCCCCCCAGTCTCTACCAGAACCCAACAGATACATTTCACAAGAAGACAGATTACAAGCAAATTATGATGTTAAGTTTTTCAAAGCCTTTTTAATAACAATGATCGTTCATTATAAATAAAACAGAAAGCCTTCTTTATCAAATTAATGCTCTTTTAAAAAAAAAAATTGGGGGGGGGGGGCTTTTCCTTTTCTTAAAACCCATCTCCGCGTGCTGTTTAACAAGACAATGGGTGCTCTGTATTTGCCCTTAAATCACCCTCCATTCATGGTTTTTGCATAACCCGTCCATTGAGTAAGCACTTATGATTAGCATCATGATAACAATGGACACGCAGTTCAAACTTATCATTACTTTGCCTCGTGGCTTTGAAATAGTCCACTCCACTTTGACCAGTGACAATGTCCGCCACATGATTATTATCAAATCACTGAGTCCCCAGACAGGTCACTTAACATCCGTGTCATATCTTAGGCAAGTGTGTCAAGTGAGTGGATCTGGCGAAATCAGGTTTATAGTGAAATTTTTATACTTCTTTAAAAAGAATCAAAATAAAATATTTCTAAGATGATTCCAGGCAAAATGATTTAACTGAATGCAGAAAAATCGCTGATCTTTCGGTTTATACAAAAAATGTCTATTTCCATGGAATTTTTCTCAGGAATTTGGTCTTTACCTTAAGCCCGATTTTGTCAGATCCACTCACAAATGTTGAGATCCTGCAACACAGTGTTTTCATGGTAGGGGCGCGACCTACAAAGGGGTCGCCAAGAGATTTCCAGGGAGCGGAGGTAGGGGCGCAAGTCGAACAACAACAACAATAACAACAACAACAACAACAACAAAATTTGTCTCTCTTTCCTTTCCGTGTACATGATGTTTTTGTCTCTCTCTTTCTCTGTCTATCCCTAAGATGTGAAACAGACCCAGGCTGTTTTAGGCGCCAGACTGGTGTTTCACAGCCCATAATTAATTATGCATACTAATACACTACTTTGTATAAAACTGTATAAAACCTCGAGAAACAAAGATCCAAGTGATAAAGCGGATTTGACCCAGAAGGACATCACTTTGAAAATACCACATTAGCAAACAAACGGTATGTCTTTAAACAGCCCATCCTGTTAGAAAATCCCACGGCGTCTTATGATAGAACACCCACAGCTATTTCTAGGGAATTCCCCTTACTGGATGGGAAAACCGTGACCTCATCGAGATGTAAATCCGAAGCTTGTCATCTGTCATCAAGACTCGTTGTCATGAGTGTCAAAAACCACCTGTTCGCATGTGTTTTGAATGCACCAATTGCTCCACTGTCATAACACATTGCCTAGGTTATTTTTACATTTTCAGAAAGCGTGACAAAGTATCACTGCCTTGCAAAATCTTGTGACTGGCGCAAAAAAAATGTTTAGTGTCAAAATTCAGACTTGGAAGGCTCGATACAAAACTTCACGCTTTGCATCACACAAAACAAACAAATCTTATTTTATCTGGGATAATAGGCCCTACCTCAAAAATATTTTTTTAAAAATAACTTAGGTTTCACCACCATTACCAAAAAATTCCCAAATTCTGTGACCTTAACCTTGCTCTTGAGTGAGAGAAACATTGCATTTAGTACTAGTCAGTTGCTATGAGTAGCCTGAGCTTTACTCATGCCCAGTTGTTTGCCTCATCTTCTCCACTCACCACCCTATTTGATGGTTGACCTACATTCAACTAGCTGGGTTTTCCCCAAAATCTTAGTTTCGACTGTTAAGACCCCTTTCACACGGCGCGGGTCAACCCGCACCCGCACTTATGTGCGGGGCCCGCGCAAACCTAAGGCTGAGGTTTTCAATGGAGCCTTTCACACGGCGCGGGTGCGGGTCGTACGTGTTTGCGGGCGAAATGTTTGCGCGGGTTCCCCTAGGGTACCCGCACCCGCGAAGTTGAAATTGTACACCGTATGCAGGAATTTGTCCTTGGCTGCGCTTTAATCCCGTATTTTCTTTTGATTGTGACTTTTTTTTTCTGCAGAAACAGTATGGATGCAGATATTGATATAGAACTGCTAATATCATTAGTACTAGGGAGGCCAGTTATGTGGAGCAAGTTCTTTCGCCAATCAAAGGATACACTGATAATGTACATCTATGTCTCCTCTTTTGTCGCAAATACAAGATATAGGAGGAGAAACCGATCACTGTCCATATTTCACGACTGTACAGTGTAAAATAGAATAAAAAACTGGAGAGATCTAAGTGCGGGTGCGATTTTCACCCGCGCCGTGTGAAAGGGTATGCGGGTGCGGGTGGACCCCATGCAAATGTGCGTGTGAAAGGGGTCTACAGAGCGGAACAGAGAAATTACTACGTTGTGCTCACTGTACAGCTGTAGATTACCATGACAATATTTAGTGTACGTTCCCATTATACCGGCCAATTTTCATTCGCACTGACGGTCGGACATAACACAGTGTAGCCTACACAACACGCACATACATAAATATGCAGTTTTATCTCTCATGAGTCGGGAATAGCTCAGCCGGCAGTGACCCACATTACTTCTACCAAACCCATATAAAAGAAGGAAACCAAACAAACAAATAAACGAACAATTAAACCTCCTTGCGAGATGTAGACCTATAGTAATAACAACCAACGGGTCTAAGCTTCATACGAACATAATTTTATCATTGTGCCTAGTATGATTATACAAAGGTCAGCACAGTAGGCCTACAGTCCTGCTTTACACAGTAGAGCTGCACTATTTATAGAGTCTATGGTTGGTGCAGTCTTGATCGCTAAACAGTGGAAGCCCAGGACCAGCATTCCGATGTATTTAGGCATCCGGGAGCATTCCAGGGGCGTTGTATTGAAGGGTGGGTGGATAGGTGGAAAGGAACGGGGCCTTGTCAGATCTAGCTTTGACATTGTCGGAAAAAAGTGTGCGTGTTGGCTTGGGGGGGGGGGGGGAATTAATGGGGGTGGTGTGTGTGTGTGTGGGGGGGGGTGAAGGGAGGTGGGGTTTCTAAATATTACACAACCTTTAACCTTTCATGGTTGTTCACACACACACACACACACAACACCCCCCCCCCACACACATACACACAAATGTTATTCGTTCATCGAGGCCTCTTAACTTTCCAAACTTCCCAAAAATACATAATAATATAAAGATCTCGAATTGTATGCTCACAAATGAGCCAAGTTGGATTTTAAATTAAGGTTAAGATACCCCATTCGTTCTATCAAGCAAGAAACTGAAAGACTAGTGGTAACGTGAGTGGCAAAACTCGACTAAATATCATTATGAAATCCGATTTATTTGAGACACAAATTTCAAGCACGAACTGTAGATTAAAAACAAAGCTGAACTGTTTCAGTCTGGTCTTTATTACTTTCTAAATTAACTGGGAATTTTATCCTCAAGCCAAGGTCCTCAAGTTTGTTTCTAACAACCTATATGATGAACGAACCTATTGATCAAGCCTTAGTTATTTGTACGGTCCGACTCTGCCTGCCACCTGATTTCCCCGGATAGAAGCTATGAGTCATTTTCGGGAAAACCCGCTGAACTGGTGGGTTACAAAGCTTTCCGGGGAAACACGGAAACAGGCCGATACAAAAGAGCTCACTTTGAAATGGCCTCGCACTGTTTCCGAAGACCCTCGGCCAAAGAGGGTTATATTCCTCGGCGCAGCGTGGAGCAAGTTTGCAAGGCCTCCGTGATCTGCTTTCTGGTATGTTCACTACTGTTTTTCGCTCTTCATCCCATTGTTATGTTAGATTTCTGTCGTCTTTGATGAAAGCACACTAGCAGAAGATTGCTTGAATTTTCAGTCAGTCTATCTGCATAATGATGATCCATTCAGTGGCGCATTGTATTATTGATTTCAATTGTCCCGTTCGTTGTTCATATCAATTTGTTCCCGTGCTTTGCATCGTATTTTTTTTCTCTCCCCTCCCCTTCCTAAAACGTTTTGTCGGGCCTTTAATTGTGTCTATGCCTTCATTTAACCTACCTGGTTTTTCGGTAATTTCTCCTCATTTGATTTATTTCCCCCCCCCCCTTTTTTTTTTCTTTCTATAAAGCTCAGTCTCTGAAGATGTCTTCTTCATGACTAACAATTCGTTTATTGACGTGTTCTAATGATACTCTGTGTTTATACTGCTTTTCATGCCACGATTCCTTACCTAGTTTGCAATTTAATGATTTTCATGGATACTAATTATGTTTTCTAGAAGGGCGGATCTTTATATCAGTCATTTCATTCACAAAATATCAAACCACTGCCAGAATTTGAATTCTCTGTGGTATACAGAGAACTGGGTTACAATATACCTTATATCTTGACACATGTTACTTGTTTCCGAGCAACAAAACGTACGGCCGTAGATCTTATCCCCTTGCATTCCAGATTACAGTAGTGTAAACTGCGTACTCCACTATGATTTTAAAAAAAAGTCTTCTAAATCCCTGTTGCACCAAGTATCTACTCGCGTTGAATTATATTTAATCCACGAAGAAATAATTAATGCAAATATTACCATCTTATTTATGAATATATTTTAAATTTATGAATGCAACATTAACTATTTTCGACGGCAGTTGTAAGTAGAGAGATTTCATAATAGCTCAGTTTGAATATTTTCAAATATTCATATTTCTGTTCAAATATTAACGTTTTATCATAGACACTCAAATGGACAGAAAGACAAATAGATAGATAGATAGATAGATAGATAGATAGATAGACAGATAGATAGATAGATAGATAGATAGATAGATAGATAGATAACTAGATAGATAACTAGATAGATAGATAGATAGATAGATAGACAGACAGACAGACCGGCAGACATACAGACAGATAGGTGGGTACGTAAATAGGTAGGTAGGTAGGTAGGTAGGTAGGTAGGCAGGCAGGCAGGCAGGCAGGTAGGTAGGTAGGTAGGTAGGTAGGTAGGTAGGTAGGCAGGCAGGCAGTTAGGTAGGTAGGTAGGTAGGTAGGTAGGTAGGTAGGTAGGTAGGTACGTAGGTAGGCAGGTAGAAAAAATAGATAACCTTTATCCATCCATACACCCATATATCGAGACTGCTTAGTTTCCCTTAAAAAGGTACACACCACCAGCACATTATGCCATACCGGTACGGGAACTGTCGTATTAGAGATGACAAATTTTTAATGAGCTACGCTCTGAGTCACGCGATGGTGTCATAACCTCATAACTAAATCTTTCTAAACACTGCCACGAATGACGACAACAAAGCGCAAAAGCAAAAGCACAACCAAATCAAATCACGGAAGTCATTATATCTGTATTTGGTCGGTGAGGACACAAGAGATTTGTTTCATCAATGACATGTACGCATCAAAATTTAATATTGAAGCACTGCAAAACTGGCTGTCTAGATGAGACCATTATGTTTAGCTGTGGTGTCCTCAAGAGTTCAAGGTATATTTATATATGCAATCCACAAAGAAGTAATAAATGTAAACCTCTATCTATCTATCTATCTATCCATCTATCAGTCCTTCTACTTGCTTGCCTGACTGTCTGTCTATGTATGTATGTATGTATGTATGTATGTATGTATGTATGTATGTATGTATGTATGTATGTATGTATGTATGTATGTATGTATGTATGTATGTATGTATGTATCTATCTATCTATCTTTCTATCCATCTGTCAGTCCTTCTACTTGCTTGCCTGACTGTCTGTCTATGTATGTATGTATGTATGTATGTATGTATGTATGTATGTATGTATGTATGTATGTATGTATGTATGCAATTGGATTGTTCATTGCATGTGAAAAATCATATGGTCAATAAAATTCTCGAAGTATGTATGTATGTATGTATGTATGTATGTATGTATGTATGTATGTATGTATGTATGTATGTATGTATGTATGTATGTATGTAATGGTTCCCAACTACTTGGGTCTAGAAGTGCCCCCCCCCCTATGTATGTATGTATGTATGTATGTATGTATGTATGTATGTATGTATGTATGTATCTATCTATCTATCTATCTATCTATCTATCTATCTATCTATCTATCTATCTATCTATCTATCTATCTATCTATCTATCTGACCAGGCCGTTAAATATTATTATGTCTGTCGCCGACTTGGTTCTTATCTTCTGGGGAACAAAATCACGCGGTATGTATTCTTACGCCAGGGCGGTTCCTGCAGTTCCCGTCACTTTCTGGGGAAACTACTAGGAAGTTCAATCAAGGTCAAATTGTACCTCGTGATTTAACAAAAACAATATCGCAGTAAGTTGTTAACAAGTGGCAGAAAGGCAGACATGTGATGGAATTCGACTCTTATGGCCTGTTGCCCCAGGGCTCCTCGTCTGGATTTGCTTTCCTCGCCACATGTCTGTGGTCTCTCTCTCTCTCTCTCTCCCTCTGTGTGTGTGTGTGTGTGTGTGTCTGTCTGTCTCTCTCTCTCCCCGACTGTGCACAAAGATGATGCACATTTGCTGACGGTCCCTAGCACACTTTAATCTTTAGCTTTCATTCAAAAAGTGTTTACGATGAGGCAGTTCACTGAGCTCCCTTGATGTGGCCCTATCTAGCTTTTAACAATGTATATGGCAGTGAGAGCTAACCATTATATTGGGATTGTCGTACGAAATAGTTGACTTCCAGTATTACTATTAGACATCTATCTGTTGGTCTTAAGAATTAGATATATATATGCAGGCGCCCTGATACTGATGTAATCCAAAGAGTTCAGTACTGTAGCTTAGTTTTCTCGATAGCTTATGCTGCGATATTGCTTTTAGTTCGTCTTCCCCTGAGCTTATCTTATGCAGGCTAGACAAGAACTGTTTTTCTCTCTATTCTAACAGTGGTCTATTTTCTGACAATGCCTTCTGTATTGTAAAAGATATGGTATTACAATATGTGCGTGGCAGTGGGCAATGACGGGCTATGCATGCGGAATGATATCGGGTGTAAGAAGAATCTGCGCGAATGTGATCAGTTGTTAAGTCAACATTTCCATTGTTCGTGCTCCACTGTTTCCTGATCTCGGCATTGAACTGTTGAACTTTTTTTGCGACAATGGCGTAGGGGGGAGGGGAGGCAGCACTTTCACAGGGTGGTCTCGGCCTGAACTGAGACTTTGGTTGATTATGATTTTCCTAGGTATCTCTTGTACATGTGTACAGAATGTTTTTCATGAATGAAATGCTTGAATTTGTAAACTGCAACTCCAGATGATCAAGTACGACTTAATCACTGATTTAATCAGGTGGGTGACATCATTTAGAAATTTCAGGAAGTTATTTTGTAATCAATTGTTTTAACTGTATTTAAACTCTGTTATGTATTAATTAATTCAGTCTTGAGTAATGAGATATAAATACCTGTTACTATTGTTAGGTTATTATTCATGTGATGGGAAAATCCGGCGTCGGCACTTCCGTGATCAGAGAATGATAATTATGGCACTAATTAGAGGTCAAAGTTAAACGCTGGCAAAATATTTTCACAGCCAATGATATCACAAATGGAATGCCAGGGCCATATTTAGTTGCTGATATCAACGATGTTACTTCATATCATTATGCTGCTCCTTTGTTCATTGAAATAACGGAGGAGTGTTAAATGAGCAGATTCGGTGACAGTCGCTTAGTAATACTCACTAAACTTTCATTTGCACTATGAAAATTGTGGGTGGTCTTTTTCTAGTAAAACATTCGCACATTAAATGCATATACAATAATTTTGTAGTCTGACAAAATATTTCAACACACACCCACACACACAATAACACATACGCAGGTCGTAGCAGGCTAGGAACAATTTTTAAATATGGTCAAAAGAAAGAGGGGAAAGAAAAAGGAGAGAAAGAGAGAGAGAGAAGGTGGCAGGGGAAAAGGGGGAGAGAAAGAGAGAGAGAGAGGGATGGAGAGAACGAGAGAACAGAAAAAAGAGAGAGCGGGAGAGAGAGGGGGGGGGGGAGAGAGAGAGAGAGAGAGAGAGAGCTAAGTAAGAGAGAAAGAGAGAGAAGGGTGTTTGTAGCAAAGCCCTGTCTTAGAAACATATTATTCTTTGGTGAGTTATTGTGACATTTCTTTAACAGATTTGTCAATTCTTTTTTGTTAAATTTCTTTATTGTTTATTTCTAAGGCGAGGCTTTATAACATATTTTTCTTCTTTTGGCCACATTTTAATTATAAAATTTATCTGTACTTGTAGAAATTTGTTTGGTGCTCTGCTATGAGATATAAACCATTTTTTGAAACCTTTTCTGCATATCCTATATCAGTGACTGAAGCTGGGCAGTTTGACAAAACTTTGGTCATTATTGTAGTGTCATCCTTGGTACTACATGTATATTTATATATTTTAACAAAGCAAGTAGTGTAATTGAAATAGTCTGTCGTGAGACATAATTCAGGATCTCGGATCATTGCAAGCTGATTCATTAAGCTATTATTCTCAAAATTATGTAAATCACGGATTGGATGTGTCATTTCACGAGTTACCGTATGTTCACACCAGAGATCCGCTTTCGTGCGTTCGTTTCCTGAACGCAATTAAATTAACTAATCGTCCACTTAAAATGACAAAGTTCTCCCTTCCTTTAACTTTTTTTTAGGAATTGATGATAGTATCATGTGCTCATAGCAATTAGAGACACTTTTTTGTTTTTTTATATTTTTAGTAATACTTACAAATTCCACATCAAATCAGCGCAATGCTTTGACATACAATGGAGATGACCTGTACAAGTAATGTGTAATGTTCAGGCAAAAAGTGGGGATATAACTTTGTCATTCTAAAGGGACGTAGTAACTGCGTGTTCGAGCTCCTGTCCGTGAGTGAGTGTACCTTTCGCTAACATGGACGTCAAAACAAACGTTCTTGTTTTGTCTTGGTTTTCAGCAAGCAATAGAATTTTGGATGCTATTGTAAAGACACTATTCTCTGGGTTACAAATAAACAACAACAACAACAACAACAACAACAACAAAAAAACCCACCAAAACAAAACAACAACAAATCATTTTGTTACCATCCACGTTCAATTCCTGTCCTACACAGTTCCATGCCTGATCTGTGTATTGTCTGTTTGAATACATTTGAATATGTTTTTACCATACCGTACATGGTTGGAATTTTCTGTGCCGCTGCGATTAGTGCCTGACTGCCGACATCCATTTTGATTGAGAATGCGAGGCTGTGAACATTAATTCGCTGCATCATGCAGGCACGTGTGCCGCGCCGCGCCAGTGCTGAGGTTTGCATACCGTGTTTTGCCGTGTCACACCAACACGCAGGAGTGCCCGAGGCAAATTTTAGGGTGGAAGTAAAAAAAAGGATTTCATGAAAGAAAGTTAATATTTGGAAACGAGCTGTTATGAGAGTTAGCTGAGAATACTCACAGGCGAGATATAAAATAATATTAACCTGTTCCGTTCATGAGTGATACAAAAGTTAACGAAGACAGATCTCCACCGTGAACACGGGGTATAGTAGGAGTGGGAAACACTTTGTCCAAAATGACATTCGCGACTTCACCAGCAGTGACCTACTGTCAGAGTCCCACTTACCAAAACGTCTTGACCTGTTCAGAATTTCAACAACCCCCTGGTCTCTCGCAAACCCGGATCTGTCATAAAATGATCCCATCTATGCTGTAACGCGGCTGTGCAGTAATCCTGTTTTACGTGTTGGAATAAGACCGAAGTATTAGCCTACCATATTACTTTTCCATGGAAACACGAAAAAAACAACAACGACTTAGGGGATGTTCAAATATAATCTTACGCCTCGGAGGGGGGGGGGGTGGGGGGTGGGGGTGGGGGATGTTTGGCTCCTGTAAGAAAAGTGTAAGATAGGGGGGGGGGGTCTTGAACCAGTGTAATATTACACTTCTGTGAGGTGAGAATATAAAAAGAAATCCCGGATTTTCCAGATAGCTGAGCAGATGCCCCTGTTTTTAGAAATATCTTTGACATTTATGTCATGAAAAACCCCTTTGTTGATGATAACTAATTTAAGGCAATTTTGACATTGACTTTGACATGAGTCTCATTTTCCCCCCATTTGTAAGAAAGAGTAGGTGTGCAATGTATAATTATTACATGTATTATTGTAATATTACGGGATTGGGGGGGGGGGGGGGGAGAAGCAAATGTAAGAAAAGTGTAAAGGGGGGGGGGGTCACAAAGTCCCAAAAAAGGTGTAAGATTATATTTGAACGTCCCCTTAGCCTAAATCTAATGTTGATCCATCTTGTGAGTCGGTAGCAGCCGAATTTGCGATGGTGATGATAATAATGATGATTAGGATGATAGTGATGATGATGTTTACAGTAACAAAAATAATAATCAGCTTAGCAAAAGTAACGGACTGAATTTTCGAATAGTTCATGAGCGGTATACATGTACTAAAAATAGTAATAATTAAAAAAATAAATGCTAGCAACACTATACGAACCCGCAAACTAGTTAAAGCCAAGGCACTTGTCACACGGCTACGCAGCCACGTGGTTGCGAGTGTTCTGTAATGTCATACGATTTTCTTGAAAATTCCATCAAGTATCCTTCGGATGGTTTGAACCCTTTCACTGTTGAAGAAAGTAGGGGGGGAAATCTGGCAATTAGGAGCTAGGCCTATAATACAATATTTACTGACTGAATCGCTAAAATAACATAGATATAATTAAGTCAAAAGGCAAATAGTAAACGGATGCTACGTCCTCGTACTTTTACCGTAACACTTCGCTTATCGCCCACTCACTCCTATTTTAATCTTGGCCTATGAAGTGTTCAGTGTATACATTTTTATTAAGGCGGTGTTAAACCTTGCCAGTGATTTTATATTATTGTCTGCATTTTCTTTTTGTTTTTGAATATATACCACTGACTGAGTGACTGACTGACGGACAAACTAACTGACTGATTTACTGACTGACAGACAAAGTGACTGACTGATTTACTGACTGACGGACAAATTGACTGACTGATTTACTGACAGACACATATGGCCTAAATCATTGAAGACAGTTTGACTGACTGACTGGCTGACTCACACTCATTCTCTTCTCTCCAGCTCATCTTCATCCATTCTTCCGTAAGGCATCTAGATGCCCACGGCCATTATTTAATCATTTAAACACTGACCTTTACAATTTTTGATTACATCTAGATATTGTTCGCCAGACCCTATAGCTACCAAGGCCAAACAGTGAGGCAATAATGGCTCCCAGAAAAAGGGATTTGGAACTGGACGATGCCCTGAAGACTGTGGGAAGCTTTGGCAGGTTTCAGCTGCTTATGTTTGCCCTCCTGTTTCCTGTGGCCATTTTCCACGGTGCTCGAATGACCTCTAGTAGTTTCTTCATGCTTGATCAGAAGCACAGGTAAACGGCCAATTTTCTGTCAGTTTTGTGAATAGCCTGTTTACATTACGGTTCACATATTATACATGTATCAAGTTTAATACTGGAATCTCCTGTCTCTCTTCCTCTCTCTCTGTGTCTCTTTCTTTCTTTTTTTCTCTCTCTCTTTTTCCCTGTCTCCCTGCCCCCCCCCCCCTACCTGTCTGTCTGTCTGTCTGCTTGTCGTTCTATCTCTCCGTGTGTCCATCTATCAACTATTTGTGGATCTATGAAAATAGTTAAAATATTCAAACTTGCTATTTTGAACCGCAATCATAAATTGAAAATGTCACGTTCAAAGATATGAAATATTATTACATTATTAAACATTTTGATACATCAGGCGTCGCCACGGATCAGTCCAGGCGGTACCGCTGGTCAAATTGACCAGTAGCTTCATTGTAATACCAAGTATGATATTTGGACAACACTTGACAATTTGCCCTTTATTCAAGATGTTGAAGTGTGGTCAAGTAGACCTGTAACCACACAACCAGCCATTAAGATCACTAACATTAGAGCGTCCTCGCATACGGGGATGTGCGGTGGCCGGTTTGGTCGTCTTCATGCTGTTGAGCGACTTGGCAGGTTCACTTGGAGTTTTTTTTTTTTTAGCGTTCATGCATGGTGGTCTAAGAGAATCGACAAAATAGTAGGTGGTAATCGCCAAGTTGTATGTTAGCTACTCGACAAGTACTATTAGTGAGTGTCAAAATTGGGCAAAAAGGCTGCATACAACTTTTTTTTGCCCTATTTTGACATTGCTTATAGCCTTGCTGCGACCCCCAACGTTTTTCTGTGGTTTTTATATTAATGAATGTGTTGTAGTCGATGTATGACCTTTGCAACAGCCCACGTAAAGGTGTGACAACATGAGGGTGACCGGTGGTGAGCTGCTCGCGGCTCACTTGTCTTCGATCTTCGAGGCGCACAACATCGTATCTTCCCCCCCCCCCCCGCCCCTCAACCCCATTCCGTAGGCCCACATTGTCGTCATGAAAATTAATGAGCAAGGTCCTATGACAAGGTCGGAATGTTCTGTTTCACATCAAAGGCAAAATGATTTCGAGATAATAATAATGTCTTTTCTCACGTACCCTCTCTCAACCGAGTATAAGTGAAAGAGAATCTTTTGGTTAAAAAGGTCTACATTTGAGTTTCAAAGCGTACAAAGAGGTGCCAATAATGTACAAGAAAAAAAGAAGGATTACGGCGGAAACATGGAGCACTTTCGTTTAAAAAGGATTTTCTCATTATCTGATTTCGGTTTAAGTGGGTTCCATGGATCCACTGCATTATCAAGTACCATTATCAAACATTGAAAACATTCCTACAACTTGAGCAACTTGATTTGATCCGAGTGAATTAAAATTAAAAACAACAACAAAAAACCAACAACAAGCATAATTGATTCTTATTGTGGCCTTTGGCAACCTATTGCATAATGTAATCAAACCACATAAATTATCACAGGTGTGCAGAGAAGGTCACGATCACCTAGTTAAATCAACGACCACGCCAACGTAATGGCTCTGTGATGATGTTTGTGTCGCTAGAATTCGCGATAGATTCCAAGTACTCAGCGTTAAGTTTCATGCTTTAAATCAGCAGTGCAGGTTTTTTACACTTTGCACCTTTTACCTACCTAATCATCTGTGTGGACTGTTTATGTACCTTGTTGATCCATTCCGTAGATGTTCTCTGCCTGACTGGCCCAATGATACGTATGGCCTGCAAAAGTCATCTATGGCACATCAAATTGATTACAACATGACCATCCCGCCCGGAGATTCCTGCCATATATACAGGTATCCCCACCTACTCCTCTCTCTCTCTGTGTGTGTGTGTCTCTCTCTCTCTCTCTCTCTTGCTCTCTCCCTTTCATTTTCTCTCCTTCTCTCTCCATGTCCCCGTCTTTTTCTCTCATTCTCTGCCTCTTTCCCCCTCTTTCTCATTGCCTCCTCTCTCGTCCTCTCTGTCTCCCTTTCTCTTTCATTCTTTCCATCTCTCTCTCTCTCTCTCCTTTTGTCAACACTCCATGCATCAACAGCCACATCGGTGTCGATGTTTTTAGTTGGCACTTGAAGTTTTTTAGTCGTTTTTAGCTTTCATTTGTTTATCACGTGTACGATTCTAAGCGGACGTGCGGAAAAAAAAAATTATGTTTACATGCAGGGGCGATGGTAGTAACTACATAGCAAACATTTCTTTTTAAATAGCCCCATTTTTCGTGACCAACTTGGGCTGTTAGTTTGAGTGTTTTTGGCTTTATATGATGATTTGTCTGCATCTGGGTGAGAGAAAGAGAGAGAGAGAGACAGAGAGAGACAGAGAGAGAGAGAGAGAAAGAGAGAGAGAACAGGAGGGAAAAAAGAGAGAGACAAAAAAAATTGAGAGACAAAGTGAAGACGAAAGAGGAAAAGAAGAGAGGGAAAAAGAGAGAGAAGAATAGAAAGGGAGAGACTGTGAGAGAATGAGAGAGAGATAGAGAAAGAGAGATAGAGAGAGAGACAAAGAGACATGGAGAGACTGACAGAGAAAGAGAGATAGACAAGGCGACATGGAGAGACTGATAGAGAAAGAGAGAGAGAGGGGGTCAAAGAGACATGGAGAGACTGACAAAGAGAGAGAGAGAGAGAGAGAGAGAGAGAAAGAGAGAGAGAGAGAGAGAGAGAGAGAGAGAGAGAGAGAGAGAGAGAGAGAGAGAAGTTCATTGAGCCTCAGGTTGTTACCCTTGCAGATATTCGAAACATCTTACTTCAAAAGTGAACACCTATTAATTACTCCCAAGCTGCCCTGCAGCAGTGGCTTTATGAATACATAGTTCTGTTTTCTACCTAATAATAAACAGCTAACTCCAGAGTAAATGCTATCCATTCCAAAGTAAACGTAAAACAGTTTAGTGACTGTCCATTCGTCTCATTATAACATGCAATATTTCAGTCTGAACCACACATTCGAATACGATGAATTCCATCGACCAATCAATGGCAGTGACTTCCTTCAGCCCTGCCCAAAACGATGGGTCTACGACACATCCATCATTCATCTTAATGCCATGTCAAAGGTAAAAAATCCTTTTTGAAGTACATTTCGGGGGCAGGGAAGAAAAGGGAAAGAAGTTCAGTAGAAGTGGCAGATGAATTCTACAGCCAATGCTGATTATATTGCAAGTGCCAGCCCTCTGGGGATTCTTTAGAGAAATTAGGAATTGCATATTTTGTTTTCTCTTTAGGTTTTCGAGTGACATATACAACTGTTTCAAAATTTTGGATCAGTGTTACGTAATTCATGTTATGGGGACTGTTTTGGTTAATGCACACACCGGGCATTGTTCAGGCCTATTTCTCACCTCTGGGAGTAGGGGTTTGGGGTGAATGCAGAGCTAGAGGTAATTATGATTACATTACAGGCTTGATACATCTTAAGATATTGTAAATTCCTGGCTCAGCATTCTTTTAAGATCGAGCTCATGATGGAAGGTTGTAGTCTGACTCGAAAACTTCAGTATTTCAGACTTGCTGCACTTTACTTAACTACTAAAAACACCTGAGATATTATCTGCTATAGTGTTTAACAGTGCTCACACCGCTTTGATACCCTTGGAGTGTGTTTGAGAATTTCTGTTGTAAAATACGAGGCTGACAGCAATAATGGTAAACATAATCGTAAAAAGAGTACTTGTGGTCCTGATTGGTAGCATTGATTTTAAATGGTATTTTAAAAATAAAACTGCAAAAAATTGGGACAGTGTTTTGAGAAATGAACTCGTAAACATGCCCGCGTTCAAGTATTACTAAGCATTTCTCTGACATATGAACTCGAAGTAGACATTGCATTGAAACATTCCTTCGAATAGGTGAAGCAAAGATTAGATACTTACCTACTGTCCTTGATTGAAGCATAATTGTGTGCTCTTTTCATCAGCTTATCACTTATTTTCAATGCTTTTGCAGTTATTATAACATTGGTGTCTTTTTTTTCATCCTCACAGCTGGACTTAGTTTGCGACAAAAAGATTTTCCGCTCCCATGCCACGATGTCGCTTTATTTAGGCTCCATGATTGGGGGACCTATTCTGGGCATGATTTCAGACAGGTAGGAGTTCACGAAAGTTGCAGCATTCACCTGGAATTTGAGCACACCAGTAGACACACTGACAAAAAGACTAACAATATATGAAACAGAGCCAAGAAAATGGGTTGTAAATGTAACATGAGAATAAAATAGCTAAAAATAAATGTAAATAAAAAAAATGTAACTATAAATACATACACAAAATGCATACAGAAAATTTTATGTTTTAATGTAACACCTTAAATAAGATGTCAGGGAAAAAGTTAACAATGCCAGGTATTGGGAAGAAAACAACATATCAATAGACAAAAGTATGTGAATCCAGCCAGCAACCCTTCGTCCCTCCAACGCAACTGCGTGTAGAACTGACTTTTAGTTTGCTCAATAGAATGGTGTCGTTCTGATGTAGATCCGTTGGTTACAACATCAGGCTGCATTCGGTTTGATGCAAGAAATCCGCCCCCATGGTAATCATATCAATAGTAGGCCTACTGAAATCCTATACAAACTGTCTAAGCAGACTTAATGTTGGGATGCAGGCTCGGATGGTATCACCGGACGATGCACGTAGCAAAGAAAGCATGAAATAATAATGATAATTGTATTTAACATTTTTACAACTTTTTCCAAAACACTGCATGAAATCTGGCCAAGCATAATAGTTCGATACAAAAACAATTGCATTAACTTAGGTGACACTTCGGAAAATCAATTTCATCATAAAGTTTGAAACTTAATTAAGATGTAGCGTTGAGCAAAAATGGGCAAACAGTGCGCCACAAACCACTCCTGCCTGTATTTTTGACGATATACTATAAAAACCACACAAAAAGTGTGGGGTCGCAGCAGCTCTCAAAGAAAAGTCATTATATCTTACACGAGGCTGTGCTACGAACAACTTTTTCTTTTTGCCAATTTTTGACTCCGCCGCTATTTTTGCTTCATTGTAAATTATTCACTCTACCTTTACTTTTTCAAAACGCAAAGAAACAGTCTCAAAACCAGACCACAGTCTAAGAAATTAACATCAGTTCCACTGGTTTTAGTATGAAACATGAGGGTATGCAAAATTTCAGGTAAATCAAACAGACAGTTTTCAAGAAAATCGATGTTGATCCCACTCTTTCTATAGAGGTTGTTGTCTTAAGTACATACGCACGCTTTTGCGCTAGGGGCGTTTACGTTTACCTGTTATCCCTAACCCCGTACTTATTCTCAACCCTAACTCTTATCAAATCCCTAATCCTGCCCCCTACCCTTTCAACCAAAAAACAGGAGGAAAAGAAAACGAAAATCTGAAAGAATAATTAATCATAATTTTTAAGGCTATTGTCAAGGAGTATTTCGGGAGGAGCTCTCTAGATCCAGAGTCACAAAAGGCTTTAAAATACGTAACTCTGACGCAAAAAACTTGGGGGACGTACGTACTTGTAACAACATCCTTCTAAAAAAGACGCACTATAGCAGAGATTGAATTCAAAGTACAATGTTTGCATCCTCAGATTTGGACGCAAGCCATGTCTGGTGTTATCCGTGGTATTGTTCTTGGTGTCCGGTTTGCCCCTTCCATGGTCACCCAACTTTGCAACTTTGGTAGCACTGGAATTCATAGTTGGGGCTGCATCCACAGGCATGTTCGCATCAGCTTTGCTCATGGGTAAGACCAAAGATACATGTTCTTCATTGTTGCTGCCTTTGACATTTGATATTATTAGGTAAGACGAGATGTAATTGTTCAGTTAAAACTTGCTATGTCCCATATTTATCTTCAGACATAGGATGGGTTATAGGAAGTTTTAACTGAACCGCTCTTACACTAATTTTGAATGACTATCTGAAAGGGGCCATAACTCATGCAAAATTTGACTTACCCAGTTTTGGAGAAACGCTCGTCAATTACTCCACAAATTATTGATATTATTACTTGATAATAGTACACGTACTTGAAAATTACAAAGCCGAATGGAGAAAATGCTGAATTGTGTGCACTGGTCATCTATTAGCTTACTATGGAAAATACGGCAATCCGAGCTAACAACAGTCTAAAAAACCTTAGCTAAATGGCTTTTACTATGCACATTAAAAAAAATAAAAAATTAACAACACTTGTTTACTCTCACAGGTCTGGAGTTGGTGTTGGCCAAAAATCGTAGTGTGGCAGGTCTGGTTATCCAGATGTTCTTCACCATAGGGGAAATACTTTTATCTGCCTTTTTCCTCGGGCTCAGAGACTGGAGATGGGTGGAGATCCTTATAACAGCTCCAGCGGCAGTTTTCTTGCTATACTATTGGTAAATATTGTGTGAGAGGATGAACGATTTTCTATTTTTAATATGTGCTTTCATGGTAACTCTGGTGCGTGAGTGAGGGACGGCCACTCATAGTAGTTTATGGACACTTGGCCGAGTACCATTAATTGGATTATTTCCCTTGTAATACTAGCGCGGGACCCGTTATTCACATCACGGTGAAAAGCGCGCATTTTGATTGGTCAGTTGGAAATGTACCGGGCTTCCAACTCTTATATCATGGCTTTGAGTTTCTTACAACTCGCTCACTCGTTGTTATCCACCGACAGAAAGACGGGAACCCGAATTCATTTTTGAGAGTAGACAATACCCTATCGGTACAAAATAGGTACTCTTGATAACGTTTGTTATCAATGGAGATACGTCGTATTAATGGACGAAAGTATCCCGCACAAAATTGTCGAATGTTGTTAGTCCTGACACTTTGAAAATTTATATTAAAACTATTACCGGGTTTCTGGTAAAAGTAGTCAGTTAGAATTTTAGCAGCAAGTTTCCAATTTATAATGGTACCAATTTCGTTGTGCTTTGATGCACAGGTCCTATTGAAATAATTAATAAGAGGATCTCGGATTTAAAGTAAACCACGAGTTAGACGCATGTTATCCCCGATAAATCCAACCTGGGTCAAATTTATTCAATTATTGCTGGAGGGGACGTTAGAGTAATTTCTGCAGTTTACTGGGATACCTAATTGACTTTTGTGTGCACCCTTTTAACCGTACTGTAAATTCGATTGTGTTAGGACCCTAACCGGTTATGTTGTCGGGCTGGACTCCATGTCCGAGCCTTTCACTTGTGCAACACGGGCTACGTAATAGCTCTCTCGGACGTCCGCGCGGGCTAATAAATAAGATGCGGTTCGAGTGGTCAAGACACTCCATCATAGACGCAGAGACAGAGCCGACGCTTGCCATCGCCACCCCGCCCCATAAGGCATGTAGCGGTAGCACAGGACCCGGAGAAACTTTGGGTAAGTTGGAGACTATTATATTAGAAGTGACTTTAATTTGCGCACCCCCCCCCCCTTTTCTTGGATGCCACGTAGAGAATGCTGATCTACAGAGACTATTATGAGTCCGGCTCAACGGTAATTGCCATTGTCATTGGACGTGTGGGATGCGCGATGCAGCGCAGTGTCTTGATATTGTGACTTTATTGTCAAAGTTAACGTTTGCGGTGCTAGATGATAATGATGGCTCGCTAACCAAGCTATCACGATTTGCTTGTGTGCATATATATAGTGTATGTGTAGCATTGCCTTGTTGTGGTAGGCAGTGAGGATTTCCTGACATGTTGATGTGGATGGCTTATGTTACAGCGAGCGGCACTATACGCTTGATTGTATTACGGGTATTTGTGTACCTTGCCAGTACCACTATGCTATAGAGAGCAGTGTGATTGTGATTGCGTGTTTAGTGTTTAAGATGTGTAAGTAATTACATGTATTGGAGATGTATAAATTAGTGGGCCTCACATGGGTGAGCCCCAGGATTGTTCTATGTGCGGCGGTGGATGAACAATGTTTCAGTGAGTCTACACATGTTGCAATGAGTCTCGCCGACATATATATATATATCATGTGCATGTATTATGGTTATCCAGATGTATTATGCTTCTATGAGTTTCGTAAGTGTGTGAAGGACAGTTTCATTTTAAGGAATGTACACATTACTTTATGTATCTAGTGGTGTGTCATACACATGTTAGCCTGGCGGCATAGCTCCGCGGCTAAGGTCAAAGGGCATGACCCTTCAGTATCGATTGGGAAGGGAGGTAACCCATACAATAGCCCTGGGGCGGGTTAGTACTAATAATGGGAGTGGGCCTATGAGGATGGCCTGCATTGGGATGCAGCGTCTGTGTTATGGACGGTCAGTGGGCCATGTTGGCCACTGCGTTATTAAATGGAATGGCCACTCTGGATGTGTTGTACACCGGCTCAGTGGAGCGAAACTATTGTGTTCTTGCCCCTTCATTTGTTATGTCCTTCATACTTTGATTAGTACATTAGTTTATGTTGCCAGTGTACTAGGAAACTCCTTGTGTATATGATATAGCCACTTGTAGTTGTTATTCATTAACCTTAGCGCTATTTTATCCCATGCATACATATCCAGTTGGTTATTGCTTAAATTCTATATTATGTTGTTGTTGTTTGATTTAATACTTAATACTATTACTATGTATGTCCACCATTGATTGCCTGATTAATGTTGTCATTATATCCTAATCATATTTTTGTCTTTTTCTCTTGTTCCAGCTTATGGCTGGTTGGGCTTCTTTTTTTTGGGCTTCTTTTCTGGGTTTCTCTTCTTTTGTTGGCTTTGTTTGGGCCGCGATACCTTTGTTAGGCTTTTTTTGAATAAATAAGATTGCCAGCAGAACCCTGTGTTTGTTAGTCCTGTGTATCCTTAAGGGAGTTACTATTGAACCCACGCAGTAACCACATTAGCCACTCGTAGTTCATCCAACATTTTCTGGTGTCAGAAGTGGGATATACGGATAGAGTGCAACATAATATAGTAGTGACGGATGACACGCCAGTCTCCCAACCATACCGAAGGATCCCGCCATCTCAGTTGAAGGAAGTGCAAGAACATATTGAGGACCTCTTGCGTCGTGGCGTGATCCAACCAAGTAGTAGCCCCTATGCCTCACCCATTGTTGTTTGCCGCAAGAAGTCAGGCGAGCTGAGACTCTGTGTCGACTACCGCCAGCTGAACAACATAACCAGGAAGGACGCATTCCCACTTCCCAGGATTGACGAGTGTTTAGACATACTAGGTGGCTCAAAATTCTTCTCAACCCTAGACCTCGCCAGTGGTTACCATCAAGTTGCTATGTCGGAAGAATCTCGAGAGAAGACTGCTTTCATCTGCCCCTTTGGCCTGTACGAATACAATAGGATGCCCTTTGGTCTGTGCAACGCCCCGGCCACCTTCCAGCGATTGATGCAGTCCACAATGAGTGACTTCATATTCAAGATACTGCTGGTCTACCTGGACGACCTGTTAGTCTTTTCGCCAACCCTTACCGAACATCTGGAGAGACTGGAGTCTGTCTTCACTCGACTTCGCACCATTGGCGTCAGGTTAAATCCCAACAAGTGCTCATTTGCCCGCTCTTCAGTACCCTTCCTAGGACACACTATCTCGAATGAGGGGATCTCTACTGATGAAGACAAGGTCCGCGCCATAACGGAATATCCTATGCCGAAGACCATGAGAGACCTAAGGACTTTTCTGGGGATGGTGGGCTATTACCGTCGTTTCATAAAGCATTTCGCCAGAATGGCCCGCCCCCTCCATGAAGTCATCAGCAAGGCAAACCAGCAGAACCAAGGCAGCTACAAGAAGCACCAAAAACTGGGTGAGCTATGGACGACTGAATGCCGACAAGCCTTCCTGGAACTGCGAGATGCCCTCTACAGCGACGCAGTAATGTTGGCCTACCCTGATTTCGACAAGCCTTTCGTCTTGGAAGTAGATGCTAGCCATGAAGGTCTAGGTGCTGTCCTCAGCCAGGAGAAGGACGGACGACGACGTGTAATCTCTTACGCAAGCAGAGGATTGAGGCCCAACGAGAGGAAGATGCGTGGATACAGTTCATACAAGCTGGAACTACTAGCAATGAAGTGGGCCATAACCGAGAAATACCGGGGATATTTGCTGGGCAACTGCTTCACCGTATACACCGATAACAACCCCCTAAGTCACATTCTGTCTTCCAAACGCAGTGCAGTGGAACAACGCTGGATAGCTGAGCTCGCAATGTTCAACTTTGATATCAAGTACCGCTCGGGGAAGGAAAATGCGAATGCTGATGCTCTGTCCCGACACCCCCTTCCGGCACCACCCGACGAGGACGCTGATGAATTGGTAACTATTGCTTCCGCCTGCCTGCAGTCTACCACACACCTCCCATTGGAAGTTGCCACCACGGTTGGAGAGGAGGTGTTTGTGAACCATCTGCACCTGTCTCCTGCCAAAGCCCTTATTCCCTCCCTCAATAACGAAGACCTAGCAGCTGCCCAAGAAGATGATCCAGCCATCCAAGTTGTCTACCGAGCAGTAAGGGCGCAACAAAAACCCACAGCCATAGAGCGCAAAGACCTAACTAGTGACACCCTCGCCATACTGAAACAGTGGCACAAGCTTTCCATCCACGACAGCATACTAGTGCGGAAGATTCTCGACCCAGTCCACGGAGAAGTAAAACAGGTAGTCTTACCATCCAAATATCGTGAAACTGCTATTAGGTTTGCACACGACGGCACCGGACATCAAGGCCCCGAGCGAACACTCGCCCATATACGACAACGGACCTATTGGCCAGACCAAACCAGTATGGTTCAACAGTATTGCCAACAGTGCGAGCGGTGCCAGCGGTCTAAGCATCCCCCTGTCCGTGTCGCCAAACCCACTGGTCATCTTGTGGCCACTCACCCCTTGCAAATTGTGGCCATGGACTTCGCAAAAATTGAGCCCACTACTGATGGCTACGAGAACATACTGGTCATGACAGATGTTTTCACCAAGTGGACAGTAGCAGTGCCAACCAAGGACCAGACAGCAGCGACAGTTGTTCGCCACCTCATTCACTCGTGGATTGTCCACTATGGGGTTCCAGAGAGGCTACATTCCGACCAGGGACGGCAGTTCGAGGCTGAAGTGGTACGCCAGCTCTGCAGCCACTATGGCATCACCAAGTCCCGCACCACCGCTTATCATCCACAAGGCAACGGCCAGTGCGAACGGTTCAACCGCACTATGTTCAGTCTGCTGTCCACCTTACTCCCAGAACAGAAGTTAAGATGGCGAGAATACCTGCCGGAATTGACTTTCTGTTACAATGCCACCCCCCATTCTTCCACTGGAGTGTCCCCCTACGAGCTCTTGTTTGGCAGGAAACCACGTCTGCCATTAGATGTCTATCTGGGCGACGAGACACCAGCCTCCACTTCGGTAGGCGACTACGTCCAGCGGCATATACAACGGCTTAACGAACTGAGGGCGAAGGTAGCGAGGAAGGTGGAGTCCACGCACCTTCTGCAGGACGCACGAAGGACGACCCCCCACAACGCCGCCCATCTTCAGCCGGGCGACCATGTCCTTGTCAAGCACCACTATCCTGGTCGACACAAGATCCAGGACCCGTACCCCGGTCCTGTGCACACCGTCCTGTCTGTTCCCCCGCCTCATGGTGGTTACTTTACCATCAGAAACCCAGATGGAGATGCCTCTGCGGTCAACGGAGACCTCTTGCGGTTATTTCACCCCCCAGTGGTCAACACACGTCCACAGCACCCGCCTCCACTGCCTGCGTCGACCGATGTCTGGTACTTCCCGGCTCACCACCCTTGCCAGCCACCTGCAGCCCGACCGGACCCTCAACCTGGGATGACAACTTCCCAACGCCTACCTCCTGTGCGACGGTCCAGCCGCCGACACAGACAACCCCAGAGATTGGACCTCTGACTCTTATTAGTGATTAACATTAGACATTGACTGTGAGTGCAGAAAGAGCAGGGGAGCGCACCCATCAAGATCCCCCTAGTTTCCATTAGGCCAGAAGACAGACCGACGATCAAGTGAGCCCCGCCTCCAGATTTTAAGTTAGAGAGTATGCCCATGTTAGCTTTCTCCACAGCTTAATTACAATTACTTTTATGCCTATGTTGACCTTACCTTTTTCATTGCACTAGTGCCCTTATAGCATATTGTCTTTTTTTGTACTGTTCGATCCTACGTTAACCCTGATAGTGGTCTGGGACCACCGTTTCAGGTCTGGGACCTGTTGTTTTGTCCATATGATGTAACTTGCTACAGCCAGAGCTGAGACTGTTGTGTACATCTTCAGGATGCCAGTAGTAACTTAGCCGGTTCACGCCACCTGTTAGTGGTTGTAAAGAGGATGGACCATTGTTGTACTTCAGTTCACTGTGCGTAATTTGCAATTGTTCTACTCTAAGTGATGGTATCATAGCCCCTTAGAGTTTGATTGTACCTTCAGTGGTCTTTTGTAAACCTTTGAATTGATGTATGTGTCACGTAAGGGACTACGTGACTTAGCAGGGGAGAATGTGAGAGGATGAACGATTTTCTATTTTTAATATGTGCTTTCATGGTAACTCTGGTGCGTGAGTGAGGGACGGCCACTCATAGTAGTTTATGGACACTTGGCCGAGTACCATTAATTGGATTATTTCCCTTGTAATACTAGCGCGGGACCCGTTATTCACATCACGGTGAAAAGCGCGCATTTTGATTGGTCAGTTGGAAATGTACCGGGCTTCCAACTCTTATATCATGGCTTTGAGTTTCTTACAACTCGCTCACTCGTTGTTATCCACCGACAGAAAGACGGGAACCCGAATTCATTTTTGAGAGTAGACAATACCCTATCGGTACAAAATAGGTACTCTTGATAACGTTTGTTATCAATGGAGATACGTCGTATTAATGGACGAAAGTATCCCGCACAAAATTGTCGAATGTTGTTAGTCCTGACACTTTGAAAATTTATATTAAAACTATTACCGGGTTTCTGGTAAAAGTAGTCAGTTAGAATTTTAGCAGCAAGTTTCCAATTTATAATGGTACCAATTTCGTTGTGCTTTGATGCACAGGTCCTATTGAAATAATTAATAAGAGGATCTCGGATTTAAAGTAAACCACGAGTTAGACGCATGTTATCCCCGATAAATCCAACCTGGGTCAAATTTATTCAATTATTGCTGGAGGGGACGTTAGAGTAATTTCTGCAGTTTACTGGGATACCTAATTGACTTTTGTGTGCACCCTTTTAACCGTACTGTAAATTCGATTGTGTTAGGACCCTAACCGGTTATGTTGTCGGGCTGGACTCCATGTCCGAGCCTTTCACTTGTGCAACACGGGCTACGTAATAGCTCTCTCGGACGTCCGCGCGGGCTAATAAATAAGATGCGGTTCGAGTGGTCAAGACACTCCATCATAGACGCAGAGACAGAGCCGACGCTTGCCATCGCCACCCCGCCCCATAAGGCATGTAGCGGTAGCACAGGACCCGGAGAAACTTTGGGTAAGTTGGAGACTATTATATTAGAAGTGACTTTAATTTGCGCACCCCCCCCCCCTTTTCTTGGATGCCACGTAGAGAATGCTGATCTACAGAGACTATTATGAGTCCGGCTCAACGGTAATTGCCATTGTCATTGGACGTGTGGGATGCGCGATGCAGCGCAGTGTCTTGATATTGTGACTTTATTGTCAAAGTTAACGTTTGCGGTGCTAGATGATAATGATGGCTCGCTAACCAAGCTATCACGATTTGCTTGTGTGCATATATATAGTGTATGTGTAGCATTGCCTTGTTGTGGTAGGCAGTGAGGATTTCCTGACATGTTGATGTGGATGGCTTATGTTACAGCGAGCGGCACTATACGCTTGATTGTATTACGGGTATTTGTGTACCTTGCCAGTACCACTATGCTATAGAGAGCAGTGTGATTGTGATTGCGTGTTTAGTGTTTAAGATGTGTAAGTAATTACA
Organism: Onchidella celtica; assembly: GCA_963931925.1. Taxonomy (NCBI): domain Eukaryota; kingdom Metazoa; phylum Mollusca; class Gastropoda; order Systellommatophora; family Onchidiidae; genus Onchidella; species Onchidella celtica. The sequence continues at coordinate 21,923,001 of OZ007570.1, read as the reverse complement.
TGTATTGGAGATGTATAAATTAGTGGGCCTCACATGGGTGAGCCCCAGGATTGTTCTATGTGCGGCGGTGGATGAACAATGTTTCAGTGAGTCTACACATGTTGCAATGAGTCTCGCCGACATATATATATATATCATGTGCATGTATTATGGTTATCCAGATGTATTATGCTTCTATGAGTTTCGTAAGTGTGTGAAGGACAGTTTCATTTTAAGGAATGTACACATTACTTTATGTATCTAGTGGTGTGTCATACACATGTTAGCCTGGCGGCATAGCTCCGCGGCTAAGGTCAAAGGGCATGACCCTTCAGTATCGATTGGGAAGGGAGGTAACCCATACAATAGCCCTGGGGCGGGTTAGTACTAATAATGGGAGTGGGCCTATGAGGATGGCCTGCATTGGGATGCAGCGTCTGTGTTATGGACGGTCAGTGGGCCATGTTGGCCACTGCGTTATTAAATGGAATGGCCACTCTGGATGTGTTGTACACCGGCTCAGTGGAGCGAAACTATTGTGTTCTTGCCCCTTCATTTGTTATGTCCTTCATACTTTGATTAGTACATTAGTTTATGTTGCCAGTGTACTAGGAAACTCCTTGTGTATATGATATAGCCACTTGTAGTTGTTATTCATTAACCTTAGCGCTATTTTATCCCATGCATACATATCCAGTTGGTTATTGCTTAAATTCTATATTATGTTGTTGTTGTTTGATTTAATACTTAATACTATTACTATGTATGTCCACCATTGATTGCCTGATTAATGTTGTCATTATATCCTAATCATATTTTTGTCTTTTTCTCTTGTTCCAGCTTATGGCTGGTTGGGCTTCTTTTTTTTGGGCTTCTTTTCTGGGTTTCTCTTCTTTTGTTGGCTTTGTTTGGGCCGCGATACCTTTGTTAGGCTTTTTTTGAATAAATAAGATTGCCAGCAGAACCCTGTGTTTGTTAGTCCTGTGTATCCTTAAGGGAGTTACTATTGAACCCACGCAGTAACCACATTAGCCACTCGTAGTTCATCCAACAATTGTAACGACTGCAGTGGCGTGTCTGAGGTGTGGCAGGTATGGCATTGCCCTGTGTGCCATTTAGAGCGCAGGAGCAGGGCTCGCCACTAAGTAATTTCTATTAAAGTAATGACCATTCCTCGGATGATTAAAAAAAGAAAGAATTTCTTCAGATTGCATAATCTGTGTTTAATTAACAGATTTACTGAGTCTGAAGTACACTTTTGAGCTAATATTATAATAATATCATCTTAAATATGGGTGTCAGATGTTTGAACAGGAGGGCAATTTCAGTGTCTGCCATAGGTGCCATTTTCCAGAGGTACGCCCCTGAATCACGATCATTAGAATCTCCAATATGACAGTCTAGTCTTTGTTAACAGCAACAGCAACAATTTCGACTGACACATAGACAAAGAGCAAATCTATTGTCTGCCATTTCATTGTCCTTTTATTGGAATATAAATTTGTCATGTCCTAAATGCACAAATGACAAAATCTAGTTTTCTGCAATATGTTTGGTGTATAATTTACTTTTCAAATTTTGGTTCTTCAGAGGATCAGAAGGGCTACTAGTCAGTGTTTTTGACAGTCATGTAGAAACTTGGTTGTTTAGAGGATCAGAAGGGCTGTTGGTCAGAGTTTTTGACAGTCATGTCTTAAATACCTCTTTCCCACAATAATGAATCTTATGATTAGTGGGTTTTTATACAAGTCTGCAATGAGTGTTTGTTTATATAGAGTAAATATTTATTTTGAATTTCTAGCCTTATAGCCAGCAAATTATAATTGCCTGACTCCCACGGGAATATTGGAGTGTTGACAGCAAAAATAAACTAACTAACTAACTAACTAACTAAATTGCGTGACTCCTACGAGAATTTGGGAATGTTGACAGCAAAAATAAATCAGTAAATAAATAAATCAATAAATAAACATTATTATTTTGAGTGGCTTCCACAAGACTTTGGGAATGTTGGCAACAAAAAAATATCACTAGATTAAATAAATAAATAAATAAATAAATTAATTAATACATATTTTGCTTGACTCTCGCAGAGGATTTGGGAATGTTGACAGCAAAAGTAAATAAATAAATAAATGAATAAATAAATTAGGCTTGAAGTATGAACGAGGCTTAGTATCGTTTGGCCACTAAAGAATCTTCGAAGTAAAAATGTACCGCTTTAATGTTCTCTGGTGTTATTGGCATTCAAAAAATGTTAAGGAAAGCAATGTATTATATTTTCACAGGCTGATACCAGAGTCCCTGAGGTGGTTGATGCTCCACAAGCGATATGACAAGGCATCTGAAGTACTGACCAAAATTGCTAGGTTCAATGGTGTCCAGCCACCGGGCAGTGAGGATGAACAAAAAGATCTAGAGAAGCTTTTGCAGGTGAGGGAGCGAAACCTTCCTTTCTTTTCACTTTAATGTCACCAAAGACAATGGGTTTTTGACGTGTGGTTTTGAGAATCAGCTAGATGTACATCGATTTGATTGAAAACTGTCTGTTGGATTTATTTGAAATTTTGCATGAGCTCAGATTTTAAACTAAGGCTTATTGAACTGATTTTTAATATTACTAGCTGAGTTACCCGGTCCTGCCTGGAAGAAATGTCTTTATTACTTGTAGTGATCTAGATCTAGGACACAAAGTAAAGTGCCTTCCACAAAGAAACACAATCAGTATCGACTCAGATTCCGCGCCAACTCTGGAGGTTGTTTACCCTTTTCCGCTAAAGTCTACAGGCGATCCATGTTTTCGTTAATCCACAATTTGCTTCCTTCAGAGAATGAACGATGAGGGAAGCTGCGTCACGGTACTAAAAATAGATCATAATAGCGTGTCCCTGTTCTAAAAGCATGGAGTCGGAAGTGTTTGTTGCGAATTTTACCTATGAATGATGCAAAATGAACAAATTACCCAGAGTTTGCAGCATTTTTATATTATCCCCTTACATCACAATAAGTTGAGTTATAGGCAATGAGAATGCTTCCAGAGTTTTGGAGCTCTCCCAAAAAGGGCCTCTGAGGGCAGAACTTTCATCCTTAGCTCCATTATAGTATGATATTAGGCTGGAACTGAATGATATCCCTTTTTGGTGTCAGCAGTTTGAGGATGGGAGTAGCTCAAGTACTTGTTAATGTGTGTGAGTGAGAGCATGATGAATTGATTTCATGTTTATCTTGTTTTTAATTTTAGTTCATATTATTTTTTAGTTTTTAGTATATTTTTTGTGTGGATTTGAGCGCTATACAAGTTAATTATTGCATTATATTGCATTACATTTCATCATGATTTACAAATGGACAATTGTTTCTCTCTCACCACCCCGCCCCAAGCATACATACGTTATGGCCGGTCCCAACCTGTGTCATTCTGTAATTTCTCATTTCCTTTCAGAGTCATGATCACACAGACCATGTCAGGAATTCAGAAAAGCAACCAAAGACAAAGAAAGATTCTTTCCTGGATTTGTTCAAGTCATGCGTGCTGGCCGTAAGAGCTTGCACAGTCTTTCTGAACTGGTAAGATTCGTCAGTTTGTGCATATGTGTAAGTGTGTGTGTGTGTATGTATGTATGTGAATTATGTATGTGTGTGCGTGTATGTGTTCAAGCCCTATGTTAAAACCTGTAAATAATAATTCCCCCCCCCCCCAATCCTTCAAATCATTGTGAAAGAGTAAATTATGTTGTTTTTCTGTTCATCTATTTGTCTATTCTTCCAAACATGACTCTATGTAAGTGTGTACATGTGTATATCTGTGCATCGGTATACAAGGTTCATTATTATGTGTGTATGTTTTTAATGGTTCGCACCGACCAACACAGTGAATGTAATATTACTAATTATCTACTTACTTGTCTATACACCTACCTACCGGACAGCCTGTCTATCTATATATTTACCCAACTGTCTGTTTGTCCAGAAAGAAGAAGATGCCGCTCAGATGAAAGACAGTGAGAAAGAGAGCTTAGATAATAGAACATTATATATCCATTTCTATCACCTACACACATTATGTGCTTGTGATGAGTTCATCAGATATTAAAAATCGAAAGTATGCTTTAGGTACATGGCTATAGACTGTGTAAAAGTATCATATGATGGTTTATTTAGACCTTTAATAGCGCTGCATTTGAATGTATATTTGAGGAGACTCTTTCAGTCATTCTTATAAATGCACCACCACAAATTTGACATGCTGAAGAATTCACACAGATTTAAGCCAACAACTATCTGAGCGGTTTTGTTTAGAATTACTGTTACATGCAGGTAAAACATTTCACACTATTTTGCATGAAAAAATATAGCCAAGAGAAAAAGTTGCATTTGGCAAAGCCTCATGTAAGAAATAATACAGAAACGATACAGTAAAGTGAAGCGGGGGAAAAATCACTCAAAAAACATAGAAGCATGGAACTTGACACACATGTTGTCCACATGAGAGGTTTGTAAAAGAAAAGGTGTTTTCTGTGGAATTGTTTCAAATTGTATCCACAATTGTTAAGACCAGACCTATATTTTAAATTTGATGCTATTTTAGTTGGAAGAACAAAAAAATTGGGTGAATTCATAATATTAGGACAAGTTCTAACCACCCAGCCAAGAAACTAAAAGAGTATAATTTATCACTAACTTTATCCCTACCCATAATCATAAACCTTCTCCTAATCCTGAAGTTATCCCTAACTGTATCCCTAACCCTAAAAAAAAAACCCCAACCCTGTTCTTATCGATAACTTCATCTTGTAAGTGTTCAAAGTGATTTGGACGTACGATACTCTTTCCATACAATTTCTATTGTTAGGGGTAATGTGTGTGTGTGTGTGTGTATGTGTTTTATTTCCCTTGACAGGGTCATAGGCAAAATGATGTTTTTTGTTTTTAATCATAACGCTCCTCCTAACCCTAGCCGTATCCCTGAACCTAAACCTATCATTAACACCTTCTAATGTAAGTGTTCAAAGTAGTCGAAATGTATGGTACTCTTTCTATACAATTCCTTTTGTTAGATGTAATATGTATTTTATTTTTAATTTCCCATGACAGGGTCGTAGTCAACATGGTGTTCTTCGGCTTTGTACTGAACACAGCACACCTAAAAGCGGGGACTGTCTTCGTGAACTTTATCATTGGAGCTGTGGTAGAATTCCCAGCCCATCTGACTACATTGACACTTGTTGGGAGGGTTGGCAGAAAACCAGTGCACTGTTCTCTTCTTCTGCTTACTGCAGTGGCATCTGGTGCTGCAGCAGGTGTGGCTATAAAGGCAGATGAAGGTTAGAGATTGTCTTCACAAAAGTTTAATAATAATAATAATGGTGGAGTACATTTATATAGCGCGTTTGTCTCCACAAAGGGGACCCAAAAAGCGCTTCACAAAAAAATTGTAACAAATTTCTTTCTCTCTCTCTCTCTCCCTCAATACTGATTCTTTCCAGCTGGCCAGGAGTTCAGGTCCTGAACAGGTCTTGGGGACGTATTAATTTGGCTAAGCCATGGTGGGAAGGTGGGAAGCCGTTGGCCGGCGGCGGTGGTGATACCCCAGAGAGGAGGACGAGCCCCGTACCAACCCTAATCCCCCCTCCCTCTTTCTCTCGATTTCGTTTTTCTCTTCTATACTAGAATAGACTTGCATACTGTACAAAACATACAGTACAAGGCTTTGTGGGAGACATTATCAGTCAGTCAATAGATATTTCCGATAGAGAACTGATTTTAACTCCAAATTTGCCCATAAACTTACATCAAAGAAAGCCACCTTAAAATATCCCCAAGTCTTCCAGTTTGCCATTCCAGGAATGGCGGCAAATAGTGGAAATCATTACAATCCTAAGTTTAGAAAACTGTAGATCATGTCAAATATTGAAAGCCACAAGAATCCTGATTTCTGAAAATTATAAATTTTGTCAATTATTTTTGTGAAAGCTATTATAACTCCGAGTGTTGAAAATTGTAAATCATGTAAGTTATACAGTGAAAACCATTGTAAACCGAGGTTAGAAAGTTGTACTACATAATATAATTCTGATTTTAGAAAAGTGTAAAATCATGCCAAATAAATAGTAGTATTTTAGAACATTGGGATGATGCCTCGGCCACATGAATATTTGGAAAGGTTTGAATGATTTTGTTTACTATTAATAATTATGGAGTGATTATGGTGTTGTGTTATGAACGTTACAACGTTTCAGTGTTATGAACATTATGACGTTATGGTGCTGCTGTGTTATGAACATTATGACATTATTATGCTATTGCGTTATGAACCCTATGGTATTATGATGCCGTCGTGTTATGAACGTTATGATGTTATGATGCCATAGTGTCATATGTCTTTCGAATTGCAATTTCAGCCCACCACTGGGTAGTCGTAATGCTGGCTATGATTGGCAAGTTTGGTGCTGCTGGTCTTATGGGCACTAGTTTCTTATGGACAACTGAGCTCTTTCCAACGTCTATCCGTGGCACAGGGCTTGCAGTGAGCTCTTCTTTTGCCAGAGCTGGTGCTATGGCATCCCCATATATTGTTCAGTCTGTGAGTAACTCTTCAGTTCATACTCCCAATTTTCTTCAAGTTGTCATTGTGGTGATCTGCTTAACATAATGTGGAAATTTCAATTTGTTCTCCCCACTTTATTGGTGGGATTGTCTGTGCTTCATTTTACCGGACAAGTTGTTCACCTGATTATATATTTACTCATCTTTTCACTAACGTGTCTGGCCATATCTGTCTGTCTGTTTGTCTGCCTGCCTGTCTGTCTGTCTGTCCGTCCATCTGTCTGTCTGTCTGTCTGCCTGTCTGTCTGTCTGTCTGTCCATCCGTCCGCCTGTCTGTCTGTCTGTCAGTCTGCCCATCCACCCGTCTGTCTGTCTGTCTGTCTGTCTGTGTAACATACCCATCTTATCAAAAAAAAAATTGTCTGTTTTTCTGTCCACTAGGGTACCATCATGACCCCACATAACATTGGCACTGCTATGCCCTTCATGGTTTTCTGTGGTGCCTCTTTGCTGGCCTTCCTGATAAACCTTCAACTGCCGGAGACCAACAAGAAAGAACTGCCAGAGACAGTCCAAGACGCTCGTGAATTTGGAAGGTAAATCCACCATGCTCAGTCTTCACTGCAACTGGTATAGAACATGCAGAAGCTATACATGTATTTTGATGACAATGAAATCAGTTACCCCAAATGCTCTGTTTTCACAGTGCCCCTTAACATGAATATAATGATAAAGTAGGACTCACATTCGGTTCTTTATATTTATTATTTGTGCAATTTTGGTACGTGTATTTTTATCATGTCATGGAACAAGACAGTAATGTTACTAGATTGGTTTTCAGCAGGCCAAGACTGTTCCACTCTATACAAATGTGGTTCTTAAGAAAAAAAAAACCTAACAAAATTTTATTCATTTTATGGAATCCTCAACAACAAAATTGTATCCATGTTAGTTTATGCTCTTACAAGCAACTACCATCAGATTCTCTGTTCAAACATTTTTCATGATTCATAGTTTTAAAAGTTACTTGCGGCTGATTAAATTTCAACCGAGGACAAACAGTGTAAAATCTTTTGGCATTATTACATTACATTGTTATTAAATTCCATACTTTGCAATATTTTGCCAACTGTGGAGTGGAAAAAAACAAACAATTCAGAGAGAGACCGACAGAAACGTTTACTGACAGACCAAGTAGGCTTAAGTATGAAAGAATCAAAGCTGTTGTTAGGGGCGCGTAGTATTTTACATTATAAGCCATTCCTGAACAGTGAACATAACTCAGCATTTTCTCTGTTTGGCTTTGTAATTAGTCTACGCGCCCCTAACAACATTTAAGAAGACCAAAGATTAATAATTCATTCCTTTCCATTTTCAGAGCTCCATCAACCCAGCTGACGACAACCTCTAAGCCGACCTATGGCAGTCTCAATGCTTCAGTAAGCTACGATACTGAATGCAGTTATCAAGATGGTGCCCAGCCGGACAGGAGCGTGGTTTATAAGCAGCCCGTGACAGATGGTGATCCTGTGATTTTTTAAGCAGATTTTGATATGAACATTTACTTTCTTGTAAATGAAAGCACATTGTCCCAAAGTATAGGGGACACACGGTTAAATGTCGTTTTAGTGTGAAAAATGACTCATTTTGGTAGTGCAATGAATGTGCCATGATTTTTTCCCTATATTGCGCACATGTTTAAGCTACTGATTTGTAACGAACAAAACATCTAAGTAGTAAACTTTCGAGAAACGTATGTTACTGGATCAACAAAGTTATTTCACACTGACAAAGAACACTAGCTCGCAGCTGATGCTGGGACAAATCAATTAGATAGATGTTAACTGTTTTGATAATAATGTTCATGAATGTTCATGCCAAGAAAAAGAAATCATCAAAATAGTATCAAATTGATATTGTCATCGAATTTACCAAAATGCGTTGGTCCAGTTTATTACTGAACTTTGTAAGCTGGCTGTGATATTCACCAGTTTGATTCACTCAAGTTGTTGAAGTAGTTTGTGGACCAGGCTTGAACAAAACCAGTAGACTACCCTTAATATGAACTGTCTTTATGGAAAGATGAAAGTGGTGACCTTTGCCACTAACAGTGTTGAATGATTTTCATGTATATCCTCGCAGACCCATGAGAACCTCATGTCATGTTTCATCGTGTTTTGAGAAAACTGAAAACAAAAACAAACCAAAAAAAACAACAAAAAACTGGTTTTGTTCAGAAACGTTTCAGCCAAACAGATTCATACAATTAAATAAGTGAATAAACATATTGGTTCAGAAACATTGATTGGCTTTTAACAGCTATGTGATCAGATAGGTTTTATCTTTAAAAAATATGGGATATTTTTCTGAAATGCTCTTTAGACAAAGGCAACACTTTAGTTATGAAAATAAAACATCATTTAAAATAGTTTCTTTAACCTACTATGGTGGACAAATTTATGAAATTGAATATTGATCTAATCTTGTATTATGACAAGTGATGTATTTAGGCTACGCTCCAATGATCCCACAAGTATAGCATGATGAATCAAACATGGCCTGGAATGTCCAATCATCATGGACCTTCAGTTATCAATGCCATGAGGTTTGGGCAGGATAAAATCAAAGTAACCGTGGGAATCAAAGAGATTAGCAGCAGTAGAGTAAAATGATGTTTGCGCTTGACTGGAAATTCAAGACAAGCTGGTGCAAAGTTAAATAGTGCTTCAAGTAGTGAGGGACCTACGGGCAACAGATTCCGGCCATTTGCCCCCCCCCCCCCATTTTATATGTACATGTTGGTAATCTAGCTGGGAGAGAGAAGCTTAAATAGTTTAAGGCATTGGTTAAAAAACTAGAACCAACAGCCCCTAAAATGATCAGTGGAAACCTGATGACATACTAACCCTTTCAGTGCCGGCTCTGTAGACTTTAAACAGCTTCATGCCTCGGTGATTGTATAATACTTCCATTTTTTTTGTGGTAGATTTTTTTACGTCACCAGTATTGTTATTTTAATCAAAATTTTCAGCATGGTAAAAGTCCCGGTTGTTGTTGTTGTTTTTTTTTCATTTTTATCTATGGGTAATGTGAATTATAAACACTGTCAAAATATTAAAAAATCAAAACCCACAGAAAATAGTGTGGTCACAACAAGGCTTCAAGCAAAGCCAAAATGTGGTCACACAAAAATTATGTTGCAAAGCTTCGTGCAAGAAATACTACAGAAACACGACTGTAAAACGTGGAGGGAAAAGAGAAACAAAACTAGCTTTCGGTGAAAGGATCTTCTTCAGGCAAAAAATTGTAAAAGTACGAAAAGAAAATTGAACAAATAAAGGGACTATAAAATTTTCCTAAAGAATAAAACTACCACACCTTGACGGATTGGCTGTTTCTAAATTTGGAATTCACATACCTACGATAAGTGTCCCTTTATTTGAGAATTTTACAATTTGCTTTCTTTTGGTGCTTCATTTTATCGGTTCTATATTATTGCTATACCCGGGGTTTTCCAATGTACGGCTTTTTGTTGTTGTTACTGTTCTTCTCTTTTTGCTACATTTTGACTGAATTATAAACATTACAGTTTTACTGCATTTGGCAATGAAAAGGTTAAGGACGGTTAAGAAAATTAGTCGAATGTTGTTACAAGTACGTATGTCCCCCACGTTGTTTGCGCTATGGGTACGTATTTTAAAGCCTTTTGTGACTCCAGAGCAAGAGAGCTCCTCCCGAAATGCTCCTAATAACAGCCTCATTTAATTATTAATTAATTGCTCTTTCACATTTTCGTTTTGTTTTCCTTCTGTTTTTTGATTGAAAGAGTAGAGGGATAGGATGAGGGATTCAATAATATTCAGGGTTGAGGATAAGGCGGGGTAAGGGGTAGATACGTATATGTGTGCGCCCCTAGTGCAAAACACTTGGGGTGCATACGTACTGACATGTATACAACAGCCGTTAAACCACTTTCTTCCATTTCATGTGGAGGGTACTCATACCCAGGACTGAGAAATGAAGAATTATAATTGTTTATGTTGCTAGTCTGCACATCTGTAACTGCTGTCTCATTGAGCATTAAAATTACGCATTTCTTGGGAATTTATTGTACATATATATTTTCTTGTTGAATTACTTGTTAATGTTATTGGTTGTTAATGTGCTATGGTAAAACCTTGGTTGCCATCAGCAATATTTTCAAGATCTGTGAGACTTTGCACCAAGCAGTCTGTGCTGAAACTGTATATTATTTATAAGTATAAGATGCATGCGAAGTCACAATTGTTGCATTCGTTTTTGTAGTTTTGAAGTGCAAAAACAACTACAAGAAAAACATTATTGCCAACACTAAGATTGATTGATGTTGAAGGCACTGATCTTCATAAGGTATAGGACCTCGACTGTTTTTTTCAACAAATCGTTGTCAAGGTTCTAATTCCCTTCGGTCAAGTTTTGAGAAACTGAGGATTGAAGTTTCATGTGATCAAAGATTTGAGAGCAAAGAATTTTTGTTATTTTTAGTAATACTTACAAATTACACAATGAATCTGCTCGATACTTTGATACACAGTGGAGAAGACCTGTAGAAGTAGTGTGTAACTCAATTCAGCCAGAAGGTGATAAACCTTGACATCCTAAGTGGACGAAGTATGTGTCTGATCTTTACCAATAGTTCATTATAATGCAAGCTGACAATCAGTTGTTTGAAATCTTTTTGTTGCACAAAATTTATTATTTTTGGTATCACAAGTTTTTGCCACTAGGTACAAAGAGAGGTAACAATTAATAAAATTATTGCCTTTTTCATTATTCATTGTTTTGTTTTTTTTCAATTAGTTTAAAACTGATTGTGCTAAACTGGCACAGTCCACTTAACTGTGCATTTTATTTACATTTAGCTTAGAAAATCGCGATTATAGTTCTTGTTTTCCATCTCCATTCACTGAAAATCTTGAGGTCTTTTAGTATGTCGAAAAGGTGTAACAAGTGAACACTTAGACTGTTGTTTAAAATGCAGTGTGGCACTTATCAAGCTTGTACTGATAATTGAGTCACACAAGGCAATGTGGCAACTTGTATAAACCTGGCAATGAGGAGCGCCAACGGCAAGCACTTGATGACCAACATGGCGGACAGACAACACGTGTCACGGCTAGAGTAGAAAGAATACGCCCTATAAATCCTGTACAACACATGGTGTCAGAAGTGAAAATCGACGGAAATTTTAAGCATCTTCTAGGACATCTAGATGATCAATAGATCTATACTTTAAAGCCTTAAAGGGGACCAAACGGGTCCTGAACGAAGTGTTGTGTTAACCTTGCATTTTACCCACGTGGGCCACTGTGCTGTGTGAACTGTGACTGTTAGTTTACTACTGAGCAGATCTAATCTAGGGCTGGATCTAGACAATAACCACTAACTCTAGCATAATAGATCTAGACCAAGAACTGTTCGAGCACTGTTGAAGTGATATAGGTTAGATCTAGATCTAGACATTATAGATTTAATCTAGATTTACCACCAGTTTGTTTTGACCAAATTTGGAAGGTTTCCCACCCGTGACCTGCAGATTAAGAAACTTACAGTCAAAATAACAGTAACATTTAGAAACAAGATGCCTAAACTCAATCCCCCAGAACCTATAGATTTCCAGCATCCGAAGTGGAAAGAATGGAGGACGAGATTTAACAGATACAGAACAGCCAGTAAATTATCCAAAGACAGTGGGGAAGTCCAAGTTGCGACACTAGTCTACTCGATGGGCAAAGAAGCTGAAGATATTTTTGCCAGTTTTACATTCGAAAATGAAGGACAGAAAAACAATTTTGATTGCGTTCTACAAAAGTTTGAAGAACACTTCATTCCAAAGCGGAACATAATTTGGGAGAGATCGATTTTTCACAAACGTATCCAAGAGGAGGGTGAAACAGTTGAAGAATTTATTAGAATTCTTTACAAGCTTGCAGAATACTGTGAATTTGCTGATAGAGACACACAGATAAGAGATAGATTGGTCATAGGATTAAAAGACAAATCAGTATGTCAGAAACTACAATTAAAAGAAGACTTGACATTAGAGAAGGCCAAAGAAATTTCTCTTAATCATGAACTGATCAAGACACAAAATGAAGCAAGTGCACAAATAGATGCAGTAAAAATGAAAAAAGGGAAAGAAAAGCCTCACAGAGGGAAGAAGTACAGGGACCCAAAACCTGAAGCAAGATTTAGCTTTAATGACAGGAAGTACCAAGGTCAGGCCAGTGGTCACTCATCAAAAGAATGCACTAAATGTGGACAAACTCATGCCTGGGGTAAATGTCCAGCATTTGGCAAGAAATGTTATAACTGTCAAAAACAGAATCACTACGCATCAATGTGTCGACTGAGTAGACAATCCAACAGACTAAGTCCAATTACTCCAAAACAAGTCCAAGAAGTAGATTTGAGACAGGGTCAAGAAGAACTTGAGGATTGTTCAGATTACTTTATTGGCTCCGTCGTTTCAAACGTTCCACCCTTGACTACCAATGTTGAAATTTTGGGGGAAATGATAGAATTCAAGATCGACACTGGTGCTGATGTAAACATTCTGAATCAACAGACATGGAAACAACTATGTCAACCTTCACTTGATGTATCAAAGGCAAGTCTGCTGAGTCCAGCAGGAAAAATTTGTACTTTGGGAAGATTTAAAGTAAAAGTCAATGACAGCAAAGTGGACATGTATGTAGTCAAGAATACAACTTGTAATCTCCTTAGCAGATCTACGGCTATTCACATGGGATTAGTGAGGTTGGTGAACAGTGTAACCCAGTTTGGCAAAGTAAACTGTCAACCAGTGAAGATAAAACTAAAGAGTGATACCAGGCCTTATGCTGTACCTGTATCACGTAGAGTGCCTATACCTCTTATGAAGAAAGTAGAATCAGAACTCCAGAGGATGAAAGATAATGATATTATTGAAGAAATCAATGAACCAACAGAATGGGTATCCCCCATGGTTCCAGTCTTAAAGCCTTCAGGAGACGTGAGGATTTGTGTGGATCTCAAGAAACTCAACCAAAACGTCGAAAGGGAACGGTACATCTTACCAACAATGGACGACATCATTAACAAACTAAAGGGTTCAAGAGTATTTTCGAAGCTGGATGCGGCTTCAGGTTATTTACAAATACCACTTGATGAAGAGAAAGCAGAATGGATGAATGCCTCAACACAACGATGGAATATGTCCAACATGGATGGCCAGAATACAGAGAAGATGTGAAAATTGCAGCATTGAGTATGTATCCATTCAGAGGAGAACTCAGCTTAGTGGATGGCATCTTGGTACGAACAGACAGGGTTGTTATTCCATACTCAATGAGACAAGAAATAAAAGAAATCATCCACGAAGGTCACTTTGGAATAAGAAAATGCCGAGAAAGAGCAAATCAAAGTGTGTGGTGGCCCCAAATCAGCCATGAAATAAAAGAAATGGTATCAAGATGTAAACACTGCATTACAAAGAAACCTACACAGAGGAAAGAACCGCTGTTACCGTCAACGCTACCTGACCGACCATTTCAAAAAGTGGGAGTTGACATTTGTGAATTTCAAAAGAAATCATACTTAGTATTGGAAGACTATTATTCCAGATATATAGAGATTATGTACTTGCCCAACACAACTTCTTTCACAGTGATCAGCAAACTAAAGTGTTGTTTTGCAAGATATGGTATCCCAAACTGCGTAGTATCTGACAATGCCAGACAATTCACATCAGATGAATTTGTACAATTCTCCAAGAAATGGAATTTCCGACATGTCACAAGTAGCCCAAGATTTCCACAATCAAATGGGAAAGCAGAAAGAGCAGTCAAAACAGCAAAAGAAATACTGTCTCAAGACGATATATTCCTCGCTATTCTTGCGTACAGATCCACACCATTGGTGGAACTGGGAATAAGTCCTGCAGAACTACTTTTCAACAGGAAAATAAGAAACACGTTACCATGTTTGCCACAAAACCTGAATAATACCGGGTTAGACCATAAAGAACTGGAAAGGAGAGACAGAAAGGCCAATGAAGCCCATAAGAGAAACTATGACAAACGACATGGGGCAAGACATCTACCAGAACTCGATAGAGGAGACACACTTGTCAAAACAGATCTGGACAAACAATGGAAAACTCCAGCTGAAGTTGTAAAGAAAATAGCACCAAGTTCATACATTGTCAAGACTGAAAACCAAGGCGAGTTGCGAAGAAATCGACGTCATCTCTACCGAGTTCCAGAAGGAGTTCAGTAGGATATTCCAGATCATGATGTCGAGACAGAAACCACAGAGGATCATATAAATCGTAGGATTTTTGTGGAAAATTCAAAAGAGGCAGGAGGAGACAAAATAGCCAGTCCTTCTGAAACAAACAAGACTGGTCATACTTTGAGTCCTGCAAAAGCACATCCTGCGATAAGTTCGTCCAAGGGAATTGGCCTAAGAAGATCCAATCGACAGGCCAAGGCGCCCAAGCGCCTCATATGTGAATATTAATGTGGCTTTCAAGGTGCAGCCATAAAGGATATATTATGGTAGCACTTAGCCTATTGTAATTAGTTATGAAACTGTTTGAAGTTTGTGTTACATTGTTTCAGTAAAATTACTCTTCAAGTGTTAAGAGAAGTACTACAGTAAGCAAGGAGCATACTGGATCTGCAATATAATTTCGAGATTCTTCAGAAGGGGGGAGATGTACTGATAATTGAGTCACACAAGGCAATGTGGCAACTTGTATAAACCTGGCAATGAGGAGCGCCAACGGCAAGCACTTGATGACCAACATGGCGGACAGACAACACGTGTCACGGCTAGAGTAGAAAGAATACGCCCTATAAATCCTGTACAACACAAAGCTCCTTCAAATTTCCGGTTTATTCTAACTCCTTATCATAATAACTAAAGCCGTAAACGTTTAATGTCAAATTCCTCAGTTGTGCAAACAGTGGAGAAAGAAGAAATAAGGTCGCGAAATGGGTAGCAGTCAAAAGACACCAGTAGCGAAAATATGCAAGAAGCACCAGTTGATTTGTAAATGCAAAACACACCAGTAAACATACAAATACTTCTTATTAGGCCGGCAATTGAATATAGTGAATAGGATGAATTTGTTGAGATTTTTGTTAATACTTTGCTGGTTAATAGAATAATAAATAGGTTAAAAATCTGGTTAAAAACCTTGAAAAATCTTGACTGTACAATATTTACACCATGGCAGTTTGGTTCTCATTTTGGATTTCGATGGCAATATGAAGAACGCGCATGTTGTGTAATGGCCATCAGGATGTCGACAGGACAAGGCCGAGAAGACTTAAGCCAACCCACAGACTAATAAATTAAACAGACTGGATGATCCCATTGTGTGACGTCACAAAACAGTGAAAGGTCATGAACCATTCGCCACATTAGATTTACGGTTGCGACCGACGCTTCAGCACAGTTACAATGCAGCGGTCGTTAAAAGTCCAGACGGTCATAATTTATAACAATAAAAAAAAGGCAGCTGGAGACAATAAAATGAAAGGATAGGCAAAACAATGCATTATCAATACATGTACAACCAATCTTGACAAATAAAAAGAAATTTCTAATGCAGATAGAACTAAAATCGGAATTTCCCGAGCGGCGGCCACGTTGGTTATGCGGCCGCATCTCATTAACTTCCGTAAAAAACGACACAGCCCGAAGCTTGTGTTTCCAGTCTGGTTATTTATTAGTCTGTGAGCCAACCTAAGAATTCTTTCAATAGCTATGCATTTAAGGGTATTCGAGACTGTGTAGGACTACTTCTGGTGCTTTTTCTATGCCTCATCACTGGCGCTATTTGCATATCAGTGTTACGTCAACTGGTGCTTTTAGTTGCTCCCATGAAATTCGCCGAGATTAACAATATATTATACACATTTGTACTCATTCGTTGGAGGTGATTTATCTCCGTGCTGAAGCTGCAGTCAAAAGGTTCTGTTGTCCCTCTGTGAGAATCTTGTTAGGGACATTATTTTTTTGTAGTATAATTAGGTTCTAATTCAGAGAGAAAGCACTGAGTTGTGTTCACTGTCCAGCAATGGTTTATAATGTAGAATACCACCTGCCGCTAACAACAGTTTCTTGTCAAAATTTATTATTATGCTAGGCTTGTCCTGGTTAGGTCTGAGGACACTTTATTGTCTTTTGAATAAAACTGTTGTAGCACGCTGTTTTGTTATGTGTATAATTTGTCACATTTACGTTGCAGTTTAGGTGGACAACGTGTGTTTTGAAACTATGATTTCTTTACAGTGGTTAAACTTTAGATTTGGGAAATATGTGAAAAGGTTGAACTAAAAATCATTTGAGATGATCAGTAAACAAAAAAAAAGAATGAAAACACCAATGACTAGATCAACAAAAACAGTGAAAAGGAACATTTGACAACAACAACAACAACAACAACGCCAACAACAGCAGCAGCAACAACAACAACAACAACAGCAGCAGCAGCAACAACAACAACAACAACAAACTAACAAACAAAATTTAACAATTTGAATCAAATTATTGCAAAGTAATGGAATCTGTATCTTTCAAGAGTTTTCAAAAGAAGTCCCTATCAAGTTATTGGATTGTTATTTGTCATTAAAACCTCTCCCTCTCAATACCCTCTCCTGAATTTGAAGCAGGCCTCGTCCTCAAAGCACGTTCTCTGTAGCTCTGGCGCCGATTCCGCAGAAAAAAAAATACTCACGGTTGGTATTGTATGAATGAGGGAAAAATCGGTCCATCTGGCAGAGCCTTATACCAGATAAGGGTCGGGGTTCGGGGTCCTTAAAGGAGCCCATACGCTTGGTGCCGCTTGGCGAGTCCGACAAATCTGGAACCAGCTGGCCACTGGGACACGAATAGAATAACCCTCAAATGGATATGGGGGCAGGGAGAGGAGCACTTATGGGGATATCCGATGTGTTAGGATTCTGATTTCCATCCATCAATCAATCAATCAGTCATATATATTTATGATTACTGGAAATTGATTTGAAAAAATCTCAGATCTCTTCAAACCAGGAGGAAAAAGACAGTCAGGAAAAAATAAGCTCACGGGATACAAATATTATACCACTCACCTGAAACTTGAATCAAAGTCCTCTGATTTCTGTACAAATGCTTTGGACGGCATCCAGAACTAAATAATCAAAATTTGGAAACTCTGGAGACCCGTTAGGCCCTGACCGTCAAAAATAGATGGTCAACCGAAAAAACATTAAACAATGGGGGAGAGAACTGTCACTACAGTCTTGTTTTTAACCCGGGCTTCAGAGGAAGAACATTAACAGTCAATTAACTAGTGACCTGTTTATTTGGCCAATAAAGGGATTAAATCCCTGTAAAGGACAGTATAAAGGAACTTGTCTCCCCTTTCCCTACATACTATCACTATCTTTGTCCTCCTTCTGAACGTGTCAGTCTGTCAATGTCGTCTACTTTTGTATAGAAAATAGAAAAGCTGAACGAATGAAATAAAAAAGGGGAAGGGGTGGAAGGCAACAATCAGAAATCCAAAATTTTCCATAGCGTTACTACTCTAAGCTCATGGCAAAAGTCATTAAAATTTTGACTCTTGAGATATTGAAATAAAACTATTTCTTTTCCTGTCTGTTGGTGAATTATGCTATTATGATTCTATTGGATTACATGTATTACATTTTCCTATTGGTGCATTTCTATTTCTATAACATTATCTAACAGCTCTCCTACTCGAGAAGGCAATGAACCACCACTATCGGAGAGCTGTAATGACAGTGCTGAAGAGCATTAAAGGGACAAAATTCATAATTTCCACATTCATTGAAGATAAATGGATCATTTACCATTCTGGTGGGAACCCATTTATATTCCAGGGGCAAGTACGGATACGTGCTATTCTTATCCCTGTCCTTATCCTCAACCCTAAATCTTGTAGAATCAGTAACCCTGCCCCCTACCTTTCACCCAAAAGGAGGGGAAAAACATCTGAAAGAATAATTAATCAGAATTAATTAAGGCTGTTGCCGAGGAGCTTTTCTAGGAGCGCTCTCAAACTCTGGAGTCACAAAAGTCTTTGAAATACGTTCCCCTAGCGCAAAAAAAAAATGGGGGACATACGTACTTGTAACAACATCCATAATAATAACCCAATAACACGTCCTTGTCGAGAAACGCCTGGGTAAACCAGATAGTGTTTAATGACAGGAATTTTTCCCTCCGCCTAACAGCACATGCAGCAAGCCTGTCAGTAATGCATGGTCATGTCTAGGGCACACGCAGAATGGTCCATAATGGCCGTTCAGTATTGTCACACAGCAACCTTGGCGTCCAAACCGCTTGTGGCACAGAGGTGAGCACGTCGAACTGAAATGATCAGTTATCAGCATCGTTAATGAAGGCCGGTGTTCACATCCTATTTCGTCTCGGTTTACCCCTGGTAAACCTTCGAAAGTGGATTTACCTCCACCCTGTTGTGTTCAGTTAGTCTCTTACTATTACCAAGCAACCGACCAAGCGTAACTTTCAAAAACATTGTTGTTAACAAAATGAAGTAAAAAAAAAAAAAGCAATGATAATAATAAGGATGTCGCTAGGGGCACGTAGCCTTATTACAAAAGCAAATAAAGTTGTGGTCACTGTTCAGCTATAGCTTTCTATGTAAAACACAACGTTCCCCTAACAACATCCTAATAATAATGGCACATAACAATGCTATTTCACTAATTCGAACTACCAAAAAATCAGGGAAATGTAGCCCAAGTAGGTAAACCCTGAATTAAAGCCTCAGCATGTCGTCCCCTTAGAATGACAAGGTTTCAATGAACTTCCGCCAACTTTTGAGAAATCGAGGACTGAATTTTCATGTAATCATAGCTTTTAGAGCAAAGAATTTTTGTTATTTTTTAGTAATTCTTGCAAATTACACATCGAATCTGCTTGATACTTTGGCACACAGTGGAGAAGGCCTATAGAAGTAGTGTGTAGTGTGTAACTCGGTTCAGCCCAAAAGTGGAGATAGACACTTGTCATTCTAAAGTGGGTGATGTATTATCGTATAGAGCAGACATAGACAACCTTTCACAGCAAGGGGCATGCCTATACATGGTGAGGCTGCAGAGGGTCGGGTAGTCTCAGCAGAGCCAGAGGCCCCCGATAAATGACATACTGTATTATGTTTTTGGTGGCACACTGATTCAAGTCTATTTTGTCTCGGTATTGAAATAAGATAAGAATCACTTTCTTGTCCCATGAGTGAAATTTTCTTTCACATAGCGTGTAACAGCACATACATACATGGTACACATCGCGGGTATAGACCAAAATTGTTGTATCTCCAGGTTTATGAATTGGGGTTCATAATGGCAATACTGTAATAATGACAAACTGTTTCTTCCAATTTTTTCGTTATTCCGCTATCTTTAACCAGTTCCAAGTTACAGAGAAGCAGTATAATTGTTGTATCTCCCTTAAAAATGAGATCATTTAGGCCAATACTGTGGTATTTCCGAGTAAGCTCCCATTATTCATATCACTGGAGATACAACACTTTTGCTCTATACCCGCGACAGATCTTTGTTGTCAAGGAGCATTTTGGGAGGAACTCTTTAGCTCTGGAATCACAAAGGGCTTTAAAATACGTGGTCTACCCTAGTACAAAAAAAACCCCAACAACTTGCAATAAGGCTTTCCTTCCGTCTGCACATGTGAAGTTATGCAAAATGAAGAAGATTAAGGAGAAGATTGAGGAGAAGACGAAGATTAAAAGGAAGAAGGAGCGGAAGTGGAAGTTGAAGAGGAAGACGGAGAAGAAGAAAAAGAAGAAGATTTAGAAGAAAAACAGAAGTAGTAGTAGTAGATTAGAAGAAGAAGCAGAAAAATAGGAAGAAGAAGACGAAGCGAAGAAGAAGAAGAAGAAGAAGAAGAAGATTAAGGAGAAGAATGGTAGCAGTAGTAGTGGAAGAAGAAGAAGAAGAAGGAAAAGAAGAACAAGAAGAAAAGAAGAAGAAGAAGAAATGAAAGAAGAAGAGGAGAGGGAGGAAGAGGAGGAAGAAGAAGATTGCAAAAAGGAGGAAGAAGAAGATTGCAAAGAGGAGGAAGAAGAAGATTGCAAAGAGGAGGAAGAAGAAGATTGCAAAGAGGAGGAAGAAGAAGATTGCAAAAAGGAGGAAGAAGAAGATTGCAAAGAGGAGGAAGAAGAAGATTGCAAAGAGGAGGAAGAAGAAGATTGCAAAAGGAGGAAGAAGAAGATTGCAAAAAGGAGGAAGAAGAAGATTGCAAAGAGGAGGAAGAAGAAGATTGCAAAGAGGAGGAAGAAGAAGATTGCAAAGAGGAGGAAGAAGAAGATTGCAAAGAGGAGGAAGAAGAAGATTGCAAAGAGGAGGAAGAAGAAGATTGCAAAAAGGAGGAAGAAGAAGATTGCAAAAAGGAGGAAGAAGAAGATTGCAAAAAGGAGGAAGAAGAAGATTGCAAAGAGGAGGAAGAAGAAGATTGCAAAGAAGAAGAAGAAGATTGCAAAGAAGAAGAAGAAGAAGAGGAAAACGATGATTAAGAAGGAGCAGGTTAAGGATAAGAATAATAATAATAAGAAGATGAAGAGGGAGATGCAGACCCATAGATTTCACAAGGATCACTTATAGGAATGATGATTTGCCCGTCCTCATCCACATAATAATAATAATTCTCGAACGCCAGACTTGCTTGCACCCACACTAGACCCAGTACCAGGGCTGACAGCTTCAGCATGAACCTGAAATAAATGGTGACATGAGAAAACACCAATTAGAATTATTAATGCTATCCCAGCCAGAAACCCAACATCAATCCGACGTAGATTTCCGTAGGATTGGTAGGAATACAATAGGGGCGGTTCCCTACACCAATCCGATATCGGCGAGATGTCTTAACCAATGGCTCTACATAGGAACGATGTCATTCCTATGTACAAACTTCGCGTCAGTCCTCAGTCCTGCGCGTGGGATTTCCTCAGAGTTCCTTGGCTGGGTAACCGACCCGAGCAAAGATAAATCTGGCATATTCTTTGTACCTCACCCAACTGTATAATTATCTAGATCTAGGTCACATTGATAAGGGCGCCCGGATTCGATGAAGATAGAACCTTTCGTTACGTTACGATTCCTTGCAATATACGTACACAATCATATGTGACTAATTTGGTTTTAGACCAGCCATGTGTAAAGAGATGCGAAGAACGAAATTGCCGATCATGCTTTTCGATTCTCTCGACAGAAAAGCCAGAACTGTTTGTGTGTGTGTGTGGTGTGTGTGTGTGTGTGTGTGTGAGTGTGTGTGGTGTGGGTGTGGGTGTGGGTGTGGGTGGGGGTGTGTATGTGTGTGTGATGTGTGTTTGCGTATGTATATATCTAATGTGTGTGTGTGTATGTGGGTGTGGGTGTGTGTGTGTGTGTGTGTGTGTGTGTGTTGGTGTATTTGCGTATGTATATATCTATACTAATAAAAGTGAAACTTTACGACAATTGCAGCGCGCCTTTCGCTACTCCTCTCTTAATACTGATTCGGTAGCCCTCAGATTTTATACAGTGCTTTGTATAGACTGTCGTCGTGTCGCCGGCACAGAAAATAAAAAAATAATTAATAACTCGCAGAACGTTTGTATTAGTTTCTAGGTTGCGACACATTGGTGTTCGATCTATTTTTTTGGCAAATTAATGTAAATGAGATTGGTTCCGGTATAAATCTGTATAACACTCACAAAAGCAACTTCCGGTTAGGACTGGTTTGAATGATGAGATTGGGTTCTAAGACTATCAAGTATGAAACTTTGTGTGTTCTCAATGTGCCTAGACTAGGAAAAAGAAAGGGTCTGGAATTGGGAGAATGATGCTGCAGGGCCAAAAGTACAAAGGTTTGCGTTTTCAATATGCCTAGGAAAATATTATAATATTTCTTTTCCATTAACACAATATGACGTTATCACTTCCTGCGATGTGCAAACAAACTAAGCCGTGCGCAAATCATAGCCATTTGACGGATGCTGGCGGGACGCGCAGGACGTCAACGAGCAAAAGGGAGAGCAATAAAACGTAACGTATCTAAAAACAAACAAACAAACAAAAATAAAATAAAGCTAAAGGAACAGGCAAAATGAAGCAGGTCCACAATAATCACCCAGAACTGAAACTAATAAATCGATTCGTCCCCGGGCAGGGCCGGGAACTCAGCTAGTATATATATAACTAAATTCTTCTTATTGGAAAATACATGCGAACATCATGGATCCCTCACACACCTAACACTTCTGGTCCCCACGGCTCACGCAGACAAGGAAGACCCAAAACTGAGGTGCAGGGAAGAGCAACCTCAGATGGAGCGGCATCCAGCCACGTGAGCTCGAAACCACTGCTGTAAACAGACAGGCATGGGGGTTGCTCATCCACAGAGGGACAGCTGGTTTCGAACGGGACCAGAGACAGTGTCATGAGGCGGCAAAGGACAGACAGATGCCATAGAACAGCGTCTGCCCCAGATCAAACAACAGATTACCGCTGTGACACATGCGGGCGCCCGTGTGCTTCCAGTTTTGGACTGCGGAGCCACACTCGCTCCCATCGATGAGTTCACCAACAAGTTAATTCATCGCTGAACTGCTCGGATTTTATAAGAAAATAATATATTAAACTGATTTTGTATAATTAAATCAAAGGATCAAAATCAATAGTATTGCCAGGTAAAGAAAGAAGAATACTGTAGTTTCTAGATCTAGATATAGTAAATCAGTTTCAAGTGCAACGAAATGTGATATACACAAATCCTTTTTTCAACAAATGCATCAGTCTGTGACTTGGTACTACTACAACATAACGTAAATAGCAGTAGGCCTACGGCCGAGTTATGTACAGGTCACTGTGTGTGCAGTGTGTTCCAATTTGATCTTTGGTGTGCTTAGACCTAACTCTGTCTGTAACAGGGTTACCAGATTGGCTTTTTTAAAGCCGAATTCCAGAAATTTGTTGTTTTTTTTTGGATATGGTTGGCGTCAGAAAATTCATTTGGGTTTTGGCTTTTTCCTGGCTTTTTTTCCTGACAAACTAAAATTATCTGCACGAAAACTATATACCATCCTCTTTCTAAAACATTTCTTATCGAGGAGATATGTTTTTGGTCAGTTATGTGTACAATGTACATGTATAACGCCAAGATTTCTGCCGCTAATTGTCAAGAAAGCGCCAACCGGCAAAGTGAGTGACCAGTGACACTGGGTTCTATGGTTCATATTTTTGAAACTGTTCTCATTTTTTGAAAGACTGTCGCCCACCTTAGAACTCCCTCCACACTCTGTGCTTCTAGATTGATAGCCTTCCCCAAAAAGCATTTAAAGAGCTGGCCGTGCGCCTTCGTCTTTGTTTGCCTAATAATCCCAGTCATCAATGCTATAGTCAAGAAGATATTTTCTCACATACCCTCCGTTAAAAACAAGACTAAAAAACAGAATGCAGCTGAATCGTCTCGATGCTATTGTGAGAATCGGGGCAGAACTACTGCTTTGAAAAAAAATTTGTTGCGAAGGCTTTTCACTGCATCACCAGAAATGGTTTAAAAAAAATAATAGAAATTCACAACTGACAAGATCTGAGCCAAATGTTCCACTCAATCTAGTAGGGAGGATGATATTAACTTGTTTCTGGAGCTTTTCGTGAGATGTTAATATGAAACCTATATTAGAATTTGTTTGGCTTTTTTTTCTGGCTCATATAAGGGGGAAGCATGGCTTGAAGAGACAAAGGTATGAAAAGCTTACAAAGAGGAGAGGGAAAGGGGAGAGGGCAGGGGGAGGGGGGGGGGCTGAAATCGCTGCAATCGACCTACTTTAAGGATAGCCTCAGGGAAAACTAACCACTTTTAAATGTTTAGATATGACAGCGGCACCGAGACTATTCCAACAGTATATTCTTATCATTCCTTGCATAGCCTGTTTGCTGAAGTGCGATTAAGTCCATTTTGGCGAATAAATGAGGACACGGTTGTATAGAGGCTCGCCTCTCATGCCGAAAGTACCGGTGTAACAGGCCAAAATATACCCCCAGGCCAGTTTATACCCCGGGGTTACTTTGGGCTAGGCCAGACTATACCCCCCCAGTCCAGATTATACCCCCTACTTTTTTTTTGAAAACAAGTCAAGTCCACAGTTTATTTCAGCCTGTTCTTTATCACTGTCATCAGATATCATATTAATACATACATGAACACATTCTTGACACCCATAAATCATAATACAATTTAAAGGAAATAATCATAACAATTTATTTCAGCCTTAGTTTAAATTGGTATACATACATACATACATTCTTGACTCCTGTTAAGCATGATACATTTTAGAGGAAACAAACATGCATTTAAATGCATTGATATACAGAAGGGTTGAGTATCCGTTCAAAATGATATGATTAGACTTCAGCATTAATTTCACTCGTGTCTGTTGATATTATTATTATTATTATTATTTTGATAATTGGTTGGCCATGAGTAAAACATGCATTGTATTTTTTGTTACAACCATGCAGAGAGAAAAGGCCGGAAAACAACACACATAGAAAAAAATAATAAAAACATAAGTAGTAACCCAACTGACAATGACGGATGGTGCAAGTCCATCATCCATTTCACATAAAACTAAATAGGCACTAAATTTTTCCTGTGATGAATTCCACCTGTCCAAATCCATTTGAAATGTTACAGAATGTCTTACTATGGTGCCTGTTGACAGTGATAAAAAAATGAATTAAACTATGATTGAAATAAACTGTGGTGTTTAGGCCAAACTATATTCCACCAGTCCAGATTATACTCCCATATTCAGGCAAAATATTCAAGGATACAACATTAAGTTTTTAAAATTTTATTTCACCCGCAAGTGACATGCCTTTATTCACAATAACACACAATTGCAATCCTTCAAATGCCCTGCAAACTAATCCAGTGCCTTAAACTTAAACCATGAGCTACATGAAATGTATACCTTTCTACATATAAGCTATCAAAGAATTTACTAACAAGAAATATTAAGGCAACATGATCCATCAAATTTTTGCCGTGACATACTGTAATTACTTTCTACAATGCACTGTTATCTCAGTGGATTTAATCTGTCAGTTTTCACGACGATCAAAGCCACTTTACTAAAGCATTCTGTTCAGTTCTACTTGAATAGGTGAAAAGATTTAACACATTTTTTACATATACATGTACTTGGTACACACACATTGCTGCTTATCTATTATATATTTCAGTAACTCGCAACCTTTGGCATGACTAACTAACCAAACTATACACTCTCCAGGCCTTAAATTTGGCAGGAAGGTGACAATTGAGATGAGGAAGATGATGGCTATAATTAAAAGTTGTTTACTTCAAGCATGCATTTTTAAAAAATAACAATGTTTATTTGCTATGTAACATCTGTATTTTTGCATGTTTGTTTCGTAATATATAGTACCGTGCATGTCATAAAAAGTAACCGTATCAAGCGTTCAGTTTGGTGCGTAATGTTGTGGTGCGCATGAGTTCTGAAGCAAAACTGTAGTTTATTACTTTTATTATACTAGAGGGGGGGTGGGGAGCACATGATTGTTTATTCTGGGCAATGCACGGTAGCTCATCTAGTCTATTATATATTTCAGTAACTTGCAACCTTTGGCATGACTAACTGACCAAACTATACACTCTTCAGGCCTTAAATTTGGCAGGAAGTTGGCAATTGCGATAAGGAAGATGATGGCTATAATTAAAAGTTGTTTACTTCAAACATGTATTTTTAACAAATGACAGTGTTTATTGCTATGTAACATCTGTATTTTTGCATGTTTGTTTCGTAATGTATAGTACCGTGCTTGTCATAAAAAGTCAAAATTGGGCAAAAAGAAAAGGTTGTATGTTGCACAGCCCCGCGTGAGAAATAAAACCCAAACAATATGATATTTTGTCATAAAAAGTAACCGTATCAAGCGTTCAGTTTGGTGCGTAATGTTGTGGTGCGCATGAGTTTTGAAGCAAGGCTGTAGTTTATTACTTTTATTATACTAGAGGGGGGGGGGGGATCACATGATTGTTTATTCTGGGCAATGCCCGGTAGCTCATCTAGTAGATAATAATAATAATAATAGATGGCGTTTATATAGCGCATATCCATTTAAAATGCTCTATGCGCTTTACAGAAACAACATGGCAACCACAGAGCAGAATGGAACGCCTGCGAAGCGTTCAACACACTACACTGCGTCTTCCCCCCCCCCCCCCCTCCCAAAAGTGGCAATGATGTGTCTGCTCCATTCGCAACTGGACCGCAATGACACTAAGGCAAATTTCCGAAATGGGATAAAAAAGATTTAAAAAAAACAACCTCAGTGATATTATCTAGGTTGAGAGGTGATTTATTATTCCAAGATGAAAGAAAGAAAGGTCAATATACCATGATTGGAAAAGAACATTCGTTATATCCTTATCAGTTGGATCAGAATAGCAGACACATTAATCAACCTAGCTTTCAGTATGGATTATCTCAGAATGAAATTGAAGACGCTACAGTGCTAAAAGTACTCAAGTCACAAAATATCTGTTTTAAGAAATCGAGCCTGAAAATTGAAATTTCTCGTGCACTCGCCTTGTTATGAACTTTCTGTCTTGCTTCATATTCTGTGATGTTTGATGTGCCAACACACCCGTGTTTAGCTTTAATATACAATTTGATGCCTCGCAAATGATATTTATTTGTCTGCATTTGTTTTCAGTTATCTTTGCGACTACGGTAATGTTTTTCGTTCATAAGAGAATACGACGGAGAAAAAATTCCAGGTATTATTTTAGTATAACAGCGAACATTTATAGCACAGGTTTATCCTAGTGGTTTAATTAAATTTGAACTCAGAAAACTTTGTAAATTTAGTTTTAAAACTAATCCCTTTAATTGCTTAAAGGAATGTCCGCAGGTGGATACTTGTTGGGAGAGAAATGTGTTCCCAGGTTACCGTGGTTGTTATACTATCTGCTGTCACACTGTGGCTTTGGCTTTGTGTATTAAGTTTGACTCGAAGAGTTGCAAAAGGGGGCAACTCAGTGTGGGATTAATGATTTTTCATTGACAAATATTATTATTTGTCCAGTAAAATGCAACAACCCTTTTTTCTACCTCAGAATATGATAATAAATATTTCCCTGAATTAAAAACAAATGTAGCTTTTGAAAAAAATAACTTCGAACACACTAAATCAGATTTACAAAACTTCAGCAAAGCTTTGCATGTATTCTAGTTAATGATTCACCTTCCTACATATGGCGTTGTACAAGCGTGCAAACACCGAGCCTGCGATATGGAAATTGTTCGCACCGTCGTATTTGTAAAGTAAACACCGGGGACTACGATTCAAAGGTGTAATGATATGAGCGCCCTTAAAATGCTGTAGCAGAACCCTGGTTCAAGATCAACATTTGACAATCTTCTCTTTTTTAATTGCTGGACAATCTGAAAATTTTCTGGGAGGAAGGACCTGATGAACAAACTACAAATAAAATTCATCCTATTGAAGATCAGCTTAGACAGTCTTTGTGGACCCATGCCTCTCAACGAGATGTTATATTTTTAATACACTCAGTCTTGGTCATACCCACCTCATACTCTTGTGTTTACTCAGGGGAGAACATCCCCCTGAATGTGTAGTGTATAATTGTTAAGTTCAGTATACCATATCTTAACTGAATGTATGGATTTCACACATATTCGATGAAGGCACTGTACTTGCAGACCCCTGAAAAAAAAATCTGACTTGGATGCATGGGGCACCTTGTCCTTCTCAAAGAGGCTGAAATCTATAAGTTGATTTAAAGATTTTATACATCTTTTTATATTTACCAAATTCTTTGTAGATCTATACAAGACACATTTTGAGAGCTTTACCCTGAATTTTATTTGTGAACTTTCAGTTGACGAATCTTTGAGTATCGATCTTAAATACAGTACAGGACAAAAAACAACCACAACAACAACAACAAAACCCCGTGAAATGCGGAAAGTGGCCTTCATCGCCGTTGAATTCAAACTTACATTCAAATTGTGAATAAGCTTATAACACTTTGGAAATGGACGAAAAAAAATTGATAGGGCTAGACTTATCTGTAGATATCCATTTAAGACGATGCTTTGATTTTCAAGCAGCATGTATTTTGGTCATTATGAAATCTCAAGTCCTCCCATTCAAATGCTCTGAAAGCATTTCACTGATTTCAGCGAGTGACTGATGGACGCTGACGGTAGGGTCTCCTTCTGTTCTAGTGTTCTCCTATATTCTGTCTATCATTTGGCTTTTCTTTCTGGCACAAAATGGTTGTGGTCGCCTTAACATGCTTCCCCCAACCTCAAACTCAAACTCTGATTTCAGTTTCTGAAGCCTTGAATATTTTCCCATCTTTGATATTTTCCTGTCTCTGTCTGTAAAAGTCTCTCCGTCATGCAAGCCAGTTTATTATATTCGAAGGAACTGTCAACCACTTTATTATTCGTAAGACAAAAGAGAGGTAGAAGAGGAAAAGGAAAGAAAGGAGAAAGAAAAAAAAAAAAAACCTAGCAAGGAAAATAGAGAAAATAGCCAACGAAAAACCTGCTGGATTCCTAATTCTTTCGTGATTTGTTGTAAAATGTCTTTATTGTTTCTAATGCTTGGGTTTGCAACTTGCAACTTTTTTGTTTTCATTTTATGCCATAACATTTTAACTTTATGCCAAGCCTTCCTGCGACCCCGCAGATATTCTATAATGATTTTGTCAAAAGGAAGTGCATACAGTTTGAAGGTTACGCATTGTTTTCAAAGAAGTATCAGGGAAAGACGCTTTGCATTGTCATAACTTTTCCATTTCATTTATCAAATATATGTAATTCACAATTTCTGGATATTTGAAGGCAAAAGACTTTTTTTTTATTAAGCCACCTATAGTAACCAATTTATGCATGCAGGTTTCAAATACATGTACCTTGGAGGCTGCGCCGGTTTGGAAATTTTTTTTTTTATTGCTTTTGTTTTTCAACTTTTTAGTTTGATTTGTGTCGGTGATTGCTCGTCCCCAGTTCATTTTTTTCACGAGCACATGACCCGTGATGTGAATACATCCCGCCGTATTTAGGTCAATACTGTCGGCTTATATTAAGCTATTCACCGTGCTCGCGGGTAAAATTAGAGCACAGGAATACCATGCAGAGAGGTGTCAAGGGCAAGGTGAGTCGGGATATGGGGAAGATAGCCCTTCGACTGTTCGAGAGGCCAACTCACACTCTCACAGGCATACCATAAATACTCAAATAACACAAGTTATATATTTAGTCAGGCCTGAGGGGCCTTATTATTACAATATGACAATTCTGACTACATAATACATAATAGTAATCATATAGCATCCAGGATATAATTCCAATTAACTAACACTTTTCTAATTATAACTCGCAACCACACATATAAATTCAAGCAAATATGTTATACATCTGAACTTGCAGCCGTTATGGCCTTCTACTTATACAGCACAATTCCTTACCAGTATTCATGTCGAACTACTCGACATGGATATCGTAGTCCGCATGATAAAACCTCACAAAGCCGGTTTGGGAAATTTTACAGGAGAAGGAAAAAACTGATTTATTTCCAAACCACAGGTCGCAGGTTCTTGAACATTTCTCACTAGTATACCTTTGCTCTTACAAATACACTGCCTGATGTCTCACCCTTATGATTTTGATTACAATTATGTTTTAGTAGTTTAGCAGGTTTGCTGACCCGAAATCCGCACGATAAAACCTCCTTGTCCTTAAGGCGGTTTTATTGTGTGCATTTCTCCTCTCTCACTAGCCAGCAAACCTTTTTATCCAGGTGAATCTTCGTTTCGCCTTTGTGAAGACTAGTTTTCGAAGGCAAATCAGGTGTGTACCAGACATGGATGAAGTTGCAGAGCGGCAGGAGGGATATAAAGTGATTTTAGGGCAAGTCAAGAAATATTTATTTTGGAGAAAGTGGAAGGCGGGTAATCGCAATGAACTAAACTGGAAGACATTAAAGACTTGGAATATGGACACATGAAAACATTTTAAAAACATACATGAGCAATTAATTATTTATATTGTGGGAATTAAAACGACGGTTTATCAATTAAAAATAAACCTAAAAAACAACAAAAACGTGCAGACTTGCTCTTTCAGCATTTCTGGCTCCTCTCCCTTCATCCATCTCTCCATGCTTTCCTCCTCTCCCTTCATCCATCTCTCCATGCTTTCCCTTTTTTGTCCTCCTTCCTTCAGCCCCCCCCCCCCTTTTGATATTCTTATGATGGTCTCATCTCTCTGTCCTGCCCTTCTTTGAACCGTGACCCTCTCATCCTGTGACACACACCCCTCCCCTTCGCTTTCGCGAACTCTCTCTTCACCCATCGCTCTTTCTCACCAGACCGATTTCCTCCTTAATTTTCCCTGTTACTCTCTCTTTCGTTTTTTTTGCTCTCACATTCTCTTCATCCACCCCCCTCTCTTCGTTCTTGCCGTCTTTACACCTCTCTCTCTCTCTCCCTGTCTTAGAAATAACTACAAGTTCTGGTCTTAACAGCCAAGATCTCGAGAAGAAAAAGAAGTTAATGAGGGAGAAAGTGGCTGTGGTATCTTTGGGGATGACAACTCCTAAGACCTGCAGATGGTTATACTTCTCAGTAATCTTCCCCCTTCTATTGTGGAGTTTAACTGGCTCACTGATGGTGAGTCTGGACTCTCCTCGTCCTCGTGGAAGATCTGCAAACTCATGCACCTGTTTATAGTTCACTATCCCATCGGGATGCTGCTGCATGACACGGGGGTCCACAACCTGAGGGTCTCCGCCTTTCTCTCCAGTTCGGATGCTCCTCAGCTGAGCAGCTTGCTCGAAGTTTCTGAAGAAGGCTCAAGATAGTGTCTCTTGTAAGATGTTTCAGACACTGGCTGTCTCACTCTGTCTGATGTTGTATGCTGGACAATTGATGTTAACCCGTGCAGTGGAAATGTACCGCTGAATGCACGCAGTCACATCCCGCTATAGTGTGACCCTTCTCTAGATACTTCTGCTCCATGTCTGTAGCTCTTAGCCTTGAAAATCGGAGAAGACCTTGGCCAGAGTAAGGTTGCTACTCTCGAAGGTACAACCGTCGATGTACTGTTTGTACCTTTGTTGCCCCATGTTGTCAGACACATAAGATGCGAATTAACTGGGCATTAACTGTCCTTCCACCTCATGCCACAAGAAGCATTCCACATCATCTTTATTGGCCAGATTGTAGATTGTAAAATTATGGACATACAAGTTTGTTTTTAAAACATGAGGCCAATGCATTTAGACCTGGAGCGAGGCGCTTTGCCTGCAAGTCCATCGTTGTCACTACACCATCCCCATGCTCAGCAAGTAGTTTTTCCTTGGCTTTAGAAGTCTGTGCATCATCTGCTTTTATGCCTTTCAAATTCAGATGATACAACAGAGTCCTCTTCCAGTCAGGTGTTTCAGAATTGCAAGAAGGCGTGGCGGCCATTGTTTTAGTCTTCCATGACAGTTCCCAGAAGCAATCGATGAGCTGCTGCCGATCTTCATCAGTGAATTCCTGTCAAGAGTTTGAGTATGTATACTTATATCTCTCCTTGGGGCATCGCTCTGGAACTGTCTGCAGCCTGTAAGTCTTTGATTCTTTGGTAACCTTCCCTTCAGTATACTCTTTGTCAGTTTCACGCCATGACAATCACTTTGCTTGGTTGAAGGTAATCTTTTGCTTCACTGGAATGACCTCTTGACCTTGAGTTAAAAGGATTCCACACCGATTTGTTCATCATTGTTTCACACACTACATCTCATTTGCTGATTATGTCCTTCTCTTGACCTGTTTGCCGTTCCCACACTGGTTCAGTGCCAGAGCATAAACTCTCCTTCCCCTCGGCCTGTACAGACAGTTATACTTATTTCTTGCTGGTTGTCATGGGCATCTTGCAGTGCATTCACATTCTTTTGATAAGCCTCATCGCTTTGCAACATTTGTGTAACCTCAGAGCACATAAAGCCTATTTCAAAGACACTTGAGTGGAAGGATATTTCAGTTAATTTTCCACCACTGTTGACAGGCCATTGACAGTGGAATCATTTCAGACTCGTTAGATAGGACTGATGGTCGAGCGCTGGCATTTCCCTTTGGACCTGTCTCTGCCATAGCGTTCTCGGAGTTTTGGTGTGGCAATGGTAGATCATTAATTTGGTTGAGAAACTGTAGCCTCAGTTTCTCTCAAGATGCATTCTGTTTGTTGTGTCTTTGAAGGTGAACAAGGTGGTTTCTATAAGCTATGGCTGGCTTTCATTTCTGTGACACTAGCTGATCTCCGTCTCTTTAATTTTGGTAGAGATGGAGCGTTTCCGTCTTTTAACCGGCATAGTTCCGCTGGTGCTTCAGCAGTGGCACTTTCCAGTGACAGCATTCTCAAGAGTTTTTGTTTGACGATGACAAATTATTTGATTTTGGTTTTGTTTACATTTCTTTCAACAAAATAGCTTGTACGATTGTGGAAAAATCAAAGTCCGGCGATGATTGAAGTGAAACAGCCAAATTGTCCAAACAAAATGCCATTGGAAACTTTAAAATATCAAAGGTCGATCATGGACAGTTAGTATTTGAGTGGCCGTACGCTCTTACAAGGAGGGAGAGGGGGCTGAAGCCAATGGAATTAAGAATGGAGATTGGTTTGGGGAGTGTGTGTGTGTGGGGGGGGGGCAGGAGTAAAGCCCTTACGAGTATGAATGACCTTCTTTGAAATGAAGCCGGCATGTCACGTCCACAGGAGCTGTCATGTGAAATGGAAGAAGGTTAAATACTGACCCATCTGCATTTGCCACCGTCGGCGAACTTCAAAGTGGCTTGATGCGACATTGTGTAAGGGGATTAAAATATGATTATTGTCTACTTCTTTGAAGTCCATCTGGATCCCGAGACAGACATAAGGGAAGAAGCGCACACTTGTTGTCTAACAATAGAATGTGTAGTTGCCATCCCACCAACTGCATACGATTTGTCGGCAAAAGAAATTACTCTCAAGATTTAAAATAATAAAAATAATGAAAATAAGAAGAATATCTGTGATACACAGCAAAATAAACCAGCACATGTCATTAATTGTCTTTTATCCTTTTGAAATAATTTAATATGTGAGTATTTAATTAAACCATGCAAAAAGAAATTTATTTTGCGAGGGAGCGGTAACAGTCGAATAGAAGAAGAGGGAGGGAAGAGGGGAGGTGTGGGGGGGGGGGGGAGGGAGAGCAAACATACGCCGGTGACAATGACCAAAGGATTAGTAGGCTATTGTGCACAAATAGCTACTGATTGACTGACGAGCACCAACAGTCTTTTGACAGACTGTCCTCGGGGGCGGCGCTAGGGATTTAGGAGTTTTTATCATGCGGACAGGTAGGCGGGCCAAACGCTTGACCCGCATGATAAAACCTGCTAAAGAGTTAGTTAGGTTTGATCGTGCGCATTCTTTGGCCGTCACGGATAAGGAGGTTTGCGGCCGAAACTGTTTTATTAAAATTTTCAGATTTGAGAAAGGAATTTGGTTCTAATATTTTGTGAGGGGATGGAAAAGGGTCTGAACAATAGATTTTTGCGAAAAAACGATTTTCGCCAAAAATCGACTTTGTGAGGTTTTATCATGCGGGCGACGATATTTAACAATTCCTCACATTCCTTGCTACTCTATTAATCACAACACTATAGCTACTGCCTTCATCCACTACACTCGGGTAAAGGTTCCTTAGATGTCTACACGATCAATCCTGTCGAACGAGATCGCCGGACTCGGGGAGTTAGTCCTCATAGATGACAGTGGATTTCTTCTCTGTCAGGATAGCCCTGTCTTCACTGGCTAATCGCTGGACCTTACCATTCTGCGCTCGCCATATAGCGAGCGCGAATCCAAATGACGCGGTTCGTACACTTGGCCCGGTACGACAAGGCGTTGAACAGCTAGTTCTTTACGTTAGCTCTTTTGTCTTCGGCTGTTGTCTATGTTTCGTCTCCTACTTCAGACTCAAGAGAATGAGCCGAGAGCGCCTCACTGTGCAATGCCTACAGCCGTCTCTAAATAAAATATGGCGGATCAACCCCTTAAAAGCAGAAATAACCCCGTGGAGCTTCCCTCCCTAAACGCGTGCTCCATGAGTTCACATCTCCGTGCATTCTTAGTACAACTTAACGCCTCAGGGCGTGACTCCACTAACCCCCAAAATACTACTTTTTAACCTAAGGGTCCGATCACATCAAATACTACTCACTGGATCTCGGCCCGTGAACTCCTACATACCGTGAGCTCTATAGGTAGAATGCGCATGACGTCACAGAGTTTTGGTTTTGTACTTCCGCCAAACAAGATGGCCGGTGGATCAGCTGATGAGTGTAACTTCTAGATGTGTCTAAGCAGTTAAAATGCCTGCTGGTTGCATTGCAGTTGACTGTTGTGACAGGGATGGAAAGGATGGATCCAAACTGGTCTGATTCCCTACCATCCGTGTAAACAAGAGAAAGGAAGTGAAAGAATTGATCGAACGTCTCCCATGTGCGTATACACACGTGTCATTGTTTACAGTAGTGAACTCGCCGCCGATTGGTTCGCGACGCCGTAAGTGGGTCCGGACAGACAAGATGGTGGATATGCGCATTCTACATATTGCCCAAACACCGAAGTCTGCTCGTGACAAGAGGTAGAAAGTGAAGGACGGGGCAGTGAGTGGGGGTGGGGGGGGGGTAGGGATGGCACGGAGCGCGGCTTTTAAGCTTGTACACTAATAATTCCCATTGTATGAGTAGCGGAGGACACAGGCACCACTTGGTCATGAATATGTTCTAATTTTAGTTGCTAGCTCATTATTTACTGGATTCTGATTCGCTATGCCCATGGTCACTGATGTTTTTTTTTCTTTCCGAGCTCATATATATTTTCTTTGCTTGAAATTTTACATGTGCCTTCCTTTCGACGAGCAGAATGTTCTTTTTCACATTTGGAGACTTGAAATAATGGGGACGTATTTTTTTCAGTTTGCTTTGCGTCGTTATCCCTCTAACAATCAGAGTACCATTTTTGAAACAGGTCACCAAGAGACAAAATGCACTATCATGATACACTTGCTCTTCCTACTTTGCTAAAAAATAATTTTTCCAATAAATATTTATAAATTTGCAATAATCTGACCACTTAATATCAGTACAGCATATTGTTTCAAAAGTTTTGGAATTGGCAATTTTCTCCTAGGCGCCAGAGGGTTAATTTCCTCTCCGGTCCTCCTTGATACATAAATCACACCTACTTTCTTTCTTCTCTAGACCTTTACCTCTCCCTCCGCCCTCCTCGGTAATCGCTCACCTTATAGTGTTGAGCATTTTGATTACTAAGTATCGATTACTTGGATTACTCTCATTAAACTCGAGTGTGGTTTGATACTAAATACTATATTATTATTAAGTTTTTAAGTTTAAAGACCATGTGTATATGTGTTGGGAAAAACCCCAACGATCAAGAAAATGAAGATTGAAAAGTGAAAAGTGAATCATCAATGTAAACGATCAAGAAAATGAAGAGTGAAAACTGAAAAGTGAATCATCAATGTAAACGATCAAGAAAATGAAGAGTGAAAACTGAAAAGTGAATCATCAATGTAAACGATCAAGAAAATGAAGAGTGAAAACTGAAAAGTGAATCATCAATGTAAACGATCAAGAAAATGAAGAGTGAAAACTGAAAAGTGAATCATCAATGTAAACGATCAAGAAAATGAAGAGTGAAAACTGAAAAGTGAAAATTGAAGAGTGAGAAATGAAAAGTGAAAAATGAAGCCCTATCTAAAGGCGGCCTTAAGCACAATTCATGCATACGGCCAGTGGCGTGGGGACGATTTAAGTTGAGGTTCAAATGTCTCGAGCAGAGATCCCCCCAAAAAACAAAGACCCAAGCACATAGGGATAATTTTAAGTAAAGCCGCATAGTGAAAAATGATGAGTTTTGTTCTCTTTCCCCTACCAAAGCACTTCTTAAAAATTAGGACATTCTGACCCTCTTCCAAATTCAAACCAACCGGCACTAAATGATACGTCATAGATTCGTGGGTTCGTAAAAAACAAAAAAACGAAAACAATAACAAGGAAAGGAATTGGCGCCACCAGGCAAACTTGAAAAAAAGGAAGTGTATATCCGTACAACATGTTGTATGGATATGGACACTGCATATCCGTACAACATGTTTACCAAAAAGCGCGACTGGTGAAGGTTTGCTGAAACAAAACTTGGTACCGGTAGGGTGTTCACGAATTTAAAGTGACAACACATGGAATAGTCAGATGGACCTGGGGGCGTGAGGGTCTAGACGGTTTGTATCAATGGACGGTAGTCAGATTGACTAATGAGCCGAAAAGGGGTTGGGGTAGCCATTGGTGATCGACGTACACCCAAGTATATTATTAGCGCAGATCACGCAATCTCCGAGCAGAGGCCGGATTGTTTTGCTACTAAGCCGATTCATATTTTTAAAAACTATGCAAATTAACAGGCCAGTAATAAAGTATTCCGGTGTGTGTTCTACGTCATTGGATTGTGTGCTTTGTACGGATATGATATTCGCTTCCCCCAAAAAAACAACACCAAAACGCTTCTCCATTATTTCAAAATCTCCAAATAATATAAAAAAGAACCTGCGCAAGACAAATGGAAGATACAGTTTGAAACTTCACGCCAATTAGAGTTGTACGAGCGGTAGGTCTTGTTAAAAATCACAAGAATTGTAATTTAAAAAAATATATATATATAATAAAGATATGAATAAGGATGTGTTAAATGACAGATGTGGTCCAGTGTTGTCAATTAAACTTGTCTAAATACTGTTCTGGCAGCAAGAGAGGGGGTGGGGTAGTCACTATAAACGGTGAACCATGCTAATCAGATAAGAAAGAAACGCCTCTTTTCGAAAACACGAGAGAGAGAGAGAGAGCCCACGTTTTCACACGCCAGCCTGACAAGTTGAACAGATGCACCCGTCCTGTTTTTCTGGCAACTGATAGCGTTTTGTGTTTCGTATTATTGGATAAGGACGGTTGTCGTTGTGAGGTGACCTGACAAGCTGCAGAGTTGCTTCTGGCATTGACACGAGCCAACTGTTGCTATTGTGTGAAGGCTCGAACAGACAGATTCTATACACGCCTCGAAGATCATTCGGACTGTTTCTTATGTGGAAAATTAGTGAATAGCGTATCTCGCCGACATTCTAAAGACCTAATGCATCGCCGCTGAAGACTTGCCATAGCATTGCTCAATAACAATATTTTTGTATACTTTTCTGGTCAGTTGAACGTTTCCTCATTTTCAGAATATTATTCTTTCACCTAGAGATGTTAAATTAAATCTTTCAAAACTGCCAACGCTACTTTGCTCGACAATAGTGTTTTTGGAAAAAAAAATAATTCTACGGTTTTCTGGTCATTTCCATGTTTCATTTCGGACAGACTTCTGTGTTTTCATTTGGAGATGTTACCTTAATCCTTCAAAAAAATGATAATAGCGCCAGCTTTTCTGTAAAGTACAAGTGAATTTCGAAACAATTTTGTCTGATTTAGAAAACACACAATTAATTTTGTACTGTATCAGGCTCCGTTACAGGTGGAATTATGAATCTACTTTGCAAGCCAAGAATTGTGACCATTTTCGTGGTTGGAATTGGGTTTATTTTCTACGCTTTACTAATGCACCTTTCGCTACAACATTCTGCCATTCCATTTGCCACGAGACAACGTTTAGATTCAGAAGATATTTTATCCAAAGTAAACGAGCATTTAAATAGTATCGAGGGCGATCTCAATCAACTTTCTTTGTCGCAGTCTATGCTGTCATGTGCTTTATATGGAAATGAGCATTATGACTTCAAAGCCGTCGATAGTTATATATCAAGGCACTACGTTACGTTTCCAGCCTTTCTGCATCAACAAAAAGGCAGACTCTGTCAGGTGTATAAAATGATTTCTCTTATGGCTCAACCCATCATTAACAACCACAATTTTTCCTACATTCACACGCCTCCCAGCTGTACATATGAAAAGCGACAACTGGAGGTACTTTTTGTTGTACCATCCGCCCCAGGTAACTTTATCAGGCGGCAGACAATCCGACAAAGTGCTCGAAGTCGTTATTCACAGGATCCCAAGAACAATGCACATTTGCTGTTTTTCATCGGGGTCCCCGTTGCTAATGAGAACAGTTCAAAAATCCAAAGTGAGATCGATGAGGAAATTACAAAACATGATGACATTGTGCAGGAAAACTTCTATGACACCTACAAAAACATACATCTCAAGGCTGTTTCAATGTTGAGATGGGCTAGTACATTTTGTTCCAATGCTAACTTCGTCATCAGAACAGATGATGATATAGATGTGGATCCATATGAACTGGTTCTAGTTCTTAAAAATAAAAGTCAGTTATATGATGATTTCATTTTGGGGCGGATGCGCATGAATGACAAACCTGATCGCAGAAAGAAGAAAATCAGATGGTATCTATCAGAAGAGGAGTACCCTCCCCCTACTTTTCCCCCATATGCCTTGGGTGGACTTCTAGGCTATCCAATGAGTACTGTAAATTTTCTTTACGAAGCAACGCTAAGAGTCAAGCCGGTTTGGCTTGATGATGTGTACATTACTGGTATATGTGCTACTAAGTTAGGTATACCTGTGTTTGAAGATCCCGCTTTCGTATTTCGTCACAAAGACCATGACTATCACCTGTAATTGGAAGTGTGCGGGGGTCGAACTCGAAAAAAACGATCAATACATCGAGGAGGACACACATTTGTTTTCTTTTGGCGGGATTGGTTATTTGGGCCATAACAGTCACAGCGGAGCCGTTCGTAATTGAATGACCCCAAGAGAGTGACCCATGAAAGGAGTGACAAAGTACCTTCAAAGGAATGACAACTAGTCAAACACAAACAAAGAGATAATTTCGAAGGAGTGACAAAACAGAGATCCAGTGTTAAAAAAACAACCGCGAAATGAACCCTGAAGACTGAATCCGTCGTGAACAAATCACCAAGGCGCCTGACATATTCTATTCACGATGGAAACCTTGGTTGTAAACCACGACTGTGCTCCTATGCAATAGCTGAAGTGGCTCTTTTAATTTTAATATCTCATGATAACGCTTGGTAAACTCGCTCGTCTTGTCAAAATTAGACTTATGTAAATCACTATTTGCTGGACTTAAAGTATAAATGTTTTTTTTAAACTGCAAATAGTACAGAATAATGCAGCACGATTAATCCTTAAGAAAAGGAAAAGAGATCATACATCACGTCTATTGCCGAGATTGCACTGGCTCCCGGTAGAAAAACGAATGATGTATAAGCTGGCTACCCTGTGTCGCAAATAATTATGTACAAAAACGCACCAACATATTTAACTGATCTTTTGACTCCGCCAGTGGCCTCTAAGATCATCTGCTGACCATAAAAAGTTTAAAATTCCTAAGATGTCCCTGAAGACGATTGGTGAAAAATCATTTTTCTTTTCCAGGGCCCCAGATTTGGAATTCTCTGCCTCTGTCTTTGAGAGAGATTGAGAATTTTATGACTTTTAAACATCAGCTGAAGAATGATCCTTTTACAATGTCCATTTTCTTGTTTTTTTCCAAAGTATGTCTGTGTATTTTGTGTGTGCTTATATGATATAAATGTTGTAAAGCGCTTGGAGCCTGGTTGTTAACAAGATAAAGCGCCATATAAATGCTGTGCATGATTATTATTATTATTATTATTATTATTTTCTTATCTTAGTTTGGCATTCATTTTTTACATCTGCCATCAACATTTATTACAGTCCCAGAACAGGGCCTACTTATTGCCTTCCAGTGCTTTCTTTATTTTTCATAATCTTTTTTTCTTTTTTTTTTTTTACTGTTCCTGGAGTGAGTACTGTTTATTTTCATTTTGCCAAGTCAGAATGTGTTTATGCCTCTTTTCAAGACATGAACATCGTTGGGAATGGAATCAACGCACTGGTATGACATGAAAAATACTACTTTGAATTCCAAGTTTAATTAGAATTATATTCAAGAGTGGCTGTAGGAAAGGTTTGGGAAGAAAATTAAGAAAGTTATAAATATTTTTTGTGTACACTTCCCCCATAAGAATATAGCCATCTTATTTGCGTAACACTGGGGACATAATCGCATCTACTCACAAAATGTCACCTCTAAGCTGACTATATCCGGCATTATGTTAGGCCCAGGGAAATATCATAAATAAAACAAAAACCAGTAACAAAAGTGCATTTTCAGTGTATATGGTTCAATGTTTACTATTTAAGAGCTAAATTAAAGTGCCCCCCCCCCCCAACCATTCCTCTAACAAAATGCCAATGGATTACGTAGCAGTCTTCTGAAAGGCAAGTAACAAGCCCGCTCCATACGAAATATTTTGCGTATTTGGACTACACCTAACAAGTTGCATTGTTTTCAAAGTATCGCAGTGTGGTCAAGTAGGTCTGTAGTCACACAACCAGCCACAGCTATCACTAACATTACAGCCTCCTCGCATACGGCGACACGCGATGTACGTTTTTGTTCGTCACTATGAAGCTCGTCTTGAATAGTTTTACTTCTTTGAATTTAATGCATTTAGAATTGGGCTTATGTATCAGGCCACAAGCTACTGACTTATCATGTGAAAAGAGTGAAAATGTAAAATTTTGTCACTTGGCTTGTTTTGTTCACCGGTGACGGCTGTTAAAGCACTGCCCCCCCCCCCCCACCCCCTTTTTTTTTGTTAATGATACTATTAGCTACAATCTATTTTATATGGAATAGGGAGACTCATGCCTGTATCTGATTTATGAAAAACAACAACAACAATACATTTTTTGCGTCAAAATTATGATACGCGAAAACAAGACAATTCAGAGAATTTACTTACATGTTGAGATTTTCTGTGCAAAGTTGATACTGGTATTGAGGTGATAGCCTTTTCAATATCATACAGATCTGTGAGCCTGTTCATGAAGTTTATTGTGATAGCCTTTATAAGGGTCTACTGATTACAAATTATGGATTTTTGAATCATCTCCTGCCGTTCAGGGTTGTGGTGAAGGTTTTCCTGTTTTCTTCGGGTAGGGCGTTTCGTGGTGTGAAAGACTTGGATGAATAAAACAGAAAAAAACATAAAAGTGACCACTCTTCCCATAGTGCAGCGTAAATCAGTTGCCATTTCAGAAGGTTGTTGGTCTGGATTTCAAAAAGACCTTACTCAAGTGAACAATGCACAAAAGATAGTTTCATGGCAAGATAGCAAATCAGAAGAGGGACAGCAAAGAATACATCTGACGTGATACTGCGTGTCGTAAGAGGCGACTAAAGGTGCAAAGGTCCTGGTCTCCCGAGAAGAGCCAGTTGGCGGTGGGCCAACTACCCACCCTGTAAAAATAAACCAGTTACAGAAACACAAGCAAATACTTTAAATCAGTCTTTTATCTTGGGAGAAGGGGGAGCATCTGCACCTGTAGATTCAATGAAGGACAATGGACAAAGCCGAAAGGACTCCACTGGCCCGACTGCTCCTTCATCAAACAAGTCACTCCGGATTGCGTCGTGGAATGTCC
The DNA here is from genome assembly GCA_963931925.1 of Onchidella celtica. Lineage (NCBI taxonomy): Eukaryota > Metazoa > Mollusca > Gastropoda > Systellommatophora > Onchidiidae > Onchidella > Onchidella celtica. The sequence continues at coordinate 21,880,743 of OZ007570.1, read as the reverse complement.
GCTCCATGTATGAAGCAGGAAAGAGTGCCCAGGTTACAATGGAGATGAGGCGATACAGACTGCACATACTTGGAGTTAGCGAGACCCGCTGGATACAGTCCGGACTGAAACAACTTAATTCTGGGGAAAAGATTTTGTATTCTGGAAGGGAGGACAAAAAGCATACAGAAGGGGTAGCGATCATCTTGAGCAAGCACGCCCAGAGGTCACTGAGGGGATGGGAACCCTACGGAAGGAGAATTATATTGGCATCATTTACTACAAAGAACAAGAACATCAACATGAACATTGTGCAGATATACGCCCCAACAAATGAAGCAACCGATGAGGACAAGGACGATTTCTACAACCAGCTTCAGGAAATAGTTGACACATTGCCAAGAAAAGATGTGAACATTATAATGGGAGACGCCAATGCCAAGATAGGACAGGACAATACAGGGTATGAGGACATTATGGGGTGCAATGGTTTGGGACAAATGAATGAGAATGGAGAGCGGTTTGCAAGTTTCTGCGCATTTAACAGCTATGTGATTGGAGGTTCAGTATTCCCACACAAGAGGATCCATAAGGCCACTTGGATTTCACCGGATGGAGTAACTGAAAACCAGATTGACCACTTTTGCATCACCCGACGATTCAGACGCTCACTGGAGGATGTCATAGTACAGAGAGGAGCTGATGTTGGATCTGACCATCACATGCTGCTGGCAAGACTCAAACTCCGCCTCAAGAAACAAGGTACCAGAGCAGGAACAAAGAGGAGAAAGTTTCAAGTGAGCCTTCTGGATGGAGACAAGAAGGAAGAGTTCCAGCTGACACTGAGGAATAGATTCAAACCCCTTGTTGACCTCGAAGAGACAGTAGATTTGGAGACTCACTGGGCTAAGGTAAAAGGAGTATTTACATCGACATGTCAGGATGTTCTTGGGGAAAAGAAAGTGGAACACAAGGAATGGATCAGTCAAAAATCACTGGACTTGATAAGGATAAGAAGAGACCTAAAAGAACAGGTAAATGCAAGTCGTACAAGAAGCTCAAGAGTTGGTAACCAGGAAGAGTACCGAGCATCAGCTAAAGAGGTCAAAAAATCAATTAAAAAAGACAAAGAGGAGTTCATAGGAATGTTAGCAGAGAAAGCAGAGAAGGCAGCAACAGGAGGACACACGAGGATCCTCTACCAGACTACAAAGACTCTTGCTGGAAAATATGGAAAACCGGAAGTTCCTGTCAAGGATTGCAACAGGAAGGCTATTTTTGGAAAGGAAGCTCAGGCAAAAAGATGGATAGAACATTTTAGTAGCCTCTTGAACAGACCTCCACCAAGCAACCCACCCGACATTCTACCCGCAAGAAATGATTTACCGATCAGTTGCGACCCTCCGACTAAAGCAGAGATTAATGATGCCATAAAGCAGTTAAATCGAGGCAAGGCAGCTGGACCAGACCAGATCCCACCAGAGGCGCTGAAGGCAGATGCTGCTGGGGCTGCAGAGGATCTGCACTCACTATTCTCGAGGATTTGGATCGGAGGCAAGTTTCCAAAGGACTGGAAGGAAGGACACCTCGTGAAGCTTCCAAAAAAAGGGGACCTCAGCAATTGTAGTAACTACAGAGGAATCACACTTCTCTCCATCCCAGGAAAGGTTTTCAATCGGATTATTCTCAAGCGAATACAGAATGCAACAGACCCAAAACTTCGTGAGGAGCAAGCTGGTTTCAGGAGTAATCGATCAACCACCGACCAGATCGCCACGCTGAGAATTATAGTAGAGCAGTCGCTAGAGTGGAACTCCCAACTGATAGTGAACTTCCTTGACTACGAGAAGGCCTTTGATAGCATCGATAGAGAAACGCTGTGGAGAATATTGAGACATTATGGAATCCCAGAGAAGATGGTGAACCTTATCAAGAGCATGTATGAGGGGACAAGTTGCAGAGTCGTACACGATGGTGAGCTTACTGACAGCTTTGATATCAAGACTGGTGTTAGGCAGGGTTGTTTGCTGTCCCCATTTCTGTTTATTCTGGTGATTGATTGGCTTATGAAAGAAACCACCAATGGAGGAAGAAATGGCATACAATGGACCCCATGGACACAGCTGGACGATCTAGATTTTGCAGATGACTTGGCACTATTGTCGCACACACACGACCAGATGCAAGCAAAGACTACAGCTCTAAACAAAATTTCAGAATCTATTGGATTGAGGATACATCCTGCGAAGTCGAAGGTCCTAAATATTGTTGCACCCCCAAGCGAACAAGTCAAAGTAGGAGATCAACCACTGGAAGATGTAGAGTCCTTCTGCTATCTTGGTAGTATCATTGACAATAAGGGAGGAACAGAGGCAGAAGTCAAAGCACGAATTGGAAAGGCACAGGCAGCTTTCACGTCCTTAAGCAAGATTTGGAGAACCAAGGATATATCTCTAAAAACAAAGCTGAGGATATTCAACTCGAACGTGAAGTCAGTCCTGTTGTATGGATGTGAGACTTGGAATGCGTCCCAGGCCTGCATAAAGAGAATCCAAGTTTTCATCAACAGATGTTTGAGGAAGCTACTTAAGATCAGATGGACAGACAAGGTCAGCAATGAAATTGTTTGGAAAAGAACAAGACAGAGCCCAGTCAGAGAGGAAATTGGTAGGAGGCGATGGAGATGGATCGGCCACACTCTCAGGAGGCCAGGAAACAGCATCGCGAAGAAGGTATTGGATTGGAATCCCCAGGGCAAGAGATCAAGAGGAAGGCCGCGCGGAACGTGGAGAAGAGCCAGAGAAAATGATGTGCAACGAAGCGGAAAGACTTGGAATAATGTAAAGAGGCTGGCCCATGATAGAGAGGGATGGAAAGTGTTTGTTGGTGGCCTATACCCTGATCCAGGGTGAGAAAGGCAATGATGATGAAGATAGCAAATCAGTGAGCTGGGGCTTATTCGCCTTGTTCTTGCTGTTATTGTTGTTTTGCCTTGATGTCATGAATGAATTTACTTTCAGTCTGAGAAATATCTAGACGCAGGAGGAATTAGACCAACGAAAGGTTAAGTACAGCTGTGATATCCACACTCTCATATTCTGTTATTTATTTGTGCCGTTTTTTTTCATTTGGTTTTTTGTTTGTTTGTTTGTTATTGTTTGAAGTGACTTAATATTTGATGGCCGAAAACATTCTTAATGTCTTTCACTCTTAATTTTTAAACTTTAGTGCCACAGTGTAACTTGGTAACGGTTTATTAAGTCCCACCCTTGGCCAGGATAATTGTTCATGGAGAAATAGGATTACAATGGTACAATGGCGGACGTACATTTTTGGAGACTCAAGACAAAAAGAAAGAGAACAGATTTTGCTTTTCATCCAAATAATTTGTCTCTTTGGGAAAAGCACGGCCCGCGGCAGCGCTACTCAGCGTGGGGCGTAGTAAAATTTGGGTGGAGCTTATGACTTTAGAATGGGGCGAAGGGGTTTTCCAAAGAAATCTTAATTCCATAGTGTGTATTAACTTAACTATATGTGTGTGTGCCTGGAGAAAGGTCCCAGTTGTCGCAAATTTTGAATTTTCAGATAAGGGCATTATTCTTCTAGAAAATTCAATGCTGAACACGCTGCTTTTAAAATTTGTTCCAATATCTTAAGTAGTTTTGAAAATATTACACATTTTGTAAGACAGGGGGCAAAAACAAACTTTTGAGAAAAACAGCTTTAACAGCTCTCTCCCATAATAGATATTTTGGATATTGTTGGGGGAGCGTAGTTTTATTACAAAGGCAAATAGGGAAACTACTGAGTTGTGTTCACTGCTCAGCCCTAGCTTTCTATGTAAAAAACTGCGCTCTCTTAACAAGATCCAAAAAAACTTCCGTCTTGGCTGTTTTTAGGGGACCGTGGCATGTTACACAGTAAACTATAGATGAGCAGTGAACACTACTCAGTATTATCTCTATAACGGCTTTGTAATTAGTCCACGGTCCCCTAGCAACAATCACAACATTACTTCCTGAAGAGTCACATGTTGTACAAATAATTAATAAAATAATATTTAATATTCCAAAAATCCTTTTCATATGCTATTTAGAAATGGTTAAACTTGTGTTTTCTGCTAGAAGTACATTTTCGACTGGGCACAACTTTTTCGACCTCTTCACCCCCTAGCTCAAAAATAGCTGTACCGACAACTGGGACCTTTCTTCAGGCGACAACACATTTAGATAAACTGTTGTTTGTTTAAGTCGTTTTAATTAAAACTTCTTTTGAACTTACTGATAAACATTTTAAAAATATCTTTGTATATACTGCACAGTAACTGACAGATCAGTGTGGGCTGCACATCTTTTTGGAAAACGGACGTGGGGAGTGGGTCAAAAAAGGTGGAGAGCCACTGGTCTACGGGCTCTGAGTTATGAAGCACTTTCAGTGAATGATTTTGTGTCACGCATCTATGTATATGAATGCACGAGACGCCTAAACTTGCACGAACATGTTTAATTAAAAAACTAGGTCGGAGTTAATTATACAGAACGGTATAGGAAAGCATAAGATTATACAGTTGGTGGCTTGGGCACAGTGCTGTTCATGGAGTTTCTGCTGTTACACGATAATGCTGCAAAGTTTCATCTTGACCAAATGCCCAGGGAAATTATCATTATCATTAAGTCATGTTTGTTTGTTTTTATCATAGTGGAGACGTCATCATTTCACTATTGATATTATTTCTTTTTATCTTTAAGGATTACTTTCAGTGACAAAAGAAGTTATGAAAATACTTTCACTGCAGAGAATGTACCCGTGGATTCCTTCGCAATACAAGAGTTCGATTTAAACAGAAGTACTGGAACCCAACAAATGGATAACACTCCAGCACTATGTCAAGACTAAATGTAGTAAAAGGGAAATAACCTAATTAATATAGCCTAGAATGGGATATCAAGATTAAATACGTTGGCCTCAGAGTAAAAGCCACTTTTGTGAAAACCCAAAATATCTATTAGAGTGGCCTTAAAGAGTGGGATATGCAGATTAAATACGTTGGCCTCAGAGTAAAAACCACTTTTGTGAAAAACCAGAATATCTATTAGGGTGGCCCTAAAGAATTGTCGTCTGCTATGTCAATTGTTAACTTTTAACAAATTAGCATATAGGAAGTTAACAACCACGTCTAGAAATCTTCGTGGATTGATAATAATAAGAAAACATATATATTAGGAGGTAGGAAAGAGTTAAATAAAAGCCAGTAGGGCTTAGACGAAAGATTAGCGCTCCAGTTTTACTTTCCTAAGGGGATTATATTTCCTCTTACTTCAATGCGTAGTAATCGTGCTGCTTGCAAACCGGGCGGGCAGCACTAGTTATTCATTCCAGGCAGAAAGTCCAATCTGCGAAGGTCTCAGCGCAGATCCCGCTTGAGTGGATCCATTTATAATGAACAGCATGGCTGGATGAATATCTTGCCACTAATCCATGGCTCATTGAATATGACACCGCTTTTATCTACTGTTTCTGGCCTTTAGCGCCAGAACAATCGTAAGTAAGATCTGACCAAAGCTCGTGATGATTGTGAATAGATCTAGTGAGGCGAAAAGCATGACAGTTATCCAGTAGGAGTCTTGAACACTTGATGGAATCCCAGGAGTGCTTGCCGGAGAATGCAAGATGAAACATATATAGATCTAGCTGTGATTCATAGCACTGCAACTCGTATTAATGTGTGAATCATATAATTGTAATTGAATTGTCTGGGTGAGGCTGGGAGTTGCCAGCCCATCCTTGATCTACATTTAACTGTGCCGACGTCACTTCGACGGGCAAGACCTAGACCTAGACCTATAAATTTGAATCTAAATATCTGAGATGACCTTATGTCTCCAGAGATTGTACTAGTATATTGATTGCCATACAATAAGCAGACCAGATTTTAGAGATATATAATTATTATTTAGATAATTAGCGAGAACAGAAGTTTAAATGATTTTATAGGAAACCCTAGAGCTAGACTTGTAATGACGTATTTTTTGAGTATGAAATTGATGCTGCTGATACTTATCATTACTACATATTATATCTCTAGTCGAAATTGTTAGTAAACTTAACGTAAATAAAATGTGGCCCTGCAGGCCCTATTGTTGAATTTAATCCATTTTGTTTCTTAGTAATTGGCATGATATGGAAGTTAGGGTTAAACTTAATACCTCTCAATTAGAAATATGCAGTCGAACAAACACATACACAACATTATAACACCATCAATGATCACAAGTAAAACCAATTCGTAACAACTGGAGGTGACATCATAACACTAGGAATAGATCTAGGAATGGGTCTATAACACACTACATGGCTTAGTTTATGGAAGTTGTCCTACAATACTCAAAAAGCAATTAACATACTTATTTTCAACCCATCTTTACATGCGAAATACAACTGGAATTTCTTTATTTCTTAACAGGAAAGATTCATTTACGTTTGGGTGAGAAACGACAAAAATGAGCTTCTACATTTCTATGACTGCGAGACAGCAGTGAAGAATTGAGAATACCTCTCCTGTGTTTGGGGATAGCTATATATCGCATCTAAAAATAGAATGGGATATCCCACTTGAGCCCTCAGTGACCTACATAGGTAATAGCGTGTCACCGGTGTTGCCTGGACGAAACTGTCTGTAACGAGCGCTTGTGCGACCGGGCATGCTACGCAGGCGGTTATCACACAGTTTTGGGTGTGGATTCCTTTAATAGAGGAATGGTCGAATCTTTACTGACACCAGATTAAAGAAAGAAAGAGAAATAATGACGTAGACGAAACGAAGAAAATGTTGAGTGCCCAAAGGTATATTGAACACCTCCCTTGGTGTGGATAGACAGAATATACTTTGAAAAGTGTTTTGGTTTGATTTACCAAAACAGAATTAATTTGCTGGTAGATCAGCTGTTCATGAATAGTAGAAAACAAGATTTTTGGGAAAACCCAGCCAGTTGAATGTAGGTCAGCCATCAAATAGAGTGGTGAGTGGAGAAGGTGAGGCAAACAAATGGCCATGAGTAAAGCTCAGACTACTCATATCAACTGACTAGTACGATATGAAATGTTTGTCTCACTTAAGAGCAAGGTTAAGGTCACATAATTTGGGAATTTTTGGTAAAGTTGGTGAAGCCTATTAAGATAAGATATCCATTTTAATTATCCTGCTTGAGGCGAAATTGATGGGTTTTTTTTTTCTTCCTTAAAGGAATGTTATTGTTGTGTGTCAGATTCTAAAACGCTGCTGCAGACAATCATTGTTCAGGTGGTTGTGATAGGTTTGATATTACAGTAATTTTCTACCTTTTTCTGAACATTGAGTTTTCTCTTACTATACCTTCGAGAATACGCTATAAGCAGACTGTTGGTTTGAGAAGTTTGCAAATGAAAATACGACAGTGAAAATATGAAAATATGAAAGAATGAAAGAAGGTGTTGATTACTTCTAAAATCCTTGAAATGTCAGCATTATGCTTACAATGCAAGTAAATTCGATGGCTTGTTGTATAAGTTCACGGCTGTCAAGGACAGATTTAAACACAAGGGAACCTGGACATCTCTGCAAATTCCGCTTGTGCTGGTTGAAATAGCCACAAAATGCTGAGCACCATCTCGCTTGAAATGTTTTAGTGTTTGAAGGAATGGACTTTTAACCGTTTAGTATAATGCAGATCTGTACAGTTGCAATCATCTTTGCCTCCTTCACAGTATATTCGTTCAATCCATTTCATTACATATTTTATATAATAGTTTGTGATTTAATAAAATGTATCTTCTGATACCAAAACATTTTTTTCTTTTCTTTCCACTTTCTCTCTGTTTTTTTTTTCTAGTTTCACTCTCGCCTTCTCACATATTTCACTCATTCATATCGTGCTGTCTTTATTTATCCATGATTTAACTTAAGATACTTTTCTCTTTCCTTTCATTTCTTTCCCCAAAAAACAGAGTTGAGGTGAACTGGTTGGCCATATTTCACACTACTGATACATATTTTAGAGATTATTATTATAGTATTTATATCATAAATGTTATTTTGGTTTGCAGTACGGTCTAAATCGCTATTTCTAATTCCAAATAGCGCAACTTTCTCAATAATTTCACTTCTTCTCCCAGGTTTTGTTAAAATGTACTGGGCCACATAGCACCAATAATCTTTCAATTTGTTGCAATGGAAACAGAAATGCTCTATAAAATCAGGTGTTTTACAGTGCTCGCATTTATCACTTTCTTTCATTTTCATTTTATGCAAGAAAGTATCATTTGGATAAATATTATGCAGGATTTTAAAGTGTAAGAGCCTCAATCTTGATTCTTTGCCAGCTCTAAAACCAATACTAAAATAAGGGTGGACGTCAACATCCAAAATCCAGTACTATAGACTGTTGAGCTTTTGTTATTTATTAATTTCTTTCTGAGTTCTTTGTTCGTTAACTTAAAGATATATTTCAAGATGTTCGTCTATCTCATCTTCTGTACCCAATGCCATTCTGTATTCTCTTATGGTTTTAACAAAATTTTCCCTCCGTTCTCTTTTCAGTCCATTTGTAACTGCCTAGTAGATGAACCGAATTCCAGGATAATGTCCAGTTATCTGTGTTAAATGTCTTGCGGGATTTTCCAGTTGTTTTCACCAAACATTTGATAGATATATTTAATTCCACATTTTTTTCGTACAACATGCTAATTTTAACAAACTGTCAGTAAACATTGGCAATAGCGTAATTATTAAGGCATAAAACTGGACATAGTGTAGGTTCATTGTCACAGTAGCTGCATCATGTTTTAGGCACAGTCAGATCATGAAATAATTCCTATCGATGTAATTTTATGCTTAAATTGCTAAGCGTTTCCAAGAATTTGCTAGCCAGCCATTACAAGAGTATGGCATCGTCCATTATCTGTAACCCTTGTCATTGCACGTCAACACTCATGTGACTATGGCAGCATTGCAAAGAACATGAAACTGACCATAAGCCGCCAGGTGGCTTAGGCCCAATAATAAGTTTTCTGAAGATTACTGGTAGAGATGGTGTATACTAGGCCCGGGCCTCTTAATGTAGGGTGGGAGTTGAAGGTCATGTTTGAAGATGTACTTCTTTGAAGTCAGTCATCTTATTTTTGTTTTTATAATCCTTAATTTAGCTGGCATAATTTCCTATATTATTATGATAGATCTACTTTTCGATTGCAGTGGCAAAGTAAAGGCTGCGGAGCAATGATCGACCTAAGTTTTTTCGTTGTTTCGTTTTAATTGTTGTTATTTTTTTTCAGTCTTGGCTTTGCTCTTTTTTTGTGGACCCTGGTTCAACTTCACCATTTGCAGTTTTGCACCGTATGGCCCATTGTAAATCCTGCCACGAACATTTTCTGTGGTGCTCCCTTCCCTTGATATCCTAAGCACGTGCTTATTTTTCTTAGTGGTTAACCCAGCCCTGGGTGTGACGCACAAGGTTCGTCATTCTATGACGTAGTGAAGTCGAACTGTTAATGCAACGTATTTTCCCAGGTCTTTTCACCCGGAAGCTTATTTACTCATATCAAACTGTGGAGGAGCTCTTATCCCGCCGGAGATTGAACGTGACATTAACATTTTGAAGGAAATTATTCTTTATAAAGAAGTTCGAATATTGATTGTAACATTTTGCCCTGTTTGATCTCTTTTTGGGGCACTAGTGGTCCCTGTTTTATATCTTTTGAGACATTTGAATATTGTATACATTTTTTTTCATCTGAATAGAAAGCCCGTTATCACTGGTTATTCTTATCATTCATTTTCGAGCCGTGAGTCTTAATATCAATGAACTGTGCAGGGCGCTATATGGCCATTCTTGGGTACACAACAATGTAAAACTTAGACTCAGACTCAAATTTTAATTCAAACTCCCAGCTTTTGAACCAGAAACTTCTTCCTGTCTCCATCGACGTTTCATTCATGGGGAGTCACAGAAAAGGCAAAACAACTTACGAATTGTCTGCAGGTCGCGTTTTGACATGACATTTTGTGTACCCAAGGTAAAAACGTAGCAGGTAAAAATGATAGCATTTTAAAAATCGCTACTGCCATTTGTCTGAGCAAAGCGTCAGCGCTAAAGAAATTATGAATACCGGTACTCGAGAAAAGCTGAATGTCGTTATGGAGTCAAGTAAGACACGCCCATGATTAACAACCCCTAGTGACTATACCTATAAAGACACTCTAACATTGTGATCTCCCAATACATTTAGGGCACGTCTTTGATTGAACAAGTTTCTAATCTTAAGCTTTTGAAATCTTTAACAGAGCCCTTTTCCTGGGGCCCTCCGCATTTATAATGAAAATCTTAATGAAAAATGCAGCTGTGTGTGCTTGCAACTTGTTCAAATATAGCTGCCTGAAAGAATCTCAGTATTTCAAAAAACTTACTCAGTTTACATAATTTTGGGTCCTGTTAGGAGTAAACGAATGAAATGCAAACATGAAATTGTTAAACATTGCGCAAATGCTAGTTTGCAACTGAGTGGAAACAAAAAATCGTTCGCAGTGCAGCTTGAATACCATGAAGGATGTCAGGGTTATTCGTCTGCGAAATAACGAATGTTTGTTTAAAAATGCCATTAAACGTTTAGGAAATTTAATTGTAGTGCACCAATACCCGGGGAAATACGACTGTGATTCAATTACTGATAAGAATGTACTTTACTGATATTTTGTTTAAACTCTATATTTCATACACCTGATTGTAAATGGAGAAGTGAGAAACTTCATATTTTTGTCGTCTTAATGAGAGAATAAGTATTGTATATCTTCTGGCTTGAATTTTTTAAATATACTTCGTTCATTTATTGAGATAAGTGCCGGAGCAGACATATTTATTCAAGGTGGGCTGACAGGCAGACAGACAGCAGACAGACTGACGAGCAGACGGCCTGACAGACGAACGGACAGACAATAGATAAACAGAAAGAAAGACAGACAGACAGACAGACAAACTAAATTCTAGTGAAGCGGAGACAGATCATGAAACAGGGAATTCATTAGTTCGTCAATGAGTGACAAACCATCTATCTATCTATCTATCTATCTATCTATCTATCTATCTATCTATCTATCTATCTATCTATCTATCTATCTATCTATCTATCTATCTATCTATCTATCTATCTATCTATCTATCTATCTATCTATCTATCTATCTATCTATCTATCTATCTATCTATCTATCTATCTATCTATCTATCTATCATCCGGTGGCGAACATACACTAGATGATAATAATGAATGCAATAACTGATATCATGGACAATAACATTCATTCTACTTTCTGATTCCGATAATAAGTTGCATGAATCAAGTTTTCACGTCTTCCTATCTGATAAGCATAAGGTTAGACGAGGGGCTCGATCGGGTAGGATCGAGTAGTTCTTGGAAATTGGATTTTTCTCATATTTTCAAGTCCCTGGTCCTATTGGGGGGGGGGGGGGGGGTAGGATCGAGTACCTAGTCTTCTCGGATAAGGACGAAAAAATTCGGAGGGCCCGTGTGCACGTTGCGCACGTTAAAGATACCTTGGCAGTTGGAAATCGTAAAGAGCAGGCCGAAAGGCCGCTGCCCGGGCAAAATTGAAATTAATAGATTAAAATTTATCCATATCATCTCCCCCACCCCCCCCCCCCCCACCGCCAGAACAAGAAATAATAAAACAAGTAAAGTGAGGTGTAAATGCCAAGGGCAGCGAACCTCCTAAAATAAAGACCTCAAATCAAGACGAGGGGCTACACACGCTGTATAGTCGTCTAGGCGGGCGGTTACATACGCTGTGTATTCAGTCGTCTAGACGAGCGGTTACATACGCTATGTATTCAGACGTCTAAACGAGCGGTTAAATACGCTGTGTATACAGTCGTCTAGATGAACTGTTATATACGCTGTGTATTCAGTCGTCTAGACGAGCGGTTACATACTTTGTGTATACATTCGTCTAGATGAGCGGTTACATACGCTGTGAATACAGTCGTCTAGGCGAGCCGTCACACATGCTGTATGCTCAGTCGTCAAGGCGAGCGGTTACATACGCTGTGTATTCAGTCGTCTAGATGAGCTGTTACATACGCTATGTATTCAGTCGTCTAGACGAGCAGACACATACGCTGTGTATTCAGTCGTCTAGGGGAGCATTCACATAGGCTGTGTATTCAGTCGTCTAGACGAGCGGTCACAGTCATACGCTGTGTATTCACTCGTCTCGATGTGCTGTTACATACTCTATGTATTCAGTCGTCTAGACGAGCGGTAACATACGCTGTATATTCAGTTGTCTAAATGAGCGGTTACATACGCTATGTATTCAGTCGTCTAGACGATCGGTTAGATACGCAGAATATTCAGTCGTCTAGATGAGCAGTTACATACGCTGTATAATCAGTCGTCTAGACGGGCGGTTACATACATTGTGTATTCAGTCGTCAGATGAGCTGTTATATAATATATACGCTGTGTATTCAGTCGTCTAGGCGTGCGGTTATATACGTTGTGTATACAGTCGTCTAGACGAGCGGTCACATACACTGTGTATTCAGTTTTCCAGGCGAGCGGTTACATACGTTGTGTATTCAGTTGTCTAGACGAGCGGTCACATACGCTGTGTGTACAGTCGTCTAGACGAGCAGTTACATACCCTGTGTATTCAGTTGTCGCGATGTGGGTTAGATGGGGAGAATTCGACTGACACTCTTTCGAGGTCCGCTCCCACAATCGACGAACACACAAAAAAAATACTTGCACTCTAAAAACTAAATAAATCAATTGCTTTGATTTTTAGCAGAACTGTAGGGCAGTTTAATTACAGGAATTAATGTAACAAATATAATTATAAATATAAATATCAATTCAAAGGCAACTGAATCTAACTAATGAAACTACAGCTTTCTATAAAGACTAACTTATTCACTCTAACTACTTGCAGGTCATATGAGTTAGATGCCAAATAGAATCCGCGCACGTGGCGACGGATATAACAGTTTAAATTCTATTAATTCAATGAGACATGTTATGATATGGACATTTCCTCTAGACACGCCATGGAGAATGCTTGTACAACCATGCGTTGTCTGGCGGTAGCTCTGAAACTGTCTTCAAAAGTAAGTAGAACGGTTCACTTTCATCATTACAAATTAGTATGGACTCTCACCATGCGGCCCTCACTGGGAGTGAGAGCGCTGGATGTAAAAGCTGTGGGTTCATATCAAACCAAGTAGCTTAGGCTCTGGAGCTTTAAAACATCACGCTCCTCACAATATGGACTGCTCAACTGCGTCTCTATGTCTCTCATCTGGCTGAGGACTATCGCCGTCCACCTCGTAAATGGATTGTCTACATGTGGCCTCTATCTAAGCTCTGCACGGGTTTAAATACTAAAGCTATGTCTCGACCTTCCGTCCAGATTCATACATTTGATTGGTGCAGTCGCTTCAGCTCAGCCTGCAATATTAATTTATGCTTGTCATGGCCTTGCGCCAAAATCAAGGTCAATTTTACGGTCTAGACAAAATTTAAAATGCGAAACATTAACTACTAAAATCTTCAAACCCCGTGCTTTCTACTCTTATGCACGAATTTCCGAACGCCAACTAAGCGTCTAAATAAACTACCTTTACTCGTCTAGGGGAGCGGTTACATACGTTGTGTATTCAGTCGCCTAGATTAGCGGTCGCATACGCTGTGTGTACAGTAGTCTAGACGAGAGGTTATACACTTCCATATTTACCAACAAAATTCTAAGCACTGCACTACATACAAAACAACCATGAACCTCTTTTAAATACCCTGTTAAATCTGAACGAATGGGTTGATACTTTAAATCATTTATTCCATCATCAACTAGGATGTTACAAAAATGTAGTCATCTTGATCGTAATCTGTGTACAGTTGAATTGTGTATTGCGTGTCAGGTCAATGTGTTTTAGTTTGAGAAGCATATTGTGTACACTGTTAATTTTGTTTATTTATTAGTGTGTGTGTGTATATATATAATTCTGTGTGTGTGTGTGCGTGTGTGTGTGTGTGTGTGTGTGCGTGTGCGCGCGCTATAATCATAATGTCTGTTTCTGTAACTGTATTGTTATGTATTCAATGATCAAAACAAATTTCCTTGTACAAGGACGAATAAAATTTATCTGATCTTTGTCACGAGCGAGTGAGCGAGGATCAGTAGTTACGAGAAGAGGGTTAGAATAAAGTTAACCCACGGGCCACGGGGTAAGGGAAAGCGTGCATGTTGTGAGTAGGGAAGGGGGGTCTGAATGAGGCGAGAGCGCTGTATTACTATCACTGCACACTAAGACGTCTAAGAAAGCGGACGCAGGAGAAAGCCCCAGAGGGCGAACATAAGGAGAGCAGTCGGAAGACTTGGGAGTAGTGTTTTTTCCAGTGATGACTGGTGCCGGGGTCGGCCGCCTGCGGTGAGCACAGGGGATAGGCCAGCATAGGGCCGGAGGCCACACATAGGCCAGGAAGGAAGCTGTCGGTGCAGGACAGTAGAAGCACATAAGTCGTGGCAGTCTGGCCACCGACAGGGACGTATATGTGATCGTGAATGTGCTATTGAAATGCTAATGTGCTATTGCCATGTTGATGTGCTATTGAAAGGCTAATGTGCTATTGCCATGTTGATGTGCTATTGGAATACTAATGTGTTATGGCAATAGGAAGGGGCTATTGGGAGACTGCGGTGCCAGTGAAATATTAATGTGCTATTAAGACATGGAGAGGAGAAGCTGAGACCGAAGTGTCTTTAGAAAGTAACTACCGGGTTGTGGACCCGAGGAAGAGTGCATGTGGGAATAAGGCCGTTGGACGGCCGTAACGTGAATAATATAATGTATGTAGTCGCGCTATTATCTTTATGTTTATGTATAATAAATGTGTGAGTCTGATGGGTTGTTCTGTTAAGTGTTATATTTGTTCGTGCGTGATTGTTGTCTTGTTATAATTATTATATCTCCCAGTCTGGGATTTGTGACAATCTTGTCTTATCTTATCCTCCAAGACCTGACCCTGTCCCCCACATGGATATATTGCCCGGGCCATACTGGTGTTAGGGGCAATGAGATAGCCAACTACCCACCGGCAACGCCACTGTCCGTGGAGACCTGCCACAGCATGACAGGAATGATCTCATGTAGATGCTCACACACGGATTACGAGCAGATGAAGACACTGAGGTGCGTCCCCCCCCCCCGCCCCCCACCCCAAACCAGAATGATGGAGATGGATACCAGCGGGGCGCGTCAAGAATGTGCAACAAGGCCGACAAATGTGTAACCAGTTGGCCACTGGGACGATTACATGCAGTAGAATAACCTTCAAATTGATACTGGAGCGGGGAGATGAGCACTTATGGGGATGCCCGATGTGCTAGGATTCTGATTCCCATTAATTAGTCAATCAGCCAATCACCCTGTTAAACAAAAACTAACAAACAGACAAAGAAAGAGGTTGAAAAATACGTCTTTTTTTTTTTTTTAAAAAGAGAAATTACTAAACTATGCATATGCATAAGCCGTGAATTCAGACGTCTAGACGGGCAGTCACAGTCATACGCTGTGTATTCACTCGTCTAGATGAGCGGTTACATACTCTATGTATTCAGTCGTCTAGACGAGCGGTAACATACGCTGTATATTCAGTTGTCTAAATGAGCGGTTACATACGCTATGTATTCAGTCGTCTAGACGATCAATGATCGGTTATGCCAAATCAAGCCTACAATGTCGAGACACACTTGGGCAATAATCACTCCAAGTTTTATGCAAATACACAAAAACACACACATATGTGAGTGTGCATGAGAAAACCCACAATAAGTCGCAAACATGACATTTTGAGTTCTGTACACATAATAAAAGACAAGACATTTCTGATAAATTGAAGTTAGTGAACCCCCTAAAACAAGATTTTGAGAAAACGGCATTTAATCCTAAAAGTGGCAATAGCTAATTGACGAAGTAATGCTGGAGTGATTGCTGTTAAGAGACCGTAGACTAATAACTAAGCCGTTATAGAGATCATACTGAGTAGTGTTCACTGCCCATCTACAGTTTAACCTGTAACATGCCACGGTCCCATAGCAACAGCCAAGTCGGAAGTTTTTGGATCTTGTTAGGAGACCGTAGTCTAATTACAAAGCCGTTATAGAGATCATAGTGAGTAGTGTTCACTGCTCGTCTACAGTTTACCCTGTAACTTGCCACGGTCCCCTAAACAACAGCCAAATTGGAAGTTTGTGTCGGACCCATATTTTCACTTCAAAGCCGTTTTTCTCAAAATCAGCTCTGTCGACATATTATTTATTGTGGGTTTTCTCATGCACGCTCACATATTTCGAATTCTTAAGGGAAAGAACTGTTTAAAAAAACATTTTAACCAAATATATATAACAAAATATATATAACAAAATATATATAACAAATATTTCACACAGAATGATAGTTCTCCTTTGGGTCTGCCCGCCTGTAAAAAATGACCGTTGTTAGCGGTTAGAAAATATACTTCTTGACAGTCCTGTAACATGGTGTGAAATGACTTGTGTTACAATGACAATAAATGCCACAAGAAAAACAAGGGCTTTCCACTAATAAAAGTTTACCTCTAAAGAACGTATGGTCAATGGTTGAAACGATTACAGACGGAAGAGATGCTAAATTTAAAAAAAACAAACAAATTAAACAGAATGAAAGTGGCAGGAGATTTCACCATATGTAAGCAAGTAAAACTTCATGACTATCTGACCAAAAATAGTAAAACTGTTATGTACTGCCGCAATTTTTTTATGTCAGATTACGCGGCCACATTCAATTTGAACAAAATACAGTCTCTAATATGATTAATTTATGATTTTTTTTGCTCAGCCGCCAGAAAGAGACGCATTTCGGTTGAGTAAAATCGGAAATTATGATGGGGATAGTGTTCTTCGTCTCTCTTTACATCTTGCTGGTCTAAAATCAGTCTTATCACACCTGTATATTCTGCAAGGAATTATGGCGTAGCAATAAATTCTCTTAGTCTTTACATCGAATCCAAGTGCCGTTATTAATATCATCTGTATCTAGACCGTTAAGCTTAGTGCAAAGATGTTGCAAGATTTATCTTGATGGTGGAGGCTAGAAATAATAATAGAAATCAAAAATCGACAGAAACAAAATTCACAATTTAACCCATGTGTCTCCCCTTCCCTTATGAGGTTAAACAAGCATCAGAATATTTTTTTATTCTAGTCAAAAGTGGACAATATTTTGGCACAGAGAGTGCTTGTCGATGTCCAGGGGATATAATAGCTAATATTAAGTATTCCGACAATCTCCTATGGATTTATAGAGTTACCTCCCTTAGATAAACAATGTCTACAGCATTGGAAGCAGTATTTCGCAGGCGACCTTTGGTAGTGGGGGGGGGGGGGAGGGGGTGGTAGGCCTAGATATATTAGGGTGTGCGAGGGGTTACTGTTTAAAAAAAAATTCCCGGAGTAGAGCAAGAGTGGGTCAGCCGACATATTGGCTATAGGCCTGTTGCTGATATCGGCCATTTTAGTTGTCAGGACCGTCGCATAACCATGGCGTTGGTAGCACTGATTTGATTCGTTAGCTGATTTGCACTGCGAGCACTTCAGGCGTCGCGAACCAATCGGCGGCGAGCTAAAAAAAAAAGTTCACTACATCAAACAATGAACGTGTGTTAATGCACATGGGAGACGTTCGGTCAATTCTTTCACTTCCTTTCCTTTGTTTACGCGGATGGCAGGGAATCTGACCAGCTTAGACGCATCCTTTCCATAACTGACATAACAGTGAACTGCAATGCAACCAGCCGGCATTTTAACCGCTTAGACAATATCTCGAAGTTACACTCGTCAGCTGATCCACCCGCCATTTTAGGTGTCGGAGGTACAAAACAAAAACACTCCGTGACGTCATTCGCAATGGGCTTATATTCCAGATCATTGGTTCTATAAATAGACATGACTCAGTCTTGCTAAAAATATCTGTTGTATTCCTGTCTTGGTTGGTGCATATTTCTGATACCAAATCTTTTCCTGTGCAAGACATTAAAGATTTCAGCCCTCATTTTCTCGTGGCAAAAGTAGGATGGCCCACTTTTGCTCTAATGCGATCTAATATTGTTCCCATCTCTTTCTCTCTCTCTGTCTCTGTCTCTCTCTCTCTCTCTCTCTCTCTCTCTTTGTCTCTGTCTCTGACATTCACCATTACGACCCATACCAACAAGCTATTTGCACCAATTGTTTCTTCGTTCTGGATGCTGATAACAGAGAAAACAGATAAAAGTAACTGAAATCTTCTTGACACTGGCAGTTGAGATTTCTGTTGAAACAACAACAAGAGCAATAAAGGAAACTCTGCAGATATCATATTTATCCTAGGTAAAGGAGACAACGGCACAGAAACACTAGGGGAGAAATAAGGAAAAAAGACCGAGTTAACGCCAAAATGGTTTAGGCCATGAAAAATGAAACAAGTGCTAAGCAAAATCGCCTACAAGCTTGTTGGGCGGAAGTCAGTTTTCAGTACTTTGTGATGATTGTCACAAATCCCAGACTGGGAGATGTAATGATTATGACAGGACAACAATCACGAACGAACAAGTATAACACTTAACAGAACAACCAAACAGACTCACACATTTATTATACATAAAGATAAAGATATACGTGCATTATATTATTCAATTCAAATACCATCCAATGGTCAGTATTCCCAACATTCATTCTTCTCCGAGTCCACAACCCGATAGTTACTTTCTAATTATGCTCTGGCCTCAGCCTCACATCCATGTATGTACTACTTGCGGGCCTCTCTTATTGGCTCCTGCTCAACCTAATCTCCGTATCTCAATCTCCCCTCAATGTCTTAATAGCACATTAATATTTCAATAGCACATTAGTATCTCAATAGCACATTACATCTTAATAGCACATTAACATCTTAATAGATAACGTCCCTGTCTGTGGCCAGACTGCCACGACTAATGTGCTCTCGCTGTCCTGCGCGACAGCTTCACTCAGGCTGGCCTGTGGGTAGCCTTCTGCCCAACCCAAGCATTTCCTTATGCTGGCCTATCCCCCGTGCTAGTCTCTCCACCACGGGTAGCCTCACGGCCCGACCCCGGCACCTATAAGAATAACATTACATCTGTATAACACCATACAATTACTATCCACTTCACCACTCATTACGAACCATCAAGCGCACACACAATAGTCCACATTTCACTCACCACACATCTGCACTTCTCTACGGTAACACACCTCCACCGTATTACACAGTACTCAGACTCGCTACGAATCCATGATCCTAACTTACATCTATCGCTCATTGCGCACATCTCTATACACAGTAATCAATGACTTTCACATTCCTCACATATAACTTATTTACATCATGGTCATAGGAGAACATAGTACATCAATCATCATAATTATCAATCATAGTTCAACCTACCAGTCATCACTGGAAAACACACAATCTCCCGACTGCTTTCTCACGTCTGTCTCCTTGGACTTCTTAACTTGCAGTGATCTGACTACTCAGATCTGGCCTCTACTACGCCTCAACTTCACTCACAACATGCACGCTTCAAGTCCCTTCCCCGCACTTATTGACCCTCGCTCACTCGCTCGTGACAATGATGGTGCTGCTTTGCCGAAAAGTACTTGCCATAATTATTGTTATATTCAACACTTTGCCGATTTGAGGTTTCGTCACGAACTTGGTTCTCTCAAGCCTAATTTTATTTTATACAAGTGTCATTCCAATCGGTTGAAAACTTTTCGAGATACGCCTTTGTGACGTAATGTTTTGTGCGTTTTGGCCCTTTTGCCGACCAAAATGAATCCTCATTTTTGCGAAAAGGCAAATATTTACATACAACAATATGGCAAATACCCGACGAGATAGTCGTGTGTTGGCAAAATAAATGGAACTGTTCTAAATAGTGTTTTCCAGCCGGGTTGTGTGTGTTTGGGGGGGGGGGGGGGGAGGGGGGAAGTCGCCAAATTAGGATATTGGCCTGACATTCTTATTTGGGTTCCGTACTTACAGTTTGAATACCTCAAATATAGCATTTTCCAAAAGATCACCAAGGTTAAAAAAAAATTGTATGTTTGAAAGGTTTATTAACCATTTTGCCTTAGTGCACATTTGTTTGTTTGCTTGTTTGTTTCTTCTAACTATCCATTGTTTATTTAATAGTTAATAGTCCTGTTTTCTGCGTATTTTTTCATTTGTCTTGACAACATATCCTTGTATGTTACTTTTTAGTCTCTGTCTCTGCCTCTCTCTCTCTCTCTCTCTGTGACTCTCTCTGTCTCTCTCTTTCTCTGTCTGTCTGTCTCTTTGTCTCTCTCTCTCTCTCTCTTACTTACATTTAATCACTCTAGTAAGTGATTCCAGTCTTGGGCGTGGATTTTGCGTTTATCACATTTGCCATGGAGACAAACCACACGTCTGATTTTCCACTTTCTACAATCTGTTCTGATCCTTACGCTTTCGTAAATTTCACTTCCTATAACTTCCATTCTTGGGTGACTGAAAAAAAAAAAAAAAAAAGAACAGAAAAAAGTTTCAAATTCAATTGTCATCGATTCTAATGTCAAGTAAATGAAAATGATTCAGGTGTATTCTTAGTAAAACAATTCCACCGCATGCGCAGTTTAGTGACTTGTGAGACATGGCGAAAGCACTTAAGAATACACAAAAAATATTCTCTCTTTCTAACGCAGTAGAGCATTCTGTGGAGTCGCTAGCAACTAGACACCAGTCCTAATCAATCGTGCAATGGCAGTCCCAGGAGAGAACAGCTAGACATAATTATGTACAAAAAGGTGGCGACATGCCATCTCAGGTCGGGTCGACCTTGATAGTCATAAAATTTATTGTAATGACGTACAATCCGGGATCTCAAGTATCTCTACTAGACCACTTGTGACACTGTCATAAAATCGGTGACAAATCAGTGAACACTGTGCCGCTAATACAAGACGAGCTAGCATACACAGGTTATTTACCGATAAGAGGCCCCATCCATTTATTACATATTATATGTATAATGCTTGTATCAAACGACTAAAGGCGCTTGAACTATCTGTCCCAGCTAGCAGCTCTACGCAAATCGGACGCGTAATATTGATGTCACGTTTGCCCATAAGGATGACATTGTTCCTGCTTAGATCCACTGGTTACAACATCGCGCCCATGTCAGTTTAATGTAGGGAGACCGTCACTACGATAATCCTCCCAATCCTAAGGAAAACTTGGTCTGCTTGACGTGGGTAAAGGGGCACACTGATATAGAAATATAAATAATATATTAAATTATGACCCGCAAAGTTGTGAAATCAGGCATTGAACTGGAACCTATTTTTTTTAAATATATTTTTAAAATTTTAAAATCTTTTATGCATCTTTCTTGTATGTGTTTTGAACTGGCCATTAGGCCTGCAATAATTAACTCAAACTTGAAACTTGTGATTCGCCAAGCACATCATTTTTATTTTACTTTTTATGTGAATTAGTATCACAATCAGTTGGCGGATTGACAGCATCCATGTTTGCTGTTTTCAATTAAAATGTTCAATACCAGCACTACCATTATCATTCGCTTCGGATCTTGATAATATCCGGCATTTTCAGAAGTACTTTTTCCGAACATTTATATTGTACTTCTCTTCCTATGTCTGCCTCTCCTTCTTCCTCCTTGCACTGTGCTTTGCAGGAATGTCTTGGCAAGCCCTCATGATTTCATAACATGGGCATACCATTTGAGCTTGGGTCTCTTGACCAAGGTCAACAGGTCTTCGTGGGGCCCAATGACTTGCCTGATTCTGTTCCAAACTTTTTCGTTCAGATTTTTGTCTAGCTCAGATTAAAACATCAAACTCTATTGATTATTGGTTATCCCCAACTTTGCCTGTCATATGCGTTCTTGGTCTCTGGGCCGATCATTGTGAGGCGAACGTTTATTTTTATTTGGAAAATTGAAAAAGGGCGTGACCTCAAAAAAAAAAAAAGGTTGACAAACACTGACCCGGATCTTTATGTCGTCATGGTGAACAATGCCGAGGTCAAAACATGACATGTTGCCAACACAGTATCTTGTCCAGACGTAAATTAAAAAACAAAACACGTGTAAAACAGGACTATCAAATGTACCATAAAAATGTATTTCAATGAGACCTTACCTGCATCCAGAATGGTTAATAAACTTTAAAAACAAATTTTGCGCGAAACTTGGGGGTCTTGTAGAAAATGCCGTGTTTGGAGTATTTCAAACCAGAGGCACGGAAGCCAAACAGGTCAACATTTCTAAGTCGCTGACTTTCGATGACTGAGTAAAAATCCGGAACAATATATGCACTCTCCCGTTTAAAGTGGTATATTTCGTCGCTGTGATGCACCACTCCGGTAACTACCATTTTTTCGAAATCGACTTTTGTGGCTGATCTCATAGTATCGACTACGGCGCATTTTGTGTCAAAATCCCAGAGCTGTAGCTTAATAAATAAGCGAGATATGGCATTGTAAAACATTCCTGTAATCGAGTTTTGTACTGAATCGTTAAGCAACAAGACTGCATAGGCTCATAAAGGATTGTAGCCCAAATGTTTCGGTGATACCGGAAAGTTGCACTGAGAAATTTCAAGACACAATCCTGTAAGTCGCATTTAGGCCATTTTCGCCTATACTATTACCTGTATGTTGAAGATCTGTTCATCACGTAGTAACACATACAGTAACATACTTCCATACCAAATATTGGCACTTTCTGACCAAAAATGTGTAAATGGTGAAGTTTTTTGCTTCTCCTGTAAAATTTTGAAAAAGTGAGTTACCGGGGTGTTGCATCACAGCGACGATTTATTCATTTGTGGTCAAGATTTTTTGCAGTTTGATCTTCGTAGTTGATATGCAAAGTCAAGGAGACAATTTTTCCCTTCGCACTAACACATATCTTGATTCAGTGTATAATATCAGAAAATAATCTGAGCCAAATATCTTTTAAAACATTTTTAGGGTAACTTCTTTATGATCTTCTCTCCACTCCAGGCCTAAACGGGCCTCAGGTTAGAGCGCTATAAATTAACTTGTGCAATCAACAACGGGTGAACGGAGTAGGGCTAAGATTCTAGCCCTCTCATGCGATGCAGATTGTCCTCTGGTATCCCTGTGATGATACCTTGGCATGCTAAGACCCGTTCGTTTTCTTGTTAACACCAAGTATCGATACGTTTAGTGTTTCCTATAAGGACTGTTATCGTTGTGAGGTGGCACGGAAAGCTGAAGAGCTGCTTCGGGCATTTACATGAGGGAACAGTGGCTATTGTGTGAAGACTCGGTTATACAGATTTTATACACGCCGTGAAGATCATTGGACTGTTTATTGTGTGAAAAATACTGAACAGCACATCTCAGAGATATCCTAAAAACTTAAAGCACCGCCACAGAAGACTTATTACAGCATTGCTCAACAACAATTTTTTGGCTTTTTTTTTTTTTTCCTATCTGGTCAGACGCACGTTTCAACACTTACAGACTATTGTTCTTTCACATGGAGATGTTACATTGATTTCCCTTCAAAATTGCTAACGCCACATCACTCAGCAATATTTATTTTTTTCTTTTAGTTTCGGTTTTCTTATCAATAGCACCTTTCATTTCTTACAGATTTCTGTGCTTTCACTTAGAGATGTTACATTAATCCTTCAAAAATGATAAGAGCGCCAGCTTTTCTGTGAACTACAAGAGAGTTTCAAAACAGGTTTGTTTGATTTCGAATATACACAATTAATATTGTAAAGTATCAGGCTCCGTTACAGGAAGAATCATGAATCTACTTTGCGAGCCAAGAATTGTGACCATTTTCGTGATTGGACTTGTGCTAATTTTCTACGGTTTACTAATATATCTTTCGCTACAACATTCTGCCATTCCATTTGCCACGAGACAACGCTTAGATTCAGAAGATATTTTATCAAAAATAAGCCAGCATTTAAAGATTACCGAAGGCGATCTCAATCAACTTTCTCTGACGCAGTCTATGTTGTCCCGTGCTTTACATGGAAATGAGCATTATGACCTCAAAGCCGTCGATAGTTATATATCAAGGCACTACGTTACGTTTCCAGCCTTTCTGCATAAACAAAAAGGCAGACTCTGTCAGATGTATAAAATGATTTCTCTTATGGCTCAACCCATCATTAACCACCACAATTTTTCCTACATTCACAAGCCTCCCAGCTGTACACATGAAAAGCGACAACCGGAGGTACTTTTTGTTGTACCGTCCGCTCCAGATAACTTTATGAGGCGACAGGCTATCCGACAAAGTGCTCGAGGTCATTATTCAAGAAATCCCAAGAACAATGCACGTTTACTGTTTTTCATCGGAGTCCCCGTTGCTAATGAGAACAGTTCAGAAATCCAAAGTAAGATCAATGAGGAAATTAGAAACTATGCTGACATTGTGCAGGAAAACTTCTATGACACCTACAAAAACATTCGTCTCAAGGCTGTTTCAATGTTGAGATGGGCTAGTACATTTTGTTCCAATGCTAACTTCGTCATCAGAACAGATGATGATATAGATGTGGATCCATATGAACTGGTTCTAGCCCTTAAGAATAAAAGTCAGGTATATGATGATTTCATTTTGGGGCGCATGCGCATAAATGACAAACCTGATCGCAGAAAGAAGAAAATCAGATGGTATCTATCAGAAGAGGAGTACCCTCCCCCTACTTTTCCTCCATATGCCTTGGGCGGACTTTTAGGCTATCCAATGAGTACTGTAAATTTTCTTTACGAAGCAGCACTAAGAGTCAAGCCGGTTTGGCTTGATGATGTGTACATAACTGGTATATGTGCCAGTAAATTAGATATACCTGTGTTTGAAGATCCCGCTTTTGTATTTCGCCACAAGGACCATGACTATCACCTGTAACTGGAAGTGTGTGGGGTCAGACTCGAAAAAAACGATCGATACATCAAGGTCGACATACATTTGTTTTCTTTTAGTGGGAGGAGTTATTTGGGGCAGCGGAGCCGTTCGTAATTGAGTGAAAAATCTAAAGGGAGTGCCACATCATAAGAGTGACAAAGTACTCTTCAAAGGAATGACAACTAGTCAAACAAAGAGATAATTTCGAAGGAGTGACAAAACACAGAGATCCAGTGATAAAAAAAAACCCCATGAAATCAATTCTGAAGACAGTGAATCCGTCGTGAGCAAACCGCGAAAGTTCCTGACATGGAAACTTCGGCTGTAAACCAGGAATGTGCTCTTAGGCAATGACTGAACTTGTTCTGAAGTGGCTCTTTTTTCCTTTTAATATCTTACTTTTTTTCCTTATATAAGTTTGGCATTCATTTTTACATCCGCCATCAACATTTATTACTGTCCCAGAACAGGGCCTACTTACATCCTTTCAACGGTTTCTTAGACCATTTTCCCTGCCGTCTTGAAGTTTTGGGTGATAATTTTTTTTACCGCTCCCCTAAGTGAGTACTGTTTATTTTCATTTTACCAAGTCAGAGTGTGTTTATGCCTCTTTTCAAGACATGGACATCGTTGGGAATGGAATCATTGCTCTGGAATGACATGAAAAACACGACTTTGAATTCCAGTTTAAGTATTTATTCAAGAGTCTGCATGAGCAGTATAAAAGCTTCGAGGATAAAATTAAGAAAGTAGTAAATACTTTTTGTTTACACCACCCCCATAAGAATTGAGCCATCTTATTTATATGACACTTATAATGGCATAGTGGTAGGATTGCGAACATTTAGCCAACTCAAACTTAAATGCATCACTGCCCAACATTTTTAGCACCAGGTCACGCGAAGTACTATAAGTATGAACAAAATATATCAGACCCAACTTTCGGATCGAACCAGGCATGTTATTTGCGAATCGTTTATCAGACTTAAATTGGGCCCCATCATAATTAGGCAAACAATCATAGAATTGCCTTTTCAATAGGCCTACCTATTTGACGCCCGGTTTTGTATGTGTAAGGCGTTTGTATTTAGAAAACTACTTGAATTTTGGAGTATGACTTTGAATAGTGATGAACTCAAGAAACTCCTTAATTGAGTCTTTGAGACAGGTGAAAGCTCCTTCAGAATCGACATTCCAGATAGGGGATGCTGCTCTTCGGGCATTTTCTGACTGGTCCCACAAGAAGAAGAACTCAGTGTCCGGGCAACATGCTATGGAAGCAGTCGTTGTAGGAGGAGTGACTGCCGTGAAATAGTGGTAACAAACCGTCCTAACGTCACAGTCATTGCTTAAGTCATTTTTTAAAACAATTTTAAGAGTAATATCCCAGATAAAATAAGGCTTGTTTGTTTCCTGAATACCATGGAGGTTTGTTTCATGCCTTCAGAGTCCTACTTTTGAGATGAAATCACTTTTACATAAGAGACAAAAATTCGCCGAACAGACTTTCTTTTTTTTTTTTTTTGTATTTCTTGAATAGGTTATGAAAATGATACAAATGAATGTGACTATCCAGGTACATTGCTACAAAAATGACACAACGTGAAACCTCTGGTTTTGCTGCTCCGAGATTGGGGGGGGGGGGGGGGGCGGATGCTATGTCTTGTCACAATCATATTTTTTATAATGAATTCTTTTATGTGAAATACCGATTTTTGAGTCTCTTGACCATCCTGGAGAGGTAGTGGAGGGAAACTCGCAGCCATACAAATATAGAGGCTCATTTTTGTCGTTTCCCACCCAAAGTTTAATGAATAATTGCTGTTAAGAAGTAAAGACATTCCAGTTGTATTTCTCGTGTAAATATGCTTTGAAAAAAAGTGTGTTAATTGCTTTTTGAGTGTTCTAAGACAGCTTCCATAACCTAAACCATGTAACGCTGAATTGTTATCCATTTGTTGTGTTCTAGTACCTCTGTTTAAATCGAACTCTTTTATGGCGAAGGAATCCACGTGCGCATTCTCTGCCGTGAAAGTATTTTAATAATTTCTTTTGTCAGTGAAAGCAAACCTTACAGCTAAAAAGAAATAATATCAATAGTGAAATAATGACGTCTCCACTGTGCTAAAATAAACAAACTAATACACACAATGAAATTAAGTTAGCCCTTAAATTATAAATCACAATTTTTAGTCACATAGTCATGAAGTTTTACTTGCTTACATAATTATGGTGACATCTCCTCCCACTTTCATTTTTTTTTTTTTAAATTTAGCATCTCTTCCGTCTGTAATCGTTTTAACCATTGACCATACGTTCTTTAGAGGTAAACTTTTATTTGAAATGGAAAGCCCTTCTTTTTCTTGTGACATTTCTTGTAATTGTAACACAAGTCATTTCACACCATGTTACAGAACTGTTAAGAAGTATATTCTTTTTTTACCGCTAACAACGGCCGTTTTTTACTGGCAAGCGGACCCAAGGGAGAACTGTATCATTCTGAGTGAAGTATTTGTTATATATATTTGGTTAAAATGTTTTTTAAACAGTTCTTTCCCTTAAGAATTCGAAATATGTGTGTGTTTTTATGTATTTGCATAAAACTTGGAATGATCGTTGCCCGCGTGTCTCGACATTGTAGAAGAGGCTTATGCATACATAGTTTACTAATTTCTCTTAAAAAAAACAACAACATATTTTGCAACCTTTTCGTTTGTTTGTTTGTTTGTTTAACAGGGTGATTGACTGATTGATTGATTGATAGGACTCAGAATCCTAGCACATCGGGCATCCCCATAAGTGCTCCTCTCCCCGCTCCAGTATCAATTTGAAGGTTATTCTACTGCATGTAATTGTCCCAGTGGCCAACTGGTTACACATTAAAATTTGTCGGTTCGGCCGGCTTTGTTGTGCACATTTTCCCCTCGCCCCCGTATCCCGTCTCCATCATTCTGGTTTGGGGGGGGGGGTGGGGGGGTGGGGGGGTGCACCTCAGTGTCTTCATCTGCTCGTAATCCGTGTATGAGCTCATTCCTGTCATGCTGCAGGTCTCCACGGACAGTCTCATTGCCCCTAACACCAGGGTGGCCCGGGCAGTATATCCATGTGAGGGACAGGGTGGGGTCTTGGAGGATATCGACCCATTCAGATTTAACAGGGTATTTAAAAGAGGTTCATGGATGTTTTACAGTATGTAGTGCAGGGCTTAGAATTTTGTTCGTAAATGTTATAGGAGGACTATTTATTTCGTATAACACTGATCTGTAAAGCCCATACATAATGGCTTTAGTTTCCTTTCGCTTCTGGCTCGTTTTCAGCAATTTTGCCAAAAGACATCAAGAGTGTGAACAGAATTAGTATAGTACGCTTTCATTCATTCATTTTTTTCATGAGACTCTCGGATGTCATGAAAGCAAATGATTGACACAGAGTGGATTCGTTTGTTTTCGGTCATGATCTCTCACGTGTGTAGGTTTTTTTGTTTGACATCATTACTCCACCAGCCGTGGACCCAGCAAACCAAGCACATGTTGTTGTACTGGCTTAAATGCAAACAAAAGAGAAGACGTTGATATTGTGTAGCCTATACAGAGAGAGAGAGAGAGAGGAGAGAGAGAGAGAGAGAGAGAGAGAGAGAGAGAGAGAGAGAGAGAGAGAGAGAGGAGGGAGGGAGGGAGGCAGGCAGGCAGGCAGGCAGGCAGGCAGGCAGGCAGGCAGGCAGGCAGGCAGGCAGGCAGGCAGGCAGGCAGGCAGGCAGGGACCAGGTTTTGGGAGATGAGGAAGAATGCTTATCTTATTTCAGAATGAAGCCTTCGACGTTCAAACTCCAGGATTGAAAAAAGAAGAATCAATTTTAGAAAACTATTATCACTTCGCCGTGACTTCAGAACACGAGACAAAGCGAATGCAATTTTATTGCAGCACTGAAAACTTTCACTCATATAAAACACGACGGGCCAAGAGAGCCATGAATCCGAAATGAGACGAACTCACTCTGTTTGACGCGCTCATATTCATTAGTACTTTTGTACTTTTCATTTATGAACGTAAAACATAAGGCTGAAAGTGTACTATGTCTGTTCACACTCTAATGCTTACACTTTCGTCTCGTTTAATTTTTTCTTTGAAACTGACGTTTTTCGGCAAAACTGCTGAAGGCGAACTGAATGCGAAACGAACCCGAAGCCACTGTGATAGATTTATCACTTTCTTTACCCTGATTTGTAAATTACAATAAGGTGTCTACGAAATCCTGACATAACTACCAACAAGATTAGGGATACCAGATTTCCCCGGGACTGTGTAAATAAAATGGAAGATATGTAACAGTCAATTGCCCCGAAGACCATTTAGGAAACGACGGCAAGGAAGAAGGAGAAAGGGAAGAAAGACATGGGAAAAATCTGTCCCTGTGCCTGATCATTCATTTTTATCTTTTTTCAGTCCAACTGGAAAAAAGGTGACAATAGACCTGTAATGCCCCTTTATCTCTTTTCCGATGATTTTAAAACATTTTGAAAATGTGTTAAAAATAAAGAGATGGGCAAAATGTCCAGGTGCCTCCGAACCACGCGATTGTGAAACAAAATTCACAGCAAAAGAAGACGTGGATGGTTGAAGACTAAAAAACTCATGTGTTAAAAAGTGAGGCGAATTTGATTTTGATGATATATATCTTAAAGTTTTTTTATTTATAAAGTTCCCTAAGTCTTCCACAAAGAGCAAAAGCTGGTGAGTAAATTTAATAACAAACTTGGCGGACACTGTGTCCACTCGAAGGTGGTAGGATTACGCTGATTTAATTGGCCCTCTCACTGAAGTAGTCGCAGGGTTAATGTTTCAAATTAAGAATCAGCATGAAAATTGTCACCAGGTTTTCTTCAGCTCTGTGGGAAATTCATTTACATACATCTACCCAAATCTTGCGAAGTCAAGGGTCGCATTATACACGAGGGTAATATTTTCACTCTAATTTTCAGACCTATAAAGGATGAGGGTGTATTACAGATTCAGTTTTGATATTTTTGTGTGTACGTATGTATTATTTGAGTTTATAAAATGTTACCATAACCTTGCCTGTTTTTTTTTCTCTTTTTGGTTAAAATCTCCTGTGTTACTGTACTTTTATAAAATCTCCCCTTATCCTGTTTGTACTATTTGAGAGGTCTAGACTTGACAACAGTCATATTTTAATGACCGGCGGATCCAGAGGAGAAATGTATCATTCTGAGTGTAATATTAATTATATCTTATTGAAATGTTTCTTTGAAAAGTTGTTTCCCTTAAGAATTTCCCATTTATGTATGTGTTTGTGTATTTGCATGAAACTTGGACTTATTGTTGTACAAATGTGTATTTACATTGCATAAAGAGGCATGTGTATGTACATAATGTATTTTGCTAATTTTTTCTTTCTAACAAAAATTTGTTTGAACCCCCCCCCCCCCCCCAAAAAAAAAAATCACATTTGTCTATTTTGACAAACTTTTTTGGGGGGGGGGGGGGAGGGGCTTTTTTTGTGTGGAAATGATTTTCTTGCTTGCTTAACAGGATTGAAATTTTAAAAGAGCTTGATGGATGTTTTACAGTATGAAGTGTGGGGCTGAGAATTTTCTTTGTAAACATTAAAGGAAGTGAATAATTTTATTTTTTTAGCCCAGACACACTGGCTTCCATTTGGTTTCGCTTTCGGCTTGCTTTCAGCAGTTTTGCCAAATGACGGCAGTGTCGTCTTGGCGGAAAGCTGAGAAGATGTCCCACACAGCTTTCGTCTCATTTCCTTTTTTTCATTCGGCACAACAGCAGAAAGCGAAACGAAGCCGCAGTCACCGCAGTGAGGCTCTAACTCTTGTAATGGCTGGTTAGCAAATTTGTTTTTTGAAAAACGCTAAGCAACTTAATCAAAAAAATTACAATGATGAGAATTTCATGATCACACTGTGCCAATAACATGATGCAGCTACTATGACAATGGACCTGCACCATGTAAAATTTTATGCCTTCATTATCCCATTTCCAATGTTTACTGGTAGTTTTTTTAATAAGCCCGTTTTTAAGAAATAAAATGTAGTCCAAGCAGAAGTTTATTGACATTATTTTGTATGATTATTATCACAATATTTCATCCCATCATCAAAATGTCAGTAAATAAAGTGGGCGGTTGGTGGACGCTTCTGGCAGGGTCTCTTACTATCATATCAGTCTCATATATTCTGTCTATCCTCTCAGTTGCCTCTTCCTTGCACAACATGTGCCTTTTATGGTTTATGGTATGTTGCTGTAATCTGATTCTCAGAGCCTGATTAATTAAAATTTCACAAACAAAAATGTAACAGGAAGAGAAGCGTTGGGTATCAGTAGTTAAATTTTATTAAATCACAAATATTACATAAAATGTGTAATGAAATGGACGTGATTAGTTGCTGTGAAGAAGCTGTACATGATCTGCACCATACTAATAGGTTAGAAGTCCTTACGTTCAACCACTAAATATATATATATATTTCAAACTATACAGATGATGCTCAGAGTCTTGTGGCTGTTTCAAACAAGAAAATTGCGCAGATGTCCAGGTTCCCTTGTGTTTAAGTCTATCCTTAAGCCTTGACAACCGTGAACTTATAAAACAACCCACCAAATTTACTTGCAATGTAAATGTAACACTGATGTTTCACTGATTTTAGAAGCAATAAACACTTTCTTACACTCTTTCATATTTTTAATGTCATATTACTATTGCAAACTTTTCAAACCAATGGTCTATTTGCGCCCCCCCCCCCCCCGGGAAATAAATGAACTACTTTTCAAGACAACTTTGCCACTTGGTCAAATCTTGTTTCCAAATTTGGAAAGGCCTTCTAAACCTTTTTGTCTTACCTAAATGATATTTTCTGATTTAAAGTTTCAGGAATATGCAAGGAGATAGTTCCATAACTTTATATTAATATCCGTAACTGGTGAGTTCGAAGTTTCACCAACACATGAAAGTAGGAAGTAATCTCCAACAATAAGTTTTAGCAGAAGAGATCGGGAATAAAAAAATTACAAAAGAATGATTAATGAGTTAATGGTGAACTCTCGCCGTTAAACGAAGTGCTTTCTGTTATAGGCCCTAAATACACCCAATGATTTACACTACTAATGACGATGACATCTTGCTTTCATTCTCATGTGTTGATAAAAGCCCTACCGTACAGGCAAATTTGGCCTTGGATACTTGGATTTACTCAAGGCCAAAGTTGCCTTGAAAACCATAGTTTATGTATTTCTACGTGGACAATTAGTAGCCTAATTTAAAGTATTCAAAACAGGCACAACTTGAAGTAATATTTTGAAAAAAATACTTTATCTCACAAAAACATTTTCACAGTGTCCATGCGTGGGCTGAAATAGAAACCCTGTTTTGCCAAATGAATGTTCATCAAAACTCTTTCCTCTGTCCGTTCTATTTGTTTGAAACTGTCACAAAATTTGCACGAGCATGGAAAATGAATACGTAACACTTTAAATTCTAAAAGGTATAGTTAGAGGAAACTCAATAGACAGTAAAGCTGTAGAAGATCTCTATAATCTCAAACTTATCAAACCTGTCAGCTGAGCAATGCGATGAATCTACCGCACAGATTTAGTATCTGTCTCACATAACACAAACATTGCTTTGTAATGAAATAGTAACAAGTATCTCTCTCTCTCTCTCTTTCTGTCTGTCTCTCTCTCTCTCTCTCTGTCTCCGGCTCTCCCATAAGGTCTTTCATTTATAAAGTTGTGCACGCATAATTTTGGACAGTTTTGACCCCCCCCCCCCCCAATCTGTGCGCAATTCTCTGAGGACAATCCCCTTCCCTCTCTCCGAGTGAACGTATGATCGTGTGGAAATGCCACGGTAGAGACAGTTTCAAAGAAATGCCGAAGAGAAAAAATATAGAGGGCTATAATATAGAGAACAAAAAATAGATCATTACTGGATTCCGAGCAGGAT
Organism: Onchidella celtica; assembly: GCA_963931925.1. Classification (NCBI taxonomy): domain Eukaryota; kingdom Metazoa; phylum Mollusca; class Gastropoda; order Systellommatophora; family Onchidiidae; genus Onchidella; species Onchidella celtica. Next base: position 21,847,765 of record OZ007570.1, on the reverse strand, counting down.
GGTAAATAACTTATTGATGTCTTCAACGAATGTGCAATTCAAGGATTTTCTCCCTTTAAGATTCTTTAGCACCGTGGAAAAGTTGGAATTCTCATCGTTCAACACTCCCCCCCCCCTCACCCCCGGCCCCCCTCACCCCCCAACCTTTTTATTTTATTCATTCAACTTCTCTGTTATGTACATAAAAATTGACGACATTGACAGACTGATACATTATCATGTTAATAAATTAGTATAACACAATGTACACTTTCTGTAGTGAACATCGTGGTTGCCAAATTGAGTTACAATTTGTAGACTCCAGACTTTAGGATTGACGTTAGAGAGATTAATAATTCAGTTATAATGTGTCTTTTTCAGAATAAACAGGATCAACATCTGTATTCTCTCAAACTCTCCGTTGGATTGATTTCAAATTTTGCATGGGCACCATATTTCAAATAAATCTCAAGGAAAGCTATAGACAAAATCGATATTGATCCTGTTCAATCTAAACAAGACGCACTATAAATAATTATGATGGAATTATGTCTTTGAAACTCCTATAACAACACATTTCCAACTTATACTCTCTGCGAGCCTGCACTGGCAGCCAGTGGAGCTCTATTGCCAAAACATACATATTACCATGCTCTTTTACCTTAATTTGAAACATTCACTCTGCTACTGTCATAAGGCAATTACATTGCTGGTTTTGTTAATCCCTTGACTGCCAGGGCCAATTAAATCAGTTTTTGCGAAAATGTATACTTTATGGGGGTTTATAAGTCAAACACAGTCTCAAATGCTAACTTTGTATGATGAAGTCTTGCAGTTCGACTTCCTTGATGGGGCACAGTAACTCTTTCGTAACAGTAATAGGGTTAAATGAGCAGCGTTTTTTAACATGATACATGTAATAGATTATTCAGACATTTTCTCATGGAAAATTGATTATTTTTACTGTGCTCATATCAAGGGTCGCTGGGTAACTATAATAATTCGACCTTGACAGCCCACAGGTTATAAATGTTATAATTTAAGGGTTAAAGACTAGCAGTTAAATAATGTTGTTTTCTTCTATATCGTACCTATTAGGCCTGATAAAGAAAGTTATTCAGGTTTTTGTTTTTTCTTTTCTCTTCCTGAAAAACTTGCAAAGATCAAGTTACAACAGTTTATCGTAATAATATGGTCAACGATTTGTTCTGACGCCCCGATACCTCATTGACTTGCAGTTTCGGTGGCTCAAATATATCATAATTCTGCTGTTGCTTGTGATATTATTGTGAAATTGCAATTTCTGATAATTCTGTTTCCATTATCATAAATAAATAAATTAATAGATAATAAATAAATTAGTAGATAAATAAATAAATAAATAAATGAATAAATAAATAAATAAATAAATAAATAAATAAATAAATAAATAAATAAAAAACAAATAAAAATAAATAAATAAATAAATAAATAAATAAATAAATAAATAAATTGTTGACAGAATTCGAAACCTTACAGAGTTGATGTGAATGTCAAAAACAATACTTCAATATTGTTTCTGCAACTATTCAACATATCAAACGACGAAATAAAATAGTTGATGGGCTGATTATATTTCACTTTTGAGTATTCAGAAAAAGATATAATATGTTATATGAACACTCACTATTGTAATGTAAGCAGCAGGGAGGAGAACACTCATGACAATAGTGGCATTAATAGATTATCTCTAGATTTTCTTTACCTTCTCATGCCCATTTACAATAGATCAGTGGAGCTGTGAGTAGCAATCTGGGGAGAATTTATTGTCAATTATCAACTTTCTCCTTGCACAACAGTTCAACTGAGAGAATATGATTAAAACCACAGAAGAACTATGGGGTCACAGCAAGGCTTAAAGCAAAGTCTTAAATTGGCAAAAAGAAAAAGTTGTATGTAGCAAAGCCTCGCTTAAGAAATAATACCTAAACGGTACAATGAAACGCAAAGAAAAAGGTCAAAACAAGAGAACAATAAAAAAATTAGAATATGAAAAATTTGGACTATTAATAGAATATCAAATAAATGCGTCTACTTATCTGCAAGTCCTGGCTTGTATACGTTAGGTTTTGCTACATACAATTTTTTCTTTTTGCCAATTTTTACTTCAACATATCATGGCATTTGTGTAGAAGTCAGAGGATTTGGGTTCAAGTTTCCGGTGAGTTGTATATATTGGTTTCCTCCAATGTTCTTGAGTGGTCTTTCATTTTTTTTTTCACCGGAGTTGTAGTGATTTCAGATTTTTGCAGATCTCTTTCCACCAGTAATAAACAACATTCCAATAACTTGTTAGGGACTTCTCGAAAAAAAAAAACCAACTCTTGAGAGATATAGATTCTATAACTTTTAGGTAATTTGATTGAAATATTTTTTTTAATTCAATCTCTTCACGTTTCCCAAAAACTTAAGTTAACCGCTGTAAAGAAATAATGGTTTCAAAAGACATGCAGTCCACCCAAACCTCAACTTAAATGTGACATATTATGCACATAACAAAACAGCACGGTGCAACAGCTTTATTAAAACGGCAATAAAGTGTCCTCAAAAATCATACCTTTAGATCTAACACGCATTATACAAATAGAGCATTTCTATCTCAGTTTCAACACAAATTAGAGGTATCCATCATAGAGAACAAAGGTGCTTATCTTGTTAACCTCGGTGCATTTTCAAAGCCAAATATAGATAAATTTAATGTACAGTTAAAATAATGAGGCTGTGCCTTTCTCGCACTATCTGTTCAAAGCTAATTGAAAACAACAACAACAACAAAAAAAAACAACAAAAAAACAAACAACAACAAACAAAACAAAAACACAATAATCCGAGTTTTTACCTCTATTAATAACTATTGACAACACGTGTGAAACCAAAAGTAAAGAATTTTTTGCAACAAAAACATTTCAAACATAAGAGTATCGGCTTGCGAAACAAATCATTGGTAAAAACCAGAAACACAAGCCAATTGTTGAAAACTGAAAGGGGCGGGCTGGATTATACCCTAAGAAAGTCATAGTCTTCAATACCAATAAAGATCGAAATATTGTGGGTATTTTTTTTTTTTTTAGTTGTCCTTGATTGAGACACGAAAAAGATGCAGCAACAGTGCTACAATGATGACTTCACTCACACATTGTACTTGTACAATCTCAGCATAGACTGCTTTGTGCAAATCAATTAGCAAGTAATTCACAAGAAACGTATACTATATACATATATATGTATGGGTTCTGTGTATGAATAACTTCTAGTCGTATGTAGAAATGAAATGAAAGATGGTGGCACCCACATTTCTTAACCTCCCTTAACACTTTCATGGCCAGTGCAGTAAAACTGCAATGTTTATAATTCAGTGAAAATGCGGCAGAAACAACAACAACAACAAGAACAAAAGCTGTATACTGCAAAGCTTCGTGTATAGAAATGAATCAGAGACGATACAATAAAACACAAAGAAAAGGAAATCTTAAAATTCTCAAATAACTCAACATTCTCTTTTCGTAGGCGAGTTGCGGATTTGGAAACAGCCTATCAGTCAAGGTATCGTAATTGAACGTTTTAAAGAATTTTATAGTTTCTTTATTTGCCTAATCTTCATTTCCCACTGTTCCAATATTTTGCAAGTACGTGCAAAACTGATTTATAATGGTATAAGAAAGTTAACAGTATGTAACTGATTCATCAGGAAAATGTATTTGCAGATAGGAAAATGTCTTAAAGGCAGAGAATCGTGGCACTGGGCAAAATGCCTCAAATAAAGCACTCTGCGTAGGAGAGTGTTAAATTATCATGGAACAAATGTTTCTCGTCGACAAATTAATTGCAACAGCAGGAAGGTAAATTCAGCAAGCTTTCTACCCGCCATTTCCCTTATACCCTCCCAATCCCCCACCCCCCCCCCCACCCCACACACACAACAATTAGGCTGAGCGCGCTCTGGCCGATTATGATCTGTTAACTAGTTGGTTATGGTAACGTCACAACATTGAGTTTATGAGAGACAATGCGCTCCGGGCATCAATGTCGTGAAGTCAATGGCAAAGAAGCCGGTAGATCAAATTCAGCCTATGTGCCCCAAAAGCGGGGGTTAGCTTGTGTTCGCAAATTAATAACAATAAAGAAAGGTAACGAACTAAATGTCAGATCATACTTTTCAATTCTACTCGACGAAAATGCATCTGTCTTTTGTGGCTGAAAAAAAACAACAACCTGTAAATACATATATATATATATGCTATTAATGGCTATAATTTTGTCCAAAATCATATGTGCAAGTAATTTATCATGAAAACTTGAGGCGATATACAAAATTTCGTAGTTTTTGGCCATGTAGCCACAAAGATTTAGGTGTTTGGGTCATGCCCATTCTCTAACTTCAATACAGTATGACCATTAATAAACAGTGGCAGTTAAACAAGTATTCATGGCCATTCTATTGCACTAATTTCCAACGATATCCATGTATTGCAAAAAGATATATAAATAAATTCTGATTTGGGAAAACTAGAAATTAAAAAGACCTATACCCACTCTACTAACAGTAAAAAAAAATATTATGACCCTAAAAAATGAAGACAGCAGGAAAAATCGTGTTAGAAACCACTGGAAGGATATGAGCAGGCCTTGTTCCGGGACTGGACTTAATCGATGGCGGATGTAAGAATGAATGCCGTACTAAGATAAAGTGAAAAAAAATGTATTCATGAGATATTAAAATTAAAATCAGCAGTTCCGACCAAGTCAAGCTATATCGCAATAGACTGGATCTCTATAATTTGTCACTCCTTTGAAATTATCTTTTGTTTTTCTGCCTGTCATTTCCCTGTTAAGTATTTTGTCACTCCTTTGCTGTGTCATTCCCTTGGGCTTTGTCACTCCTATGAATGGCTCGCCTGTGACTGATAAACCCCAAAAAGCCCCCCTCCCCCCAAGAAAAAAAAAAAGAAGAAAAATGTGTACCCTCTTCTATAAATGGGTTTCTCTTCCCGAGTTTCACCTGACATACTTCCATTTACAAATGTTAGTCCTTGTGAGAAAATACAAAAGCAGGATCTTCAAAGACAGGTATACCTAATTTAGTAGCACATATACCAGTAATGTACACATCATCAAGCCAAACCGGCTTCAGTCTTAGTGTTGCTTCGTACAGAAAATTCACCGTACTCATTGGATAGCCTAGAAGTCCGCCCAAGGCATATGGAGGAAAAGTAGGGTGGGGGTACTCCTCTTCTGATAGATACCATCTGCTTTTCTTTCTGCGATGAGGTTTGTCACCGATGCGTATGCTCCCCAAAATGAAATCATCATATACCTGACTTTTATTCTTAAGAACTAGAACCAGTTCATATGGATCCACATCTATAACATCATCATCTGTTCGAATGACAAAGTTAGTATTAGAACAAAATGTAATAGCCCATCTCAACATTGAAACAGCCTTGAGGCGTATGTTTTTGTAGATGTCGTAGAAGTTTTCCTGCACAATGTCACCATAGTTTCTAATTTCCTCATCAATCCCAGTTTGGATTTTTGAACTGTTCTCATTAGCAACGGGGACTCCGATGAAAAACAACAAACGTGCATTGTTCTTGGGATCCCGTGAATAATGACTTTGAGCACTTTGTCGGATTGCCTGTCGTCTAATAAAGTTACCTGGAGCGGAAGGTACAATAAAAAGTACCTCCAGTTGTCGCCTTTCGTGTGTACAGCTGGGAGGCGTGTGAATGTAGGAAAAATTGTGGTGGTTAATGATGGGTTGAGCCATAAGAGAAATCATGTTATACGTGTGACATACGGCGTTTCGATGACGCAGAAAGGCTGGGAACGTAGCATAGTGCCTGGATATATAACTAGCGACGGCTCTGAAGTCATAATAGTCATTTCGATATAATGCACAGGACAACATAGACTGCGTCAGAGAAAGTTGATTGAGATAGTCATCGGTGATATTTAAATGCTGGCTTATTTTGGATAAAATATTTTCTGCATCTAAACGTTGTCTCTGAAGTTCACTCATGGTAAATGGAAAGACAAACTGGTGGGCGAAAATATATATCAGTGAGACGTTGAAAATTAACACTAGTCCAAACACGAAAACAATTCTTGGCTTGCAAAATAGATTCATGATTCTTCCTGTAACGGAGCCTGATACTTTACAATATTAATTGTGTATATTCTAAATCAGACAAATTTGTTTCGAAACTCACTTGTAGTACACGGAAAGGCTGGTGCTGTTATAATTTTTGAAGGATTAATGTAACATATCCAAGTGAAAACACAGTTAGTCTGGAAGAAATGAAAGGTGCTTGACGACAGAAAAAAGAAACAAAAAGGATAAATACTATTGTTGGGTGATGTGACGATAGCAGTTTTGAAGGTTAATCAATGTAACATCTCCAGCTGAAAGAGCAGTAGTCTGTAAGTGATGAATCGTGCATCTGACCAGATAGGAAAAAAAAAAGCAAAAAAGCAAAAAATTGTTGTTGAACAATGCTGTAATAAGTCTTCGGTGGCGGTGCTTTAAGTTTCTAAGGATTTATCTAAGATGCGCTGTTCACTATTTTTCACACAATAAACAATCCAAATGATCTTCACGGCGTGTATAAAATCTGTATATTATATACTCGAGTCTTCACACAATAGCAACTGTTCCTTCATGTCAATGTCCGAAGCAGCTATTCAGTTTTCCGTGTCACCTCACAACGATAACAGCCCTTATATGAAACAGTAAACGTATCGATGCTCGGTGTTACCAGGAAGACGAATGGGTCTTAGCATGCCGAGGCAGAACCACAGGGCCATCATGGTGTCATCACAGGGCCACGAGTGGGCCATCTGCGTCGCATGAGAGGGCTAAAATCAACTACTCCGTTCATCCGTTGGGGATTGCACAATTCATAGCGCTCTAACTAAAGGCCTGTTTAGACCTGGAGTCGAGAGAAGATCATAAAGAAGTTAAAAGTTTATTAACCATTCTGGATGCAGACGATGTCTCATTGAAATACATCTTGTTTCAATTAACTTTGGATTTGTACATTCGATAGACCTGTTTTCTCTGTATTTTTTTTTTTAATTTACGTCTGGGCAAGATACGTGCATGTCCATTCCTTGTATGTCATTTTTTTAAAAGTCTCCCTCCTCCCCCCCCCCCATCTCTCTCTACCTCTCTTTCTCTCTCTCTCTTTCTCCCGCTTTCTCTCTCTCTCTCTCTCTCTCTGTCTTTCTCTTTCTCTCTCCCTGTCACCTTCCTCTTTCTGTCTTGACCGAGAGATTTCTTCTTGTTTACATTTAATCGAATGACTGTCATGGAAGCGTCGAAGTACAAAAAAAACATCAGGACGTAATTAGTGGATTTGTGGATGGTGCTGAGTTTGGAAGGCAAGATGATGATGTGATGGCAGATCAATGTGTTTTGCTGATTGTGCGTGGGCTGACATTCAAATGCAAGCAGATAATTACATAACAGGGTATGATATGGATATCAACATGCTTTGACAGAATTGTGAATGCTGCAGTCATTGCACTTCATGGGCCAGGATTCACTTGTGTTGTCGCAGTACTGGACCAAGAGTCAAGCCAGTGGAAATGGTAGTATCGCTGTTCTGTGGTCAGGCCTGAACACAATTTGACAGCTCAAGAAAATGTGGAGCGGAAGTCTGACATGCCATCCTCCGAAAAAAAAATCCCCCCAAAAACCACTTACCTCAGTTTAGGTGGATTTCACTTTTTAACATCATAATCAATATTATTTCAGAATGAAATGTGATCTATCTTTCTGAAGATCGGGTTACACTTTCGCACAATTAATCCATGTCGTTTCCTTTGGTCATCACAAAAGGGTAACTGAACAAAGAATAAAGTAGGTCGCAACGTGAAATGCTCTCTGCTTTTGTATGCAGCCTAAATTTTTGTTTATAATGACAGAAACAGCACTTTTTCTGTCCCAGGACAGTTTCCCAACCTTTGCTCAGCCCTGCCGGCACAGCCGATGGGTCCGGAGCGGTGAATTTCCGATGCTACTGGCACTAAATCTTGATACTTTGTTGGTCACTTTTCATGTTTTGACCTGGAGGCCCAGGTCAGTGCTTCTCAAACTTTTTTTTGAGGCCACGCCCTTCTTCAAATTTCCAAATAAAAATAAACGTGCGCAGTACCATAATCGGTCCAGCGACCAAGAACTCATAATTATGACCGGCAAAGTTGCGCAGAACCATTAAAGCTGTGCCTCCGTTAAGTTTGATGTTTTAATCTGAGCTAGACGCGGCAGCTATCAACACGACATAAACAAACAACAATTTAACTAAGGTTAGGTTAAAATACACTATGAAATGAAGATTTCTATAAAAAAAAATCTCGACGCCCATTCTCAGGTCCCATGCCCCACCAAAATAGTGCCACACCCCATCTTGAGAGAACTAGTTAGATAGATCTGACATGTCTGCCGGCTGGAGAGTCATGTATGTCAGTATGTAAATTTGTGTGTCCGTGTATGCGTGTGTGTCCGTGTGTGTTTTTGTGTTGTCTGTCTGTGTGTCCTAAGGTGTATGTGTGTTTTGTCTGTCTCTCTCTGTTCCCGAGAGTGTATGTGTCTGTTTGTCTGTGTGTCCCCGTGTGTGTGTTGTCTGTGTGTCTGTGTGTCCGAATGTGCATGTTCTCTGTGTGTTCGAGTGTGTATGTGTGTGTGTTCGAGTGTGTGTGTGTGTGTTTTCGAGTGAGTTTCTTGTCTGTTTGTGCTGTGTGTCCGTGTGGGATGGTGTCCAAGTGAGCGTGTGTGTGTCTGTCTGTTGTCTGTGTCTGTGTGTGTGTCAGTCAGTCTATTTGTCCGTGTGTCTTAGGACGCTGTTGCTGTTTGTCTGTGTGTCGATGTGTATGCAGACATCACATTGAGATTTTAATCATTGCTTCTGGGAAAAACAAAACGAAAACGAAGTACAAATTCAGCAACAAAACGAAATTAAAAAAAAAAATTTAAGAAAAAAAAAATGTTCGTTTGCTATCTCTTATAGATGACAATTCTACACGTCGGTATCTACTTTGGCCCTCCAGATTCCGAAGTACGTAAAACAAAGTTAAGAACGCCTGACCCAGATTTTAACTGCCGTCGTCTCAACGAATTGATAATTATCGCACTGTTACATTTTGGTGTGCTTCTAACAAGCTACCCAACGAACATCAGAACCAGAAGAAACACCGAGTAAGACCTCCAAGGTCATACATTTTTTTTTTGTATGGCAAGGCAGGTTCGAGAGGGTTAAAAATATAAAGGAATGAATCAAGTGGAGCTGCTGAGTTATGGCCGAAATGAGACCAAGTGATCTACGGGCCCTCTCTCGTGCACTGGGTGACGTGTCGGTTGTGGCCCCTGTGTGAAAGAATTGGTTTTGACAGGTTTGGCTGTTCCTTGCACAGCAAATTGAGAGTGGCGGGGGTCGCTGCGGGGACAAAAGACAGTTTTAGGATTGGACTACCGCTAAATCCGTTGGCGTCGGATCCAGAAATGAAAGAAGTATCAAAACATGTGTAAATCTCAGAATCGATACTTCTAAAACCACCCGTGTCCGGCTCGGTTTCTTTTCCTTTGGCAGGCTCAAAGAATGAATAAGAGTAGCGGGTTCCATTTTTGCAGTAAGAACTTTGTACAAAAACTTCAGTGAAAACCCTATGACATCACCTTTATAAGGCAAACCGTTTTACCGCGCTAGCTGGGGCTATTCGTGGCCTTCGTAATTCGTAACTGGCTATTCCAGTTGGTATCCGCTGTCGTATCGGGTGGGAAATTCACATTGTCAGTGGTCATTGTTGTGAATTGCAACAGTAATAGAAACAGTAGATCCGATGTGACTTTCCTCCACTTCCCGGTGAAATCAGACCTGTTCGTTTTTCTGTCTTATTTATTGTACAACATAATGATAAGATTTGACCAAACAACAAAGCCAGGCACAAGCAAGTAATGTATTCACTGTGGGTGAACTGAAAGTACAATTTAGAATGTACCCAAGCAATCCATAACTTAGTTACAGGGATGGATGAACCACTATGCAAATTAAACTCGTGCTTAGGGCATCAAACAATAAGGGCGACACCACAGAAAGAGGAAAGGGAGCACCACAAACAAATCTCCAGTACCGGATTCAGCATGGTTCAGCTGAACTCGAGCAAAGAATGTAGAGTAGTAAATCTCTAACCGTAACCTAAGCGTCACGGCTTGCAGTTTTTGAACCATTTCATTGGCCTGCCCCCCAAACTCATTGTATCGGATAAGGACGAAAAATTCGGAGGGCCTGTGTGCACGTTGCGCACGTTAAAGATACCTTGGCAGTTGGAAATCGTAAAGAGCAGGCCATACAGGCCGCTGCCCGGGCAAAATTAAAATTAAAATTAACAGATTAAAAATTTAGCCATATCAACCCACCCCCCACCCCCTCATATCACCAACAAAAATGTATAATTCATTACTAAATAAACGTTAATAGATATTCAAATATTATTATAATACTTTAGAATACAAGTTGTGAGTTGTGAAATGTTGTGAGTTGTGAACTGCGCCTAACAGGCTGTGTTACAATTTGCTCTGAGATAGAGAGAGATAGAGAGAGGTAGAAAAAGTGTGAGAGAGAGTCAGAGGGAGGGTGAGAGAAAGAAAGAGCAAGTGAGAGAGCTTCTGTAAAGCGCATAGTGCATTTCTAATGGCAATGGATATGCGCTATATAAATGCCATCCATTATTATTATGTTTATTATTATTCATCCCGTGGGAGGGGCTACATTATATTGACGTTCTTTTGTACGTAACTGGTCACAACACACAATGTTGGCATTCGAGCGGTGCGATCTCGTACTAATTTATTCTTGGGACGCATTGTGGTATAACAAAAAGATCTATCAGTCTTTGCTTAGAATCCAATGGTCGATGTTAATGGGGCCTAGAACTATACACTTGGTCTTGGTAAATTTACAAGATTTATCTTGCCGGGGTCGAATAGTAATTGTCAACGGTATTAAGAACTTTAATTCGTCATAATCTAGACCTTAGTTCTTGTCATAATAAAAATATAAATAACAATTTACAACCCTACTCGCTCTTTCTGTGTATGTACGTGTTAATTTGTCAGTGTGTGTCTGTCTGTCGGTCTCTCCCTAGGTTTGTGTGTGCGTGTAGATGTGTATGTAGTGTGTGTGTGTGAGGGGCGGGGGGACAAAGAGAGGGAGAGAGAGAGAGAAAGGCAGATGGGAGAAAGAGAGAGAGAGAGAGAGAGAGAGGGGGAGAGAGAGAGGGAGAGAGAGAGAGAAAGGCAGATGGGAGAAAGAGAGAGAGAGAGAGGGGGAGAGAGAGAGGGGGAGAGAGAGAGAGAAAGGCAGATGGGAGAAAGAGAGAGAGAAAGAGAGAGAGGGAGAGAGAGATGGAGAGAGAGAGAGAGAGGGGGAGAGAGAGAGAGAGAGAGAGAGAGAGAGAGAGAGAGAAAGGGAAGCAGAGAAAGAGAGAGAGAACATCAATTTTGCTTAAAGAGTAGTTTCAGGTGGTGATCAGATCTTTGATCAGGTTGTGGAAACTGAGAAAACGTAGAAAACCTCTATTGTAGGTCTTTGAATAAAAAAATCCTTTCGGATGGACTAATTGAACAGAGCAACAGAAATTATTTTAAAGAAGCGAGAGGCATTCATTGAGAAAGTCTCTGCAGATCTTAAATCTCAGTCTTAAACTGAAGAAAACAAGAATTCAATAGCAGATGTGTCCTTGAATGAGATCCTTTTACACTGTATAACTGTTGGAGATTTATACGCTGGTTCCGGCGGAGAAAGACAATCCTTCCTTGGCTGCTATGGTGCCTTTGACATAGACACGCAAAGCGCATACACGCACATTCATTCTCGTTTCATTTTTTGAAGATACTGTGTAGCTGTATTCTATTTGTGTATTTATTGTTTTCATACCGAGCAAGGGGTCACACAAAGAAGAGCACGAGAAACGCTTTCAGAACACGTTGAGACCGTTCCCGACCATTCAGTAGACCGGCTCACGTAAAAGACAGAAATGAATGCAGTCTATACAATTATTAGCCTCGTCCAATGGAACGTGAAGATTTTCAATATCCCAGGTCCGCCAAAAACCAAATTTCCAAACCGTATTCATTGAGTTTGTCAAGCAATGAATTTAACCAGCCTACTGACTAAAAAAATATATAAATTCAACTTCTTCCAGATCGTTTCTTTTCAGAAAACGGACAGAAACGTATCTGAAGTTAATGTTGATCGTATCGCAGATTCATTGAGGGATAAAAAGCCCATGAACTTTGCACATTGTGGTAAAGGCATCAAACTTTGGGTTCGAATAGAATACTTCAAAATAATATACAAAATGTGACTTAGAACCACTCTGAGAGTCTCAGATAACGACACATCGACCATTGGAAGTGGGCATGCTTAAAACAGGAACACCGCCAAGATTACACACTGCATAATATTGCACTCGAAGTGTAGAGTCATCCAAATATCGCCCATGTTTGGAGCGGCATAGAAAGATCCGCCCTTCGTATTTCAGTAACCTTACTGTATGAAAGTAACGCATTCTTTTAGTTTTAAAAAAAAATGTTGGGTGGCAGCGAGGTTTGTGATAAGGCAAAAATGTGGGGAGAAAATGTAAGCAACAAAGCTCAGTGTTAAAAAACAAATACAACAAAAACAAAACAACAACGCCAAAAATATATATAGATCTATACAGAATAAATTCCAAAAGAATTCTTCCAATTTCTTTTGGAATTTGAATTTATTTTACATTTCGTATTGTTTCTTTCTAATGCCCGGCCTTATGACCAACATAAAATATTGTCGTCAGCAAGATTAAACCTCAATAAGCCGGTTTGGGAAATTTTACAGGAGAAGGAACAAACTGATTTATTTCCAAACCACAGGTGGTGGATACTCGAAATTTTCTCACAAGTATACTTTTGTTCTTAGAAATACGCTGCTTAATGTCTCACGTAGATGATTTTGATTAAAATTATGTTTTAGATGTTTAGCAGGTTTGCTGACCCGAAATCAGCATGATAAAACCTCCTTATCCTTTAGACGGTTTTATTTTGCACATTTCCCCTCTTTCACTAGCCAGCAAACCTCTTTATCCAGGCGTGTCTTCGGTTTGTCGTTGTAAAGACTAGTTTTCGAAGACAAGTCAGGTTATACAAGACAGTCATGTATGTACTTGTATAGCAGGCAGGAGGAATACGAAGTGATTTGAGTAAAAGTGGAGAAATATTTGGAGAAATACCGGCAAATAATTGTATAAATTGCATGTCGTTTCTTTTTTTTTTTTTTACATGTGCGCCGGGTTACTGAATAGTGGGGAAACGGTCTCAACGTGTTCTGAAAGGGTTTCTTATGCCCTTCCTTGTCACCCCTTGCCCGGTATGAAAACATTAAATACACAAATAGAATAAACTACACATAATCTTCAAAAAGTGAAACGAGAATGAATATGCGTGTTTGCGCTTTGCGTCTCTATGTCAAAGACATCATAGCAACCAAGCACCGGAATTTTCTGTATGACAAGCCCAGACCCGCGTATAAATCTCTAACAGTTATTCAGTGTAAAAGGATCTCATTCAACTAATGGACACATCTGCTTGTCAAGATCAAATGTGGTCAAAGGGAAATAACCTAATTAATACAACCTAGAGTGGGATGTCAAGATTAAATATGTTGGCCTAAGAGTAAATGTAACCGCATGTCAAGATTAAATACGTTGGCCTCAGAGTAAATGTAACTATTGTGAAAAACCAAGATATCTATTAGAGTGGCCTTAAAGAATTGTCGTCTGCTATGTCAATTTGTAACTTTTAACAAATTAGAATAGACGGGAAATTACCATACATCCATGAACAGAAATCTGCGTATATTGATAATTATAAAAAAAGTAAAAGTAAACATGTATATTGGTAGCTAGTAAAGAGTTAAATAAAAGCCGTTAAGGTTTTGAGGGAAGATTAGCGCAACAGTTTTAATTTGAAGAGGGGATTATGTTTTCGCTTACTTCATTGAGCGTTAAAGGGCTAACCAATGAGGGTTGGCGTAGAGATCGCAGAAGCAGTGCTGGTGACTGCGCTGATATTTCTTATTCATTCTAAGCAGACTATCCACTGCGATGGAGTCAGTGCGGATTCCACTTGAGAGAATCAATATTGACAGAATACAACATGTCTAGATGTGGATCTAGTTCATTGAGATATCCATATGGCTGATTTGAAATTGAACAACGCTATTGTCCAATGTTCCCTGGCCTAGCGCCAGGGCAAATCGTGAGTAACTTATCTCTAGATGACATTGACAATGAATGAGGCGAAGAGCATGACATTTATCCATTAGGAGAGTCTTGATGAATCTACCAGGAGTGATTGCCGGAGAATGCAAGATGCAAAGTCAAACTGTCACCTAGAACTGCAACTAGTATTAATGTGTGAAATATATAACTCTGATTGAATTGTCTGGGTGAGGCTGGGAGTTGCCAGCCCATCCTAGAGTTATAATTAACTGTGCCGACGTCACCTGACGGGCCAGACCTATAAGTCTAGATATCTGAGATAACCTTATGACACTTATGTCTCCAGAGACTATATTAGTATAGTAATTGCCATACAGTAAGCAATCCAGATCTTAGATATATAACTTATTAGTTAGATAATTAGTGAGAACAGAAGTCCATGATATTATAGGAAACCTAGAGCTAGGCTTGTAATGAAGTATTAATACTATTATTGATTATGGATTTGATGCTGCTAATATTTATCCTTACTACACAAATAGATCTAGTCGAAATTGTTAGTGTACTTAACGTAATTAAAATGTGGCCCTGCAGGTCTGATTGTTGAAATTTACCCACTTTGTTCTTTAGTATTTGACATGGTATGGAAGTTAAGATTTAAATTTAATGTTAAAAATATGCAGTCGAACAAACACACCAACACAACATTATAATAACATTGCAGTGGGATCATAACACTGCTATTGAATCCTTGTTTTCTTCAGTTTAGACTGAGATTTAAGATCTGCAGAGACTTTCTCAATGAACGCCTCTTGCTTCTTTAAAATAATTTCTGTTGCTCTGTTCAATTGGTCCATCCACAAGGATTTTTATTCAATGACCTACAACAGAGATTTTCTACCTTTTCTCAGTTTCCACAACTTGATCACAGGTCTGATCACAACCTGAAACTACCCTTTAAACAAAATTGATACTAACTTGTTCTCTCTGTCTCTCTCTTTGTCTCTCTCTCTCTAGCTCTTACTCTGCCTCTCTTTGTCTCACCCCCCCCCCCAAACACACACACCACATAGACATAGGCACACACAAACCTAGGGAGAGACAGACAGACAAACGCTCACAGACAAAGGAACACGTACATACACAGAAAGGGCAGGTAGGGCTGTACGTTGTTAATATTGTTATTATTATGACAAGAACTAAGGTCTAGATTTTGTCGAATTAAAGTTCTTAATACCGTTGATAATTACTAGCCGACCCCGGCAAGATAAATCTTGTGAGAGAGAAAGAGAGGGATAGAGAGATAGAGAGGCGGAGAGAGGATCTTTAAAAAATAACATACAAGGAATAGACACACACGTATCTTGTCCAGACGTAAATCTAAAATAATATGTGGAAAACAGATCGATCAAAATCATTTAATGTACAAATTCAAAGATAGTTGAAACAAAATGTATTATTTCACTGAGACCTCGCCTGTATCCAGAATGGTTAACAAACTTTTAAAGCATAAATTTGGCGAAACTTGGGGGTCTTGTAGAAAATGCCATGTTTGGAGTATTTCAAACTAGATCCACCGAAGCCAAACAAGAATGTCAGGTCAACATTTCTAAGTCGCTGACTTTTGATGACTAAGTAAAAATCCGGAACAATATAGGCTGTACCTTTTAACTGAGTTTTCCAATGGAAAGAACTCACTTTTCTAAGAATTTTGATACCAAATTTGTCTCTGTTATTCAATATTTGGCAAAGTTATGATTATTTGAATTTTCATGAAAACACCACCAGTACGTTATCACTGCAAACAAACCAAATTGTAAACACATTCTATTTAATACAGACAATAATCAAAAATGCCTCCACATTAAATTTCACTTTTTGACAAGGGAGACAAAAAGGTCACAATTTAGCACTTTTCACCTAGTCATCATTAAAAAAATTAACAGATTGAGGTGCAGAAGTAAGAAGTACATCATTGTGTTGGCTATTCAAAGGCCTATACATAGAAGTACTAAAGAAATGGTTATTTTCAAAATCAACAGTCATATCGTAGCTTAATTTAGGAGCAAAAAAATGTGTAATTTCGGAAATTTTAAAACTCCATACAAACATAAAATCGACATACACATACAACAGATGACTTTTCATAGAACAGGCAAAAATATACCAAAAGAAAGGTTATTCAATATAATCTCAGTAAATAGTAATTTTGAGTCTGTGTGATCAGATCCATCCGCCACCTCTTGAAACGATATGGGTGTTACTCAGCTCCTGCAGATTAGTGATTTTGGTCGTTCAAATGTTCGATAGTGACTACTTTCGGCTCATAATATTAAAGTTGTGACAGCAATTTCATGGAATTGAAAAATAACACTTTGAAAGAGGAAAAGGTGATCTTTTCAATGGTATTATTGGTATGTGGCATTTTAAGTTATTTTATTTTGGTGCTGAGCTACAGAGGAGTATGAACAGCCCAATGTGATCGCCGCAGTACCAATAACAGGGAAAACGAGCAGACTGGAGTACCTATTATAAGCAAAGAAACATTTCTCCACTCAAATACAATACTGATAAATTAATTCATAGATCATTCACGTATCATCTGAGAAAGAGGTCTCAGAAAGAATCAAGAGAGATAAGAACTTAAGCTGTGTCAGACACAGTGCAGCGTCTGAAATTATAAAGCATAAAACAAACCCTTATAATATCATCTGTCCAGATGGTTTCAGGGGACGTTTCAAGATTCTGTACACTTTGTCATCCCAATAGTGCGTTCAATATGAACAGGTGTACTGGAAATTTTCCTGTCTCTTTTTACAGTGTCTTGATCCATTCTGTTTTTCTTTCGAAAAAAATGTGAGCATATTAATGTGGACATCTTTAGTGAGAAAAATGTATTGCACGTTAAAGCCCGTATCAGCCATTATTGAATCGTTTCGCTCACATAAGCTTTTAAGGTGTGAAGTTTCAACAATTTGCATATCACTGGCTGAACCTCCATAGCATGGGCAAATAAAAGACACTAGGTACCAGGCCTCCTGGTATTGTGCCAACCAGAACCTTTAAAGTGTTTCTGTGTTTGTACACTATTGTGAAAAAAATGAGCTTGGGAGTTCGATGGCTTTTTAATAGGAATTTTAGTCCCATCAGTGATGAATCTGGTGTTCTTATACTTTGCCTGAAAATCACTTGGAAAGTAATAATCAACTACAGGTCTATCTGGCCACAAGTCAATCTCTCCCCATTGCCTGGAACAAAATTTAACCCATGTCAGAAAAATATTAGTTGCAGAGAAGACAGAGATGGAAAAACCCCTAGCTTACTGCTCAACAAGAGTGTTTTGACGAAGTTTTGTACACGTTAATAAAAAACAGTCCTCAGGGCACAAAACATCTTCAATTTTAGAATTTAGAATACACATGTTTCAATTTATCCACATGTGGGCCTAAATCCCCTAGATCCAGCCTGCCACGGCTGCTGGGCTGCCTGTCGGCCTTACGCCCTTGTCTGCACGGCTCCACAGCCTGTCCCCGGTCTGTGTCCGTCCACCGCGGGTGGCCTCACTGCCCGACCCCGGTACCTATAAGAATAACATTACATCTCTATAACATCATACACTTACTATCCACTTCACCACTCATTACGAACCATCACGCGTACATACACATTCCACAGTTCACTCACCACACAACTGCGCCTCTCTTCTGTAACACACCTCCACCGTATTACACAGTACTCAGGCTAGACTAGGAATCCACACTCCTGACGTACAGGTCTCGCTCTAAGTTCACATCTATTAATACAGTAGCACATGACTTGCACACTCCTCGCATATAACTTATTTACATCATGGTCATCAGAAGAATATAGTACATCAATTATCAATCATAGTTCAACGTACCAGTCATCACTGGAAAAACACTAACACGAGCCTTCCGACTGCTCCCCTTATGTTCGCCCTCTGGGCTCTCTCTTGCGTCCGTTCCCTTAGGACTCTCTGTGTGCAGTGACTGGTAAGTACACTGATCTCGCCTCGTCCAATCCCCAACTCACAACATTCCACGCTTTCCATTAATTGTCTGCCGTGAGTTAATCTTACTATACCCCCTTCTCCCCGTAATTATTGATCCTCGCTCGCTCGCTCGCGACAAGGAGCACACGGCACTGTGTCTGCTCGGCTTTCAGTAAGCCCACTTAACAGCAGCACACCATTTGGCCGCCTATTCCCCATCTCTTGGAAATCTGTGTCCACCATGATTTTTGCAAAACGGAACAATGCAATAATTTAGCAATTTTTGAGAGAAAACTACAGTTTATTATGCACAGCTGTCATCTCATGGAGCATCAGTAGAGGGCAAATCAAGCGGTCACTTCCAGGATTGTTTGTTTACCTCAGGTTACTGCGCGCCCCCCATCAGATTAAGGGGAAATAATTTCAGCAAAATGAGCCATTAACCAACGGGTGAACGGAGTAGGGCTATCTATGGTTTTGGCCCTGTCATGCGACGCAGATGGTTCTCTCATAGCCCTGTGATGATACCACGGCGGCCAGCGTGTTTGCCGATTGCAGTGCAGACGCGGCCCTGTGGTGCTACCTCGGCTTACTAAGATCTGTTCGTTTTCCGGGCAACACCGAGCATCGATACGTCTCGTGTGTCATATAAGGACTGTTATCGTTATGAGGTGATACGGAAAGCTGAATAGCTGCTTCGGGCCTTTAAATGAGGGAACAGTTGCTATTGTGTGAAGACTCGATTATACAGATTTTATACACGCCTTGGAGAGCATTTGGATTGTTTATTGTGTCAAAAATAGTGAACAGCGCATTTCAGAGATGTTCTCAAAATCAAAGCACCGCCACCGAAAACTTATTACAGCATTGCTCAATAACAATTTTTTGCTTTTTTTTTTTTTTTGGTCTCTGGTTTGACGCACGTTTCATCACTTACAGACTACTGTTCTTTCAACTGGAGATGTTACATTGATTAACCTTCAAAACTGCTATCGCCACATCACCCAATAATAGTTTTTATCCTTTTTGTTTCTTTTTTTTTTTTTGTGGTCAAGCACCTTTCATCTCTTACAGACTTCTGTGTTTTCACTTGGAGATGTTATATTAATCCTTCAAACGTGATAACAGCACCAGCCTTTCCGTGAACTACAAGTGAGTTTCGAAACAAGTTTGTCTGATTTAGAATACACACAATTAATATTGTACCGTATCAGGCTCAGTTACAGGAGGAATCATGAATCTACTTTGCAAGCCAAGAATTGTTTTCTTGCTTGGACTGGTGTTATTTTTCTACGCCTTACTAATATATCTTTCGTTCCACTATTCTGCCTTTCCATTTACCATGAGTGAACTTCAGAGACAACGTTTAGATGCAGAACATATTTTATCCAAAATAAGCCAGCATTTAAAGATTTCCGAGAGCGATTTCAATCAACTTTCTCTGACGCAGTCTATGTTGTCCTGTGCATTATATCGAAACGACTATTATGACTTCAGAGCCGTCGATAGTTATATATCCAGGCACTACGCTACGTTTCCAGCCTTTCTGCATCAACAAAAGGCCATATGTCACATGTATACTGATTTCTCTTATGGCTCAACCCATCATTAACCACCACAATTTTTCCTATATTCACACGCCTTCCAGCTGTACACACGAAAAGCGACAACTGGAGGTACTTTTTGTTGTACCATCCGCTCCAGGTAACTTTATTAGACGGCAGGCAATCCGACAAAGTGCTCAAAGTCATTATTCACGGGATCCCAAGAACAATGCACGTTTGTGGTTTTTCATCGGAGTCCCCGTTGCTAATGAGAACAGTTCAAAAATCCAAACTGGGATTGATGAGGAAATTAGAAACTATGGTGACATTGTGCAGGAAAACTTCTACGACATCTACAAAAACATACGCCTCAAGGCTGTTTCAATGTTGAGATGGGCTATTACATTTTGTTCTAATACTAACTTTGTCATTCGAACAGATGATGATGTTATAGATGTGGATCCATATGAACTGGTTCTAGCTCTTAAGAATAAAAGTCAGGTATATGATGATTTCATTTTGGGGAGCATACGCATCGGTGACAAACCTCATCGCAGAAAGAAAAGCAGACGGTATCTATCAAAAGATGAGTGGCCTCACTCAACCGTCCCTCCATATGCCTTGGGCGGACTTCTAGGCTATCCAATGAGTACTGTCAAACTTCTTTACGAAGCAACACTAAGAGTGAAGCCGATTTGGCTTGATGATGTCTACATAACTGGTATATGTGCCTCTAAGTTAGATATACCTGTGTTTGGAGATCACGCATTTGTATTTTCTTACTAGGATTAACACTTGTAACTGGAAATACGGAAGGTCAAACTCGGGAAGAGAAACTGAATTATCGAGGAGGATACACATTTTCCTTTTATTCTTATTTTTTTTGTGGGGGGGGGGGGACATTTTGGGCTATCAGTCACAGGGGAGCCATTCATAGGAGTGACAAAGCCCACGGGAGTGACACAGCATCGGGGTGACAAAATACTTAACAGGGGAATGGCAGACAGAAAAACAAAAGATAATTTCAAAGGAGTGACAAAATATAGAGATCCAGTCTTAAAAAAAAATTAAAAAATCGACCCTGAAAACGTTAAATCCGTGGTGAACTATAAACATTGACCGAATATTATAACACAAAATCCACAGAAAATTCTGGGACTACAGCAAGGCTTGAAATGAAGTCGAAATGTTTCCAAAAAGTTGCATGTTGCAATGTCTCGTGTAAGAAGTAATACCGAAACTATACTGTAAAAAGCAGAGGAATGGGAGAGACAAAACTACTGTAGCTTTCGGTCAACGGACCTTCTTCCAGCAAAATATTGGAATAGTGGGAAATGAAGATTAAGCAGATAAAGAACTATAAATTTCTTAAAAACATTGGAATTACCGGCCACACCTTGACTGATATGCTGTTTCCAAATCCGGAACTCGCCTACGAAAAGACAGTGTTCACTTATTTGAGAATTTTAGGATTTCCTTTTCTTTGCGTTTCATTGTATCGTCCCTGATTCATTTCTATACATGAAGCTTTTGCAACATATTATAGCTTTTGTTGTTTTCTTGTTGTTGTTGGGTTTTTTTTGCGCATTTTGAATGAATTATAAACATTGCAGTTTTACTGCACTGGCCATGAAAGTGTTCAGGGATTGCAACCATCTTTCAGTTCATTTTTACACACGACTGGAAGTTATTCATTATCCAGAACAGAGAAATGAAGGAGCAAAATTGTTTAGGTTGCAGCACTTAACATTTATAATCTCTGTCTCCTTAAGCATCAGGATTATACATGGGTTATTGTATTATATACGTTTCTTGTTACTTGTTAATATTATTGGTTGTTAATATGCTGAGACTGTACCAAGTACAATGTGTAAGTGGAGTCATCATTGTCGCATTGTTTTTTTACCCTTCGCGTGTCTAAATAAAAAAATAAAAAATAAATCGCCCTCAATATTTCGATCTCTATTAGTTTTGAAGGCCATCACCTTCCTAAGGTATGATTCCCCTCCTTTTTTTTTTTTTTCTCTCGAGAATTGTATTTGGCATGTGGTTTTTACCAATGATTTATTATGCAAGCCCATACTCTTATGTTTGAAATCTTTTTATTGCAAAGAAATTCTTTACTTTTGGTTTCACGTGTTTTGACAATAGTTATTAACAAAGGTAAAAACTCAGATTATTGTGTTTTTGGTTGTTGTTTGTTTTTCAGCTACCTTTGAACAGACTGTGCTAGATAGGCGCAGCTTCATTTAAATGTGCATATTATCTATATTTGGCTTTGAAAATGCACCAAGGCTAACAAGATAAGCATCTTTGTTCACTATGATAGCATGATGGATACCTCTAATTTGTGTTGAAACTGAGATAGAAATGTTCTATTTGTATAATACGTGTTAGATCTATCGGGGTGATTTTTGAGGACACTTTATTGCCGTTTTAATAAAGCTGTTGCACCGTGCTGTTTTGTTATGTGCATAATATGTCACATTTAAGTTGAGGTTTAGGTGGATTGCATGTCTTTTGAAACCATGATTTCTGTACAGCGGTTAACTTTAGATTTGGGAAACTGAAGAGATTGAATTTAAAAACAAAAATTCAAAGTTATGAAATCTATATCTCCCAAGAGTTTTTTTTTTTTTTTTTAGAGAAGTCCCTAACAAGTTATTGGAATGTTATTTATTACTGGTGGAAAGTGACCTGCAAAAATCTGAAATCACCATAACTCCGGAGAAAAAAAAAACAGTCAAGAAAACCGGACGAGACAAATATTAACAACTCACCGGAAACTTGAACTAAAATCCTCGGATTTCTACACAAATCCCCTATCATCTGAAATCAAGAATTGGCAAAAGAAAAGATTGTATGTAGCAAAGCCTCGCGTATACTAGCCAGGACTCGCAGATAAGTAGACGTATTTATTTAATATTCTATTAATAGTCCATTTATTTCATTTTTGTTCAAATCTTTTTATAGTTCGATTGCTTTATCTCTTTAATTTTCCATCTTTTTCTTTTTTTTCTTTTTTTTTTGAAGAGAGCTTTTGCCGAAATATTGGCATTTTCTGTCATCCCTTTTTCTTTGCATTTCGTTTGTATCTTTTAGCTGTCAACAATTTATTTATTTATTTATCTACTACTAATTTGTTTACTTATGATAATAGAAACAGAATTGTCAGAAGTTGCAGTTTCACAAAAATATCACGAGCAACAGCAGAATTATAATATTATTGGAGCCACCAAAATTGCAAGTCAGTGAGGTATCGGGGCGGGCGAACAAATCATTGACCATAATTATGATAAACTATTGTAACTCGATCTTTGCAAGTTTTTCAGGAGAAGAAAAGAAAGAACAAAAGCCTGAATAACTTTCTTTATCAAGCCTAATAGTTATGATGTAGAAGAAAACCACATTATTTAACTGCTAGTCTTAAGAATTTAACCCTTAAATTATAACATTTATAACCTGTGGGCATTCAAGGAGCCACAAGCATGCCAAATTGTGCAGTTAAAAAAAAAAGTCGAATTCTTATAGTTACCCAGCGACCCTTGAAACGAGCACAGTAAAAATAATTATTGTTCCATGAGAAAATGTCTGAATAATCTGTTACATGTATCATGTTAAAAAACGCTGCTCGTTTAACCCTTTTACTGTTACGAAAGAGTTACTGTGCCCCATGAAGGGAGTCAAACTGCAAGACTTCATCATACAAAGTTAGCATTTGAGGCTGTGTTTGACTTATAAACCCCCCTAAGTATACATTTTTGGAAAACTGATATAATTGGCCCTCTCAGTCAAGGGATTAACAAAACCAGCAATTTAATTGCCTTATGGCAGTAGCACGGTTAATGTTTCAAATTAAGGTAAAAGAGCATGGTAATATGTATGTTTTGGCAATAGAGCTCCACTGGCTGCCAATACAGGCTCGCAGAGAGTATAAGTTGGAAATCTGTTGTTATGGGAGTTTCAAAGACATAATTCCATCATAATTACTTATAGTGCTTCTTGTTTAGATTGAACAGGATCAATATCGATTTAGTCGATAAATTTCTTTGAGATTTATTTGAAATCTTGCTGTTAGCATCGTTTTGCAGAAATGGTTCTTTTAAATAAGTCGGTGTACTTATCATTTTTTTACAAACACAAAGAAGCGAACGCTAAATCAAGCCACAAGATAGAGTTAGTGCAAAATATGGGCCCATGCAAAATCTCAAATCAATCCAAAGGAGAGTTTGAGAGAATACAGATGTTGATTTTGTTCATTCTGAAAAAGACCCACTATAACTGAATTATTAATCCCTCTAACGTCAGTCCAAAAGTCTGGAATCTAAAATTGTAACCCAATTTGGCAACCACGATGTTCATTACAGGTGGTGTACATTGTGTTATACTCATTTATTAACATGATAATGTATCAGTTTCTCGGTGTCGTCAATTTTTATGTACTTAATGCTTATTTATTAACATGATAATGTATCAGTCTGTCAATGTCGTCATTTTTTATTACACAATGCTTATTTATTAACATGATATTGTATCAGTCTGTTAATGTCGTCAATTTTTATGTACATAACAGAAAAGTTGAATGAATAAACTAAAAAAGGGGAGGGTGGAGGGGGCGTTGAACGACGAGAATTCCAACTTTTCGACAGAGCTAAAGAATATTAAAGGGACAAAATCCACGATTTGCACATTCGTTGAAGACTTTAATAGGTTATCTACCATCATGCTCGGAACCCAGACATAATCTATTTTTTGTTCTTTACATTTTTCCCCTCTATATTTTTTCTCTTCGGCTTCTCCTTGAAACTATCTCTATCGTGGCACTTACATACGATCGCACGTTCACTCGGAGGGAGGGAAGGGGATTGACCTCAGAGAATTGCGTACAGGTAGAATGAGGGGGTGGGGGTGTTGTCAAAACTGTCCAAAATTATGCGAGCACAACTTTATAAATGAAAGAGAGAGAGAGAGAGAGAGAGAGAGAGAGAGAGAGAGAGAGAGAGAGAGAGAGTTGTTATTATTTCATTACAAAGCAATGTTTGTGTTATGTGTCAGACAGATACTAAAAACTGTGCGGTAGATTCATCGCATTGCTCAGATGACAGGTTTGATAAGTTTGAGATTATAGAGATCTTCTACAGTTTTACTGTTAATTGAGTTTTCTCTAATCATGCTTTTTAGAATTTGAAGTGTTAACTATTCATTTTCCATGCTCATGCAAATTTATGTGTCTGTTTCAAACAAATAGAACGGACAGAGGAAAGAGTTTCGATGAACATTCATTTGGCAAAACTGGGTTTCTCTTTCAGCCCACTCATGGACACCCTGAAGATGTTTTCGTGAGATAAAGTAATTAGTTTTTCAAAATATTACTTCAAGTTGTGGCCTTTTTGGAATACTTTAAATTACTAATAATCCACGTGGAAATACATGAATTATGTTTTTCAAGGCAACTTTGGCTTTGAATAAATCCAAGCATCCAAGGCCAAATTTGCCTGTGTGGTAGGGCTTTTATCAACACATGAGAATGAAAGCAAGATGTCATCGTCATTAGTAGTGTAAATCATTATCTAGGGACCATTTAACAGAAAGCACTTTGTTTAACGACGAGAGTTCACCATTAACTCATTAATCGTGCTTTTGTAATTTTTGTATTCCCGATCTCATCTGCTAAGACTTATTGCTGGAGATTATTCCCTACTATCATGTGTTGGTAAAACTGCGAACTTACCAGTTATGGATATTAATATAAAGTTATGGAGCTATCTCCTTGCATATTCCTGAAACTTTAAATCAGAAAATATTATTTAGGTAAGACAAAGAGGCTTAGAAGGCCTTTCCAAATGTGGAAACACGATTTTACCAAGTGGCAAAGTTGTCTTGAAAAATTAGTTCAATTTATTTTAGGGGGCTTGGGGGTGGGGGTGGGAGGGGGGTTGGGGGAGCAAACAGACCATTGCTTTGAAAAGTTTACAATAGCAATATGACATTAAAAAATATGAAAGTGTGTAAGCAAGTCTTTATTGCTTCTAAAATCGGTGAAACATCAGTGTTACATTTACATTGCAAGTAAATTTGGTGGGTTGTTTTATAAGTTCACAGTTGTCAAGGATAGACTTAAACACAAGGGAACCTGGACATATGGGCAAATTTCTTGGTTGAAACAGCCACAAGACAATGAGCACCATCTGTACAGTTTGAAATATATATCTAGTGCTTGAATGAAAGGACTTCTACCCTATTAGTATGGTACAGATCATGTAGAGTTTAGTGATCATATTTGCCTCGTTCACAGCAACTATTCCCGTCCGTTTCATTATTTTAATAAAATTTATCTACTGATACCAAACGCTTCTCTTCCTGTTATCTTTTTGTTGGTCAAATTTTAATTATTAAGGCTCTGAGAATCAGATTACAACAACATACCATAAACCATAAAAGGCACAGACTGGCCGTAGTGCGGGCGTTTTATTAAACCCATATACAAACTTGAACTCTGGATCCATGCTTCATTAATTTGTAAACAATACTTCTTGGTTTTTCTATGACCTGGTGGAAAATTATAGTACAATTATGACTGTTTATTAGATCATACAATGACAACAACAAGAAAAGGCTAACACAAATATTTGCATAGTACTTGTACAAACGTGAAAGACTCACATTGTTTACTGAGTTCTTTTTTGTTTATTTGAGTTTGAAGAAAGTATGTCGAAACGATAACAGCCATATTGTGCTAGGGAGAGGCATATGAGAGGATAGACATTGTCACAAATCCCAGACTGGGAGATGTAATAATTATGACAGGACAACAATCACGAACGAACAAGTATAACACTTAACAGAACAACCAAACAGACTCACACATTTATTATATATAAAAATAAGATATCTGTGCAATTACATACATTACATTAACTCAATTCAAATACCATTCAATGGTCAGTATTCCCAACATTCATTCTTCTCCGGGTCCACAACCCGATAGTTATTTCCTAACTATGCTCTGGCCTCAGCCTCACATCCATATATATATTACTTGCTGGCCTCTCTTATTGGCTCCTGCTCAACCTAATCTCCGTATCTCAATCTCCCCTGGATGTCTTAATAGCACATTAATATTTCAATAGCACATGGGTATCTCAATAGCACATTAACATCTTAATAGCAACAAGGACAACAACAACGTCCCTGTCTGTGGCCAGACTGCCACGACTCATGTGCTCCCGCTGTCCTGCGCGACAGCTTCACTCAGGCAGGCCTGTGGGTAGCCTTCGGCCCAACCCCGGCACAAGTCCGCTCACCGCGGGTGGCTTCTCTGCCCGACCCCGGCACCTATAAGAATAACATTACATCTCTATAACACCATACAATTACTATCCACTTCACCACTCATTACGAACCATCAAGCGTACACACAATAGTCCACATTTCACTCACCACACCTCTTACGGTAACACACCTCCACCGTACCACACAGCACTCAGACTCGCTACGAATCCATGATCCGAACTTACATCTATCGCTCATTGCGCACATCTCTATACACAGTAATCAATGACTTTCACATTCCTCACATATAACTTATTTACATCATGGTCATAGGAGAATATAGTACATCAATCATCATAATTATCAATCATAGTTCAACCTACCAGTCATCACTGGAAAACACACAATCTCCCGACTGCTCTCTGACGTCTGTCCCCTTGGACTTCTTAACTTGCAGTGATCTGACTATTCAGATTTTGCCTCTACTACGCCTCAACTTCACTCACAACATGCACGCTTCAATTCCCTTCCCCGCACTCACTGACGACGCCACTGGCCCGACTGCTCCTTCATCAAGCAAGTCACTCCGGATTGCGTCGTGGAATGTCCGCTCCATGTATGAAGCAGGAAAGAGTGCCCAGGTTACAATGGAGATGAGGCGATACAGACTGCACATACTTGGAGTTAGCGAGACCCGCTGGATACAGTCCGGACTGAAACAACTTAATACTGGGGAAAAGATTTTGTATTCTGGAAGGGAGGACAAAAAGCATACAGAAGGAGTAGCGATCATCTTGAGCAAGCACGCCCAGAGGTCACTGAGGGGATGGGAACCCTACGGAAGGAGAATTATATTGGCATCATTTACTACTAAGAACAAGAACATCAACATGAACATTGTGCAGATATACGCCCCAACAAATGAAGCAACCGATGAGGACAAGGACGACTTCTACAACCAGCTTCAGGAAATAGTTGACACATTGCCAAGAAAAGATGTGAACATTATAATGGGAGACGCCAATGCCAAGATAGGACAGGACAATACAGGGTATGAGGACATTATGGGGTGCAATGGTTTAGGACAAATGAATGAGAATGGAGAGCGGTTTGCAAGTTTCTGCGCATTTAACAGCTATGTGATTGGAGGTTCAGTATTCCCACACAAGAGGATCCATAAGGCCACTTGGATTTCACCGGATGGAGTAACTGAAAATCAGATTGACCACTTTTGCATCACCCGACGATTCAGACGCTCACTAGAGGATGTCATAGTACAGAGAGGAGCAGATGTTGGATCTGACCATCACATGCTGCTGGCAAGACTCAAACTCCGCCTCAAGAAACAAGGTACCAGAGCAGGAACAAAGAGGAGAAAGTTTCAAGTGAGCCTTCTGGATGGAGACAAGAAGGAAGAGTTCCAGCTGACACTGAGGAATAGATTCAAACCCCTTGTTGACCTCGAAGAGACAGTAGATTTGGAGACTCACTGGGCTAAGGTAAAAGGAGTATTTACATCGACATGTCAGGATGTTATTGGGGAAAAGAAAGTGGAACACAAGGAATGGATCAGTCAAAAATCACTGGACTTGATAAGGATAAGAAGAGACCTAAAAGAACGGGTAAATGCAAGTCGTACAAGAAGCTCAAGAGTTGGTAACCAGGAAGAGTACCGAGCATCAGCTAAAGAGGTCAAAAAATCAATTAAAAAAGACAAAGAGGAGTTCATAGGAATGTTAGCAGAGAAAGCAGAGAAGGCAGCAACAGGAGGACACATGAGGATCCTCTACCAGACTACAAAGACTCTTGCTGGAAAATATGGAAAACCTGAAGTTCCTGTCAAGGATTACAACAGGAAGGCTATTTTTGGAAAGGAAGCTCAGGCAAAAAGATGGATAGAACATTTTAACAGCCTCTTGAACAGACCTCCACCAAGCAACCCACCCGACATTCTACCCGCAAGAAATGATTTACCGATCAGTTGCGACCCTCCGACTAAAGCAGAGATTAATGATGCCATAAAGCAGTTAAATCGAGGCAAGGCAGCTGGACCAGACCAGATCCCACCAGAGGCGCTGAAGGCAGATGCTGCTGGGGCTGCAGAGGGTCTGCACTCACTATTCTCGAGGATTTGGATCGGAGGCAAGTTTCCAAAGGACTGGAAGGAAGGACACCTCGTGAAGCTCCCAAAAAAAGGGGACCTCAGCAATTGTAGTAACTACAGAGGAATCACACTTCTCTCCATCCCAGGAAAGGTTTTCAATCGGATTATTCTCAAGCGAATACAGAATGCAACAGACCAAAAACTTCGCGAGGAGCAAGCTGGTTTCAGGAGTAATCGATCAACCACCGACCAGATCGCCACGCTGAGAATCATAGTAGAGCAGTCGCTAGAGTGGAACTCCCAACTGATAGTGAACTTCCTTGACTACGAGAAGGCCTTTGATAGCATCGATAGAGAAACACTGTGGAGAATATTGAGACATTATGGAATCCCAGAGAAGATGGTGAATCTTATCAAGAGCATGTACGAGGGGACAAGTTGCAGAGTCGTACATGATGGTGAGCTTACTGACAGCTTTGATATCAAGACTGGTGTTAGGCAGGGTTGTTTGCTGTCCCCATTTCTGTTTATCCTGGTGATTGATTGGCTTATGAAAGAAACCACCAGTGGAGGAAGAAATGGCATACAATGGACCCCATGGACACAGCTGGACGATCTAGATTTTGCAGATGACTTGGCACTATTGTCGCACACACACGACCAGATGCAAGCAAAGACTACAGCTCTAAACAAAATTTCAGAATCTATTGGATTGAGGATACATCCCGCGAAGTCGAAGGTCCTAAAAATTGTTGCACCCCTAAGCGAACAAGTCACAGTAGGAGATCAACCACTGGAAGATGTAGAGTCCTTCTGCTATCTTGGTAGTATCATTGACAATAAGGGAGGAACAGAGGCAGAAGTCAAAGCACGAATTGGAAAGGCACAGGCAGCTTTCACATCCTTAAGCAAGATTTGGAGAACCAAGGATATATCTCTAAAAACAAAGCTGAGGATATTCAACTCGAACGTGAAGTCAGTCCTGTTGTATGGATGTGAGACTTGGAATGCGTCCCAGGCCTGCATAAAGAGAATCCAAGTTTTCATCAACAGATGTTTGAGGAAGCTACTTAAGATCAGATGGACAGACAAGGTCAGCAATGAAATTGTATGGAAAAGAACAAGACAGAACCCAGTCAGAGAGGAAATTGGTAGGAGGCGATGGAGATGGATCGGCCACACTCTCAGGAGGCCAGGAAACAGCATCACGAAGAAGGTATTGGACTGGAATCCCCAGGGCAAGAGATCAAGAGGAAGGCCGCGCGGAACGTGGAGAAGAGCCAGAGAAAATGATGTGCAACGAAGCGGAAAGACTTGGAATAATGTAAAGAGGCTGGCCCATGATAGAGAGGGATGGAAGGTGTTTGTTGGTGGCCTATACCCTGATCCAGGGTGAGAAAGGCAATGATGATGATGCACTCACTGACCCCCGCTCACTCGCTCGTGACAGACAGAATGTATGAGAATGATAGGATAAAAGGAGGCCCTGACAGAAGTGTCCACCAACCAGCCACTTTATTTACTGACATTGATGATGGGATGAAATGTTGTGACAATAATCGTACAAAATAATGTCAATAAACTTCTGCTTGGATTACATTTTATTTCTTTAAATATGCTAATTTAACAAACTATCAGTAAACATTGGAAATAGCAGAATTAAGGCATAAAATTGGACATGGTGTAGGTTTATTGTCATAGTAGCTGCATCATCTTAGGCACAGTCTGATCATGAAATTCCCATCACTGTAATAATTATGATTTTATGAATTTTTTTATTAAATTGTTTAGCGTTTCATAAATGACGTTTTCTGCTAACCAGCCATTACAAGAGTAAGAGCCCCACTGAAGTAGTATCTGCTTCGTTTTTCCCTTTAATCAGTTTTGCCGAATTACGTCGTGCAAGAAGATCACTGCCAAAAAAAAAAAAAGGTTTGTCAAAATAGCCAAAAAAATGTGATATTTTGGTGGTTGAAAGAAAATTCTTTTTAGAAAGAAAAATTTAGCAAAATATATTATATGTAGATACATAAGTCTCTTATGCAATTCTCTTTTTGGACAACAATCTGTCCAAGTATCACGCAAAATACACAAACACATACACAAATGGAAAATTCTTAAGGGAAACAACTTTTCAAAGAAACATTTCAATAAGATATAATTACACTCAGAATGATACATTTCTCCTCTGGGTCCGCTGATCATTAAAATATGACTGTTGTTAAGCAATGAATTCTCTTATTCTCTGCATCGCATCCAAGTGTCGTAATTAAGGTCATCTTAATCTAGACAGCTGAGCCTGCTGCCGATAAGTTGCCTAGACGCATACGAAAATACCCTTGTAACCAAAGGCTATCTAAATATTATTACTGCTTCCAACCCATAAACATGGTTTACTCAAGGGAGATAACTCAATAAATCCACAGCTTTTGTTCGGGGCGGCTAGAAATAATAATAGAAAATTAGTAATAATAATAAATTTAAAAAACTGACAAAAACAAAATTGACAATCTCACCCATTTTTTCCGGTGCAGCCCGCTCCTCACCCCCTTAAGATTTAACAAGCATCCATAATTATTCTAGTCAGAAATGAACGATTACAGTCACCTCGATGTCCATCGGACATAATAGCTAACGTCGAGTATGCTGTCAAATCGACCTATGGATTTATTGAGTTATCTCCCTTGGATAAAACTAGGATGGAAGCGACAATAATATAGCCTTTGGTTATAAGAGTATTTTTCTGTGCGTCTAGACCTACGTGTATTAGGATGTACGAGGGCTTACTGTTTAAGCAATTTTTCATTTATCCAAAACAATGGTATATGAAACAATTTGATATGAATGCTCTGTTTCCATTATAACCAAAGAGCAAAATACGATACGAAACCCATGAAAATGAAAATTGAAAAGTATCACACAGATATCAAGACCAAAAGAGACACTACATTACTAAATCCAGACCTCTCAAATAGTACAAACGGGATATGGGGAGATTTTATAAAATTACAGTAACAGAGGAGATTTAAAAAAAAAAGGGGGGGGGGGGGATGATAGCGTAACATTAATTTTAGAAACTCAAACAGTACAAACATACATATAAAAATACCAAAACTGTAAAAAAAATTTAAAAAATAGCACATACCGAATCTATATTACACCCCCATCCTTTATAGTGCTGAAAATGAGAGTGAAAATGTTACTCTCGTATATTATTATAATGCAACCCTCGACTTCCCAAGGCTTAGGTAAGTGTCTGTAAAACATGTGGCACAGAGCTGAAGAAAACCTGATGAAAATAAATTTTCATGTTCATTCTTAAGCAGTCTGGTCAGCCCAATTTAGCGTTTTGATGGTATAATTAGAAAGTTACGCTAACCCTTATACATGACATAGACCGAGAGCCGCAACGGCAAATGCTTTTTTCAGCAGATAAAAAAAAATAATGAATAAAAAATGACTCAAACATTAATTATTTAGGCACTGATCAAGGTTAGAAAGTCACTTTAGACAAGCAGTTGCTGTCGCCATGTGGGTTAGATGGGGAGAATTCGACTGACACTCTTTCGAGGTCCGCTCCCACAATCGACGAACACACACAAAAAAAAATACTTGCACTCTAAAAAACTAAATAAATCAATTGCTTTGATTTTTAGCAGAACTGTAGGACAGTTTAATTACATGTAATTAATGTAACAAATATAAATATAAATATCAATTCAAAGGCAACTGAATCTAACTAATGAAACTACAGCTTTCTATAAAGACTAACTTATTCACTCTAACTACTTGCAGGTCATATGAGTTAGATGCCAAATAGAATCCGCGCACGTGGCGACGGATATAACAGTTTAAATTCTATTAATTCATGAGACATGTTATGATATGGACATTTCCTCTAGACACGCCATGGAGAATGCTTGTACAACCATGCGTTGTCTGGCGGTAGCTCTGAAACTGTCTTCAAAAGTAAGTAGAACGGTTCACTTTCATCATTACAAATTAGTATGGACTCTCACCATGATGCCCTCACTGGGAGTGAGAGCACTGGATGTAAACGCTGTGGGTTCATATCAAACCAAGTAGCTTAGGCTCTGGAGCTTTAAAACATCACGCTCCTCACAATATGGACTGCTCAACTGCGTCTCTATGTCTCTCATCTGGCTGAGGACTATCGCCGTCCACTTCGTAAATGGATTGTCTACATGTGGCCACTACCTAAGCTCTGCACGGGTTTAAATACTAAAGCTATGTCTCGACCTTCCGTCCAGATTCATACATTTGATTGGTGTAGCCGCTGGAGCTCAGCTTGCAGTATTAATTTATGCTTGTCACGGCCTTGCGCCAAAATCAAGGTCAATTTTACCTAGACAAAATTTAAAATGCGAAACATTAACTACTAAAATCCTCAAACCCCGTGCTTTCTACTCTTATGCACGAATTTCCGAACGCCAACTAAGCGTCTAAATAAACTGCCTTTACTCGCCCCTTATCTATGTTAATCAAAATCACGGGGTCGAGAACTGCTCTGTCATTCCTAGCTCTACATTTATTCTGTCTCGCCCCTCCTTCTATCCATCTATCAGAAAAAAGGTGTTTCAAAACAAACTGTTCACGAGAACAGCTCAAGGACAAATTACGCTGGTTATAATCAACAAGATCGTAAAAATTAACTCACTGACGTCGTGACCTAGCACGGCATTTATGATCCTAATGTGATCATGACAGTTGCTATTTGAACGAAGATAGTAATGCTTACAACAATTTTCATACACCACAATTTGCAACCATGACACTGAAATGTAATGAAATACCCCACAGACAGAATGAAACAATTGTTTGCACATGTTGGCTATGCGATTTTTATCAGGAAGAGGTTGGAAATTGTCAGAAACAAAGCTTTGGCAATGTCAGGCCGCCGTCTAAATTTTGTACCCTTTTAATAGTAATTCATATGGGAATGTTCTATCAAGGACCGGATGATAGGAATTCGGGAAGCCCCCTTTGTCATCTGACTGGTGCCAGCTGCTAACATATTGCATACACATCTAAGATGATTATTTCACATAAGTAATAATATAGTAATTTCTATAGCAAACCCGATGGATGAAAAGTCATTCTGCTTTGTTCAGCTAGCTGTGCCAGAGGTATTTGGTAAAAAAAAAAAAAAACAGCAACAAAAAAAAAAAAAAAATGAAATATTCTAACATAAGAACAATCAAAAATTAAACTTCAGAACAGACAATGACTCAAACATTAATTATTTAGCCATTGATCAAGGTTAGAAAGTCTCTTTAGACAGCAGTTGCTATTTGAACGAAGATAGTAATGCTTACAACAATTTTCATACACCACAATTTGCAACCATGACACTGAAATGTAATGAAATATCCCACAGACAGAATGAAACAACTGTTTGCACATGTGGGTAAAAATGTTATGTCAATGGTGCTGTATTCAATTAGTGTCTACATTCCAGTGTCGTAATATACATTGAAGTGAGTCACAGATAAAGGGAAAATATTTCAAAAGTAGCTTTGAAGATGGGCCAAAAAATTGATTTTGAGTATAATTTAATGTAATTGGTGAAACTTGACAGTCAGCGTCACAAAGCAAACCAAAAAAATTGAAAAACAAAACCAATTAAAAAAACAACAACTAAACTTCACTGCACCCTCCAGGGTATATGAAACCTACTTGCAAAATTTGGTTACTGTAGATGGCCTAATAATAGAGCCTTTTGCATTCAAAGGTGGAGAATATTAATTGTGAATTGTATGCTTTTAGATAATAATGATAATTAGCCAAATAATAGCTAATGATTGCCGAAACTAACAATTCTACTCTTAATGACATCGATGATTTGTTTTGTTTTGTTTTGTTGGGGGCGGGGGAGGGGGCAAGCTTTTCAAGTATGAAATAACAGTGACTTAAATCCATTACCTATACCATAAATGCAGAAGAGAAGTTGAAAAGCAGAAAAACCATTGAGCTTCTACATTATTTTCTTATTCGGCTACTGCCATCACCACTGAAAGGTATAGACGATTTTTATGGCTTTGCAACTTTTTCAATTCTTAAACAAATTGTTTGGAAATAAATTGAAGTCGTTTACTTTGACATGTCAAAGCATTCTGTTCAAGCTGTCCAAAATACAATTACATTCATGGAAAAGAAACACAAAGATGAACTGTCCAAAATAAATGGTTCTCTAGGTGGGGCACATGCCCCCTAGGTGGGGCTTGGCAATAGTTTGATGGGGCGTGGGATTCCAGAACGGGGCGTGGGCATTTTCCAATATATTTTAACTTAACTGTATAGATTAACTGTTTTTTTTGTTTTTGTTTATGTCTTGTTTCTGGTTTCCTTGAAATAAAGCTTTAGTTAAAACTTGTTTTGAATGCATACATACTGAGTCCATAAATATGTTTAAAATCTCTTTGTTTTTCGGAGGGGGGTGGGAGGGGGGTGAGGAGAGAGAATTGAAGTGGGGCATGGGACAAAAAAAAAAAAAAAGGTTGAGAAATACTGCTCTAAGCTATACGCCTAAATATAGCACTATATGTTTCTTATTATTATGAATACCATGATACACCTGTGATTCATTTATGTTGGATAATCGTGGTGTAATATAGGCAGGCCTTGGAGTATGAATATGATATTGCTCCTAGAGGTTGCTTGTAATTTGTCTTTTTAATCCTGAAATAGAACCCAGTCATTATCCCTTCGTCAGTCCGATGTAGATTTGTGCAGGATTTACGTAGAGTTGGTAGGATAAACCTAGGGGCTGGATCCCTGCATGAAACCGCCACCGGTCTGATGCCGCAACCAGAGCAATAAAGTAGGAACTGTGTTATTCCTATGTGCAGACTTGACGTTAATCCTACGCCTGGGTTGCTGGCTGGGGAATATTAATATTTGATTGAAATGGTTGCACACATAGCCAAATCTTCAGTCAGAAAGAATTTCATACAAGCAAAAGAAGGCTAACTGATATAAACAGTGCATAAGAATAATTTAATAGCATCTCGCTAGTTCTAGCATGAAATCCTGGTAGCAGTCGATATTCTATCTTTTCTCAAGCAGGTGGTTCGCACTTCTAGTACTGTCTCCTCCTGCTCTATCGTTCTGTTAAATTCTGTCTTTCGGCTTGCCTTTTCCTGACACAATCTGATTATTATCTCGTCGGTGTGGTCTTTATTTGACTGTTCAATTCAACATAATATGCTTACCTAAATTGGAACAGCATACGTAGTGTCTGAATCGTATCTGATTCTGAGAAAGAGAAAAGAGACAGAAAAAGAATGGGAGAACTTGGAGAGCAGGGGGGGGGGGTAGCAGAAGCAGAAGCAGATTTATCCCGGGGGCAATACAGGGAGCCTCAACTAGTTCTGTATAATTATATTCTATTATCTTGTAATTAAGAAAATGATGTTTCATAGCCATCAGAGTTCAGGACAATTAACCGTTTCTTTTAGCGGACTTGAGAATGTGAAATCTGTTAAGATCAAATTAGTTCAAATTACTTAAACAAAGAATATATGTGGCAATAATTTATTTTTCAGGTTGATGAAGGGACGATAATTACGGATGTATACATGGGAATGTCGCATATGATACAAAGGCATACTTTTTTGGGGTCAATATTCAGTAACCCCCATTGCTTTAAGTACCGACATTGGGCTTTGTAGTTAAAAGCGGACCGCCGTACGGCAAGGGCTGGCTTCTCAAAGTTGATCGAAAATTACCAATTAGCCGGTCGCGAGGCTGTTGACAGGGTGAGTCACGGACGTGACTTATCTTATTATTTTCTCATTCCAACTTGTTTTTATATTTATTTCTTGATTAAAAAAAATATATATAACTAGCGTCTTAGATTTGCTGATTATAATTTTATATCTTTTATGAAATATTATAAAAACCACAGAAAAACTGTGGGGTCGCAGCGGCGCTATAAGCAACGTCAAAATTGGGCAAACAGAAAAAGTTGTATGTGGCAAAGAACCGCATAAGAAATAATCCACAAACGATCAATACAAACTAAAAGAGAAGACAGAAAATGTTTGAAAAAAAACCAAGAAAAAAAAAACAACAGCAACAGAAAAAAAAAGAAAAATGGAACTCAACTATCAAAATAAAAGGAACAGAGAAGCACAATACAGTACAAAGAGGTATGCGACCAACAGTAAGAAACTGACGAAATATTATAAAAACCACAGAAAAACTGTGGGGTCGCAGCGGGGCTACATATAAGCAACGTCAAAATTGGGTATTATTTCTTATGCAGGGCTTTGCTACATAGTTACAACTTTTTCTTTTTGCCCAATTTTGACGATATATCTTTTGTGGTAAGTCAATACTTATCCGTCCACCAAGAAAGTCCTACAATACGCAAAAAATGGAGACGTACTTGTCAAGTCTGTTTTACCTCTGTTTTGACTCAGAGAGCGAGGTCTCTCTTTCAACCAGCTGCCTCAAGACAGTTTTGACTATGGTTTAGAAGTAAGGCGGCCCCACTTTATAATTATATTCTGGGAGGCCGACAGTGTGATTTAAAAACAGTCAGGGTAAAACATATGATGTTTCTTCCATTTTTTTCAGCTTTTGAAGCTCTTTCATGGACCCATAAAAATCAAAGCTGTATGTACATGACTTTCTTTTTGGGGGGGGGGGGGGGGGCGCTCAGACTGAAATGCGATTTGGTCTGTAACCATTGTGTGCATATCTCAGTGATTTTAATGTTGAATACAAATAAATGTATGAATGAATAAAGAAATAAAAAGTGAATAGATAATAGAAAGAAAGAAGGAAACCAATAGGTAAATAGTTAAATGAATAGATCAGTAAATGATTAAGTGGACAGATAAATACGTTAATTACATAAACCATTCCATCTCTGGACCAGCTTCCGTTTACGATGTATGTACATGACTTAAAGACAGGGATGCTAGCTGCTGAAGTTGCCGCATATCA
This sequence comes from Onchidella celtica, assembly GCA_963931925.1. Taxonomy (NCBI): domain Eukaryota; kingdom Metazoa; phylum Mollusca; class Gastropoda; order Systellommatophora; family Onchidiidae; genus Onchidella; species Onchidella celtica. The sequence goes on along the minus strand of OZ007570.1, from coordinate 21,809,586 downwards.
CTGACATAGCAGGGTCCATACCTATGTATTATTCATAGAAGACATGGCGATTCAGAATTAATGTTTTTTACCTTTTTGAGATTATTTGTTTTCAGAGTTTCTTTTTTTTCTTTCTTTCTTTTAATTCCTCCCTCCAGTTTCACCATAATTTGCATCCATCGCAACAGCTGAAAATGAACACACCAACAATTTCCGTAGAGAACGTGTCAGTGTTGGAATTGACTAGTTTTGGTGTTTACAACATATCAAGTCTACACATCCCTGCTCCCGTTGTTGGTGACATCGTAGGTTTTATCCACCCGGACATTCAGAGGACGATCATGAGATTTCTGGACAACACATTAAAGTTTGGCATCATGGCTTTTGGTTTGTGTAGCAACATTGTCAATATCGTTGTCTTTTACAAGATCGGATTCAATGACAGCGTAACGGTGACTTTTTTCGGCCTGGCCATTTCTGATCTGTGTTACATAATCGTTAGTTTGGTGTCGCAGATCCTATACCTTCTCAACAGTATCGTAGGCCTACTACCTTATGTCAAATTGTCCAGTTTGGTCTTTATCCTATATTGGTATGGTCATCTGTTTTATGACATCTCCGTATTGATCACTGTCTTCACGGCCGTGCAGAAGTGCGCCTGTGTTGTCATCCCTCTCCTGTTCAAAAACGTTTTCACCACAAAACGTGCAGCTTTCGCAGTGGTTGCGGTGTTTATCGTCATGATTGCCTACTACATGCCATCGTTTGTGAACCAATGGTTGGCGCCTCGATTTGATCATGGTTTAAATCGCACAAGGCTAGTGGTCACCTTCACAAGGCGCAGAATCTTACTTGGAGACATTTGGAACGTCTTCAATCGTATTTCCCTACCTGTGGTTTCGCAAGGTATTGTAGTCTTATGCATGGTGGCTCTGACGTTCAAACTAAAACAGGCGTCCAGAATGAGGTTTAAGATGACCAGTGAACAAAGTCGACCTGACAAGGGTGAGATAAACGGGAAAACCACAATGAGTACCAAAGAACAGAGGGCAGTACAAGCAGTCAATCTAGTATCTGCTATTTTTGTGGCCTGTAACCTCCCCGACATTTTTATTATGTTTTTTAGCCTACGCTATCCTGAATTCAATGATAACGGAAAATATGAAAGCACAAACCATCTAATGAACGCCATACAAGACATCTTAGCCGTGACCAGCGCAGCTATCAATATCTTTGTCTATATAAAGTATAACTCAAAATATCGAAACATGTTTGTAAACACATTCGGACATTTCTTTCCGGAGAAAGCTGACGAGAAACAGTAATTTCTGGTATTTGAACTGGTTCACGTAACAGGTTCCATGCACGAAGCAAGACACACTCGACTACATAGTACTAAATACTTTGAATAGCTAGAGCTTGGGCAATATTTTAAAATAAATCAAATACAATGATATTTTGAGTCCGTCATCCTGCTGGAGTCTTTCGATATGAAACTGTTCATTGTGAGATTTACAAATAAATTGTTCCGCAAAGTGTCTGTCGTGTCTTTTTTTTTTTTTTGTCAGTTTTCTAGTGTATGGTGTTTTCGTCAAAGTCCTCGCAACAGCTCTGAAACACAACAGAAATAAAACGTTCATGCATGATGGGAGCAATATTGATGGAGCTTCAATAGGAAATGATGCAACCTGTGTGCAACATGATACAGAACAAGACTAATGTCAGCATACTAATGTCTAATCAGAAAAACGTGCAAACAATACTACAACACCCAGTGAAAAGAACACAGTCAAATCAAGGATTCAACTTACTGGGAAAAAAAGGGCATTGTTGCATTTCCACACCAAATGTCCCTTCATTATTATAAATACCCGTCCTGCATCAATATAAATTCTCGATCATCTCGGTTGTCATAATGAAGAATACGGGATCTGGAGAACACATTTTTTGTTTGTTTTCCCATTGTTCATGTTTTGGTAAACAGCAAGACTGATGGATAGTTGTCCATTTCACATTTGGCAAAAAATGTCATCAATTGTCGACAGGGCAGCCCAGAAGTTCTTCAAGTGAAGGCTTTTTTTTTTTTTTTTGCTTGACCCTTGACAGATACGTACCTGGAAAGTATCAGTGTCATTCTAAATACTATTGTGCTTTGTGTATACAAAGCTCCAACCTTCTGAGCCACACAAGGAGGCAGTAATGATATCCAAGTGGAGATAAACGTCTCAGCTGTGAATGTACTGCTTTTGAAATGGTCCTGGGCCCTCACATACTTGGTTCCAGACAATCTTATACGTCAGGTTATATGATTATCATTATGTCAACTAGACGGAGGGCGGTTTGGGGGAGTCTGACTTTGTGTTTGAGTTGGACAAAGCATGTCGACAAGATAATGCTTACACTGTGTTTGTAAAACCCATGACAATAGACACTTTCACCCTTGTTTTTTGCGAGTTCAACTATATTATTAGTTACGAGGTGGGTCCTCGAATGTTACGAAAGTGTTACGTGGGGGATTACTAGACTCGTGTTATATGGGAATGGTTAATTATAGAATTTACGTGTTCGACTGCATTTAATAAAATATCGAGAGGTTTTAGAAATTACTCTGCCATACCATGCTACATACACTAATAACAATTTTGAGTACGTTATATCAAGGACCTTGTAGGGCCACAAATTTATTACTTAAAATTCCTAACAATTTCGTCTATCGTTTACATATTAAAAGACAACATCAGCAGCATCAAATGAAAATACTAAAATGCATAACTATAAATCTCCTCTAGATTCTTAAAAGATTTGAAACTCTAGATCTATATCATTCTGATTCATTCACAGTTTACTTAGTAATTATTTATCTTCAGAAATATAGACTGGCTACTATCTCACAAATGATATACTTAGGTCTCAGACGACAATATTAACTCATTTAACTGCTTATAAAGGATCAAACCGTCAAGACACACTGACGTAGTTAAGATAGATCTAGATCTGTTCTAGGATGGGCTGGCAATCCCCAGCCTCATCCAGACACATCAATTACAATTTACAAATGTGTATATCAGTCACTCTTTCTAGATCTTAATTGCAAGTAAAACTTTATGGTCTTGCATCCCTTTGGTCGCACTTCTACTGGAACATTAGGGTCAGATTCACATCATCTCGAATCATGGTGGCAACACTTACGATTGGTTCCCTGAAACGATTTCAGGGAACTGGAGAAAATAGCTGTGGATTATTTTCATTGTCTATCCAGGACATAGACATGACGTTAACAGTCTGTTGGTTCTCTCTGGCTGAACCTTGCCGACACCCTCGCAGCCGGAAGGATCTGCATGGAGTGATCAAATCTCAAGATGGCTTCGGCCAAATCTTCTGCAAGTCCACGTGACTGCTCAAATTCGATTGGTGCATCCACTTCGAGCTCCGCTCGCAGCGCCACTAGATTCTATTAATAGTAACAGACAAAGTTATTAAACTATATCAAAACCCTTCGCAAAGTCTCTACACCCTAAACGTTTTATGTACGAATTTATTCACTCCTTATTCGCCCCGTCTTTCCCTGTTAAAGTACACCCAAACTACGGGGTTGCAAACTGCATCGTCACTGTTAATTTATCCATTCGTTCTATCTTGCCCCACTTTCTTTCCATCTCTAAGAAAAGCGTTACAAAAACAAACTGTCCACGGGAATAGTTCAAGGACGTTTGGACTGGCTAAAATCAATGATGCCATGTAATAAACAATGCGTGACCTAGCACGGCAATTCAAATCCTAATCCTGACATCAAGGTGGTCCAAAATTGCTGCGTCTACGAATGCAACAACAGGCGAGTGAAAGGGTAAAGGTTTACGTTTCAATGGTAAGGGCACGTGTATTAGGAGCTTATGGGCCTAAACAAAATAATGTTGAATACCAAGCTTTTGCAGTTGTCCACTTTTGGAAGTATGCTGAGGGAGTCAACGCTTTATTAGGTTGTGTCAATAAAGCGCGAAAACTGTATTCTCTTTTACGCGGAGAAGAATTGAAGTCACGGGTATGACATCATCTATATTATTCAAATGTTTGTGTCAGCCTTTTCTTGTTACTGTTGTTATTATGTGATCTAATTAACAGCCATAATTGTACTGTATAATTTCCCACCAGGTCATAGAACCACCAAGAAGTATTGTTTACAAATTAATGAAACATGGATCTAGAGTTCAAGTTTGAATTTGGATTTAATGGCAGGTCGGCATAATGGCCAGTCTGCGCCTTTCATGTGTTTATGGTATGTTGCTGTCGTCTGATTCTCACGGCCTGCTCAATTAAAATTTCAGCAACAAAAATGTAACAGGAAGAGAAATACTTGGTATGAGTAGATAAATTTTATTAAATCACAAACTATTATAAAAAACGTAATGAAATGGACGGGGAATATTTGCTGTGGAGGAGGCAAAGATGATTACAAACTATACAGGATCTGCACTATATCCAAAAGGTTAAAATTCATTCATTCAAACACTAGGTATATACATGTATATAATTATATTTCAAGCTAGATGGTGCTCAGTATTTTGTGGCCATTTCAAACAAGCACAAGTGTAATTTGCACAAATGTCCAAGTTTCCTTGTGTTTAGGTCAATCCTTGACAACTGTGAACTTATAAAACAATTCACCAAATTTACATTGCAATGCTATCATGACACTAAATATTTCACTGATTTTAGAAGTAATCAACACCTTCTTACATACTTCACAGTTTCACTGTCATATTTACATTGCAAACTTTTCAAACCTATGGTTAATTATTTATAGTTCCCCCACTGTTGGAAGTAAATGAACAAATTTTTTCACAATAACTTTCCCCCTGGTAAATTCATGTTTTCAAAATTAGCATGGCCTTCTAAATCTTTCTGCCTTCACTAATAATATTTTCACATTTAGAATTGCAAGAATAGGGAAGGAGATAGCTCCATAATGTTATAGTAAAATTGGTAATTGATGAGTTAAAAATTTTACCAACACATGAAAGTGGGAAAAAATACCGACGTTTGATTAGAAGATATCGTGAATACCCAAAAATAACAATAGCAAGATTAATGAGAAATGGTGAAATCCCGACCTAAAATGCATTTGCCATTGACTAGCCCAAACTAATGATGTACATTACTTAGGATGAGGACATCTGGCTTTCCTTCTCATGTGTTGGTAAAGTCCTAGTATACACACAACTTCGGCAATGCCGAATTAAGATACTTGGAATTATCTAAGAGCAAAATTATTTTGAATAAAACATGGTTTATTTATTTCCACCTGGACTATAGTGATTAAAACTATTCAAAACAGGCACAGCTTGAAGTGACATTTTGAAAGATTACTTTGAATGGGCTAATAGAGAAACACTCATGTATTTGCCAAATGAATATTCATCAAAACTCTTTCCTCTGTTATGTTTGTTTGAAACAATTACAAAATTTGCATGAGCCTAAGAAATAAAAACTTAACATTCTAAAAATTCTTGCAAGCATGGTTAGAGAAAACTCATACAGAAAAATTGTATAATGTTTGCCGTAATCTCAAATCTGTCACAACCACCTGAGCAATGATGTTTGTATGGCAGCGCTTTAGAATCTGACACACAGCACAAACATTACTTAAACAAAAAAAACACCCATCCATTTCTCCACAAGCATCATTAAAATAGACATCTTAATTCCTGACCAGCTGATCTACTGGTATAAGAAAAATATAATCTGTCTATCAACACCAAGTGGCCACTTGGCATGATTACAACAACGTGCAAGGAAAGGTGGAATTCATCCATTGATGTCTCACATGCTCCAACAAAATTAGATCACATGAAGACTCATAATTATGGGACTTTAAAAACTAATACAAAGATGGGCACCAAATAATTAAGGAACCCTTACTATACCTGTTTGTGTCAACATATATATCAAATTGAGGTTATGATATGTTCTACGGTAGGCCTGACCATTCTCATGGCCATACCAATAATATCAGTATTAGAGCTGTATGGGTTAAAAATTTATTCCAGCTTACCAAAAAAAAAAACAATATATAATTGCTAATGGGCAGGCCAGTTGTTTCTGATTCACTACTCTGAAGACATAATATTCTTTTGTCACAAAGGCCAAAACGTCATTTCCATTATCTATCCCAGCCAGCTACCCTATGGAATTCTGATGAACAGGATTGTTTGCTCTTAGGAATAACATTGTTCCCATGTAGATCCACTGGTTATGACATCACACTGAATTCCATTTGATGTAGGGAACCCATCCCCATGATGTAGGGAACCCATCCTCATGATGTAAGGAACCCATCCCCATGATGTAGGGAACCCCTCCTCATGATGTAGGGAACCCATCCTCATGATGTAGGGAACCCATCCCCATGATGTAGGGAACCCATCCTCATGATGTAGGAAACCCATCCTCATGGTCATCCTACCAACCCTATGGTAATACTATTCAAATCAGCACTGGTATCATGTACTATGTAGGGATGCTGACTGTGATAATATCATAAATACCCATGATTCAACCTTAAAAATCATTATGATAAATAGAAATTGTCATTGCAATGGCCAATTTCTGGCATCTAGAACAGTCTTTCTTGGTGGGGCATGGCAGTATTTTGGTAGGGCCTGCGACTTCAGTAAGGGAGATTAGGATTTTTATTAGAAATCTTAATTTCATACTGTATTTCAACTTAACCGTATAGATAAACTATTGTTTGTTTGTGTTGTGTCGGTGGTTTAGCTCAGATTAAATTTTTTCTTAATTAAAACTTCTTTTGATTGTATACAAATTGAATAAACAGATATTTTAAAAATCTTTTGCATACACTGTCTACTAACTTTGTGTGACCATTGTGGGGTGCACATTTTTTTTTTTCAAATTGAGTTGGGGCGCAGAACAGAAAAGGTTGAGAGACACTGATCAAGAAGAAGGGTGTGTATTCAAGATTCTCCAAGAAGTACACCATATAACTTCTAAATGTTCATGATGACAAGGATTGAAGATACTTGATATCATACGAACACTTCTAATATTCTTTATGGTGGGGTTTTTGTTCTTTTTGCCTTATTTGTGTGCATCATAAAGAGAATCAACTACTTAGATTTTTGTTATGTTCATAATCTTATATGGCTGAGAATAAAGCAGAGAAATTGTTTTTTTTGGGGGGCATTCTTTCAGGTTTATGAAAAGGCACTCGGTTTTAGGCTGAAAATGCATAATTATAAGCACATTCACAGAATTATAATAAGTTTTCACATTCAGTAAAGTCCTATTTAATGGTAATAAAAAGATAATTGTGTAGGCAAGGGGTGGTGAGGTCATTCACAGTATCAAGACCTACATCAAATTAAGTTATTAAGTTACAAACAGTAAAGGAGATCTGATAAAATAAGGCAATAAAACACAACAATTGGTGTAAATATCACAGAAAAAATTAAAGTACATAGTGTGTAAACATTCCTTTTTTGGAAAGCAGGTAAAAATAAGAAAAAAAGGTGAAAGCAAAATTATGGTTTATCATGTGCATGCAAATTGGCCTAAAGCACCACTGTTACACACATTACTTGAAAGAAAAAAATCTCAAAGGTTTACACATAACCCCTGGTTTTTCACACACGACTTACATCCAGATCTTCTCATTTCAAGACATCTAAGGACATATTGAGGGCCAAATGGTCTTCTATGATAACTCTACCTTTTTTTTATAAACTTGAGAAATTTGGTATGCTTGTAGCCCTTGACAGATCACAAATTGGTTTACAATTCTGAAAACTAATCCTTTTTTTAAAAATATCATGACTAATAAGTCTGATAAAAAGTTATTCAGTTTTTCTATTCTCCTGAAAAATGTATAAAAAGTGAGTTACAATAAGTTACCACATGGCCCTTGATGTGTAAAGCTTCAAACACTTCAACAGCATACCAGTGATGACAAACTGTTGCCTTAGAACTGACTTTCTCCATGCCCTTATCAACGCGTTTCGAGAGAATCAACTCTCTACTTTTGTAGTTAAACTTCACAAGTTATTTTAACACTTCAAGATCTATTCCCAGAGATAAGATACCTCTACAATATTTGTAGGAATGACAGAACACATTTTGTTGCATCACAGATGGACTTTATCTCAATTTTTGCACAAAGTGGAGAAGATAGAATCAAGCAGTACTTCGATAATGAAATGTTGCAAGCACAAGACAATCCAGCTATTTGTGTGGCCAAACAAATTACTTGAATAAAAGTTTACTTCTACAAAATAAATATCTAAATTTGTGAACAACTGATCAGTGCAAATTAATTTTGTTTGAGACAAACTGAAATAGGAGATCTGTGTTAGTTTTTCATACACACTGATCACAATCAACATTATCCATATCATGATAACACAACTCATGAATCACAGGATGAACAAACTACAACGACTTTGGATTCAGATTTATGACTGAGCACCACTGCATACTTTACTATAAATCACTATTTCAAGTACAGTTCTTCTCACTAGTAGAGTAGCCCAAAATCTATTGACAATTAAAGAAAATTGCTTGCAGGTAAAGAATACTTCCAGTCAGTTTCAGAATCTTGAAGTTTTCTTCAAAAATTACACTGGAATGCAAACAGTCATATCTAGTAATCGTTGCATTTTTATTCAAAATGGAATGTACGCAAAGTACTCTCAAATTACATGGGATCTCGTGCATCTATCACTGGAAAAAAATAAATAAAAAGTCACTGAACTATTTTTCAATGACAGTAAAAGAACATTTGATACATGCAATTTACAAACAACTCCGAATATGAAAATGGTTCAGCTAATTGCTGTAGAAATGTTTCCATTTCAAAATGAACTTTTGCTCAGTAAACAACTTGGTTGATAAAACAATAAAAGCACATATGGACGGAATGTTAAAATATTTACTAGTACATTGTAACAGTCTGACTGCAATAGCCAAAAGAAAATCAGTTGATATAAATTCAATCTTTACAATAAATATAACATCTGTCCCACATAGCTGTCTTGTATCATTAACATCACCATTATGTTGTTGCTCAGAAAAACGCGCCAAGAAGAATTCTGTCACACAGCTATTTTTTTACTAGCAAAAGAAGCAAATTTTCTGAATTTTTAAAACATGTTTTTGGCAAGTATCGAGCTGTTCTGACCATTTACAAGCACTTGTATTAATCTACCATAGTTTACACCAAACCTAACCAAATAAAAGATTGCAGCTGGCACTGAGTCACATTCTCGCATGAGCCAACCATCGTGTTACATCTGATAAAATTTTCAAACAAAAACTGCTGCAGTTCTGAAGAATATGATCATGGCTAGCACTGGAAGTGTACAGGAGGCCAATCTGTTCTTCATTGAATCAGAAATAATCATTAAATAAGCTGGAGTGTCGCATTCAAGGTGCCCATGCCATCACAATCTTGTTGAATGCTACAAAAACTCCCTTGCTAGGTTTACTGGAAAGAGAAAGAATGAAATTAACCTCAAAATGAAGAAAAGGGATACAGATAATACAATACTATGTATATATCTTTTTTCGTGCAATAGAACATAAAAACCTGGGAAACACGTCTGCTGTGCAGAAGCAGAGCGACGGAACTGAAAGCATATTTTTCTACTTTACTGACTCTATGAACTTGTCTCACACATAATTCTTTTATGTCAAAAACAGATGGATGTATCTGCTATGGAAATAGTATCATGCAAACTCATAAATAAAAGCATTTACATGGCTATGCAACACGAGTTTTTTGTGTTTTTCTCAGAACTACAAAATGAGCACATAAGTCGCTCTGCCTTTGCACAGTTGGCTTAATAGACAATTATTTCCCTTTATTTTCCCATTAAAATAAACTATTAAGAATGTAAATATAGGTCACAATCAAATGTTTGGGGAGATTTTATACCTGAATGAAGGTCAAAACTGAACCTAAAATAATTATACTGTTGAAATTTTACTAAACGCTCACCATTTAAAATACCGAATTCCCTCAAAGGTGCCATCATGTTTCCCATCTGTGGAGAGAACAAATTGCCAAAAATTGATGTGGAATAGACAGCCTAATAAACAACTGAGAAAATATTATAAAAACCACAGAAAATGTGTGGGTTGCTGCAAGTCTTTGAAGCAAAGTCAAAATATAGCAAAAAGAAAAAGTTGTATGCAGCAAAGCCTCGCATACGAAATAATACAGAAACGATTTTGCGTTTTATTGTACTGTAAGCTATCTTTACTGAACTTCATGACATACCAAACAAATTACAATTGCATAATTACATAATTTCAATAAAATGACAAATCATGTGAGTTTAAGTACGACTGATCCATTGCCTATGTCATCCTCATATTCTGATAATAACCTTGTCTTAAGATATAATTCCACGAATTTCTTCTTCACGAATCTTACATAATCCAGGGTTATGTTACTTCTTCATCTCCACATATCTCATCTAAAGCATGGCTACCTTACTTCTTCATCTTCATATATTTCATTTAAACCATGGGTACTTCACTTCTTCATCTCCCCCTATCTCATCTAAACAATGGCTACTTCACTTCTCATCTCCACATATTTCATCTAAATCATGGCTACTTTACTTCTTCATCTCCACAAATCTCATCTAAATCATGGCTACTTCACTTCTCATCTCCACGTATTTCATTTAAATCATGGCTAATTTACTTCTTCATCTCCACAAATCTCATCTAATCCATGGCTACTTCACTTCTTCCTCTCCACATCTCTCATCTAAACCGTGACTACTTCACTTCGTCATCTCCACATATTTCATCTAAACCGTGGCTACTTCACTTCTTCATCTCCACAAATCTCATCTAATCCATGGCTACTTCACTTCTTCCTCTCCACATCTCTCATCTAAACCATGACTACTTCACTTCGTCATCTCCACATATTTCATCTAAACCGTGGCTACTTCACTTCTTCTTCTCCACATAGCTCATCGAAACCACGGTTACTTCAGTTATCCATCCTTACATCTCATTATAAATCAAGGCTAAGTTACTTTTAAAAGTTTCACAGGTCTGTTTTTCATGAAATTAAACTTTTCATTCCAGGTCTCAAAGTTCTATACAAATTTTTTTATACCATTAAATATTAAAATCCAAATCTAAAAATGAAACAGGAGTCTTTGGGTCATGTTCCCCTCTTACTGCATGCTAGGAGAAATTAATCCTTTTGCTTCTACATGCTTTTCCCCTCTGTGAAGGGGTTAAATCCCACTTCATATAATTCCCATGTCCAATAGCATCATTGAAATTCTCACCTTCTTTATCCAATTCTACACCCAGGTAAGCTTCACTCCTCCCCGGCAAGTGACCAACATACTTCACTACACCTTGAGTCAACTTGCCACCCAGCCTGGAGAACTTCACCACGTCTCCGGATCGAATATCAGCCGGGCTACGTGGGGCAAATGGTCTCATACCCTGGGTAAGGGAGCTGTTGACATGAGACACAAACTTTTTATGCACTGATCATGACCATTTCAGCCTGTATAATTTATCTTTTAACTACAGTTAAAAAATGTGTCAAAAAAAAACAACAGGAGAGAGAGAAATGTGCAGTGGCAAAATCTCACATTTGAAATAAATAATAAAATAACTATGTGGCCACACAAATTTTCTGTGTTTTTTTTTTTTTTAACTCTTTAAGCTACAGTGGTTCATCATTACATAGCTGTGTTTCACTGTCTGCTGATATCAGGGAATATTTCTAGCTGTGCTGTTGTGTCAACATTATGAACTGCTGTTTGCTTTGACTGTGAATGGGAAGATCAGTTTTTCATTGTTTTTTTTTTGCTGTTGTCAGAGGACCATGCATAGTTCAATTGGTAGAATGTGTGTATCTGCCATCTTGGCTGTCCGGACCCACATGTTACCATGGCGATGGTGGCATTGATTTTGATTTGTTAGCTGATTTCCATTGCGAGCACTTAAGGCATCATGAAGTGACCTAAAAGTCAGGTAAAGAATCTGACCAGCTTGGATCCGTCCTTTCCACCCCTGTCATAACAATCAACTGCAATGCAACCAGCAGCCATTTTAACCGCTCAGACACATCTCGAAGTTACACTCATCAGCTAATCCACCGGCCATTTTGGGTGTCGGAAGAACAAAACAAAAACAATCTGTGACGTCATTCGCAATAGGCCTATAGGCTTCACCACTCTTACCAAAAATTCCCCGACTCTGTGACCTTAATCTTGCTCTTAAGTGAGACAAACATTGCATTTCGTACCAGTCAGTTGATATGAGTAGTCTGAGCTTTACTCATGGCCAGTTGTTTGTCTCGCCTTCTCCGCTCACCACTCAATTTGATGGCTGCCCTACATTAAACTAACTGGGTTTTCCCAAAAATCATATTTTCAACAATGACAAAGTCAAATAGAGAAGGTCCTGAGATGTATTCATTCAGCTAGGGCTCATGTTGTAAAATACCACCATTCCCTCACACCAGCCTTTTGCTTTTTTTGTTCACGCAAGAGTGTTTTTGGGGATTTTTACCATCAACTCACTCCCTATTGTAATTTTTGTGAGTGTGGATGGGAACTCTCAACATTACCCAGTTTGAAATTTAGTCCTAGTTCAAAGATGTTTTTTCTTTCACTCAGTATAAACACCAGACATAATACATTAGACATTAAAGTAAAGGAAAATCAATGAACCGGGCTGGGGATTCAATATTTTGAGAAGTTGGCTTAGAAATTAGTGCTGGAAAATCGGTGTCCACTTGAGCTGAATTTTGAGCTTTCCGTAGTGAAGCGAAAATTCCGCGAGCCGAATATTCGGCTTACTGTAGCAAATGAGTCAATACAGTGGATACCTTGAGATCCAATGGGTAAAATGCCATGACAAAATTGTTTGCACTTTGAAGTTATTTCTTTTGTCTGTGGTGAGGAATTGTTATCTGAACTTATCTGTTCAATCATTATTTGCTATTCACCTGTTCAGTAGAGAGACAGCATTCTTGCTCATCAATTCGGTTTTATTATGCTGGGTCACCATAGGGGTGGGCAATACACTGCGGAAACCACTTGACCCATTCATGGTTTCTGTGGAGGTTAAAGGCCGGGTGGCTGACCCACTGCGCTGTAGCGTGGATAACTGGCGACTTCTTGCAGAATCTGAGGATTATTTGAGCAAAGTGAATGAAATGAAAACAATGGAAGCAGTGCAATAACCATGACATTGTTTTTTTTTATCTTGAGTATCACTTTTGGCATGACATGACTGAATGTCTAAATGCAGTAAGAGTTCAAGACATGGGAGAGTTGATCGGTCACTGTCTTTTGAGGGCCCATTGTACAGTGCTGTTGACTCTTTGTTCTTAATTGCTGAACTTCTTGTTGGGTGGACCATCCCCAGCCATCTCTTACACAATGGTCCATTGTCCATTAGTGATAGGTGCCAGAAGAAGAAGAGGCAATGAGAGAAAGTTTTGCTTTTAATTTATTCTAGGGGAAGCAAAGGGCTTTTCTCTATCAACACGGGCATTTTCCGGGGTTCTTTGCCTTTATATATAAAAAAAAGAAAAAATTACATTTAATAAGGCTAATTTAGATCTCAAAATACAGTCATATTGTGTGGCTGTACTTTTTTAAAAAGGCCTGCTTATTTTTACTACTGCACTGGCAGTTCTTTCCCATGTGGTCCATCATCAATGCCATTGGTTAACTTAGGCTGATGAATGTGGAAGCAAAGTGATGTAGATCTCAGAAGTTTTAAATTACATGTATTTAATATTGCCAAGGGACTGTCCTCTGCATGGGTTGACTCAGGGAGCTTACAACTTCTCAGCATAAGAATAAAACAGACTGAGACAGGATGCAAGATGATAAACTGCTTTTTTGCTGAACTGGTTTTGCAGTGATTAGATAATATCATAGAAAAAACAACAACTTGGGAAATAAATACACAACTCTGCAATAATATCATTTCTTTTCTGATCATACAAATTAAATTAGATGAATGTCTATTTCAAGTGCATTCAATCGCACATAATGATCATGCAAACACTTATTATTCATGCGCAACAGATTATTTTGTTGAGAAATTTGGGATGGTCTCATCGGAGCACAAAACTCCAATTTGGGATAATCAGTTCTGCGTCTAAATAATACACCAATGTTTCTTCAACTGTTATGAAAAATAAATTCTAAGGAGACAAGACATTATAATACTAAATGCCTAAAGAGTTTTGAATTTGAGTTTGGAGAATGCACGTTGACACGATAACAGTCAAATTATGCCAGGAAGAAGCGAGACGACAGAAAATACCAGAATGATAGGACAGAAAGAGACCCTACCAGAAGCGCCCACCAACCCCCCGCAAATGTCTAAAGAAAACATGCGCTCAATTTGATATAAAACAAAATATGCACTAAATATATAATTGGAATAAAGACTCACTGATGGGCCCAGAATTTGGCACAAACAGTAACTTAAAGGAAAAAGAGAGTAGAGAAAAAGTTTGCCATCTCTACATATCTTGTAATACACAACGAAAGAGATTAAACTACATGTGAACTCTCACCTCTGTTGGTATCAACTGATTTTGATCTTCGTCTCAGGCTGTCTGTGGGTTCATCTACATCACTGAGAGAGGCCGGGGAACCATCTGATCCCAAGGAGTTTCGTCTCTGGTAGGATGGGACTGTAGCAAAGATCATAGTTAATTTACTGATCTGTCATGGTAAATTACAATAGTGATCCTGACAGGGACACCATTAGCCCTCCCTGACAGAGAAAAAGAGAGAGAGAGAGAGGGAGACAAGAGAGGAGACGGACAGAAATGAAGGAAAAAAAAGAAAGAAAGGGAGAGACATATAGAGAAAAGATAGGGAGAAAACAGAAAGAGAAATGAGAGAGAGACAGAAAAGAGAAAAAGAGAGAGAGAGAGAGAGACAGAAAAGAGAAAGAGAGAAAGAGGCAGACAGACTGACAGAGACATAGAAGCAGACTGTTTTCAGGAACCAAACAGATTATTGTAGAATTTTACAAAGTATATTACTCTATCTTTCCAATATGCCATTATACTATTTATAGTGAAGGGGTAACTTGTGAACATTGTAGATAAGGATATTTTGAGAATATCTTAGAAAGGGATGTCTTGTGAATGCTGTAGAAAGGGATATCTTGTGAATACCATAGAAAGGGATGTCTTGTGAATGATGTAGAAAGGGGTATCGTGTGAATACTGTAGAAAGGGATATATCTTGTGAACACTATAGGAAGGGATATCTTGTGCATACTGCAGAAAGGGCTATCTTGTGAACACTGTATAAAGGGATATCTTGTGCATACTGCAGAAATGGCTACCTTGTGAAAACTGTAGAAAGGGATATCTTGTGAATACTGTAAAAAGGGATATCTTGTGAATACTGTAGAAAGGGAGACCTTGTGCATGTTGTAGAAAGGGATACCTTGTGAATACTATAGAAAAGGATATCTTGTGAATGCTGTAGAAAAGGGCCTCTCTTTCCCTGAAAGTAATTTACTGACCAACAGTCCTGGGCCAGGAGGATATTGGTGAAGAGATATCTTGTGAAAGCTGTTGAAAGGGATATCTTGTGAATACTATGGAAACTCCAGAAATATCATAAAAACCACAGAAAAACTGTGGGGTCGCAATAAAAGACTTCAACAGGAAACGCACAGAAACGAAGTGAAACAGTTTACTTAGCTGTGAGTTCTTGCTTCGTTAGCAGCACCAAAGCACGTCTGTCCGCCAAAAGCATTGAAGCTCGAAGAAACTCCAGAAAGGGATATCTTGTGAATACTGTAGACAAAGAGCTACTATGAGTTTCCCTGAAAGTTATTTACTGACCTTTGGAATCCTGAGCCAGGAGGATATCGGTGGCAGTGTCACTGTCATCCCCTGTATCATCGGTACGTCCAACTGTGGACTGATACCGCTGGAAGTCAAGGTTCCCACTGATGTATTTGTTGTCTGAAAGAAACAAAATGACAATTTTAGGATGTTGATCACTAACAAAATGTCACGGCAGTGGAAGCAATAATCCTGGCTGAATGGCAACAGAAATAATTAATTCTATACTGATTTACCATGAATGATACACAGTGAGGATGTTATATTGTTGTATGTATTTATGTTGCTACCATTCTCACTATGGGTGTTAATACAATGGGGAAAATTAACAAGATAGCAATTTTGTTACAAACTGAACTGCTGCATTTTCTGACTCCATGTTAATGTTGTGTATCTGTATGAACCATACAGTTTAATTATTCCAGTTATACCTATTGGAGAATTTTTACTTTAAATCTTTACTTGACATCTAAGAAAATAACAAAAGCAAAAGCAAAATAAAACAATGCATATTGAAATAGGGGCAGGGAAAATTCTAAAGATCGAAACAGAAATGATGAATCATATGGGAAAAAAAAAGGTCTGTTGTACCAGAAACGCATTGGTCCTTACTGAAAATAATCCCTTTATCTACGAGAAAAACAAAAAGACAACCAATTAAAACAGGTGGAGAAGTTTCAGAGAAGATTCTATAGATTGAGCTGAGGTATTTGAAATAATATATTATTATAACATTAAACTCTTGGACACTGGACATTTTGCAGGTAGAATTTTATCCTAACTGAATGTATAGATGTCATGCATATCTCCAAAGAAGACACGATGCCTATGGATCTATGAAAGAATTATTTTCTGACTTGGACCCGTAGCGCGTCTTATTCTTCCTGAAGGAGGTTAAAATCTACAAACTGATTAATGATTTTTATACATATTTACAAAATTCGTTCCGGGTCTGTACAAAACATGCATTGTATTTTGAGAACTTTACCCATAAAACAATGTTCTACAGAACTTTTATATTTTGATTGCGACATTTCAATTGATGAAGCTCTGCATATCAAGTCTCAATAAAATACCCCAAAAACCATGAAAGGTGCAAAGTGGCCGTTACCGTGCCGACGCGCCATTAAACCTAAACTCAAACCACATCAGGGTCTTCAACCTGCCACCTACATTATTTAATAAACAAATCTAAATCACCTGGATTTTAACATGAGGGAGAGGCGATGCAGATATGAAGAAGCAAAACAGTGTAACATATTTCAATATGTCACCAACTGATTTGAAATTCTAAGCCTCAAGGTAAGTGAAACTGCACTTGCACTATGGAATCTAAGCCCATTCTATATAGTGGTATAGGTTTCCAAACTATTGTTTACTTGACTCTATGATGTAATACCAGTTATGTGAAACTGCCTATTATGACTGCTTTTTTCTTTCTGCCTGATAACCCTCACAAAACTAATTGTAATAAACTGCTGCTATACCCAACTCTATTCCAGTTCAAACAAGCGTAATTTACATCGCAAAAAAGAAATGTACCCTTCAGACTGAGGCATATGGGCCCACTATTTTCATGTTACATGACATTCTGTCAGAGAAAACTATGCCACTCAGCAACCATGTTCATAGCTAGAAACGAGACGACCTCTCATTCAAACAGACTACTCCCACAAACTCAAGTCACTGTGACAATAATCCTACCAAAAACACAAAATCAGCACGAAAAAAGGCTGTGATAATGAATTCATTTGTTGTAGGAAACTCGCAAGGACAAATTTACGTAGGTCGTTCCATAATATGCAAGACTACGCGCAACACCACTCACTTGCCACCAAACTTTCCACACGTAAAATACGCCAGAATAAAATCGGGGTAACGCTGCCTTTTGACTCTACTAGATGAGCTGATTCTACAGATCTCCTTTTAAAATATCGCTCAAGTGGCAACGAGGCCTATGTGGCTGAAAAGAGAAGCAGCCATGCGTGTCACAGTTGCGAGAGCATTTAATCCTGTGTATGTTTACGCATTATATGTATCATGCGAATACAGAGGCGTTAATAGTTGGCCGCCCATTTTTTGGTCGGTATTTCGTTTTGCCCGTTGTAAAGAAAAGTTCCTTGGTCGTGGGAGTCAAATGGGCATGATTCCATTGAAAACACACACGCGCACAAAAAAAACAAAACAACAACAACAAACAAACCTCAAGCGCAAATCTATTAAAGCTGTCAGTGACGACAACGACCATGATCATAATGAATGTCAACGTCATGGCGACCATAATATTACAATTTACTAAAAGATCCCCATGAATCTCAAGACATGGCACCATTTACCATATCCTTTTTTCAAGAAGTCTGCATATAAGCCCATGGTATTATTTAAACTTTAAAGATATAAAAACCGTAAATGTTATAGTTAATCGAGAACAAGAAGATTGCCAGTATCACTGTTCTTTTGCCCTGCCCACCATTAAACAAGTCAAGACTGCCCAAATTTTTACCGAGGGAGAAGAAAAGTCACTTGAAAATATTTATATTAAACGCCAGCGCAATATTTCTTAACTCTCACCACATAATGATAGATTATTAATGCACATTACTATTCCAAATCAGCCTGCACATAAGGGCGCACGCACACGCATAAATCTCCATGAACTGATCGAAGAATAGCCGACAACTGACGCAGAGTTCTGTCTAGCGTCTGCTTACTTCCCCGGAAAATACATTTACAAGCATAGTTCCAGATAATGATTTAGCCTCACCGAAAAATGTATTATGCGAGTGCAGGGAAAAACAACAACAGTAAGAACAACAACAACAACAATAAAACCACATACTTGCAACATAATCTCAAAACACCAGAATATATCGATAAAATTCGAGAAGAACTTTTTCTTGTTATCCATAATACTTATGTCCTCACGATCATAATAATTAATTATAATTTAACCCATAGCAAAAGTAGCCTATTGAAAATACTACCCAGGCCACAGAGAATCACAAAGTAGTCTCAAATAATTACTCGTGAGTCACTGTCACTGATGTTAATGAGAATGCCACATTCACGACAACTAGATTTTATGCAATATTGCTAAAATCTAAAGTTTAGCCTTACTGTGAATATCAAGGTGCTTGAAACAAACTCAGAGGCCAAGACACTCGGACTGCATCACAAAAGAACCAGAAGGCTACACAGTAAAGGTGGAGTTGAATGCAGTGCCGGTCACGGGTTATGGTAAGTCAGCTAAAGACCGTTACTGTATTCACAAATGCTCTTACGTCATTTGTAGGCTCAAATACAGCTTGCTCGCCATTCCCTGGAGTAGGCTATGTTGGTGGTGCGTATAGATCGACTGTAGATTTTGACTAACATTATAAGTACGACAGTGTCAGGCGAGGTTTTGCCGTCAGCCTTTCTGTTTGTTTTGGGATTTAGTGTACAAGAAGGCTTAAGGGTCAACACTATTATTCTTACACCGGTTGCCTTATCATGAGGAAATACCCATTATCTGTTAATGCAAGTCAATACAATAACAGGTTGGTTTAGAAAATGCAAAACAATTGACATTCACAATCAATTACTGATGTGGAGCTAGGATAAAAATGTGCCATTAGACTAACACAACGCTGTAACAAGGCAGAGATGTTATATATATAAAAAAAAAAAAAAAAAGCATGGGCTAATCGGGTGTGTATACTTCAGAGACCAGGCGGGCAAATTTTTGCTTCAGTATTACTTCGTTTTCTGAGGAAATTTTCTTACCGCACGTCATGTCAAATTTCATAATAATATATACAGATTTAGTGTTCAAATGGTACAAACCTGCGTAACTTCAATGAAACAATGAACTTTTGTTTTGTTTTATTTGGTATCGTAAGAGAGAATGAATTTTCATTCTGCATTTATTGTGAAGTTTTCACGTCATTTGTCACTAACGTACAGAGCTTTGCAAAAAACAGCCCGCTCCCCGCATACTCAAACAATAATGTATCACCGATCTACTATAGCTAAACATGAGAGCCACACACAGAACACAAACTAGCCACTAGACTGGCCACACAGCAAAAGACTAGTATAGGTAGTGGTACCCTGTGGAAATAACGGCTCTTTCGCTGGGACCTTTGCCCACTGCATGTCTACGTGTTTGCTATTCAGGGCCATCTGTTGGTGGAGAGGTTCCTGATACTCACTGGCCAAAAGAACTAGCGTCGAGTCACTGTCATACTCCTCTGCTTGCTGAGTGTTCACTTTATTAGTGACAACACAGAATGGAGCATTAATGAAAATTATTACTTTTGGTTATCTTCTCCAAGTGAGATTTAATATACATTGCTTTGTTTCATGTGTTTGGGTAGATTAAAGACATCGAGAGACACTTGCATCCTGAAGAGATATACAGATTTGATATGCTGAAAGCTTTGAGCTTTAAACAAGTACAATAAAACCGGATCATAACACAGGGCGAAACTGATGTGATTTTAATCCCATCTACATGTAAATTATGCAAATTACATCTTTGGAACAATTTTTCTCAGTCACATACGCAATTAACTTTACTCCAAGCTTTCCACCAATTAATCTGCTGGTGAAACAGGCATTCACGAAATGATGTTCTTTGGGCCGAGGACGTGGTCGAATTGCACTAGTCAGAGAAAATACTGAGTTGTGTTTACTGTTCAGCTTTAGCTTTGTATGTAAAACAGCAATGTCCCCCTTACAACAGCCTTCACGAAAACAATTAGCTGTTTCCTATATGATAAATTATAGGAAATTACCCGTTCTTGGAATGTTACCTGGGGACTCTACTGAACTGTCAGTTTTCTTACCAACTGTATTGTTCTTACCCACGACAAGCTACACTACGAGACGTACACTACCTTTGAGAAATCACATTCAAATAAAGTCATTCTTACCAAAAGGCTATAAATAATTTCGCAGGTAGGCTATTAAACATGAACTGTGAAACACTGACACCGTCATTCTACTGAATTTTCGAAAATATCAATTAAAATGTGGAAAATATTGTGTGAAACACGGACACCGTCATTCTACTGAATTTTCGAAAACATCGATTAAAATGTGGAAAGAATTGTGTTGTTTTATTAGGGACGACGTTGGTCTATCGGTTAACAGTTTAAATGGTCATAATTTAAGTTCGAGCTTGAAAACCTCAAAAAAGACGTTTTATTTGTTACTGTGACTGCGTTCCTCCCAGATAAACTTCAGAACTGTCCTGTGTGTTCGTGTTTTTGCTGATAAAGGAAGAAAGCTTGTCATTTCACGCAGTCTCCAATCTTTAATAATGATTTTATAGGCAGCACATTTGACTGATCTAAAAAAAACAAAAATGTTCCAGTTTTGTATCTACTCATCAAATGTCCGAAGAGCTCAGGAGTCTGATGAACTTTAACGAAGTACATGTACTATGCTTTAATAATTTTGCCACATTGTCCACAGAGCAATCCTATCAGAAGAAAGAGAAAAAGCCTCTATAGTTCAAATTCGCCAACTCTTTGAGTAAATGGGATCAGAACTGTTTCATTTCTTTTTTCCTACCCAACATCGGATCAAGGGACATATTTATATCAGATCTAAACATTACGAAAACAGGGTAAATAAAGCTAATTATCCATTTCCTCAAAAACGTCTGATCATTATTATTATTCCACTAGGGCCACCCTTTTTTTTTCATAATTACATTTATTATATTTGTATCTGTTACGATTGTTTTTCAATGAAGTAAATACAACCTCTTAGTTTATAAATTTATTTAGAAACTTATAATTCAGGATGTTCATAAGAATATTTAATTTCAGTAGAGACAAGACCAAGCATGATGCCAAATATGCGTCACATAAACGGACTAAAGGGTCCCCGAAAATCCGTGTACATGTATATATATGGCCTTTAGCGTCTTTACAGACGGTCTTAGCAGCTAGAATATTCACTTTCACTTTGACTGACAGCTTCTCTCGTGGCTTATTCTACCAATGTTTGACCCGAGAGTGCGATGGCAGTGATTGCAGGTCAGTCTTTTGGGTTCACTTTGGCGAGTGTTTTCATTCCGCCTCTGTCGTTTTGTCAGGTATGTTTCTTTTGCCTTGAAGTCTATTGCGAGCGTGCCACTGCGCAATTTTTGTCTCCATCTGCTTCGATCATTTGCAAGGTTCTCCCATTCATTGGGGTCGATGTTGAATGCTTTCATCGTGACCTTGCAAGTGTCTTTGAATCGCAGATGTGGCCTACCTCTGGGTCGGTTGCCAGTAGCAAGTTCCCCGTAGAGAATTTGTCTGGGGATGCGATCATTTTCCATACGGTGGAGATGTCCAAGCCACCGCAGTCTTTTTTTGCCTAGGAGAGCCTGAGTTGATGGAATGTTGGCTCGGCTCAGAACTTCGATATTTGAGATCCTGTCTTGCCACTTGATCTTGAGAATTTTGCGTAGGCAGCGCAGGTGGAAGGAGTTGAGGGATCTTTCATGTTTGGAGTAGGTGGTCCATGTCTCTGAGCCATGCAGCAGGGTGCTTAGGACGCAAGTTTGGTACACGAGTACCTTTGTTTTGATGGTCAGCTTGCTATTGTTCCACACCCTTTTTGAGAGTTTGCCAAAAGCTGTGGCAGTGTACATGTATATGAAAATTATACCCATTACTTTGCATAGCTGTCTAACATTTTAAATGACGAACTGGTATGATTATGTCAGAGCCCAGATACAGCGGTTTCGCTTCGCTTTCGGCTCGTTTTCGACAGCTTTGCTGGCTGACGTCAGTCTCGTCATGCCCAAAAACCTTCAGAGCGCCTTTAGATCTATAGAGCGCATGGTGCTTCCGCTTTCGTCTCTTTTCGTTTTTGATTCAGGCTGGCGTCTTTCTGCAAAACTGCCCAAAGGGAGCCGAAAACCAAACGAAACTAAAGCCATTGGGTTTGGGCTCCGACAGAAATATTGTGTTAGTAGAATGGAGGTGCAACAGAAAAGGGCAGTGGGGTGGGGGGGGGGAAGGACCAACAATTAAAAAAAAATTGGTTTGACAGCAGTTCACATTATATAAATATCATGTATCTGTTATAACATCTGACTCAAGAACCAAATGTAAAAGCTATGCTATACAATCCACCATACAAAAACTATTACCAACACTAAAGATATTGCAGCACTGGGTATTTTTAACACTTCTGACACCAGATGGTTTCTTCTCTTGCTTTTTTTTTTTTTTTTCCAATCCTTAATACGATGCTCATCAAAGTTTGATCCTATCTGTCCCTTAAAATTACAATTACGTCACTTTGTGATTACTTTACAGAAGATATTTGTAAACAAATCTGAACACAGGGAATATGTCTTGAATCTTATAAATTATGTTACATTTATTATCACCAACATTCGTTAAACTTCATACTATCAATCATTAAATTCATTATCTGGAAACTGACATAAGTAAACTTATCTTTTTTCAGTTTCCACTCATAACACATCTTTCCACAAAATACTGAGAATTTACGCTCATTTGAACAGTACACCCCATCAAGTAATTTGCCACCTCTTCACATTTGCTCTGTCTGAAGTCACATTTCTTTGAAAATATGATTTGAGTTGCCCATACATTCAAAGAAGAAAAAGGGGAGAGGACCGTTAATGTAATCAGAACATTATATCAAAATTCTGTTTGAATACTGTCTGAAATATATTATAAGTTACATTTTAAGTTCAGCTGTGCAATGATAATTATGCCGCTCAAACAAATAAACAACAGTCCAGCCAGCAACCCCACATAATTTGTTGAACAGGCATCATTTGCTCATAGGAATGACATAGATTTGCCCATTACGACATCATGCCACATTTGGCTTGATGTGGGAAATATGCCACTACAATAATCTTACCAACCCCATGGAAAATCCACTACAGATTTACATTGAACTGATGCAGGAATGCTGGCTGGGGATGAATTAAGTAATGATTATGAACTACCTTGCTGTAGCCACTGGTTAGCTCGTTTTTGCTGCAAGCTGAAGAAAATGTCTAAAAACAAGAGACAGGAACATAAATTTGGTGAGAAATGGTAGTGTTTACACTGAAAACTGAGAATGAAAATGTCTTATGACTGACTAAAATAGATGTCTTGACTTTCACAGATGACATACACTTACAAAAGGAAAAAAAAACCACCCAAGAACAAAAATGCAAAAGAAAATGAATACTCAGAAACATTTAGATTGATGCTAATAAAGTTGACTGTATCTGTTAATATTTCAGAAAAATTGTCAGTTTCTTCATAAGTTGCAGTGTTGACAAAAGTTATTAAAGGCTCCATGGAGCAATTTGCTTAAGACTCACCCAAACAATGCAGTGATATAAACATTAGTAATTTTAAATCCAAATTAATAAGCATTAATATCTAAAGGGTTAATGAAAATTGGAAGTGAATGAAAGTTAGCTTGATGCCTCCACGTGAAGGTTTGAAAGTTGCAAATTGTGTCCCTAAAATAGATTGTGTATTACTGCTCATAAAGCTGAAATCAAGCTGGAACAAAATTCAGCAAGCAATGATATATTTTGATCTAATACAACAATCTTATATGTAAGTGTCTAAACCCTTGGAATATGTTTTTCCAGCTAAAGTGATGAGACAGATTAATACACATGTATAGTTTACATTATTTATATCATGATTATATAAAATGATCCTACCTCTCGTGAAACAAATGACAACAAAGATATCATATATTAACAGTTATCAAAGCATGATGATAGTTTTGTACAAGCATTAAATAATGTCTAACATCATGGCAAAAGGAGGACATAACTGTGAAAACAAAGAATTAAGTTATGGCAATATAGTGTGTTAATGACATGTTTCCCTATAATAGGGCTTTTTCAATGCCCATGCATACATAGTGTCTTCAGCAGGGCTTTTGCTGTCACACGATCATCAAAAGTTTTGTGAGCTAAGAAATTTTTGGGTAATTCAAAATTGTGACATGTGTGACAACATGAGAGAAACAGATATTTTCTAGCTAACAAAATATCTTGTTAAGAACCAACTTGCAAAAATGCTTGCAAATTTTACTTTGAGACCAGCTAGAGTACCTGGTATGCATTGAGATTTGATAAACAGTTTATGCAGCAGTGGTGATGCTTTCAATGCTTGTTTTCATTATCAATTATATCCTCTTGTTACCGTACAAAATGTTTTATCATCTGCTCAATGTGAAACCTGATGATATTGTGTTGTGTGATAACACAAAGATAATTCACTTTCAATGTGAAGGTAAAGAAATTCAAGAAAAAAATTACCAAAAGTATTAAATATGCAAAGTGTCTACCAAACTGATCTTGTGATGACTGACATGAAGATAGCAAAGGAAGAAGAAGAGGAAGAAGGAGAAGTAGAAAAAGAACTTCCCCACAATGTTTTAAAATTATTTTTTCATAAAACGTTATTTGAAGACAACTAAAATCAACCCAGAGCAGTATAAATTCTATTATTTGGTTTCAATATGATCTCACTATTATCACAGACCATTTCTCAGTCAGTTCGTCATGCATTTAATCATTACTAGTATCCTCTCCTTTACTCAGTTATCTTAAAAGTGAGAACAACTGATGGCCTTAAATGTTATACAAATCGTTGCCCCAGTGCAGCTTTATCCTACCTCCACATCAGCGCTTTCTGAGAAAATCACTCATAAAGTTCTACACTTAAACTGTACAGCGTGTTAGGGCAACTTTTTATAACTTTAATGTCTACTCTTAGAGGTGAGATAGCCTCAGCATTCTGTTAGGGCTGAAAGAATTCACTTTGTTATGTCATATTATGGCCTAATCTAAATTTTATTAAAGAGTGGAAATGGACTAAGGCAGTATGGGACAACCAAATATTAACTGCTAAGTTCAAACTGAGGAACTGAGTGATCTTTAGGCCTTTCTTCATTCCTGTTCCTTTCTACTACAAAAAACAAAAACAAAAAAACATGTGCATGAGTGTTTCTTTTCAATTTTGACATATGAATCAGGTTTCACTTTGGGCCATAATGAGTGATTTGAAATGAAACTACCATCAAGCCTGAAAGTGTTTTACAATAGAAATCTCCATGTGAAAAAAAAAACAAAACAAACCTTTAGAGCTGATGGCACCACTTGATGGATGAGACCTTCTGGGTGAGGTCACTTTAACTTCTCTGTCTCGAACTCCCTCAGTAACAGTCTTGTATTTGACATCTTTGCTCTCTGTGTCGTATCTGTCCCTTGATCGTGATTCACTGGACTCAGCAGATTTCAGAGGTCTATACGACGAATGCTTGTCAATGTACAGTGCTGAACCTCGGTCCCATGCGGCATCGGCATACGATTTCTTCTCATAGGTTGGCAATGATTTGGTATATTTGCCACCATGCAGCTTTTCCGAGACTTCTCCATCAGGTCTGGATCTGTCTGTGTACAGCAATCCAGATCTTAATGAATCAAGGGCTCTTGGGCTGGCAGAGCTGTCCTTTGAATGGTAGCGTATCTGAGAAGATTCAATGGTGTTTCTTTGCTGAAGTAATCTTGAGCTGGCTTCTTGGCTCTTCTGCTCTTGGCTCAGAACTGAAGATCTCAAGTCTCTGGGTGCTAGATCTTCATGAGGGCGTCGTTTCAGTGTTGCCCCTGATGTTGATGATGAGGGCCGCTCCAAGAGATGGGCATGGCCATTTGTAGCTGGGACAAACTCTTGCCTGTATGCTGAGCTACTGCTGTTGTATCTAGCTGAATGTCGCACAATTCCATCATCTGAAAGAACAATAAGAGATACTCTGTATTAAGTGCTACTCGTTAGAGTAAATGACTTTCCAAGATATTGATGTTTCAAAGAAGATTTCAAAGTTTGGTATCATTATTGCTCTGTTGACACCTTCAGCACTGTCCTCCATGTAATAAATGTCAAAGCTTCTATCTATATTTATATTGACAACCATTGCAGAGTTAAAGGTTTTACCTTTCACTGGATGCCAAGTAAATTAGGTTGTCCAATAAATTCAAGAGTTGCCTGTGATTTTATGCTTCCTCTTTACAGATTCTGCAACAGTGCATAGCTGGAGAGATCAGTACTATAAAAATGATATTTTCCTGTGAAGATCATTCTTTGAAATTCTTTCATTTATTTGATTAACATGAGGTTTATTTGTCTATTCAACTCACAATACTCTTCCTGGCTAAAAAACATTGCATTTAATACTCTTGTTTCTCCCAATTAACTGCAAGAGTGAGTGAAGAGCAAAAAACAAACAACAATAAGGTGTTCACTTTTCCCGTTGACCAATTTTTATGCAGTATTCGGTAGATTTGCATTAAAAATGGAACTGCTATAAAATTCATTATGGACAAGTTGCACAGACAATTCAACAGATTACCAAAATAAAAAAGAATAAAAACGAATTCCATTTGTTAGATAACTACTGACTAACTAAACTCCAGGCTTGAATTGTTTTCTCCTAGAATGCGGTGAAAATGTTTTTAAAAAACAGAAAATCTGTGACATACAATCTTTCTCTCTCAGTTTTTTTTTTCAACCGAATTCTAACTTTCTTAAAATGTTGTACCTGATCTCAAACTACTGCTTAACTTTGGTACTCCCATGGAAGAATAGCCTGCAACATCTTTTGTCCCTGACCTCTGAGATTCAAGCAGCTTCATATTCTCCTCTGTTAACTGGAAGTTCCTGTCCTTGAGGTTGCGGATATCTTCCCTCAAAGTTCTGATCTCAACCTGAAGGCCATGTGGATCACTCTCGGACTGAAAACAGAGCATGTACAGGTCTTTCATTCATATGTCAAGAAAGACGCAGCTGGTGTATTGTTTGATAATTAAAGCAAAACCAGATTCATATTCACCTTCACATGTTTTCACATGACAAAAGAATATGTCACCAATGACAAGAATAAAAAAAACAAAAGATTGATCACTGTAACAGCTGAGGTTGTTCTAGCACGTTATAGTAGGGGGGAGTTAGTTGATCTAACTACAACCCTTTAGAAAACGAAACTATTACAGCTGTAAAATAAATAAACACGAGATCCGACGATAGATTAAATAATACTAAAGTTTAATAACTGTATAGTGAACAATAAATTACTAGGAAGACACCAGCGAAACTAAATATCTACGCCACACAAAAGGAAACTCACTTACTCACCCCCCAACCACTCACACAGGTCTATATATATAAACATTCCTACAGAAAGTTCCCGAAATAAACGTTACCTTTGCCCTCGCACAAACTAACCAATCACGCATCAATACGTCATCAGGTTACATCACTCAAGGCCAAATCTGGCGTAAACATTCGTTTCCACAACGTTATCGAATATTCGGGAACATACTAATATTTACTGAACGAGTCAAAACACCTGACAACAAGCGAGCGAGGAAAAAACTACTCACTAGAAAAGAAGGTCAGGTCACGGAGTACAGTACACTCTGGCGGTTATCAACAATAAAATGGAAAAAGTAGTGGACACATGCTCAGCCACCAGCACAACAACAAAACCGGGGGAGGGCAAGGGGTAGCCCGCAGATGCTACACAACTCCCCAATTTAAGTTGAATATCTTTCAACTCCAAAAACATTATACAGCGTCTGCACTATCGTGAAATAATCTTATAGCACTCCCAATCTCACAAAGGTAGTTGCTAATTCTATTACAATTAATAACACTTTCAGTGTCTTCCAGAATGTCATCACAAATACGATACAATGCAGTGTACTTTGCATCACTAATACCATAACAAATACAATACCGTCATTGCTTCCCAATAGTAAACAGTAGGCCTACTAGTCAAAATAACACAACGCCACCACTGTGGTGAAACAATGGTCAATGATATTATTACAAATCATATAAGGTGAAACGATGGCCCATCGTTTACACAATGCTTCGTGCACGAATCATAGCATATAACTTGTTGTACATAACATGGTTATCTCCAAAATGTATAACTCATACGTACAATGGCAAAAATACCAATACATACCGACCACTGGTTAGGGTCTTTCTTCATCATATTAGGTCAAAACAAGTTACAACATTGCAACATAACACAAACACTGCTTGCTCGCAGTCCCCATTTGGGTTATATTTTCCAAAAATTACACCAAGTTCCATTGGTAACTAATATGACATAGCATAAAATCAAAATGTGACTAACACATCATGACTCTCTATCAGCCATCAATTCAATATTCAGTCACAGATGAACTATGTCCCCAATTACAGTACAATACTGCCGTCCTAGAAATTCATCTAGTAGGCAAAAGTACGGGTTACAATGCATTTCACTGATAGTGTACTACTTTAAAATACCCTGCTCAGGAAATCGGCACAGACATTTTCTCTGCCTTTTACGTAGTGAATCCTGAATCGATAAGACTGTAAAAATAAACTCCATCGTAATAACTTTGGACTGTCAAACTTGGCAGAGTTCAAAAACTCTAATGACCGATGGTCAGTTTGGAGCACAAACTCCTTTCCATACAAATACAAAGTAAACTTTTTTACAGCCCAAACAATAGCTAAACATTCGCGCTCTGAGACCGAATATTTTGTCTCACGAGGCAATAGCTTACGACTAGCATATGCCACAGGGTACAACTTTCCCTCGTGTTCCTGCATAAGACTAGCGCCTAATCCGCGATCTGATGCATCAGTTGCTAAGACAAACTCTTTGGAAAAATCTGGCAAACATAACACGGGTTTGGAGATAATGACATTCTTCAAAGAGGTGTACGCTTTCTCCTGCGTTTCATCCCACTGAACTATATTGGGCTGACCCTTTCTAAGTAAATCAGACAATGGTGATGCAATCGCTGAAAAGTTAGGAATAAATTCATGGTAATATCCCACTAATCCTAAGAATGCTTTCACTTCCTTCTTAGTGGTGGGTCTGGGTGCGTCTCGTACCTTACATACATTCTCTTCTAACAGGCCAATCATACCTTCTCCCACTAAGTGTCCAACAAAGTCTACTTCAAACGTTCCAATCAGACACTTCGATGGTCTTGCAGTTAATCCAGCTTGGTCCATCCTCTGCAGTAAGTCCTTGAGAGTCTTCACATGCTCGTCGAATGTCTCTGTATGAATCAGCAGGTCTTCCACGTATGCTGTCACATTGTTCATTCCACGGATCAATGGCTTTACGATCCTGTTCAGCGTGGCTCCTGAGTTCATCATCCCAAAAGGCATCCGAATGAATTCATAGTGCTCGCCCATGGTGACGAACGCCGTCTTGGGAATGTCTTGCTCTCGAACTTTCACTTGCCAGTATCCCTTGCTCAGGTCAATCCGAGAGAATAATTTTCCTCTCGAGAGACTCTGAAACACTTCTAATGGCGCTGCTGTCGGATGAGGGTCGAATACTGTGATCTTGTTTAACCTCCTGTAGTCGATGCAGACTCGGTTGGATCCGTCCTTCTTCTTGACGACAACAATAGGTGAAGCATAAGCTGATGAGCTCCTTCGAATGATGCCCAGCCGTTCCATGGTGCTAAGCTCCTCCTTCAATGAGTCGCGCATAGCGTAGGGCACCGGGTATGATCGTTGACGAACTGGTACTTCTGTTGTCAGGTCGATGCGATGTTCACCCAACTGGCAGCATCCAGGGAGATTGGTGAAGACGTGCTGGTAATTCTTCACCACATCGCAGAGTTCTTGACGTTGTTCCGATGTCAGTTGCGTTCCATACTGGACATCTCTGTAGCTTTCCTTCTGGTCCCAGCTTCCTAGGTCGGCAAGGTCCTCCGTCGTTCCACCGTTGTCGCCTTCCAGGTCGCAGTCCTCGATGACTGTCATGCTAGCTGACTCCACGGGTTGACTCTTGTCTGTCAGGTCGTCCTCTGCCAGTACAGTCTCAGCACTATCACCGCCGCCGTCCTTTATGGCGTTGACATGTTCAGGCGTGGTATCTCTCCTACTGTTGTCCATCCCACACATCTCTGAAACAACAGGTCTCGGTTCTATTGCCACTGCTGCTGCTTTTGACGTCCTTGGAATGTATCTCTTGAGGAGGTTGGCGTGCAAGGTCTTTTCTTTTGCACCCATCTTGACTCTATAGTCGTTAACACCGACAACTGAGACTACCTTATATGGTCCCTTCCATTGGACTAGGAGCTTGTTAGTGTTCGTCGGCAGTAGCACCAACACTTCATCTCCGGGGCGGAACTTCCTCTCTCGCGCCTTCCGGTCGTAGTAGGTCTTCTGTCTACCTTGAGCCTTGGAGAGTTCTTCCGTCGCTAACTTCCATGTGTCCTCCAGCCTCTCACGTAGTTCCATGACGTACTGGTAACTGGTCTTCGTTTCCGGCTCCTCTACGTCCTTGGTCCATAGTTGTCGTAAGATGTGCATGGGTCCTCTCACAGTTCTCCCATACAGCAACTCGAATGGGGCAAACTTGGTCGACTCTTGGGGAACTTCACGATATGCGAAGAGCAGCGGGTTGATGTATCTGTGCCACTGCTTGGGTTGCTCTGCGCACAGTCGTCTCAATGTTTTCTTCAGTGTGCCGTTGAATCGCTCCACCAACCCGTTGCACATAGGGTGGTAGACTGTAGTGGTCGACTGTCGAATTCCCAGTAGTCTATTCGTTTCCTTCATGACATCTGACATAAACTGGGTCCCTTGGTCGGACAAGATCTCTTCGGGTACACCCAAACGGCTGTAGATGTTCACTAAGGCTTCTGCTACCGTTTCTGCGTCGATCTTCTTCAAGGGTGTGGCTTCGGGGTAACGAGTAGCGTAGTCTATGTACACCAGGATATACCGATGTCCACCTTCACTTGGGGGGTCGATAGGTCCTACTAAGTCCACGGCCACTCGCCTAAATGGTACGTCCACTACTGGCATACTCTGCAGGTGCACCTTTGGGGTCGCTCCTTTGTTCACCGTCCTCTGGCATATGTCACATGAGCGGCAGTATCTCGCGACGTCACCTTCAATCCCAGGCCAATAAAAATTGCTCATAACTCTGTCTTTGGTTTTCTTCACGCCGAGGTGTCCTCCGACGATCGAGTCGTGGGCTACACTCAGTACATACTCTCTCAGTTTCTCGGGTAGTACCACTTGCCTTATAACCGTCGCCTGTCCCAGGTCCTTGTAGATCCGGTACAGTACTCCTCCATGTTTCTCAAAATGAACAGATTTATTGCCTCTATTAGTTGGGATCTTCTTCTGCTCTAACTTCCTAATGACTTCGTCTTCTTCTTGGAGTC
Organism: Onchidella celtica; assembly: GCA_963931925.1. Taxonomy (NCBI): domain Eukaryota; kingdom Metazoa; phylum Mollusca; class Gastropoda; order Systellommatophora; family Onchidiidae; genus Onchidella; species Onchidella celtica. Next base: position 21,777,475 of record OZ007570.1, on the reverse strand, counting down.
GGATAAGTTCCTCTCTATCCACTCCCGCGTGCCGTTCTGCCCTCGGCACCTTCAGCGACGTAGACCGGTCCTTCCTCTTCTCCTGGGCCCTCGTGGTCACCGCTCCTACCATCACCTCAGTATCAGGGTCGTACGGATCCTTCGCTCCGTCCACGTTCCCGTCTACTAGGTCGCAGATGGTCTCCGGGAGACACAGCGCCGTCACTTTGCCCGTCAGGTAAGGCGTCTTCACGTCGATAACGGCTTCCTCCGCCGCTAGCAAGGAGTTATCGATCCTCGCGATAAGTTTCTTCCCACCGGTGAGCTGTCCGTCGTCCACCAGTGCTCGCCGCACCACTACACCTTCACAGCCGGTATCTCTTAGGACATCTACCGCTCGATTTCCAATCAAGCCCTTCATCACTGGTAACTTCAGCTTCTCCACGGTCCTTCCGTCACTGCATCCTCCGCACGTAACAGGCACCGCTAACTGTAGCTTCCCGTCCTTCATTACCGCTTGAACGTTGATGCTGGTGTCAGCCGTCGTCACATCTTGTCTTGACGACTCGTCCGCCGCTATAACTACGGCCGCCGCCGCCTTGTTCGGCTTGCCTCGTCCCATATCCTTCTGGGCTGGACACATCCTCCGAACGTGGCCTGGCTTTCCACAAAGGTAACATCTGAACTCACCTTTGTCTTTTGTCCTTGCACGACACTCCCTCGCCTTGTGTCCCGGCCTCTGGCACCTATGGCAGACCTGTGGGCTTCTGTCTCCGTTGGGCCTCTGTCGCACTGGCCGGCTCTGCAGTCTGGCGCTCCCGCTGAGCGTCCGGTTCCTCGCTACCAGGTACGCCTCCGCTGAATCTGCGATGTCCTGTAGCGTCTTTGGTTTCCTCTCCCTCACATGGGTTGCAAGGTCTGGTGGGCAGGCATCCATGAATTGCTCTCTGACGAACAGATCTCTCACTCCTTCGTAGGTCTCCTCCGTCTTCGACAGCTTTATCCACCTCTCTAGATAGGTCTTGATCCTGGTCAAAAACATTCCAACATCTTCTCCATCTTCAGGCTTACCTTGTCTGAACATGAGTCTGTATCCGTCCTCTGACAGGTTGTACCTCTTCTGCAACGCTTCCTTGACCTTGTCGTAGTCCTTGGCTTCGTCGATCGGTAGTCTGCAGAAGCACTCCAAAGCTCTCCCGGTCAGCAGGGCAGACAGTGATGTCGTCCAGGTGGATCTGGGCCATTCAGCTGTCTCAGCAAACCTCTCAAACCGCAGCAACCAGCTATCCAGATCGTCCTTCTTGTCCTGAAATGCAGGTAGCTTGGGTCTCTTAGAACCGGCGTGGTCGCTGGTCCCTTGCGTCGACTCGCCTCCACGCTGATGGCGGATCCTCTCCATCTCCAGCTCGTGGTTCATCTCCTTCTCCCGAGCCTCTATCTTCAGTTGCTCCATTCTTTCCTCCTTTAGGCCTTCACGGATGTAGTTCTGTCTCTCCTTCCCAGTGAGCTCCAAGGCGTCTGCTTCCTGGCTAAGCCTTCCAATAGCCTCTGACATGTTGTAGATAGCTTGTCGATGATATTCCTACAATAAACTATGTAAATAAATCTAGTAATTTTGATCTGGTCCGCTCGAATATAGTCGGATCCCGGACGAGCCCCCAATATGTAACAGCTGAGGTTGTTCTAGCACGTTATAGTAGGGGGGAGTTAGTTGATCTAACTACAACCCTTTAGAAAACGAAACTATTACAGCTGTAAAATAAATAAACACGAGATCCGACGATAGATTAAATAATACTAAAGTTTAATAACTGTATAGTGAACAATAAATTACTAGGAAGACACCAGCGAAACTAAATATCTACGCCACACAAAAGGAAACTCACTTACTCACCCCCCAACCACTCACACAGGTCTATATATATAAACATTCCTACAGAAAGTTCCCGAAATAAACGTTACCTTTGCCCTCGCACAAACTAACCAATCACGCATCAATACGTCATCAGGTTACATCACTCAAGGCCAAATCTGGCGTAAACATTCGTTTCCACAACGTTATCGAATATTCGGGAACATACTAATATTTACTGAACGAGTCAAAACACCTGACAACAAGCGAGCGAGGAAAAAACTACTCACTAGAAAAGAAGGTCAGGTCACGGAGTACAGTACACTCTGGCGGTTATCAACAATAAAATGGAAAAAGTAGTGGACACATGCTCAGCCACCAGCACAACAACAAAACCGGGGGAGGGCAAGGGGTAGCCCGCAGATGCTACAATCACGAATCAAGTTTTTTCTTTCCTCAGAGTCCTTATATTTTTTAGCTCAGACAACAAACACTAGGGCACTCTTCACCAGTCTGCTAGTGAATAGGGGTGTACGTAAATTAAGTTAAAATGTTGCAAACAAGAAGTACAAAATGCAACATACATTGCTGCAACTGCTTTTAGGTCATTTTGAACCAAACTCGTGCATCTCTGCATCTCTACTTACTGCATCTCTAACAAGTGCATCATAAATCCAAAAGCACTTTCTTATATTTGACAGACAGTAAAACCGATGGGGACCAGAAAGATTATACATGTATCTATCAAAATAGAGTTCAAAAAGTCTATTGAAAAAATATCAGAAACTGGATATGCAGGCACAAGAAGGTACTTTTCTGCTGAATTTCTCTACTCTTTTAAATATTGAGGAACTGGAGATTACCGGAAAAAAGAAGAAAAAAGTCACCCATTTGAGCCTGGTGAGAGTTTGTATTTTCATTTTCACAATTGTCACTCTATGTTATACCATGCTCTTGACACTGAAAAGTGTCTAAATTCACTGGTCACCAAGATTTTAAATTGCAATATTATCTGTAATATACTGGAACAGTGCCTTGCAAACCAATGTGCGTATTGTAAGCCAATGCTGTACAGTCACCAAATCAGGAGTGTTCCCTCTCCTATAAAAACTAATGAAATATGTTAAAACTGTAAAGGGTTTTTCTGCTACTCCTGTGTATACAGAATTCTGTTACCTGTAAATCATTCATGCTTAGAGCCCGAGACTTCAGTTCTCTATTCTCCTCTTGTAGCCTCTTAAGTTTTTCTTCTGCTCTGGATAGATTAGTATTGGTGGATTCTGTGACTTCATGTAGATCATGAATATGAGCCTCCAGATCCACTTTTGGGCCATACAGCAATGAGGATAGGAAGAAACACAAAGTTATGACTTTAAGCCTTAGGAGATGGTACTCTGGATGTTACCTATCTAGAAAGACAGAGGTTCATGGGACAAAAATAGATAATGTGTTTACAACAGCAGGAAGACTCGCCATTGATGTGTGGGGATCTGCAGATTTTACGAAACAAGCATTCTGATAAAGCAGTCAGGCCAATGATCAGCCCCATCTTATTTTTCACAGTAGAAAAATGGAGCTGTCTACTAAGGGTTAAATAAATACTCAAAGTAAAACCTTACAAGTATCACAATTCAAAAATAAGTATGTACTAGTAATAAGAGCAAACAGTTTCAAAGCCTCTTTCAACTATCCTTTCTGTCAATTGATAAGCCCCTGATCAAATTTGAAGAAATTAAACATGACAAGATGCACGAAATAGAGTATCTAAGACATATAAACTTTATTTTAAGTCCAATGATGTACAAAGGAAAGAAAAATATAAAACAGCTTTTATTCAGCTGAAAGGATAAAATGAACTGTTCACCCCTTCCCTGCTTTGTCCAGGACTGTTCCGGGCTGTCTAATCTCACAATACTGCTTTGCGCCTGGAACTGTTCTGGGTCTAGTTCGCATGCATTTCTTGCATGATCAGATTGAGACAATCCCTGAATTATGATTGCTTTGTATCTCCTAGTTAGTTCACCTACTTACGTGTGTCATTTGTATGTATTTTGAAAGTGTGAGATCTATGGTGTGTATTTTTTTATGATTTGCCTGTTTTTTCCCTTTTGCACCCCACATATGAGTGGAAATCCATGTGGCAGGCAAAGGGTAAATAACGGCAATAATGTGAGATAGGAAATATACCAGTGAATTTAAAATGATGCTGACCTATTTTTCGCTGCAGTACGACTGGGCTATTGGGACTGTAATCACTGATTCCAGAACTTGCAGAGGTTCGCCCACTACCTGATGCCTGGCCCTTGTTGCCACTGGTCAGTCTGTGTAATTCCTCTCTCAGTGACACAACTTCACTGGCCAGAATCTGTTTCTCTGACTGCAACTGTTTAAACTATACCCAAACAAAAACAGGCATTGATGAGAACAATAATAACATGGTTGATAACAAATCAAGCTGTAAAATTTGCTTTATCTACAGCAAGAATTCAAACCTCACGCACATCCAATGAGGAGACTACAACAAAAGAAAAATTACAGGTAATATTTTGTATTGAACTTAAAATAAACATTCAGAACTTGAAGTAAAAGATTTCTTCACACTTAACATTATCATGAGAAGAATTAACTCATTCACTATGGTAAGCCGAATATTCGGCTCATGGATTTTCGCTTTGCTATGGAAAGCCAAATATTCGGCTCGAGTAAACACTGATTTTCCAATACTGATATCTAAGTCAACTTCTTGAATATTGAATTTTGGGAGAGTATTTGAAAATTTCCATAAAATCTTCTGATAAAGCTAAAGTATATCTGGTGTCTTTGGAAAGCTTATTCAGAGAAGAATAATGACAATTGCATGTTTAGAAACAGAAAAAACAAAACAGTATGTGCCATGAAACTGCCTGTTATCCCAAGGTGCCGGGTGCCACGAAGGGGTGTGTGAGTGGCCGCACCTCACAGGCAACTGGTGTATCGATGGGTTGTAAAACAGCCTGCACCTGACAGGTGTGGGGTTATGTGATAAGGTTAAGCTAAATGAGTCCAGCATACCTCTAGGGAATCCTGAAGACTGGATACTGGTGTATGTCTTCTTCCTCTGTGTTCCAATTCATCTTTAAGTGCCCTGTTGATGTCTCTGAGATCTTCAAGTTGGTTATTAAGGGAATGAACCTCTGATTCTCGATTGGTCAGCAACTTCCTCAAGTTAGCCACAGAGCCTTCCAGGTCTAGTAATCTATCAGCATTTATCTGAAAATCAAACAAATTCCATCAGTGAAAACTGATATTCAATTGATAACTTTTGAATCAACAATGAGGCCCAAGATTGTGTCCCTTATGTCTTCTCATATCCTGTCACCCATACATTACTAAAATTGTGAACACCCAGAAACACCTGAGCCAAAACCCTAAATCAAAATGACAGAATCACATCATACCCACCTCCCTGCTTCCATTTTCTGCAGCTGATGGAGTGACCGTGCGGCTACTTGCTCGAGATGTTGTTGATGCTTTGCTAGTCCTCCCATGAGTCTCGTCCATTCTTTCTGTGAGCAGAGTGCTTCTCAAGGGGGAATAATCTGTAGTGGTTGGAGGAACCCTGATTCTGTTGTCTGGAGTAGTGCTCCTCTTATCAGGACTCATCTGCAAAGACATTTCAGAGACAATCATCCAGATATCTATTATGTGGAAGTATTGTGTTCTTGAGTTCATAGGACTGTGTTCCGCTTGATGAATTTTTCAAACAATACAGTAGTCTCCATCTAAGAACTCGCCGCCTTAGAACCCAATCCGCCTTAGAACCCGCTGTTGCCGCGAAACCGAATTTTTTCACTGTAACTTACTTGCGTAAGAACCCGCTCTGAAACGAAAAATCCGCCTAAGAACCTGGCATTTGACCGAGGGACGAGCACAATTTTACATAAAATGTCCATATTAAACACAAAATTCTCTTTCAAGTGGACGGGATAGAACAAAGCCACTCAGTACAATGAAAAAGAACGGGTGGAGGGAAGGTAGGGGGAGGTGAACCGTACAAAGGATGGAGCCCACTTACATCTTTCGTGTGCAAGCAGGCCACTCTTAGTCTAAATTAGCATAGTCATTACCTAACATCTATTGTTGTCTGACTCGGGGGGCAGAATTTTATACGTAACTGACCACGTGCTTGGTTTGCACGGCACATGTACTTAGGGCTGATTGTGGTTTATACACAGGGTATCACTGGGCCTGGTGTTGTCTAAAATCGGCATCTGTGATTCACAACTTGATGGTTCAGTCTGAATCATTCCATTCGTTAGCCTACACATCACTGTAAGAAAAGAGTATTGTGCTAGCCATACTGCGTAACTTGACAATTTAAAAAAAAATGTCCAACGCATAATTTTCATAACGAGGTCACGACCCAAGTCCAAGCAATCAAGGGGGATAAGCCATGGACATGGGTGGTCATGGGTGGCATCCTTTGGTATCCGCCGAAGTGCCCGGTCCGCCTAAGAACCCGCCTTTTCTGTCTCCCGTTGACTGGGTTCTTAGACGGAGACTACTGTATATGTGAGTGAATCTGTCAACATGGTGGAATCGGGCTAAGGGTGAAAGGTCAAATTCCTAAGAAAACCCCTCCAAAGGGTGAAAAATTTTCTCTGGAAAGATTAACCATTTTTCTGTATCTAGTTAAAACATTTTGCTTGAAATCATCTTGGAAAAATTTTTTTTTGATTTTTAAAAAAGGAATAAAACTTTCACCTTCAGCCTGGTTTTGTTAAATCCACTGACATAATAATATATGTAACAATTCAATTTGACAACAAAAATCTGAAAAGTGCGAAGTGGTCATCATCATTCCAACGTGTGACTAAACCCAAAACTCAAACTCGTAAGCCTCACAGCGGAAGTTGTTGGTTGACTACAAGCAGACGTTATTGGTTGACTACACACCATAAAAAGTAGGGACATGAGGGGGAAAAACCTGAAAAGTTGGATATGCAAAAACAGTTTTCATTGACTATGTGAAGATCATGCATTATAATATGCTTACAAGAAGTTAAAGAGATGAATTTTGGCAACATAACAATTTGAATTCATGTCCTGTTCTGCCAGTAGCACAACTGCTCCGCAGATAGTGAAACCTTTGCTTGGGTTGTCTGACTTCAAGTTTGATTCCTAGTTGTATCCTGTCCTTTTTTCAAAATCATTTTTATATTGTTTTCCTTTTTCCTTATTATTTTTTTTTTAAGGAAATTTCAGGATTATTGCACAGTGCAGAGATCATAATTATATCACCTGGTGCAATATTATTTTTCAGTGTCTGCCCTTTGTCATGAGAAACTTTCCATCCACTGAACAGTGCATAAAACCACTAAAAGTGACATATCCTATGACCGCAAAAGAGGCATTTTGGTCATTGTTCCGCCGGTGTTCACTAAATAGTTAGCAGCATTTGGCCAAACCATAACAAAGTGAAATCCTATTCTGACGGTCGTTTATGGCCATACTGTAAGAAAGCTAAATGACTTATTTTCCACTTCAATTCTTCAAGTGTACATTTCAATGAAATACAGGAATTCTAACATGTAGACAGCAAATGTTTTATCCATTGCACAGCTTCAATTTCTGTTTGAGTGAAGAAAAAGATTCTATTACAAAGCTTTGAAAAGAAAAACATATGAAACCCACACAGCCAAATGATGCCCAGTTCCTACATGTTAACACCGGCTGTGGCAGAGTATTACACTTTTTTATGCTACGGGTGAAAGAAATTGGCGTTTTTTTTAAGGCTCTGGCCTGACAAAGGTTACCCGATCAACGGCAATATTTCCCACTTTTTCCATCACAGCAAATAAAACTATAAAGATCAGTGATTTCAAGTTACCTGTTGCTGTGTTGACCAGTTAGGAACACTGTAAGGTCTGTCCCCTCCTCTCAAAATGGGCGGTTCTAGGAGAGATTCATCTGGATGGGTTTTCACCCCATGTGGCAATAACCTGTCAAGGCTGCTGCTCCTGTGTTAGAAAGAAATTTTTAAAATCTCAGCTTTCACATTAAAATTACATGCATGATAATATGCATGGTGATTGAAAGTAGAGCTACAAATAACAAAGCATGCAACAGAAGTTTTTGTCACCTACCTTTCTCAAAATAACATTGACTATATGCTTGAAACAATTCTGGAAATATGTCTGAACTTATACAAAAGAGTAGACAAGTCTGATGGCCATAGAATAATTTTTCATGTAAAGCAATTAGGCAATTAGCCAATTACATAAATGCAATGTACAAATATATGCTTAATTAGGTAGCATGACGGTGATATAGTGAACACTGGACTTGGTATTCCAAGAACTTAAACGTATTGTGGTGCTTCTGTTTCACCTTGGTTCCTCTAAATACTGAGCCAGCTCCTGTTCACTAGTAATGCTGGTCTGACTCTGTGCACGGCTGGAATATTGGCTTCCTTGTCGACTGGTCGGGTGGCTGGGTGGACGACTGTCTGGCAAACTGCTTGGACGAATATCACCACTGTCACTTCTGTTCATGAAAAATGAAATGCCATACATGTAAATATAATAAGTTCCATACAAACACTGTTTTACACCTAAAAGGAATGAACTGACAATTAACAGATCATCAATCAAATGAAACTGTTTATGCTAACATTAAGATTTAATGATCTCACCAGTGGCACATTACATTATTTCTCTCTCACTTTGAGCCATTAAAGTTAAAGCTTTTTCCTGAATTTCACAGAATTAATCCTATTATAAAAGTAGCAACACTGTGTGCATGGAAGCTGTTTTGCCTTTATTCCCCGAGAATAAAAAAGACATCTCTGACTCTTTATTTATTAGTTGTTCTTTACTCCCTATCAAATCCTTATATTTATAATTGAACGGGCAAATGTCATGTTAACACTCAGGGCAGACCTGTAGAAGATCGATAGTAATAACTCCACGTCAGTATCTCTAGCTCTCATTTTCCTTTCCTCTTCTTCAATCACACTCTATCAAAGAAAACAAAACAGGGGCAGCAGCACTTTGAAATACTACAATAAAAAACAGCCTGCTCCATGACTGTAGACCCAGCCCCCCCCCCCCCCCCAAACAACAAACGATAGTTATCTATGTCTCTCCCCTCCCCCCCACCAAAAATAAAATATGCTGAAATTTGTTTAATGTACATGAACTTACAGGTTACATGAATTTAATATGCTTACACTATTGATATTATTATTATTATGTCCACTGCACAGTGAAGAGGGTCAAAATATATGTGTGTGCGTCTGAAGATAGGTCCCAGTTGTCGGTACAGCTATTTTTGAGCTAGGGGGTGAAAAGGTCGAAAACGTCGTGCCTAGTCGGAAATGTACTTCTAGCAGAAAACACGAGTTTAACCATTTCTAAAAAGCATATGAAAAGGATTTTGGAATATTTTATGTTTAAATAATATTTTATTAATTATTTGTACCTTGTGACTCTTCAGGAAGTAATATTGGAGTGATTGTTGCTAAGGGACCGTGGACTAATTACAAAGCCGTTATAGAGATAATACTGAGTAGTGTTCACTCCTCATCTATAGTTTACCGTGTAACATGCCACGGTCCCCCAGAAACAGCTAAGTCGGAAGTTTTTTTGATCTTGTTAGGAGAGCGCAGTATTTTACATAGAAAGCTAGAGCTGAGCAGTGAACACAACTCAGTAGTTTCCCTACGTGCCTTCGTAATAAAACTACGCTCCCCCAACAATATCCAAAAAGTCTGTCATGGGAGAGTGCTGTTAAAGCGGTTTTTCTCAAATTTTGTTTTTGCCCCCTGTCTTACAAAATGTGTCATATCTTCAAAACTACTTAAGATATTGGAAAAAAATTTAAAAGCAGTGCGTTCAGCATTGAATTTTCTAGAAGAATATGCCCTTATCTCAAAATCCAAAAATTGCGACAATTGGGACCTTTCTCCAGGCACACACACATATATATAAAAATGCTCTTACACTCTTTCTCTGCTCCCGTACATATCTGGAATTGTATCTTTAAGTGGAGATGCTCGGGCTGATGAATACTGAGATCCCAAAGCTGGATTGGCCATTTCCTTTGTAGGTGATGTTCTACTGGGAGAGTGACCAGAAAGGGCAGGACTTGCTGATGCTCTGGAACCTAATGTTGGTGGTTCATTGATTGGGGTTTGTCTAGCAGAACCTCCTTTCATTGTATCATCATTCCTAAGGCCGAGTGATGGGGAAAACCTGTCACTGGCTTTAGACTGTGGCCTCCTAAAGAATGACACCATGCCAAGACAAGTTACATAGTGGTTTGCAGGTTCAGCAATGCTGTGGAGATTAGGTCCTACATTCTATAGCAGTTTACTTTTCTCACCGTAAAAAATTTCAGTTTTTGTTATTTAATATCACAATAAGGTCTCATATACTAACTATCATAAATGTGGAACTGGAGAGCTCATGACACATACTCTTAGTCTTACTCTCGTACAGCAAAGAACACATCAACACAATACAAATAACTGCATGTTCCATTTTTATTTGATGTCTGTTAGTTTGCACAGAATACATGCCAGCCAAATAGACACTGTTAACTTCAAGGCAGAGAATTAATACAGGTCTTGAAGGCAAATGGTAGGTTGGTTAAAAAAAAACAACTGTATGAAAGCATATAACTGCGTGTACAAACAGAAACCTTGGAATATTAGAAACACACTGCTCTTGTGGTGAAAATTATGAATTATTAAATTCTCCACTTTATAACAAACTTCAAATTCTCAATTTTCTCAGATAATTCAATGCAGATGGTTATATACTTATTTCTTAATTTTAATGCCTCATGGTGGTTCCTTTTTAAAGACCTTGTTCTTCTTAAACGCCATCAACCTCACATTTCAAATCAAGTGCAGAAAAGACTTCCTCTCTTTTTGAACTTGCAAATATTTATTTTCTGTACTTACCCATAAATAGCATCCTGGGATGGTGACTGAGGGTTGGATCCATGATATGACCCCTGACTTGATCCAGCCCCAACAGATGGTGACCTTGAAACTCTAGATCCATCAGGACCAGGCAGTCCCACAGAGCCTCTACTGTCCCTTGAAGAAGGTCTCATAGCCATTGTATTTACAACGTCTTCTACTAAATCTTCTGATCCTGCTAGTGGTGTCCCACGAACTGGAGAGCTACAATACTTCTCAAGTAGATCATCACTGGCATTTATCTTCTCGCTATTTGATTCAGTAAATTTTCCGGCATTGTCGTCACCAACAGGAGAATCTCGTTTCAAATGGGACACACCAATTCCAAGATCTGACTTATAGCAGGATGACACTAGTGATTCTTGATCACTTGTCCTCGGTTGGTTAGCTAAACCAGGACTTTCAGAAATGTGTTGCTTCACTAAGTCTTCAATCTTAGATGTCACATTCAGTTCAGCATCTGGGGAATCATTGCCAGTACTATCTGTGGTAGTGGCAGGATATACAGGTGCATTTCCCGAACTGATATCTTGATATGTGTCCACTGGTGCAGCTAATTTCTGTTGCTCAAACTTCACTTCTTGCAACTGTGACTGAGTAGCAGAGACTTCATCCTCGATGACATCTAAAAATGAGACGTAGTATAAATTTTTTTTTTAAACGACAAATATTTTATTTTTCCTTGATGTTTAATTGAATCCATTTCATATTTTCATATATTTAACATGTTAAATAATCTATTTCACAGTCATAGATATTTAATATGTTGAGTTTATCGGGTAACCTGTGTGGTTCTAAGTGAATCCAATCATTTTTATTGGAGAAGATGAGTTTAGTGAAAGTATTAATTAAATATTTCATAAACAGAACACGCATTGAATAAAACAATGAGAATTCAAAGTGTAAACAGAAGATCATGTAATCACTTTCATTATTTCTGTGCAACATGGGAATATTTTGTTTGCATGACTGCATTTTTCTTTCTTTAAATATTTTTTCAGCAGAGATGGAGTAACAATGTTAAGAACAACCACATGCAAATAAAATTCTCCTCAGATATTGTAAAAATACTAATCCTCTTCGTTTGTGCATTTTACTCGCTTACTTTTTTTTTTAGTTCAGGAGGATTGTAGAGCAATCTGAACTACTTTGATATATTTCCTCGTAGCTGCAAATATATGCATAGCCTGCAGGTAAAGGGGGGCTGTATGTTTCAAAAGAATTGTAGTTGATTTTTTAATCATCTTCTGTATGTATGGCATTATTAATACTATGGCTATGTCACTGACATCTGGTTATTCAAAAAGCATTACTTTTGCTTCTGTCAAACTAGAACTCATCTTCACCATGGATTATTTCACCTCAACAGAAAGATGATGTGGTATTTGGCACATCAGTAAGTTTAACCACATGTGATAAGACTAACACCAAGATTGAAATGTACACACCACCAATAACACTGATTTCCTTGTCACAACTAACAGCCTCCCCATCCATGATAGAAAAGTCAGGAATTTACTAGATAAAAACAATAACATGTAGACATGTGAAAATATCCAACAAACCTTGAAAACAGAGAGACATTAGTACTCCAAAAAACTCTGCCACACCTATCCCATGGATCAACTACTGGCCCTAACTTAGCCTAATGCATGTACAAGTCAGCATTCTTGTACTTGCTACAATGAACTGATACTGTTTTTAATACTCCTAAGCCAGCTAATCTCTCCTCAAAGCTTGACTACAGCCAAGCCTCCTGCTCAATACCTGGAGGGGTGAAGAACGGTCAGTTAGGCTTATATAGGATTAATCTGTAACACTTTCATGACAAAAACCCAGCTGAGCTCCTCAGATACAAATATTTATGCAAGTAATCATCTTCAGCCATGTCTAGACTTGACATGACTTAATGTTTTGTTTTTTAAAAAAAAGGTTTCCCATATAGATCTAGGTCTAGCTGTCTATAAAACCATGAAATTATAAATTTTTTGAAATAGGCCTAATCAAGTCCATTCTGCATAAACAAAATGTTGTGAGTTTTTTTGTTTTTTTTTCATTACACACACCTTTCTTGAAAGTCTCTGCAAATTTATAGATCTAGTCTTGATCTAGATTTGAAATGTTTCTGTGCTGGTCAGGGAATTATTTACAGCTCATGCAATGCGGTCAGTGGAACTGTAAAGTAGTTTCTATAACTAGCCATTTGTTGTCTTGATCTTATTCGTACACTTTCCTCTATGTTTAAGTAACAAACAAACAAAATTGTGAAAGTTTGTGCACATGACACAAAATTACATGTACTTTGATCTAGAATCCAGATCTAGTCTAGATCTAGAATCTAGATCTACGTTAAGTATTTTTATTGTTTAAAGAAACTGTTTGAGATTTTTTTTTTTTTTTTTTTGACCATGCTTTCAAACTTTTGCCAGCATGTTCGCCTTGTACAGAACGTTTGTTCACTCAGTCAAAATGCGCCCCATTCAACAATCGGTTCGATAATCTCCACCAGACAATATTTATTTGTTTCACAGACACAGGAACCAGAGAAAGTAATTTTTGATAGATCTCGAATCTGATTTTATGAAAAAACGCAACTAAAGGAAAGAGAAAATGGACATGCAACCTGTATGCCTGAAATGTTATGCAGAGTCTATTGTTAAGTCTGTTTTCCCTGGCATGTAAAGCTGCGAGTCGGCCAGCGCTGAATGTGATAGGCAAGATAATGCATGACTTGCCCGCTCATGTCTTGTTTACAACGTCTCCAGGGCAGCTCATTTGGTTTCAGAGATAAGAATGTTTATTCGCCTCAGATATTTCAAAAACAATACATAGCTATCTCAAGTTGGAACGAAACAAAACTGCAATACTTTAATGATCAAATTTCCTTTAAAAAATTATTATATTGACGGTAGCATGCAATGCAGACAGATTAAATGGCGTCATGATTATTGTCCTTTCTTCAGAAGTAAACACACTGTTCGTGATTGCCTTCTGTCTGGTCGGCCATGGTGTGGACAGGCTTTTCCAGTTCACTGAAGACTCCTCAGTCGCGATTTTCCGCATCGATGAGTATACCCTAAGAATACGTGTTTCACCCTTAGTCCTGATCGTTATTTTATAATGTGGGCACAGTTTTCGCCATGGACAGAGCTAAAACAGTCAAAACATTATTTATGTTTATTGTGTGATTAGCCTGTGCGAAATCGTGTAAGCCTACTTTTCACACAACCCAATTACTTTCCTTGGACAGCTGATTTCAAACAGAACCTGCACACAGTCGTCATAATTATTCCCCGTTCGGTGACCTTCCATGGGTCAGCTGGATATATTTTCACTGATTATTCCAGAACTACCTTATTTTCTGGCCCTGGGTGTACATTATTATTTAGGTGTAAACCTACCCGTTCTTTGTGCGACTTGGCCCTTAATAAATTGATGCGGAATGAATGGAGATTTACACGTTGCTTTTTAGAGCGTGTTCAATTGTCGAAAAAGTCATTGATGTTGTGCAGAATAAGATATAATGTAGGCATAATGTGGTTTAAAAATACCACCATTGGTTGTAGAAGTGAGCATTGAATTTGTGGTGGCACATGAGCATCTTCTTCACTCAGGCATTCACTCAGATTGCTACTACCTCACTTTCTCTGAATTACAGGCCTAGTCACTCATTTTCACTCATTCACACATCCATTCACTCACTCACTCATTCACACACCCATTCACTCATTCACACACCCACTCACTCACTCACACACTTATTCACTCATCACTCATTATATCATCGAGCAGCGCTCACTATTCTGCCGCCATCTTCGAACATCTTAACATTTTAAGACTTATGATCCAGGAAGGCTAGTGGCAGTGCTATGGCTGACAGTGACACTACAACTACAACAGATGAAAAAAAATCCAAATCTAGGAAACAAAACTCATTTTCTTAAAGTTTAGCAAAGATCACAATGGGTATTGAAGACTCAATGTTGAAAGATAGCACTACTTATCTGTACCGGTAATAATTAATTTACGGATCTGACGATCTCACACTAGAGCATGATGTGCTCCTACCGAAAGTTTACGGCAAAATACATATATATGTATCCAATTTTACTGTCCTGACAGCTAACGGCAACAGCAGAAAAAAAAAATGACGTCGAACCTTTTTGCGTCATTCCTGATCTACAAGGCAGTAAAGTGGTGCCAGAAGTCCTGCTCACAAGAATAAAACGAGATCAAATGAAATAAATTAATAAAATGAAATAAAATAGAAGTTGTTCTCTTTTATTCAGTATCTGTCTGTTCTGCCTTTCTTATTACTGGTGTACATCCCACATCTACAAACAAGGCAATACCAAAAAAAAACAAAAAAACTTGGTTAATTCGATAGACACGGGCTTACCATCTCGTATAAAGAGGTCAATCTCAAAGGAGTAAGTCCGCACTGAAAACTCCTCTATCGGATACATTTTGCCATCAATCAAGAGGTTGCCATGGTAATCACCGCATACAATTCTCAGATCTTCAGAAAAGTAAGCTAGACACTTTTCGTTCCATGACAACAAAATTGGGTCGTTCTGGGAAGAAACAAGAAAACAAGAATTTCAAAAGAATTCAGTGCCAACACTTTATCCTGATGTACGCTGTATTCGCAATAGTTAAGAAAAGTTAAGTGGTGGACATAAAAGATTTAGTGTTTTGCTTGAAAATCTTAACACCAATCTAAGGACCCCGCACAGCGAGTTGGAACATGGTTTAGCATGGTAAACTGTTAACATGGGCATTTTTAATCTACAAGAAAATAATTATACAAACTAACCTCTTAGTCAAATTTCATCAAGTAGCTTTCTGGGCCTGAAATCAGTTTACCTAAATCACTTATCGCTTCTGAGTTGCTGTTTTTTTCTTTGGGGGGGGGGGGGTGAATAATTATAGTAGTTTCTTATCCTATTGTCTTAAACAGCAACATATTCTTGTCCTTTTGCTTTGGACAAAATATTTTCTTCTTCTTTTGTCCATAATACCCCCCCCCCCCCTTCCCCCTTAAATTTTCAGCATTTAATGTTTCAATCCATAACGTAAACCAACCCCATCACGTTAATTCACCTTATTGAAAGAAAACCGAAAAACAAGGAATATGAAATAAATTTTAAATACCGGTAATAGAACTTACCGGCGCATAGGAAGGATAAAATCCAATGTCACTGGTTGTTGTGTCCGTTACTTTCGACCATCTGTACTTGCATATCGCAGATGGGCGGGGCTGGTCCATGTCTTCTGATTGATCAACGACTGCGTTCTCGTCTGATTGACCAGTGACTGTAATATCACTTTTATCCTCTAAATTTGGTTGGTCTATGGCGTCCAGGAAATCTGCTTCTAGTGGAGATTCTGCCCTGAATTTTTCTTTCACCGGTGAATCAGATTCGGTATCTCCCTGATATTCTGCTGGATTGGGGTCGGATGGGGGTTCAGGATCAGGCACAACTAGGACAACTGCAAATTCTGAATTTAATCCCGTATCACTGTCTGTAGGTTCTGGTTGGATATCATTAGGGATTCCCAAGGTGACAACTGGGTCTTCTAATGCGATACTTGCGGATGTTAATTCATCCTGTGTGGTCCCTGGGAAATCCACCTCCTCATTTCTGCCGTCTAGAACAGTCTTAATTTCTGGATCAACAGGAGCTGAAACATTGCACAAAGTATTGGTCATTATATTAAAATGATGATAATTACATGTATTACTAAATAAATATTTCAAAATCAAGAGAGGAATGGAATTTAGGAAGAACAAGATGTAAGAAGAAAACGACACAAGTTGGAATCAAACTCGGGGCCAACCACACTTCAGGCGAACGCTGTAATAGCAGCTGAGCTATTGTGCCACAGGATAACGGATCATCAGATTCTAATACTAACGTAGATCGCTGTACACCACCACTTCCAATCTCTCGTGAAAGCTGTTATGTGTAAGCCCCAGTTGAGTACAAGAAAACTATTTATGCCGAATCTTAAGTAAACATTTCCACCTTGGCCTACGCACGAAACGCCGGTTGCACTTTGATTGACGTTTGATTGGAATCATTGTGATTCCACTCTGCTTCACAAAGTTGGAGGCCAACAATATACACAAGACTCACATTTTCACTGGCACATTTTGGAAAGTTTAATTCAAGGTAGATCAGCTGTAAATCTCAAAAGATAATGATATCAGTATCTGGAAGTTCTGAACACTATATGCATAACTGACCGCACACTGTGATAAATAATGCGTAAAATGCTTATCCTGGAACTGCAGAATTATTATAACTGATAATATTCCATTCGTTGTAAATACACGTATATTCAACGACAAAATTGGCAGTCTAACCAGTTGAGATCGTAAGTTATTGTGGTGTTTGTGTAGCTGTTAAAAACATCCGGAATTACAAGATCAATAATTCATTTTATACCATTACTTGCAGTTTGATAATTATAAATATTTCAAAACGTCAAACTACTTGTTTTTACGGAAGTCCGCTGCAATCGATGCTTTGATCCAAAGAAAAAGACATCCATTGTAGGCCCAATGTAACAACGCTGTCTTTCGGGGAGTGAGAACCTTGCACACAGAACTACAGAATATGAGGGTTATAAGAATGAAATGGTTAATGTTTGTCCCATGGCCTGCACGGCTAGTTTCGATATCAAGTCCATGTATCAGTTCGAGAGGGCCGAGGTCCGTGGAGAGAGGCAATAAAAACATCCCATGTTGATGTAAGAGTAACACAGTATCGGTCAGTGTATTAGAGCACCAACGTATCCCTTGCTGCCCTTATGGACTGTTTTGATTATTGGCTATCAAACAGCTCAAGAGGATCTGTCAGGAATGAAGAGGTAATGAAAGCTTGGAGAGCTCTTATTGAGTCCACCGGTGGGTTTACTGAGTGCTTCTATTGTTTAACCACAGATAAAGCATGCACGGCAATCACAAAGCTTGGTACGAAATCACTAGCATGTAGAAACGTATTATTCAGCACAGGAAAATCAGGTGGTGATTGCAACATTGCCTTGATAGTTTCCTTAGAGGATCAAAATCACAATACGTTCGTACCGTACTGTGCTTGGCCACGGAAAAATAACACAATCATTGCTAATTTTTCGGGAAGATTAGACAAGAGTTTAGTATCGGATGCATTGAGAAAATATTACGAAGAAGATTACATATGTCTGCAAACTACAAGTACATGAATTACACAGAAATACATGTCCCCGAAATGCATGAACATAAAAAATACAATCATAATAATATTTTCTGCCCTTTGTAACATGAATCAGCTGAGATTATCTTACTCAAACAAAGGATAAAACAAATATTATTGATCTGCTTTACGCGAATGGAGTCTTAAAAATTTAGATCTACAGGCAAAAGTATTCCCTGTCCATAGGCAAATAATTATGCGTAACCGAACTGCATTAAAAGATCTATATAATAATAATATATTGTTCATTTTGTCAAGAGAGTTAGCAACGCATTGTACTTCTCACGTTTAAAGCGTTAACTGCTGGGGTGGAACTCATTTTTCAAAGCTGGTAGGCTAAACCTGGGTTTACAGAAATTTGACACTGGCACTCTATAGCACTAATATTACTTTAGTTTTGCAAATTTTGGATTGTTGGGACTACATGATAAAGGTTTTAACTTAGGTTTGTAGTAAGCTGTCTCACCCCCTTCCCCCTTTATTCACAAAATAATACACGTATTACTCTCTCTCTCTCTCTCTCTCTCTCTCTCTCTCTCTCTCTCTCTCTCTCTCTCTCTCTCTCTCTCTCTCTCTCTCTCTCTCTCTCTCTCTCTCTCTATCGCAGGAGAGCATTCTGTTTAGTCCACCACCCACCAAGCATGTAATCCCTGGTGCAACGAAAGTCCCAGGAGACAATAGCTAAACATAACTGTAATTGCAAGTGGAGACATGTTATCTCAGGTCACGTAGTCCTTAATAGTTATAAAATTTATTTACTGATGTACAATCCTGGATCTCAAGCAGTTTGTAAATTTGCACTGTCTAACTTAGTTCTACTTGACCAGTTATGTCGGTATTATAAAGCCGTTGACAAATTAACCTTCCCCGTTACGTTGTGGGTCAGATGGACCCGTAAGCAATTGAAAACGACTAAGTAAATCTTTTTTCTGTGAATTTTTCTTTTCTTGAAATGCCAGTTATTCCTCAATGACGCCATGCTCATCTTCCCCCAATTTTAAAATATTGAAATATGCACCTGCCTCCTCAACAACGCACAAACATTTTTACCATTCCTGCTCGTATGCGCCGGATGCGTGATTTTTTTTCTGTACGAGCTTTAGCAAATTCAGGAGCGGGGCAGCAACACACCCACAAACACAGGGTCATCGGCTAAAGGATTTCTCGTCCTATCGAACACTGCCATGGGTGCTGCAATCTCTGGACTGTTCCTGATATGGCTCTGAATGTCACGGAAAATCCCTGGGATGTGTTGGAGCTGTCCTGTGTTTGCGGGTGTGTTGTTGCCCCGCTCCTGAATTTGCTAAAGCTCGTACGGAAAAAAATCGCGCGCCCCGAGGTCTCTCAGACACAATACTTTTAACGAGGGTTTTATTGTCATACCCTCAATAAGTTGTACGTCCTGGTGTCTCAGATACATCACATTCCTAACGAGGCTTTTATTGTTATATTGAACAATGTGGCACTAGTACAAGAAGAGCTAACATACACAGTACATTTATCGATTGGAGGCCCCATCCACTTACTGGATATTTTATGGTTGTATCTAATTACCAAAAGACGCCCTCACAATCTGTAAGACAGGGTAATAAACTGTGAACACTGAAATATTTCATGTGCATGTCCAGAAAACCAAGAGTGAACTCCTTGATCTTGAATTATAGTGGAGGAGGGAAAAAACCGCAATCCTTTAGCAGCGCGAGTCTCTTGCAAAAACCTTAACAATATGAGGCTGTTTTCTGATCATAGCTATGATGCCAGGAAACGCCAAGTGAAGAAAACGAAATAATTATTCAAACACAGGCAAAGTTAATTGGATGTAGAATAATAGTAATTAAATTACAAGAACAATAACGCGGTGACAGCAACAAACCTGAAGAGCCGCGTTATTCACCCTTTGGCAAAAAACTCACAGCAAGGCAGTGCAACATGCTTAAAATCTTTTTGAACAACTACTTTGCATGCAGTGCCTTGAAGAGAAACAAAATGCTTATCGATCTCAAAGTTCCTGCTGTGTAAGGTTGCAAGATCTTTGCTAATACGCTGTAAGCCACCCAGAATGGTGAACTTCTGATCTTCACAGATAACAAAATCGTTTTGATCGTCATAGGCGGAGAACTTGTGAAAACGAAGATGAATGGTGCACCCTCCCCTCTTCTCCCCCACGCAGTGACATTGAGTTGGTGTTACTTAACTAATTAGTGAATGGTTCGGAAAGACCTGAAAGGGGCCTTCATCAATCTGCAAAATTTAGTTTTGTCTTAGAGACTGGAAGAAAACATAATCAACCGTTTCGTTCTCGTGACCACTGGCCAAGAGATGCTTTTATAAACCTGTCACCCATAAGGACATAGGCTTAATTTTGAAGGGCCGGGTGTGGTTGAAACACGATACAATGACGGTGGTAACGAGTTTTCTTCACCATGGATATTCGTTGAAATTCTGGTGCTAAAGGCGTGTTTACATGTGTTCGGAAACGGAAACGGAAACGTCAAAAATCCTTCATGTATTGAAATTGAAAGAATGTTTTGCATGTGCACGGAATCGCAATTTCTGTATTATATGTACATGCAAACATTCTTTCGTTTCACTACTTGGTGGATTTTTAACTCTTCCGTTGCCCTTTCCGTTTTCGTATTCATGAAAACCCAGCTTATGGTTTCTACTTGTAGCACGGGAAGCAGCCACGCCCTTACGGGTGAGAAAATCGCCTTTTTTCTGGTGGGAATTGTGAGCTCACTTCATTCTTACACAAGAGTAATATTGCAATGTTCCATTTCGGGTGTGACAGGCATGTCAAATGAGCCCAAATAAACCCACCTACAGCAATGCCTTCCCTACGCCCCTGCTGAGCTCAGTTTGTGCTGATATCAAAATTCGAGGTCCGTGTGGTAAAACATCGTAACTCGATTTTCACAAAATTTTCAGGGGAAGCAGAAAATTGCATAACTTTCTGTATCAAACTTGGTAGTTACGAGCTTTTAAAAACGTTTATTAGTCCTTAGTTTTCAGAATGTTGCCTGCGGCTATCTAGGGCTACACGCTTGCCAAATATCTGATTTTTTTTTTTTTTTTTTAAAGTCGAGTTACGATAGTTTACCAGGCACCCCGCCAATAGTATTGTTATCTGAAAAGGGTAAGATCCATTGTTGCGAGCCAAGGCCTGGGAATAAGCAGTGATTGAGGGCACGTGTGATTTATGGAATGAAAAGGTAGCTAGAGGCTATGTCTGTACCTGGGTCTCGTACCGGGGCCTGCCAGAATGCCACAATACACAACGTCTGAATGCAATAGTTCGATTTCTTTTTGCTATACGTGAACAAAAGTCTGCTTTAGCAAGTGTGTGAATGCTGTCCGCATCTACGTTACCATGACAGCTTTGTTGTTTTGCATGCTGAAAGACTCACAGTCTCACAACACCTTTACGCAATTAGATCGATATAAATAGGCCTAATGTAATAATAATAATAAATAATAATAATAATAACAAGGAGAAGAAGACGAAGCAGAAAACAACTTTAAGCTCTGACAGGCTTGTTTCATGAACCCTTCTCTCCTTTTCTCCCCAGCTATCTATTTTTCCACTGCCTCCTTAATGTATTAATTCCCCCTTATCTTGACCTTAATGTAAGAAAGAAAAAATGGATAGAAACCGGCCCCCTCGCGACAATAAGTACAAAACATTAGTCTGACATGGGAGGACAATCTCCCAGAATGGACGGGCTTGAGGTTGAGCGATACCATCAGGAGGTCAGAAAACCGAGAGGATTGGAGGATGCTAGTTGCCAGATCACCTGTGACGCCCCAAACGGTCCACAAGATTACAGGAGAGAGAGAGAGAGAGAGAGAACTATACCTACAGGAATCCGTGTTATGAACAAAAGATGAATAAGTCAGCGATGTAAGCGTAGCAAATTATGGGAAGTTTATAACACACACGAAGTCTTTCGAAACACCGACCCGACGAGTGAGATTTTCAATTATTTGTTATCGGCATGCGCAAGGAGATCCCATCCAGTACGTGAGAGCTTATAATCATTCTTATTACTTAATCAGGAAAAAAATCTCAAAGCTTTGTAGTAAGACAAAATCGTCACCGTTCCCTCACTAAGACTGTAGTACTTTAAAAATTCGAAAAATCGATTTTGGTATTATAATGTTCAATTACACGCAAAGCCGCATCGAATGATCTTGGTTCTAGACTTGTATGCTGAAAAATAATCGAATAGCAAACTTTCAAAAAGTCGCCGTCAATAGACCAGTTGTGCTAAAAATAAAACAATTTTTTTTTTTTGCTTCTCCTGGAAAGTAGGCAAAACCAGTTATATGTAGGCTACTACATAGGGAACGGTTCATCGGTCTCGTCTTTTCATCTAGCTGAGTGCCATTGACATGAGTTTGATTGCACTTTATGTTTCACAAGTTATGGCGACACTGTGGTGACTTTCCGACAGCGTAAGAACGACAGGAGTGAGAGAAGATAAGAAAATAAAGAATAGCACAGAAAAGAGTTTTGTAGGTATCATCAATCGCAACCGAGAGAGAGAGAAAGAGAGAGAGAGAAAGAGAGAAAGAGAGAGAAGGAGAGAAAGAGAGAGAGAGAGAGAGAAAGAGAGAGAGAAAGAGAGAGAGAGCTTGCAGAAAGCATGTTGATATGATAACGGTCACAAAGTGGCGGGGGAAAGCAAAACGATAGACTAAATAAGGAACCATAGGACAGGAGAAGACCCTACCAGAAGGGTTCAACAACCAGCCGAGAGCGACAGAGAGGGGGTAGGGAGGGGGAGAGAGAGAGAGGGGGGGTAGGGAGGGGGAGGGAGGGAGGGGGAGAGAGAGAGGGGAGGGAGAGAGAGAAGGGGGAGGAGAGAGAGAGAGAGGAGAGAGAGAGAGAGATAGGGGGAGGGGGGGGGGGGAGACAGCATGTCGACACGATAACAATCACATTGTGCTAGGAAAAAGCAGAAACGAAAGACAGTCTATAACAGAACCATAGGACAAGAGGAGACACTACCAGAAACGTGCACCAACCACCATCTAGAGAGAAAGAGAGAGAGAGACAGAGATTTAGTTGCGTGTATTACACGTTACATATACGTGTAGTTGCCTGCCCGCAAATTCCAACTACTGTGAAAAACAACAACAGAGAAAATCCTTTCCAATATACGAAGAAAACATAATAACAAACCTACATCTCTCCATCTTGCATGTCAAACTTTTACAAAAACAAACACATAAAATTATTCACAAGCTGCAGAGCAAATAGCTGATATCACTCTACATATCGACAGCTACCGGCAATCCATTTCAAAGAGAAACTAAAGTCTGCATGAGTTTAAGGGGTACGGAAGACTGAGCCGGTTTTTCACCTGTTATGCAACGCATTACGCAATAAGCCGCCGACCCCTGTTGGAAAACTGAGCCGGTTTTTTGTTGTAGATATCGACTATGTTGTTTTCGAACTTTAGATCGATTAGCCTGATGTGCCAACCCTAAAGCACCGGACTGTATAAACATGATAGATCTTTGGATAGACTCAGTATGCTAACACACATTGTATGCCCGCGCGCCTAACACAACTCAATAGGCTAGCCATGCTTTCTGCCTGTCGACGCACCTTCCCAGAGACTACAATTAAAGTCTGTCACTTTCATGTCGGTCAAGCATGGCACCGAAAACTTCAACAAATTGGACTATCTTCTGAGTACAAGTCTACCAGTGAAACTGCAATGTGGCTAAAATCCTTTTTTGGCTTACCGGCTCTTGAGCCTAGTGAAGTACTTTGTCATCATGGCCCAGTGTCCAGACCAGGATGACGACAAACTCATAATATTTTCAGACTATGTATTTGACATCTACATTTCTTCAACTGCCAGATACCCTCCCAGCTTGTGGACTTGTCTTGAAAGTTCCGTCAGAACGGCCAATGCATGCGAAAGTTTCCATAAACATTTTGCAAGTCACTTTACATCGCCGCATTCAAACATATTTCTGTTGGTCGAAAAACTCGCAGAAGAACAGCTACGAACTGACATAAAGGTCAGATCATCCTATCAGTACCACAATTGTTCCTGTGAGACGCTTGTGTGAGCGTGAGAGAATTGGGGAGACCCTCATTACTGACTACAATGAGCAAAGGCTGTCTCAGGCAGAGTTTGTGCACAAAATGGCTCTCAAGATGCTACCCGTCAAGTTGTGAGGCCCTTTTAAATATTTTTTAAACAATTTTTATCATGGTTTTAACAGCTCTCAATATAAACATTATCCTGCTCAAAATCCGACTTCCACCTCTCCGTGGTGAGCAGGGGGCAACACGTATCAAGACCGTTTCAATCAGCTGTTATAATTACATGCATGTAATTCTTACAAAATTCACCAGAAAAAAAAAGCAAAGAAACAGTCTCAATAACTGGCAAACGGAAGAGGTTGACTAGTCGTTAGAAAAATTAAGTATCGATATGCCAAAAACCGGCTCAGTCTTCCAACAGCTTTTACGAGCTACCTTTGAACAATAGGATTAAAAATCCGGCTCAGTTTTCCGGTACCCGAGTTTAACAGTGTTCAACGAGTTGTGTGTTTTTAAATTCATTTTTGAAGTGTAAGGAGAATTCAATGTAAATACTCCAAAGTGTGTCTGGAGGTCAAATGAAGATTCTGAATAAATGCGCAAATAGATGGATAGATAGATAGATAGATAGATAGATAGATAGATAGATAGATAGATAGATAGATAGATAGATAGATAGATAGATAGATAGATAGATAGATAGATAGATAGATAGATAGATAGATAGATAGATAGATAGATAGATAGATAGATAGATAGATAGATAGATAGATAGATAGATAGATAGATAGATAGATAGATAGATAGATAGATAGATAGATAGATAGATAGATAGATAGATAGATAGATAGATAGATAGATAGATAGATAGATAGATAGATAGATAGATAGATAGATAGATAGATAGATAGATAGATAGATAGATAGATAGATAGATAGATAGATAGATAGATAGATAGATAGATAGATAGATAGATAGATAGATAGATAGATAGATAGATAGATAGATAGATAGATAGATAGATAGATAGATAGATAGATAGATAGATAGATAGATAGATAGATAGATAGATAGATAGATAGATAGATAGATAGATAGATAGATAGATAGATAGATAGATAGATAGATAGATAGATAGATAGATAGATAGATAGATAGATAGATAGATAGATAGATAGATAGATAGATAGATAGATAGATAGATAGATAGATAGATAGATAGATAGATAGATAGATAGATAGATAGATAGATAGATAGATAGATAGATAGATAGATAGATAGATAGATAGATAGATAGATAGATAGATAGATAGATAGATAGATAGATAGATAGATAGATAGATAGATAGATAGATAGATAGATAGATAGATAGATAGATAGATAGATAGATAGATAGATAGATAGATAGATAGATAGATAGATAGATAGATAGATAGATAGATAGATAGATAGATAGATAGATAGATAGATAGATAGATAGATAGATAGATAGATAGATAGATAGATAGATAGATAGATAGATAGATAGATAGATAGATAGATAGATAGATAGATAGATAGATAGATAGATAGATAGATAGATAGATAGATAGATAGATAGATAGATAGATAGATAGATAGATAGATAGATAGATAGATAGATAGATAGATGCCACTGACACGTATCTGTAAACACCTGCAACATTATCACTCAAGAAATTCTGCGCGTTTATTCACCAAGACAAAGATATAATTATTCTCTGTGCAGAAAACATACCACCTGGTTTGCTCCAGAACACGAATCTAAAAACACTCCACCAACGTAGTGTCCACCCGAAGTTGTGAACTGCTGTCAGTACAGGGATCCGTTTGAAATGGGTCGTAAAATCAGATCTGAGATCTACTAATTGTGCTCCGTGTGGTTGAAAGCCTTTGTTGGCCCCAAACTCGCTATAGCGCACAGAGAACGCCCAGGGGCTGAACCCAGAGCCGTGAATGGCCAGACCCAACCTATTGAGATTCGATATTCACACTCTGAGACGGCATGCCATGGATGTGTTGCCAGACACAATTGAAGGCCGTGTCCAGCTAATCATTGGCAATGAGGCAAAAAGGACGCAACAATCACGAGTAACACTAACAGGGCTATTCCGATCCTGGCTCGAGATCAAGGAAACATGATTATGCTCTCAGTAATTACTTTAATTAACGGAACAAAAAAAAGCTAGTGGAACAGGGAGCAAAATAATTGTTCAAGACCAACTCCCTGTGACGCTGGTCAATGCTGTTTACCACTCAGAGCTAATAATATGGTCAACACCAGTTTCGCCACCCTCCCCCTCCAAGTTTTTGTAAAAAATACATTTTGAAATGAATAGTATTGAAATTGAATTGTATAACATCTTACTGAAATTCACAATGTACAATTACTTTTTGATCTGACTTTGATTTGGCTTGAAGAAAATGCTTAATGAGAAGCCCATGGTTCCATGATGAGGTTGCAAGGTCGAGTGAAAATGGCAGACTTCGGCAAACTCTGAGAGAGCGAATGAGATGTTGACCTCTTTGTCTCTGACTCCGTCAGTCTGTCTGATTCTCTCTCTCTCTTAGCTCTCTCTCTCTCTCTCTCTCTCTCTCTCTCTCTCTCTGTCCCTCTCTCTGTATTTGCCTCTGTCTCTCTTTGTATCTCTATATAGCCCCCCTCTCTCTCTCTCTTTGTATAAAAGGTGTGTGTAAGTTTGCAGCTATTGCAGACCACAATTAATGCAAAAGGGTAATTAATATAATTTGATGGCTCTGGCTACGGGAATCGTCTGGCTCCACATCCCCTCCTCTTCTCTCTTCGTCTTTCTTTCTCACTCTTTCCCTTCTCTGTTTCCCATACCACCCCCTCCCCTCCGCTGCTCCCACACAATGACATTCATCGTCTCTGTGCCTTGATCTCTTGAATTCTACCAACCGTTTCATGATCAAGAACCCTATGATGCATGTTGTCCCATGTCGCCGTGCCCCCCCCCCCTCTTCCCCCACCCCCACCCCCAAACCCCTCGCCCAAATACCTGATTCTCTCTTGTCTCTCCCCCCCCCTCCCCCTAGCAGTTTCATTCACCTTCTCTTCCTCTTTATCACAAGCCAGAACGAATTGTCGGTTGTCACTATTCTTTCAACGCGATCAATACCTCTTACCGAGAGGGTTTTCAACCTTTTTTCATCCCATTTACCCCTGGCAAACTATTCGAAAGAAAATTTACTCCCAACACTGTTTTGTCCAGCGTTCGGAAATTATACCGCCTTACTTGAAAATGAGGAGAGCTTGGAGTAGGTGGGCTATGATGTAAACATATTTATCACTTAAATTTATAGGAGAGAGAGAAATATTAATTTTTGCATGTAGATATTTTGTTCTAATATTCCGTTTTTCTCAGAGTTATTATTTTCTTAATTAGAACAGTACTACGTTGGCAACACTGTGGGATAATTAACTGATTCATTCCTAAGAGCAGTTATGAGCAGTTCATCCAAAAAACACTTCAGTGCAATGACACATGAAAATTACACTGAAAAAAAACAACAATTATTGTGTTTTGAGGGGTTAAAGTTTCATTAATCTGGCATTAATCTGTCTATCTCATGCTTTCTCATAATCTAAATACTGATAACCAAACAGCGGGCAATGGTCCAGTTTAGAAAACTGGCTGGCAGTGAGTTTGTACAGATTTTTAAGCCCAAAAAGGTAGAAAGAAAAAAAAGTTTCTTCTCAGTTTCGGAGTATTTAAAACCCATAATTAAAAAAAAAAAGAGAAAGAGGAGAGATGTGCAAGACAAAAATGAGCAAATTTACCACACACACCCGTCACCGGAGATGCCAACTTTTATCCTGTGGGTTGCTGCTTGAAGACTGTTGTACATGTAATTTTACGTAGTAAGCTATAGCTGAACAGTGAACTTTATCTCAGGTCGGGAACCCCCCTGTTCTATCGGATATCGGATTTCCGTCTGTCCTCGCCCCCATTCATGTACCTACTTGACGACAATGCTTTCCATTTTTAACTTGCCCGATTGTCAAACGCTTTGCCCTTATATTTTCATGTCTGCCTGATCAACATTTTCTCATGTCGATGTGTGTGTGTACGCCTTCTTTTAAAGAACGTTCTTACAAGTATGTAGGCTACGTCCCCCAAGTTGTTGGGGGGGGGGGGGAGTTGGCGCTAGGGGTACGTATTTTAAAGCCTTTTGTGACTCAAGGGTTAGACAGCTCCTCCCGAAATACTCCTAACAACAGCCTTAATGAATTATTCTTTCAGATTTTGTTTTTGTTTTCCTCCTTTTCCTTTTTTGGTTGAAAGGGTAGGGGGGCGGGGTTGGGGATAAGATAAGATTTTGGCTTGGGGATAAGGACGGGGTTAGGGATAAGATAAGATTTTGGCTTGGGGATAAGGACGGGGTTAGGGATAAGATAAGATTTTGGCTTGGGGATAAGGACGGGCTTAGGGATAAGATAAGATTTTGGCTTGGGGATAAGGACGGGCTTAGGGATAAGATAAGATTTTGGCTTGGGGATAAGGACGGGGTTAGGGATAAGATAAGATTTTGGCTTGGGGATAAGGACGGGGTTAGGGAAAAGATAAGATTTTGGCTTGGGGA
Organism: Onchidella celtica; assembly: GCA_963931925.1. NCBI lineage: Eukaryota > Metazoa > Mollusca > Gastropoda > Systellommatophora > Onchidiidae > Onchidella > Onchidella celtica. The sequence continues at coordinate 21,748,745 of OZ007570.1, read as the reverse complement.
TAAGGGCGGGGTTAGGGATAAGATAAGATTTTGGCTTGGGGATAAGGACGGGGATAGGTATGTATACGTACGCGCACGTACAAGTAACAACGGCCTTTTTCTTTTTTAATCTTCAAAGTAGCTTAACCAATGTAAATAATGACATCGTGGTTGCTTCGATTGAGTGTGAATCCTACATAGGAGTAATCAAAGTTCCTTCCAGATTTGTCCCCGCCTTCCCTCTCTCATCTTTGATTCTCTGCATGCACCTCTGCCAGCTTGCCTGCCCCAGCATGTGTGTCTACCTGCCATTTTGTCTTTCCGCCAGTCTATGTTTCTCTGGCTGTTTACCCAGATTTCTGTCTACCTGTCTGTCTGCACCAAGATCATCAACTATCGCGCCTGTGTGATTGTTTGTCTGTTCTTTCTTCACGTGTACACACAGCAGTGACGCCTTACGGATTTTACATTGCTTTAACTTTTCCCAGTAGGGCATTTATTGCATTATCGCCCCCTCCCCCTCCCGCCCCAACCCCCAATAATTATTACAATGTTACGTCTAGATCATCTTGCTTTCTTTGATGACGGAGCCTGCAACACGAACCAGTTACGCTGTAAACAAGTTCAGTGTAGACAAGGGCTCAACATGCACCTAGGTTTCGACCTTTTGTTGTACAACTTTGCCGGGTATTCGAAGTTAGTGTAATGTGGTGCAGGTCATCAAGTAGTGCGAAATCGCCCATAAAATATCGCTGAAGCCACAAGAGATGTCTCGTGACGATGTCGTGGTAAACTATCGTAACTTAGTCTTTATAATTTTTTCATGGGAAGCAAAAAAAAAAAAAAAAACCAAACGAATCAACTTTCTTTATAAGGCTTTATTGTTACGATCGCTTTTAAACAGTTGTTTAATCCTCAGTTTCCAGACTTTAACCTCCATCTTTTACCACAATTTGCGGGCTGTAAATGGTTACACTTTTGTCAAATTTCTAATTTCTTTTTTTAAAAGTCGAGCTGCTATTGTTTACGAAAGTCAAAAAGTGGCAAAAACAAAACGTCGTATGTAGAAAAGCCTCGCGTAAGAAATAATTTCCAAACGATAAAAATTAATGAAAAGCAAAAGAAAAGTGAAGACAAAAAAATCTCAATATTTCGGTGGTGTACCTTTATCAAGAAAAAAAAACCAACAGAAAAACAAACTGGAAAATGGAACTATCGAACGATAAAAAAACGTGATTATGTAACATTATATTGATAACGAATACTAAATCAACACGGTAACTTATCTGCGAGTCCTGGTTTGTACTTCCGCAGAGCAACACGTCCGCCAAACTGTGGTTTTTATAATAAAGTTTATCAAGCGGCTCTTGAAACGTTCCACATGTAAATTAGAAAAAATACAAGTAAGGGGGGGGGGGGCAAATGTCTTAAGAAACTCTCTCGATAAGCCATAATCGTTTTACCACAGGCTGTTACTTGCCAGTCACCGCTCTAACAGCCTTCTTCATGTCGCCAAGAAGGAATATTCAGGGGAGTAAAAAATTGTCCATAACGTGTCATCAATGTGTTAGTGACCTTGGGAGAGCCATGGGTATTGTAACATTTCACCCAGTTCCCACCGCTGTAGGAATTATTTACGACAGGGGTTCTCAACATTTTGTAATTCAGGTCTACTTCAACACACTGTAGGTGATGGAGCCAGGGTTCCCTATAATTAGTGAAGATCTTAAACAGACAAAATATAAGAATGGTTGGTTTTCCCGTTCATACTACGATCCATGCTTTGTCACTCTGCCCCATCAGCCAGTGATGAAATTTAAAATGAAGAGTTTTCAATCGTCACGTTGCCAGGTCTTTTCCGGGGCATTAAATGTTTTCCCAGCCCAAGTCTGAACGAAAAACAGAGATAACGCCTTTTTAACTGTTTCACCCCTGTAAGCCGCCATGAGCGGCTTAGACAAGTATCGCGCAGGACCGCGTGCCGCCCTGAGAGGTTCTTAAGAAAATACTTCAAATTTCACATGAAAATTAATGACATACAGAATATAAATAATTTTTTTTTTACAGTTTCCAGTCACCCAATGCATGAATTGCAATGGATTTTGTGTCTTGAGTTTTCTTGTAATTTTGTCCATAAATGTGTAAAGTGGTGAACGGGGCGTGATCGCCCACTAAGGAAATTGGCTAGAAGTGAATCACTTAAGAGGAAGTTCGTGGGTTTAGGTGAATCCCTGAAAACTGTAGTTTTCCCATGTCTTGTGCACACAATAAGTGTCTTCAAAATACCTTTCTCAAGTCGGCTTCAGACGCGTTGCATTGTTTGAGCCCCGTAGTAAAGAACGGCTATCCAGCTGAAGGTAGCAACAAAAGAAAATAATCGAGTTCTTGTTCTTGGAATAACCCCCAACAGCATAATTATCGCAACCCAGAAAGCCTTTCATGGTATGAAAACAGAAATGTGTAATTTCTGTTCAATTTACGTTATCAGATTTGCAGCTCAAATCTGGTGTCTGACCTTGCATTAACATGTAGAATACTGTTGACCGCTGGACGTTACATGCTAGATTATGGCGAAAAGGTTTCGTCTGATTCACTTACTGAGACATTGTATTTACATGTATAAACTGTTTCTCTTTAACTTTAATCAGATAGCGGTGATCTCACGGAAAGCTAAAAATTATTGACAGGGATAAAACTATGTAAACGTTTCAGAAAGATTCCACTTAATGCATTTAAAAGTTAGCCAGGGGACAGGGCTGACGAAGAAGGTGCATTACAGCTGAAATATAAAAACGGCAATTGAGAAAGAACAGCACCACGCGAAGTCGATGGCATGATTCTGTTATTCAGGTAGTCATCTTCCCTTCAATTAAAAGTGTAGTGGCCGTTGGACGAAAGAGTATGGTTATCATTTCATTTTAGATTTCTTTGTTCGACTAAATTGGAACCACAAGAACGTCTTTTTTTTTTTTTTTGGCTTTCCAGAATTTGCAAAACGTAGGTGAAATTTACATTTGTGCCTATTTTTCCTGAAGTTCAAATTAATGCGATCTTGTCTGGGTTTATCAGGGAAAACTGCTGCAAACTGATGGCTTTGTTACTTAAACACGGCTAGATAATCTTGCTTTCTTGATTGACGGAGCCTGCAACATGAATCTGTTCCGCTGCGAACAAGTTCAGCGTGGAGAAGGGCTCAACATGCACCTGGATTTCGGCCTTTTGTCGTACAAGTTTTTCGAGTATTCGAAGTTAGTGTAATGTGGTGCCGGTCATCACGTAGTGCGAAATCGACCATAAAATATCGTTGAAGCCAGAACAGTTGTCTCCCGATTAAAAATTTATGGCTTTATTGGCTCCATACCCACTTCAGTTCACGCAAAAGAGCACTTCGCACTTCACATATGAAAAGTCGGCTGTCTCTAGGCTTTTGGGAAGGGTTCCATTTTAGTCGACTGTAAAAGATACAATGACGGGACTTTAGGAGCATCCGTGAGAGGGGGTGGTTGGGGGGTAGCGCCCCTCTAGCGAGTTGGTTTTCTAGGTGGATGTTTTTATAAGAAATGCGGGGCTCGGCGATCAACACTTGGAACATGAAATATATGCCCGATTAATGTTGTGTAGCTCACATGGTACTCCTTCCAATCTTCTGGCTGATCAGCCGTGGCTGTATTCGAGGAGCTTTAGGTTTTTCAACTAGAAAATTGTGACCTAGGTTGATATCTCACAGCGATCTGAACCTTTTCCTGGATTGAGATTGGCGGAACGTTTTGAACCAAGAAACAAAATTCTTGGCCTTTTTTTTTTCACTTACCAATGTCCACCTTTCTGGATGAAAAAACAATTGAAAACGTTTTCTCAGAACATTCTTGGTATTCGGAAAATCACAAATAGTAAGAAATGTTTTGTATGTAGGTGAAAAAAATTCCCATAATGCGTCTGTGTCGCGCTTTTACCCGATCCAAGACTACATTCGGCCAAGGCATCACTGGAAATTGTCTGTCTGGTATGGAGTACTTTCGTCTTCTTTTGAATTTGTCTTTTCGGGAAGAGTTCTGTGCCATCGGACCATCTAGTCAGTCCCTAATCCTATGCCTATTCCCTAACACGGTCCTTAACCTAAACCTTACCTTAGCCCTAACGTTATCAATCAGAAAACAAAGAGAAAATCTGAGACAATCAGTAGAAATGTAACAGTTACCAAGAGTTCAAAGTGATCGGGACTTACGCGCACTTTCTTTCGTCTTTCCATTCTGTTTTCAATTCAGGGACACGTATACTCGTAATTCCTGGAATGACATGCCCTCTTGAGCATTTGAAATTTAAAAAAAACAACCCATCTATCCACAAAACAAAAAATCTACACTTGTTTCTTTATCTTTTCATAGCTACAGTAAGCTTCCTAAATACTAATCCTGGATTTTGACAATTAAAAAAAAATAAAAAATCCGACTGGCACTTTTAAACTAAAGATACTTTGCTTAAATAATAATAATAATAATAAAATGTAGACAAAAAGTATTGAAGAATGTGGTAACAACTTTTCAAATCACAGAATCTTGATGACTTAAAATATCCCACTTTAGGCGAGGCCACTTCCAGGTGGATCTTTGAAACTACTGCCGTTAAATCTTCAGATCTCATAATGCCTTTTTGTTAAGGAACTGAGTGAGTAGCTATGCAGATGCTCCTGACAACTATCCTTCTCCTCAGGGAAACACGAATATTTAACATATTTTCGGGCTCAGTCTGCCTATCTAAAACATCCTAGCATGTATCCCAATTGTTAAAATAATTTCGAAAATCTTACAAACAATAGCCCCTCCTGCACCATCCCCCCTCCCCCCCCCCCCTAGTCTTTTTGAACAGGTAAATAACTCTGCATGGTACCAGGGGACACTGTTATAGAAATTTAAAATGGATATTATAACCGGCAAAGCTGCGAAATCACGCATAGAATTGAAATCAGCAATGTTAAAAGCCCAGCCATCAGAAACTTGTCAGAACTTCCTATAATCTCGATGGCAAACACATTTAAATCAAGATCGTGGGGCACCATTGTTCTGGTGGCCATGTCAACAAATAGGATTTTTTGTTCTCAGAAGCCGCGGGCACACATATCCACACCTCTCATTTTCCTCTGCGGCAATTCTACCAAATCCAATAAATGCTTCTGTCAATGGTTGCTCATATTTTTATACAGGTGAAAGTTTCAGATACCCAGAATTTTTGTTGTCGGTTCAGGTTTCTGAACGTTTTTTTTTTTTCTTTGGATGTCTGAAAACCCCAAGTGATGTCATTTTTTAAAAAGAAAATGCGAGTTTCTAACAAGATAATATGGAGAGGCTAGTTCAAGACCAGGGTTAAGTCACATTTGAGTCATTTCGAGAAAAAGCCAAAAAACTTTGGAATTAACCTTGTTCTTGCATTGGTGTGGCCAGCTATCAATACAAACTTTCTCAGCACTAGTTGACGATAGAAGGATGTTATATTATAAATATACAGCCGTTTTTAAAAATCTAGTTCCACTGATATATGCGCAGTTCTGTTTTCAGCAAAACGTGACTTAACCTCGCCTTTGACCTGACCTCTTCAATGACCATAAACGTCGACAAAATCGAGTATCCCGTCTCACTTCTTTAAGGACAAAGTGATAACAACTCATAACTTCGCTTTGTACTCTTTTAAGGCACTGGTCAGCTACAAATACAACTGGGCCTTCATCGTAAGTAAAACGCTTTGATACTAGCGTCATTATTATATCCCTGTCAGCAAACATTGTCTAGCTGTCAGTATGCTGACACAGTGCTAAAGCAGACACTCAGAAACACGTCTAAAAGCAAGATTTATACAATGTCAATAACGACAGATATTTTCAAGCATGATTTCCAGCCAGGATCAGCTCCTCGCAAAGTTAGAAGTTCAAGTACGATTCCGTGACAAATGACACCTATTATTCAATGTTCCCTTATCTTCCTTTATATATATACTGCCAAGTGGGGCCAAGGCATACACTGGGTTTCGGCACAATATACTGAACAGTCCGGGTTTTATGCGGCCGAAGGCCACATGATGGTCGAAGTTTGAGGAAAGTTGTGCTGACATTATGGGGAAGAAAAAGACAACAACAACAAGAAAGGCAGATCTATGAGATTTGTTACGTAATTTCATCTTTGGCGTCGTCGATCCAAATTTTGAACAACACCCCAGCCAGCGACCCTACAACCAGGATTGACTCAAGTTTGCACATAACAATAACATCGGTCCTACGTAGATCCGCTGGTTACGACGTCGCGCCGATGTCGGTTTGATGTAGCTATTCAGCCCCTAGGGTAATCTTACCAACCCTGCAGAGATCATATACAAATCTACGTCGAACTGATGTAAGCATGCTGGCTGGGGCGTCTGTTGCACAGTAGCCTTACCCCGTCCAGCTGGGGGCTCTTCGCTAGTCAAGTTCGAAGAAAAACGCGTAAAGTGTAGAATTAATTCTTAAACAAATCATGCGCGTCACACCTGCCTCTTGTGTGAAGCTTATCCTCCCCCTCAGACAAGAAAATGCACAAAGGGCCTTGTCTGGTAATGCTATTGGATAAGGGCAAGGAACTAATCCATATTTTACGGGCTTGAGGCGTAGGGCGTGTAGGGCGCATTTTAAAGTTTTATGAATTGGATGTACTTGTCAATACTACATTTTTCATGCCGGCGCTACAGTCTGCCTTCTTCAACATACATACTGTGTTGAGTGCCACATAACTGTTAAAGAGCTGTCACACCGTAAAACAAGCCACTAATACTGTGCAAGCAAATTTGGAGTTGTTGTTTTTATATTAAATTATTATTATTATTATTATTTTCATTATTATCATTATCATTATTACTGTTAATAGCCTTCACCCCATCCCTGCTATTCGTTCGTTTAAAGTATAGCATTTGTGCTTTTAGTTCCGTGCATAACGAGTTCTTTTCTTTTTTGCTTTGGATCAAGTTTCTTTATAGACCGGTGTATAACAAACTGGGGATGTCCAAAAACTCGAAATAAATCAAAATACTAGGGGGGGGGGTAGGGAGGGGGATAAACTGTCTCAGCCCATTCCAATGTAACAAATGGGTTTTCAAACTTGAAAATATAAAAATTCAATTCTATAACAAAATTGCAAACAGTGCTAAAAGAACCTGGAAATGCGAAAGCAACTGCGAAAAAAACAACAACAATAAAGCTCAGAAAATAATTCAAAGGAATGTCAATATACTTTTCCAGGTCTGTGAATTGCCAGTCCTATAGGGATAACGCTTGAAACGTGCATGTTGGATGTGTCACCCTCATTGACCACCCCTCCACACTGTTAAACCTGCATCTTAAACAATTCCATGTCAGTTTTCAACATGCATTGCTAAAAAGAATTTTGCCTGTCAACTGTGTACATGCATTTAGATTACATGCTTAACAGCTTTCCTGATACGGCTTTGTCTACGACCAGTGAGTGATTTGGGCGATGCAAAAGATGAGAAACAGTTGCTTAAGTACAGTGACGCTTTTAGCAAGCAAGCAAGCTTTCTAGAGAGATCGTCTGGTTATTCACGGTGGATCAGAAATGCAATAGCCTAAATAACAGCCGATTGGACTTTGCTTGAAAATTTGGAGTTGCAAATGTTATAAATATTGCAAAAGGCGCTTTTATGGCTTTGCTAAGGGTTGGTGATTCTCCCCTTCCTCCCCACCCCTTTACAGACAAAGACTACAATGTGGTCATTCACCATGCATTCTGCACATTCTGGCTCTTAAACAAAAAGTGCTGCCCCAGTTATTGGGATTTTTGCCACTTTACTCACATGAGTCCTGCTCTCTTTCGCGAGGATCTTCGTTGTCCATTCTTGGGTTTCAGAGCCTGTATTTCGCGCCGCTCCTTGAACCGCAATTCCTGGATAGAAGACAATAATACATCCTGGTGAAAATAAGGAAAAAGAATACGCTTTTTAAGTCCATCGTTTTATGTGTTGAGATGATATTCTACCATGTCGTTCTCCTGCTCAGATGAGACTGAGAGTGGTCTTGTCCACAGAGTCCGCTCCGCTATTTTTACGGAAAAACGACGTATGAAAAACTCGCTTTGCCTCTACAGCGGCGGGGAGCGGAGAGGAACGGATGCTGTAGACAAGTATACAGAGGCAAAGAGTGTATTGCGTCATTGTCCGTAACAATAGAGGATCGGAGCGGGTGCTCTGGACAAGAGCAATAAAGCTTTCCTAATGATGTGTATGCATGAGTACTCAATGAATTACTTACTTGCGTAAGGGGAAAATGAAAGAGGGGGCGGTGTGATATGAAGAAACGATATTGACATATGAAACTGGACGATTGTGTATATAAAAAAGAAATACTGTAAACGAAAGCATTTACAAGTTCAAAGACATCAATGCATAGGAACAAAAAGTATTTTGTGGACAAGCAATGCCACAGTATGGCAATGCAGGCCAACGTTGTTACATGCATTATATATAAGGAAGGAAATTTAGGAAATAATATGATTTACCTGATGCCCAAAGACAGTATAACTATGTTCCAGAAATATTCCCGTACTGATTGCACACAAATCCACTGCAGCGTTTTTGTTTCGTCTCCATAATCACAATATTAACAGGTCATCACTTTTGTATAATTATTATTACTCCTGGGATTTCTCGCTTATATGCGTATATAATTATGCCCGGGATTTTGACACTCCAGTAATCCAGAGATCGGGGACTAGCACCTTGAGAAATGAAAACAGAATGGCTTCAGTGACTCGGTCAAGGAGTGTGTGTATGTGTGCGATACTGTTCCAGTGGCGTTATCAGGTATGAACCGGGTAGGTCATGGAATCAGAGGTGTATTCTACCGGTCAAGGGAGACCTGCACTCTGGGCTGGACTGTAAACGCAATGCCCCTATTTCTTCATTCGTATTATTAAATCTCACAAGTGAACCACTAAATGTATTTTTTTTGTATTGACCCAACTTTTTTCAAGGTTGTTCAATGTACTTCCTCATTGTTTAATTCTTTCTCCACTCCATCACCACAATTTAACTTGTTATGTGCATTCTGTCGTCAAACAACATAAAAACAAACAAAAAAACGAACAATATTATTTAATTAAAAAGTCAAGCATTCTTTTAAGGGAGGTAATTTCTTCAGTTTCAGCTCTTTATTTCAGCAGGTTGTCTGCTCTTGCCATTTACATCTCACTTTTCTTGCTTTTTTTTTTCATTTTTCTTGTTCTTGTTTCTGTGTGTATTTTTGTGGCAGGGATTAACTTTTTTCAGAATTTTGCCTCGGTAGCGGCCTTGTTTGGCCTGCTCTTCTCGACTTTCCAATTGCCAAGGTATCTTTAACGTATGCATCGTGCACACGGGCCCTCCTAGTTTTTCGTCCTTATCCGAGAAGACTAAATGCTCGATCCAACCTACCATAGGATCAGGAACAATAATCCCCCCCCCCCCCAACAAAAAAATTCCAACATGCCTGCACCGACCCGGAGATCGAACCCGATACCTTCGCATGAGAGGCGAGCACCTTGCTTCTAGATCATTGCGTTCCCAATTTCTTCAGAATTTTTGAGGCTATTTTATTTTCCATGCTGGTGTGCAGTAACCCCTACGATTACTGGTAGAAAAATTCAAAGCTGCTGCTGGTTATCTTTATTTATATTTTTGTAATTCTAACTTTTCTCTGTGCATTCGGGTGCATGTGGGTGCATGTGTGTGGTTCGGAGGGGGGGGGGGGCATGTGTCACTGTTTAAAGTTAAGCAATCCTGTACAACTATTGTTTGAATAAAGCAATCCTGAACAAACTATTGTTTAATTCAAATAATCTCAATCAAGCTACTCTTTAAATAAAGCAGTTCTTGTACATTTAGGGTTTAAATCAAGAAATCCTGCACAACAAAGTATCACGCAGTCCACACAAAGCGCGAAAATTACCTGTAAATTAAGGTACAGACTTGCGAAAACCTATTAGACAACGCATTCGAACAGAATGAAAAAGAGAATGTCCGGTGAGAGTAAAGAGACGTTGATGCGTTCAGTGCTAACAATCTCATTAATTATGATTAACGAAGTTACAAGACACAATTTCGTTTTGGCTAAAGAGACATTTAGAACAGACAAAAAAGTAAGAAATTCATAATAGTGATTTCTGTACCTATAGTTCTTTACCGCTCCAATGCCCAAGACATTACCAGGTATCGGTAGTTGCCACAAAGTCCTTGAACTGGAATGAATTCAACAAAATCCTCAGCGTTAGTTAACACATGTCACTGCCTTCAAATGTGCACACTGCCGAGCCTTGGGGCAGTTTGCTTTCTTATCAATCGAACTCCACTGGATCGAGCGATCGATCTTATTGATCTGTCCAAGGGAAACGAACTGTGGGCCTAAAAGTTTAAGTTGACATGGCTAGGCCCGGTAGCTGATTTTCGCACTCGAATGTTGCTGTTACATCATATTAATCTTTGCTCAGCTTTTGTGACGGTTAGGGGTTTTGTTGTATATTGACACAGGATGTGAAGAACCGGTCGGGTCACCATCACTAGCCCACGGGGTCTAGCATGTTCTTGCAACAATAACATAATTATGAATGACTTGAATGTCCATCTTGACAGCACAACAGTGGAGAAATCGTACATTTACAGTGGAGTCCAAATAATATGAATGTCATGGGACCAGAAATATCTATTCACTTTAAAAGAGGTTCACTTTAACCATTTTCAGGGAAAGTTTCTTAGTCATCATGATGGTGATGTAAACTTTTGACACATAATACAATAGAATTATTAATTATTCCACCCGCTGCATTTAGGGGCAGTTCAGTTTTGTGTGTACGTTTATTTTTTTTTTTTTTTAATTTGGTGCGTTTGATGTTGGGTGTTCATCTATTATATATTTCAGTAACTTGCAACCTTTGGCATGACTAACTGACCAAACTATACACTCTTCAGGCCTTAAATTTGGCAGGGAGGTGGCAATTGAGATAAGCAAGATGATGGCTATAATTAAAAGTTGTTTACTTCAAGCATGTATTTTTAAAAAATAACAATGTTTACTGCTATGTAACATTAAGTATTTTTGCATGTTTGTTTCTTTTGTGTAGTTAAGTACATGTAGTTTATTGCTTTTATTATATGAGAGAGAGAGAGTGAGAGTGAGAGAGAGAGAGAGAGAGAGAGAGAGAGAGAGAGAGAGAGAGAGAGAGAGAGAGAGAGAGAGAGAGAGAGAGAGAGAGAGAGAGAGAGAGAGAGGCACATGATTGTTTATTCCGGGCAATGCCCGGTAGGTCATCTAGTTTCAACTAAGTCCACACACACAAAAAAAAACAACAACACACACACACTCACACAGACTGCCATGGTAAACTCCAACAGAGGAGTTGGCGGGTTCATTTTATCTGAATTTGATTCTGATTGGTTCATAAATTATAATCCAGTATTTGTAATGGTAAAGAAGGAAGAAATCAGGCCTAACGCATATTTATTATGTCCTGTTCATTCAAACCAAATTTTCAATTTAAGTGAGTTCACTTTAGATGGGCATTGTGGTAAATGTTGCATTTTATGTGTTGCCTTTACGAGAACAGCAATGCTGTCGTTATGTGAAGAGTTATCCAAAGCGCCTGGAATGTTGATTTCTCAAACAGCTTTTTCCAAAATTTCCATTTATAATTTCGTTACAATTTCAAAACATGTTTTCTTCTCTTTGCTTCAATGCTATATGATCGGTATTTGCACTTCATTTTGCTGCCTGCCCGTCGTATCACAATGGTTTGTTCTGTACTGTAAGGAAGTAAAGCCTGCCTTTGTTTCATTCAAGTAAGGACAGACAAGACACACGTGTGTTCATGCCCGTGCAAAGCCAGTTATAAGCCTGGGCAAGATGGGAAATGTCGGCCACATTCCAGACAGATCATTAAGTGTCTTTAGTTTGAATCTTTTACCAATCTTCTTTCAAATATTAATATTGTATGTTCAAGGGCCCCCCTGGCTCTCTTTACGATGTCAATATTCTTTATCAAAGTTACCCCCCCCCCTCACTTCGCCGTTAACAGGGGGAGTAGGCCCCCTCAAAATCGTAATCCCTTGCCCAACTGGTCAATCTAACCCTCTGTCTTGAACTGGATGTACAGCATGTACACTGCATATGCTTTGGGCTGAGGAATTTATGAAGTATAATTGTATAAAGTCATGCTGGGCTAGAGAAAAAAAAAAAAATTAAGCCAAAAGCATGTCTCTGGCTTTATCTCTCTTTCTGTTTGTCGGTATGTGACCTTTTCAAAAATGTATTTTCTCCAAGTACTTGTGAAAGTGTGTGTGTATATTTGTGTGAGCGCGTGTTTTTCTTTGCGATGTTATCCGGTCATTTTCATTGTTACACGCCCACGTTATCCGGTCACCCGACGTTAAACGGCCGACAGGATAGTGTTTTTAGTGTCATTTTCGTGTTTCCCGCCCTTCCTTGCCCTACATCACGAAGTATCTTGGAAATCATGGTCCAACCGGATGACTCCAGTTAGCTGCGTCTGAAACACGCCGTCTGCATACACACATCTAATGTGTGGCATCGAAAAAGGCCACCGGATTCATGCGGTAGAAAACATGTTCTGTGTAACGACCGAGGTGGCGCGATCAAACAAACTGAGCGAAGAAGAGAGTCCGGTTTATGCTGCATATAGCCTAGCTCTGTTCCAAATGTTGTCATAGCTTGCTTTTTCATGTTGCCTGAAATATGTTTTTAGAAAGACAACCTGAAGAGAAATAGTCAGCTGGAAGGAGTGTTCTGTCTAATCATTGTCTTTCACCTTACAGGTAAGCCTCGATTGTTTCTACAAATGTACTCGTACTTTTAGATTTCGCATGTGTACCCAGTCCATAAAGTATAAAGCAATAGATTGTATAATGTACACTTCATCGGTTTTCACTGGAACAAATTCAGTAATAAGATAAAAATAACAATTATATAGATCTAGTAATAAAATGTTGTTTTGTATTTTGCTCGTGTTTTTCGTAACGTGTGTGTGACTTTTTTTTTTTTTTTTTGTAAAATTAATGCAACTATAGGAAATTATTGAAGTAGATTTTGTCGAAAAGATAACAGATTACCCTTTTTGAAGAAGCTTTGTTTAATTGTTTATTTATTTGTTGTTCCCTTGCAGTCACATTCTCGCCTGATACAGGATCAATATATTCGGTTTAATACATCCCAACGAAATCTGACTGATTATTGACCGAAGGTTTAAAAACTATTAGTATTACCTTATTCTGTCATAAAAGCACCAAGACTTTATAGATACTTACACTGCTGTTTCTCTACTGCCTTCATGAACGTCTAGTTTATGAATCTTAGCGATTGTCACCTTTTCAGTGGGCTAATCATCCTTACATAAATCAATTTCTACTAATTTTTCCACCGAAAAGGGAAATCTTATTTTGTACCGTCGTAATGCAGGTGCTGGAGAGTTTAGACTATGTTGATGAAGAAACTGATTGTCACAAATCCCAGACTGGGAGATGTAATAGTTTATGACAGGACAACAATCACGAACAAACAAGTTTAACACTTAACAGAACAACCCATCAGACTCACACATTTATTAAACATAATTATACATATAATAGCGCAATTACATACATTATATTATTGAAATGCACTGCCGTACAACGGCCTTATTCTCACACACACTCTCCCTCGGATCCACAATCCGGTAGTTACTCCTAAAGGCACTTCGGCCTCAGCCTCTCCCCTCAGGGTCTTAATAGCACATTAATAATTCACTGGCACCGCAGTCTCTCAATATCACCTTCCTATTGTCATACACCTTAGCACTCCCCTAGCACCTCAGCAGGGCAATAACACATTATTAATTCCATAGCCATCAACATGGCAACAACATAGTATCAGTTCACTAGCCTATCAACATGGCAACAATATAGTATCTCATTCACTCTCATATCTACGTCCCTGTCCGTGGCCTGACTGCCACGACTTTATGTGCCTCCACTGTCCTACACTGACAGCCTCACTTCTGGCCTATGTGTGGCCTCCGGCCCTATGCTGGCCTATCCCCTGTGCTCATCGAGGTGGCTCTGCGGCCCGTCCCCGACACCTACAAGAATAACATTACAATGGTATAATACCCTACCATTTCTATTCACTCCACCTCTCCTTACAACCCATGAAACGTACACACACTAGTTCACCTTTCACTCACCACACATCTTACGGTAACACACCTCCATCGGAGTACACCCTACTCACTCGCGCTACAAATCCATGAACTCACTTTCATCTATCGCTCATGGCGCACATTGCTATATTCAATATCAAGGACTTCCACACTCCTCACATATACTTATTTACATCATGGTAATAGACGAATATAATATAATACATCAATCATAATAATCAATCAACATTCTACGTACCAGTCATCACTGGAAAGACTCTATCACTAGTCTTCTCGACTGCTCCCTTTATGTCCGCCCGATGGGCTCTTATTCACAGGTCCGCTCCGTAGGACTTTCTAACTTGCAGTGATAGTAATACGGCGCTTTCGCCTCATTCAGACCCCCCCACTACTCACAACAGCACGCTTAACTTGCTGTCTACTGTGAGCCCTTCTTACTCTACACCCGCTCTGTAGCAATCCCCTTAATTGCACTCACTCCACTCGTGACACTGATGTCTACAAGGGATGGGGACTATGTAACAGATTCACATTTAGGCTCTGACTCTGATGAGGCTTCATATTAATTATTATATCCCAGTAGGTAGTGCAATATTGTCCTCTGTTGGGTCCCTGGCCGCACTGGCATCAAGGGAAATGAAACAGCAGAAATATTGGCCAAAGAAACATTACAGCGTCAGCCAGAACGCCTGAAATACCACACATCGCCTTTAAACCCGCTGCTAATAAATTCATTTAATCGAGATTGCAGGAAAGATGGGGTGATCAAACAACAAATAAACTACACTTTATCCAAGATCAACTTGGACAGTAGATCCATGCCTCTCAACGAAATCGGAGGGATGAAATTGTCCTTAGTATACTCCATCTGGGCCATACCCACCGTTTTTTACTAAAGGGCGAAGATCCCCCCGAATGTATGGCATGCAATTTGGAACCGCATGAAGAAGTCTCTGTAATTTGAAAAGAAAACTTTACTTAATGTCAACAACAATAACCCAGTAACAATGTTTATGGAGTCCTTTTTCCTTTGTTCCTGCTTTAAATTCTGTTCCTGATAATAAGGATTATCACTTCGACATAATGCAATATCGATCATGGACCTCATCAGTTCTTGCCAGTTCTGGCTACTGTGATAATAAAACCTACGGCTGCAGTTTAATTTGTTGTTGTTGTTGTTGTTTGTATTATTAGACTTTACTGATTTTATTGTCTTAAACATTATGATTCATATGATTTAAAAAAAAAAAAATAAAGTTCCAATACACTGCATTTGTAAACAATTAAATACAAAAAGTTTGTTGTCTGGGGCAGCCGTGAGTGATACATTCGCTATTCCATTTCAACAATTTTTTTCATTGTCTTGGTTTTCTTCGGAAAATCAACAAATTTAACAATCTCGTGAGCTCCTCATGCAGGAAAGAAAGCAGCTTTCACCTTTTTCAAACATAACTCATGTCAGCTAACTCCTGACCATGGGAGTTGAACTTGACAGCAGGCTCAACTTGCAGACGCACGTCAGCAAGCTCGAGACTGAGGCTAGGAGGCGATTGACACTGTTAAAAACGCTCGCCAGTACCAACTGGGGTGCCACTGGGAAGGTTCTCAGACAGCTATATCTAGCCTACGTCCGAGCAGGACTAGAATATAGCCTACCACTGCAACCAATGGCCAGCGACCGAACGCTGTCGGCACTGGACCGAGTTCAGAACAGCGCCTTGAGACTCATAACAGGCTGCCTCAAAACCACTCCTACGAATGCTCTCGAAATCATGACCAATGTGGAACCACTGGCAAACAGAAGGGAAGGAAGCGTACTACAGCAGTACGAGAGGTTAAAAAGGCTCGAGCCGGACTACCCGGCGCGGGAGGCGATCGAAATCGAACCGCCACCGAAAATACTCCAGAAGAAGTCGTTCCTGGGCGAGGCCAAACGGCTAACTGAGGAGTATGGGCTAGAACAAGACAGAATGCCCCTTCGGTTATGGACGAAAGAGCCACCTCACGCCTCCCTGAAACCCCCAGTGGTCAAAACCACGCTTCTAGACACAAACCTGACTAAGGAGGTCAATCCCACGATCCTGAAAACGGCAGCTGGCGAAACTATTGACTCGTACCCAGCACACATGATTAAGGCTTATACTGACGGTTCGGCAGTACAGGCGACTACGAATGCGGGGTACGGGGCAATAATCTACTACCCTGACGGCACCGACACCGATAAGATCTATGGGCCATGCGGGGCGAATGGCTCCAACTTCGACGCTGAGGCGACAGCGATTTGGAGAACACTGACTACGGTTTTCAACGGCTTTGAAAACGGAACAGTATCGCCAGAAGATATTGTTGTGTTCTCAGACTCAAGGGCCACACTGATGGCCGTCCAATCGCTCAACCATAAGCTCGAGGCACATGGCGCAGATAAAATCAGACATATCTGCCACCAGATCATAAGTGGATACGGCGTCGAGGTCCACCTCCAGTGGATCCCCGCGCACATAGGTATCCGGGGCAACGAGGTTGCTGATAGCCTAGCGAAACAGGGTACCAGAGGCGAACAGCCAAAGCACCCAACGTCTTACCCAGCAGCCCGAGCCAGAATCCGCGCTCACGGACGCAGGAAATGGCTATATCAATGGGCAAACTCGGATAAAGGACGTAGGGTGTATCATAATCAAACCAAACCAGACATCAAAGACCCGATTTTGTCACTAGAGCGCAAATACGCGACTATCATACAGCGTATGAGGACGGGACATGTCCAGTTGAACGCACATCTAAATCGTTTCAACCCACTCCGTGAGCCAGTATGCCGGCACTGCGGGTCCCCGCAGGAGACTGTCGAGCACATACTCGCGGAGTGCCAAGGACTGAAACAACTAAGATCCCGCCACCTCCCAGATACCCCGACAGTCTCCAATTGCCTTTATGGGGACGTTAAACAATTAAAGAAAACTGCCATGTTTGCCATTGCCGTCACGAATGAAAACTCGATCGGCCAGGGATGAGCACTCGAACTCCTGACCAAGTTAGTGGCTCCATGATACCTATTTATATTCCTGAATAAGAGGATGTCAGATCAAGACCAAGAAACAATTATCAACATTTACATACTTTTTTTTTTCCACGTCCGTTCTATTTCTTCTAAATAAATTTCCACTTAATTGCAGCATCATTTTGTGTTTTGATTTCCTGCTATTTTTACACAATTCTAAAGTGTCTGGGTGACGGTGATAGTATTGTGTGTACAGGCAGTATAGGTATTATTTTTTAACCAGATGTGTTATTAATAGGTTTTTTGCTTTTATGCAATAAAGGTATTTTTACAAACTGCAACCAGAATGTATGAATTCATTAATACCCCAATATATAAAGGAGCTCAGCTTGAATTAGTTCCATGCGTGAAATAAGAGGAATCAGAAACTGGTGCTAAGACAAGGTGCAGAAATGGGAGGGAGCACAACGCTGACTTAAAATTGTCCTCTTTAGCTTAAACAATCCACTACCCGTAGGATGTAAGCTAAGCCTATTAACATTTTTTTTAAAAGACAAATAATAGAAGGTTAGCAAGTATATTTTATATAACATATTTTATTATTTATATATATGTATAATCGTGCTAATGAGGGTGTGAATAACAGGAATAAAGTATCAATTTGGCGGACAGGTTCACGAACACTTGGCCGTGGAACAAAAGGAACAACTTTTGCTACCTTTCAACAAGTGGGCAAATGAAGTAATACTTTTCATTTCATAACCTTCTTAGCTGATAACGACCATTGGGATATCTGTTAGAATACTCAAGTCAGATAAATAGAAACAAGAACAACGAAAAAATGACCATTGTGTTTAAAGAGAGAATTCATTAATTTCTAATTGCTATGTTCAGTGATGCCCTGATACCAATAATACAAAATGACGATATTCTCTTGAATGAAGGCCACGGTTAAGCAGTTCGCCTTATGTCTGCAAAAATGTCCAAATCATGCGCGGATAAGTACACAAACATTTTCTGCTAGCCAGTATGTCGTGTGTATTTCGTTGCACGTGGCCAGATAAAACAGGGAGCGCTTTATGTTAGTGAAAAAACAACAACAATGTAATAAATGTTTTTGAAACTTTCTGACATTTAACGGATAGTCTCAACATGTTCCAATGCAAGCTTCCGAAGAATATGAATGGTTTTATTGAACATTTAACGTTGCTATAGTTTGATTAACCCTGGCCTCCTACTGCACCCTGCACAGGCAGACCAGTTAACGTCGTGTGTAGGTGTGTGTGTGTGTGTGTGCGTGTCTGTGTGTATTTGTGTGTGTGTGGCATCGGGTTTGCCTGCATTTGTGTGTATGTGTGTAATCAGGTGTGCCTGTACTTGTGTGTGTGCGTCATCAGGTGTGCCAGTGTTTGTGTGTGTGTATGTGTGTAATCAGGTGTGCCTGTGTTTGTGTGTGTGTGCGCGCGTCATCAGGTGTGTTTGTGTATGTGTGTGTGTATGTGCGCGTCATCAGGTGTGCCTGTGTTTGTATGTGTGTGTGTGTGCGTCATCAGGTGTGTCTGTGTTTGCAAGTGCTTGTGACATGCCTTATCTCTTCAAGATCAGGTGCACGTAAAATGCAGTCACCCCCTCCTCCCTCCACCCTTCCCCTAGATAGCTTCCTGTGGACATAGAAGGGATCCCATTTTGCAGATATTGTGAACTGCTTGCATCGATTGCAGCAACCCTAAATTTGTCTGGCAACATGTATGACGTGTCGAGGGCAAAGTTTTAATGGAAAGATATGTAATAAAAAACGGGAATTCCGGCACAGGGAAAGCCCAAAAACGAAGTGCGTAGGTGTGCTTCTCTCCCTATACTAAGCGAGCCCCAACGTTTCTATCGCAAGCACTTCTTTTCTCTGACCGTATAAAGACCTTATGAAATGTTGCAAAACATGACATGCATCGCTACCTTCGCTAACCTGACGAATGCCATAAAACATTAGAAAGTGGCATTTTTTTTTTTTTTCAGACCGGTATTGTTTCAATACAATTACAACTCTGAATTTTTCTTTCCTTTCGCAGACTGGCTAATTATGAGAGAGTGTTGAAAATGTATCTAACAACAACAGAAAAAAAAAAAAATACACGAATTTTTATCAAGCCTGCGGGACAAACCTCTGGTTCAATAGTTACGCCATTACTTCAGTAACATGTCTTGTAATTCGGTGTAATGCATGGTGATAACATAATAACCGAAACACACCGTGATAATTTTCGTAATACATGTCTTCGAAACCTACCATGTTTTTCAAACTCACGGGGCTATTTCAATCATGACATGTATATCTTTCTGCAGATCGTTTTGAAAGAAACCAAGGCTAGCCTATAGACCTCTTTCCGTGTGCATTTCGGGACTGATGTGTTCACGAACTTTAATATTAAAGAATGGCCATTATTTATGAACATTCGGTAATATTATATGAGTCTAACGTAACTGTTGATACGACAAATATAGAAGACCTGTGAAATTTATAATTAGTGTATCTAATGTATGACTCATGGCTAGAGCAGAACTATGACAATTTCCTAACATAAGAATGATTCCAGGACCACCAATTTCTTGGCAACTCATCTGTTAATATCAATATCTAGATAACGCTTTAAATTAACCATAAATTAATCTTAAGTGAGCACTCCATCAGCGCCCTCAATGGCATAGTGGTTAAGTATTTTCATCTGTCACGCGGGAGACTGGGTTTGATTCCCCGTCGGGGAGGTATTATTTTCTTCTTTTTTGTTTTTCTTTTCTTTCGTCTGTCTGGTATATAATGTCTTTTTTTTTCTCTTCTGAAATATAATGTCTGTTTTTTCTCTTCTGAAATATAATGTCTGTTTTTTCTCTTCTGAAATATAATGTCTGTTTTTTTTCTTCTGAAATGTAATGTCTTTTTTTTTTCTTCTGGAATATGTCTTTTTTTTTTTCTTCCGGAATATAGTCTTTTTTTTTTTCTTCTGGAATATAATGTCTTTTTTTTCTTCTTCTGGAATATAATGTCTTTTTTTTTCTTCTGAAATATAATGTCTTTTTTTCCCAGCTGTGCAGAGGTAAAGAACCAATAATCTGTATGATTTATAGGATTTTGCAAACTCGACGTCCTGTCAGAATGATCATGGTTAATTTTCACCAAATTGCTTTCTTAATTAGCGCCTTTCATTCAACAGGTCAGTTACTAGTACAGTGATTTTATTAAAAGAGAAATTTTGACCACCTTGGAACATGCCTTTCCCGTCTCTTGCATCAACAGCAAATGTATGATTTTCGAATTCATGCATTCTTGTTATTGATCCTCTTCGTGATATCGCCACATGAAAACATCGCAAATTGTGAAGTATTTTTTTGCTTACACGACTCTCTTTTTAGTGGGTTTTTATATATTTTTTTTATTTTGAATTAATACATTATAATTATCTGGGGCACCAAAATCTTTTCAGTGCTTCGGGCCTGTAAAGGTCTTAACCCGGGCCTGAAACTGGGGCTTAGATCTAAAAACTAAGGGTTAAATAATGCATTTAAAAAATCGCTTTGTTTAAACTTTGATGAAGGTAGTTACTCAGTTTTTGCTTGAGCTGAAAAAAAATATGATAAAAGGGATACGACAGTTCACCAGGCAAGCCCCGATTTGTAATAGGTCTTGGCCAAAGCTTGGAATTCCCGTTTAGCAGTGAAATGTGGCCGCTGGGTTAAATCATTGTACACCATTCTGTCCATGCAAAGTTATTTGACTGCGCTGGCTGAAGTCACAGGAGCTGAAAAGTTTCGAGATGTCGGCCATCTGTTTCACGACCGGTAAGTGGTCAAAATATATTAATCGTGAGCATCGTGAAGTGCCGCTGAGCGCTCTCAGGGACAACACAAGCTTGATAATAGCTGAATCTCTAGACATCGAACTTACCGCACGGGGCACTGGTCGAAACTCTGACTTCAGAGACTTCAGAGGGCTGGCCGCAGCGGCTGGGCTTAATTTTAAGATGGTCGAATCAATCCGACATAGCACCACGCCAACTTTGGTTGTCCTTTACGAATGGCAGAGGGGGAATATTCGGATGAAACCTACTTTCGGCAGTCTCGTGGACGCCCTGATACAGCTAGAGCGCTTTGATGTTTTGGATGAGTGCAAGAACAGCATGGTCGCAGATGCAGAGGAATATAAGAAAATAAAATTGCCTCTTAGTGACTGCTGTTGCCATCGACCACGGCGTCATGAGAACATGGAACACCTGACAATAGATGACAATGAAATGTTCGGTCCAACACATTATGACGCGTTCATCTGCTGCAATGAAGAATCCGAAGATCGCATATTCGTAAGACAGATGCTTCAGGTACTCGAAAATATGCCCTATAACCTGAAACTCTTCTGCAGCTGGCGCGATGGAGTGCCTGGCGTCAACATCTTCGAGAATGACGCAAAGGTTATATCCGAGAGATGTACTCACTTTGTTGCCGTTCTCAGCCCTGACTACCACGAAAATGAGCATTGCACTTACCAAGCAAGCATTGCCATTGGTCTCTTACCTTCGGGTAGAAACATTGTGCCTTTGATCGTCCGTCCGAGCCATATTCCCAATATGCTGAGCTTCAGAAAGCACCTGGATTTTACGGTGAAAGAGGAAAGGGATGGAAAATGGCGTCTACTGGCTGTATCCTTGAGCACTGAACGTCCTCGTGGTTACTAAGCTCCTGTCCTCCCTTTTTTTTCTTTTGATAGCACGGATGCACACATGTATAACTCTGAGACATCAAAGAACATCAACTGATATGGACATTTATTTTAAGGATGTGTTAAAGCTTACTGTGCCCCTGTTGAAGAAAACTTCTTTTAACCCAGAGAAAGTTATTGTCTTCCCTCTACAGCATACGTTTGTGTTCATGGATATAACCAAACAGTGCCTTTTGTTAAATTTGCTTGGACTCTTAGGTACAAAATGTATTTGTATACATACATCATGCGCTGATCTGGACATTAGAGGAAGCCACGACGAAATGGAAAATGTGAACATAAAGTGCAGGGCCGACATACATGTATTTAATGCATATATTCTTTTAAATCGCAGACCATGGCTCAGATAAACTATTCTTATGACATTACAATGTTGGCACACAAAAAAAGTTGACAAACACATCAACTCTATCTTTCGAACAAGTACACGTACGTGTACGTCACGGGCCAGCAACATTTTCCAGGTACGACTGTTATTGTAGTTGACAATCTGTATTGAATTATGTTAAATTTTTTAATTCACTTCCTATTTCACAGCGAAGTTTGTGCATAATATAATATCTATTATATTTGTCTTTCATCACTACTTATCACATAACACTGTATGCGTTACGCTACAGAAAAAGAAAAACAACACCCAGATTCATGACCTGGCTGTGACCGAGCTCCATAAAGTGTAATTCTTGTTTGTCGGGTGTTTCCCCTAGTTGATCTCCTGTTCATGCTTTCCCATGGGTCTTATTTCTTTTCTGAGTGTATATTTACCACTGCAGCTGTGATCCTAAATTCACCGACCCAAAATTAGGTAAGGGCGTGGAGGCTAGGCGTTTTATCGCTTTATAAAGAATTTTAAAAAATATATATATTCATGTTTAGCCATTTCAAAACGGGCGACCGACACTTTTGGTGTGAATACGCTACTCAGGCGTTGTCGCTCGGCCGTGTTCACACGCCCGTTGTCGGCAGTTTGGTCTGAATCCGGAGTTTCGTTTGTCAGCTTATTCATTAGTAGGGTAAAAACGCCCCCATTTCATTTAGCTTGAAATTTCCAAGCTTGTAATAGGACTTGTTAATGTATATGTATATTACATGTATTTATGTTATCTTCTTCACGAACAAAATCACTGTAAACTGTTTTTTTTTTTAGCAGAATGAAAGTGAGAGAATGGTCTTTGTTTTTTTTATGTTTTCATTGGCTGTGTGAGAGGGGTCATGGAGAACTGTCTCGGTGCAAACAAGAAAGCACGTTGCCACGAATGCATTACATGAATACATACTGTGCATTGTATATCATATAATGTATAGAAATCTACATGTATTTGTCTATACTGTACATAGGCTAAAGGAAATATTTTTTATCATACAAGTTTTGGCATAATATTTCGTCAGGTATTCCATTTTTTTCTTTTAGTATTATTATTTGGAAAGAACAGATGCTCCAGTCGATCTCAAAATAGCAGCAATGAAAACATTCCAACTCAAATGACCGATGGCCTTTCATACCACAATTGGTGTTCTTATCATAATGTACACTATTTTCGTTCCCCATGACATGTGCATTTCTTTTTTAAAATTCTCGATTGTCAATGTCATGGCATTTTGAAACACAAAATACCATACATTCCTACACCCTATACTGTATTACAAAAACTACAGAAAATCTGTAGGTCGCAGTAAAGCTTGAAGCAAAGACAAATTATGGCAAGAAGAAAAAGTTGTATGTAGGAAAGCCTCGCCTAAGAAATACAATGTAATACAGAAACGATACAATATGAATAATATCAAAACGTAAAACCTTTGACAATAGCAAAACCCTAAAACTCATACCAATACTTAAGACTTTTAACACTGAATTTGAACTCATCAGTAACTTACTTCCCGGTCACCCTGTGGCTCCACACCGTAAATATATATATACATTTACCACAATCATTGCCAGGGGGATCTTAAAGTTTGTTTGGAGCAAATCATCGCGAATATGAAGTTGGCCTAAACCTGCGACCGCAGAGCCTGGATAATTTACATTTTGATTCATCCACTTCTCTTTTTAAGTATTGTATTGTAATTTGAAAAAGAAAAGCTAAGATAACTGTATCTCTTATGGCCATGTATTTTCTGTTTTGTACAATGTTGGTTCTTTCAGGACAAGGACTTTTAACTCAGCAATACATTGTGCACATGTGTTCATACCGTGGCATTTTGGGGAATCCCCTATGACATTCCGGGTAGCGAGACTGATTCTTGAGACATGTTTTTGGGGCTGACTTGGCACGGATTTCATTTTCTAAGTGTGAGTGTATTTTATAACTTGCACTTTACATGAAAGAATTTGAAGTCAGGGAAAATTGGTATAAATTTGATATTCCATTTTTTTTCCCAATGAAATATCAAAACCCAAAGCCACAACTGTTTTGTTTTGTTCTTGAGATGTTGCATATGAGTAACTATGCCATGTAAAGTCTATTTAAATACAAAATCCGCAGCTATGCATAATATCCAGATCACTATTTCAAAATATTTGAGGTATACATGTATTATCCAGACCATTTATCAGTTTTATTATTATTAATAATATTATATTCTTTTGTACACATTAGTAGACGTTTTGTAAATATACATGTATTTTATTCTGTGCTTGTAGTGCATAGCAGATGCCTGTCAATGTAAAACTTTGAAAACTTACTTCACTTGTGCCATTCTTTGCCAGAGCATATCAATATATATTTTATCTACCTTATACATGCATGTTGTTACGTTTTCAGTTTTTACCATATTTAATTAGGTGATAGGTTGCATTATCTGGCGGGTACTGTCTGGTGAAATGTCCAAAATATATGATGTATTCATTCTTCCACCATTTTCCACACACACATATTATGTTGGCAGCTCAGATGTAGTTTAGAAGAGCCAAAAAAACAAAACCAAACCTTAACACAATACTATGTACTTCCCTTCTGCTCGTGGCCGATTTCACCAGCTACACGTATTAACGTTCAACTCTCTCTCTCATTCTTATGTTTCGCACTCTCACTCTTTCGCGTATCCTCTCTCCATCTGTCTCCATGACAGTTTAATAACATATTACCATAATGTATTTTCCACCTTACAGTTCTGTAGTGTAATTTTGTGTATCGCTCGCGGGGTTGGTGGTCGCTTCTGGTAGGGTCTCCATCTGTCGAAAGCTAGGTTCTCATGCGTACGGAAACAAAAACGGCAAAAAAATTCCTCATATAATAAAAATGAAAGAGTGTTTCCATGTGTACGGAGGGCGTGCGGAAACATTCTTTCTGCTGCACTACTTGAAGGCTCTTTGACGTTTCCGTTTCCGTATACATGAGAACCCGGCTTTATCGTTCGTTACCTACTTGTCTCTTGAATGTCTGACCTCTCTGCCGTCCTGCTTTTCCCCAGCATATTGTGGCCGTTATCGTGAATGTTACCAAAGATACTTGAATGATAAGATGAGACGGCTCGGGGTTTTTGCGTGTACGGGTTTTGCAGCGCTACCTAGTGGCGTCAGCGCGAGAGAGGTAAAGAACGGCATTTTTTACAAAAACGAATAGAGAAAATGCCGAGTTTTGTTCAATGTTCAGCTCTCACTCTAGACCTTGCTGGAAGTCGCTTACTTTGTAAAATTTAATTATAAAGTAGTTCGTTGCAGGATACCTGTGGATATTTTTTTCCTTTTTAAATGTGGTAGCAATGTCTCAATCGTTTCATTAATTTACCATCATACCGAAGACAGATCTAGTACATTGTATATTTTTAGAATAGCATGTGACCGAGGCTGGATTCTCCGTTCATGACGTGACTCGCTCGTCCTGTCTCCCAGCAGCAAATGCAAGAAAGAATGTAAACAATATCGGGAACTGTGAAGGGTTTTGAAAACGTTTGAGGACTTTCCTTTAACAATAACTAACCTTGGATTTTCCTTCTTCTCGTTCTTCTTCCTCTTCTTTTTCTTCTCCAAACTCACGAAAAATACACCATAGTCGAGAACCAAATCAACCGTTGCACTAGAGACGCATTGCAGTACAATCGCTAGCAATCGAGCCCCAAGCTTTGTCGGGCTACCGGATGTGAACGGTATTTTAAGAGGCCCGAAGAAAGGAGTGTCTGATCTTATCAATCTAGAATCTTTGTTTTTACCGTTATCGTGTCGACGTGCTTCTCCAACCTCAAACACAAAACCTTTTAAATGGGGTACATAAAAATGGTTCTCTTATCTGAAGATTGATATTTTATGCATGTTATTGTTTCGCTGGTTTTGGAGTCATGGCATACAACTGCTACATTTGAGCCGCCAACTATCAACACTTTTAGAGAGCGATTTTTTTCTCAGTATCTTGGTGCTATGGGAGATTACCCACAGAGGGTAACACTATCGGTAACACAGACTGGTGTTGGTATTCTTCAGTTTTGAGGTTTTTCTTTGTGTGTTGTCTTTCATTTGAACAGAAAGTGTACATTAAGTTTAAATATCATTAGTGTTAGCCGAATATAAGTAAATGTCATGAAACAGAGAAGCACCAAATAACACCGATAGCTGTTGATACCTGCAGTACAGCTGGGAAATCACATGCATGCGTTGTAGTTAGTTGGGCTAAATCCTTAAGAAACTAATTAGTAATTCAATTATGCAGTGTCCTGGGTGTCCCACCCACGGCTCAATGGTAACATTGTAGTTCATAACGAAACAAACTTACTCTAAAATCATCATTACAGATCTCAAGCAAAACATTATTTAACGCAGACTTAGTATTTCTGTGCGAAAATGCATGTATTTTACTACATTGTACTTTTACAGGAGAGTGGTAAAAAACAACAACTCTATTACTTGAACTGAATTCGTCTTCTTAAATTCAGTTTTTGTCAATTAAACATTTGAAAAATACACTTATTCCATAGAAATGTACAGTTGCCTCAGGGAGTTTATAGAATTGGAAAAAAAAAGAGTTGCCGTCTGCCAAAGTGCAAAATGAAATGTTGACGAAACAGATTGGCATACCAGAAGTTGCACTAATGTTCTGGAAACGTGTACATTTGTAACATTTATGTATATATATATGTACATGTGCATTTTCAAATTCGCTGGTCATTCACCGAATTACGAAGTGATAAAAATTTCATTGCAGAAAAGACCAAATCTGACATAATACCAACCTACAACAATGTAACCACACAAACAAGAGAAACAAAGCTAAAGAAGTCTTACTATACACCGATCACGAACACTACGCTTTCGTGACATACAAACGACAAATCAACTAGTCTACAAAAGCCTACCAACCACCAACTCTGAACACACATATGTAGCTTACTGGTACACATCACCACACTGCCACTTGCAGCCACAAAGAAGA
This sequence comes from Onchidella celtica, assembly GCA_963931925.1. NCBI lineage: Eukaryota > Metazoa > Mollusca > Gastropoda > Systellommatophora > Onchidiidae > Onchidella > Onchidella celtica. The sequence continues at coordinate 21,721,430 of OZ007570.1, read as the reverse complement.
GAGAGAAAGAGAGAGAGAGAGAGAGAGAGAGAGAGAGAGAGAGAGAGAGAGAGAGAAAGAGAGAGAGAGAGAGAGAGAGAGAGAGTGTGTGTGTGTGTGTGTGTTTTGCAAAGTTCCACTCTGCCTTAGCAAAGATACTAAGGGGTGTCCTGTACCTTAGAAGTTAGAACGTACACGAGCATGAACATGAGATGAGAGAGAGAGAGAGAGAGAGAGAGAGAGAGAGAGAGAGAGTGTGTGTGTGTGTGTGTTTTGCAAAGTTCCACTCTGTAACAACATTTCGTAATACCTGTAGCCTATATACATGTATATAAAATGAACGCTGTACACGAAATTACAGTGATAAAATTTACTAGTAATACTGGATCACCATTCAATAGCAAGCAACAATACCACATCACCTACGCAACAACAACAATAGAAATAGAGTTGCTGTTGGACATAGCTACGCCTATCCTGCGATCCATCTGACTTTCTGGGGTGCTGGCCGGCCAAAAGAGACCACCGGGGCCGTGTAAGTATGAGCCCCCGGGAACATTTTTTTTGTGTGTGTTGCAATGGGCTGAATTTTCTTCCCCGTTTCCAAAGCCAGCGTAAATTTGCATGCAAGGGGTCCCCTAAACCCTTGTGACCCCTAAACAACTGCCCAATGTGCCCATGCGTTAAGACGGCCCTGGAGACCAACATACAAAGTCTTGGAACAAATCTGACCGGTACAAAGTTGATCTAAACCAAAACGGGTTACATAAATTATGCTGGTGGAAGTGAACACTGTACGTGTATTATGTGACAGCCAGTACCCAGATCGTGATGAAGCTAGCTACAAGATGTCCGTGTTCCCCGCTACGTCATAAAAATCTCAACCTTCGTGGCCTAGGCGACCTTACTAACAGGCCAGGTAACCGAAATCTAGGCCAATTCATTGGAGGCCCAAGACACTGATGCCCTGTTACGTAACTTGATATGGCTGGCAATATCGAGTACGAGGATGCCAGATACCGTTTATTCACTGGTACCACAGTTTACTAGTGCCAAAGAGAATGGTATCGAGACAAGAATACTTAGGTACGCTACATTTACACATCCTGTCACCTTGTCATTACTGTTTTGCTGGGACTTTTAAATGTGGCTTAGAATGTGTACTACCATTGTGTTTTGAATTTTGTTGGATTAACTGTTCATTTTGTGATCAGGAACAATCATAACATATATATAGTTCCAGACATTGTTTCATCACATCTTACTGGATTAGCATATATTTTTGGTGGCAGCAAACATGGTGAGGAAGTGTTCTGTTTTTGGATGTAAGACAGGGTACAGAAATCAACCTACCGACGAGAAAATTCCTGTGTACAGGTTTCCTAAGGATGCAGACAAACGTCGTGTCTGGATTAACAGCTTACCTAATCAACTCAAAACAGAAGAAGTTACTGACTACATGGGTGTTTGTGCACTGCACTGGCCAAAGGATACTCCAATGGTACGCCAGCATGGAAGATATCATGTTCCTGCACTTCCTCCCTCAATTTTTCCAAATGTACCCCTTCGTGTGTTCCCAGTACATCAAAGAGTACTCCTCGTCCCACAAAAATGTCCACACAAAAGGCTCGTGTAGTTGATATAGATGAAATGCCACAATTTCAAGAACTGGATCTGTTCAAGACAGATACCTTTCATGACATGTTTTCTACAAAGTTGAATAGCCTAGATGCAGGGTTGCTGGCGACAGATGTAGAATCAAAATTGTATATTTTCATTAATCGTCAGAGGACTGGACCGATTCCAAAGTTTTCAATTTACTTTGAAGTTTGTCATGACTCCAATGTTCCATTTCTAAAATGTGAATACTATCATTGTCTAAGAAGAATCCATCATCCGTTCATTAAAGACATAAACTGCTGGAGCCAACTTGATGAACTGCTACGCTTTGTTATTGCCGAGAATGAACCAACAGATAAGAAAATGGACTTTCTTGTGCGACAAATGGCACTACATAATTGTCCCAAAAATGCACGTATATACTCAGTTGAGGATTTGCTTCTGGCGTTTTCCTGGTATGTAAGGTCAAGGTCTCTTTATTCACATATGAGAGATTACTTGCAGTTGCCATCGATTTCAACCCTTAAGAAGACCACCAGTATGGCAAAGAACACAACAGATGAAAGCTTGTTTGCCTCTTTTTTCAAAGGCAGTACTGAGAGAAGCAAATACTGCATCCTCATTATTGATGAAATATACATCAAAGCGTCCATTTCATACCGAGGTGGAACAATTTACGGCTATGCACTTGACTCTCCAGGGCAAAAGGCAACAACTCTCTTATGCATGATGGTGAAGTGCTTTTTTGGATCCAAAAGTTTTGTTGCTAAACTTCTTCCCTGTCGTGCTCTCAATGCACAGTTTCAGTTCGACCAAGTTACCAGTCTGATATTGAGCCTCGAAGCTTGTGGTGCGAAAGTCCTTGCTATTATCAACGAATGAATCAATCGTTTTTTAAAATGTTCCCGAAGACAGACCCTCAGACACCTTGGATCACAAAACCTCCATCAGACAGCTCCAGTCCACTCTTTTTATTGTACGATCCTGTCCATCTTATGAAAAACATCCGTAACAACTGGGTAACGGAAAAAACCAAAACACTCGACTTTTACCCCACGGATTCAAGTGAGCCCAAATCAGCACGGTGGTCAGATCTCCAGGACCTTCATAATCACGAGGCTATGACACTTGTAAAACTCTCAAGTCTCACAAAAGCTTCACTTAACCCCAGCAATATTGAAAAACAAAAAGTGTCTCTTGTCCTAAACGTATTTTCTGAAAGAACAGGTTCTGCTCTGAAATCATCTAGTGTCGCATCATTATCATGGAAGGACACAGCATTATTCATTGATGAAGTGTTGCAGCTGTGGAAAGTTTTCAACACCAAAACTCCAGTTCAGAGCATACACTTAAGGGATCCAGACAGAGCTGTGGTTGATTTGTCTGAAGAAGGAAATTGACAACTGAAAACGCTCCATGTTTGGGCCAACCACGCATTACAAATGAAACCATCCACAAACCCAAGAATGAAATCCCTCACAACTGACACAGCAGATGCTATCTTCTGGACCTGCAAGTGCCTCACTGACATCTGTCAATTCTTGTTGACAACGGAATCAGATGTTCATCACCAATATGTACCAATTGGTTTCTTTCAACAAGACAACATTGAGAAGCATTTTGCTCATTTTCGTATGTCGGCAGGATCCAACTACTACATCACCGCTCAGGATGTTGCACACACCCATGCCATAGACAAAACCAAGTTGATGTTGGAGCATGACCCAGAGATTGACTACTCCAAGTCAAGTCACATGTGCAGTTTATGCGGCAATGAACTGACAGATGAGGAACTGTTGATCGTCGACGACATCCCAGTGGCAGCCAGTAGCCTGTCAGTTGATGAGAGGATGTCTCTCTTTTACATCGGGGGCTACATTGCTTCAAAACATAGCGAGTTGCGGGGAGATTTGGTATGTGTTCCCCAAGAAGTCAGATCTTTTACAGAATCACTTGACCGAGGGGGTCTGAGTTACCCATCAGAAAGTCTGTATCAACTCTTGATATATACCTATGTATTTTTTACTCAAAACTCGAAGGCCAGTTGTAGGGAAAGACTCAAGAATATTTTCAGTGAATTTCCCGCTTTGTTTCATCTGGACATCAGTATGTGTACCACCTCATTATACAGGATTGTGAACATTTTAATGAAACGGTTCTGCTGTCAAGAGGAGGCTGACAGTTCAGTGCAACAACAACGCAGAAAGGTCGCAAAATTGTCGTCGAAGTGAGTGAGCTCACTAGCAGCAATATCTTCAGCACTTGGTGAGTTGAAATATCTGAAGACAATAATATTATGCACCTTTTTGACTGAGCAAAAACATTTTAATGAACATCTGATCCTCTAATGCCAGTGCCTCCGACTTAATGTACAATTACATAATATATCATGTGTTCAACCAGGTGTAAAATAGTCATTTTGATATTTGTACTGTATTTTCTCTTAGGCATCCATAATAATTATTATGCTTTTTTTCTACCAACTTATCTAGATTTCTTCATCATAGAGATAACAAAATAAATATTATGGACTGTGAAATACAATCGTATCGCTCTCCAGCTTCTACTCCGCCTTTCTCTCTCACATCACGTCAGTGTTAATATTATGATCCATTAGGCTTCCGTCATTCATCCGCCTCTATGATGCAAAACAAAATGATAAGCAACAACTAGAACTCTGAAGTTTTGCAGTTGTGACAGAGAAGTGAAGATAAACATAAAGAAAATTATACTGAAATAGATTCACATTCCATAATATGAACAATCTTTCGTTTTAGACCCACGCACACCGTAGCATTTTGATAACTGAGAAGTCACTAGGCTGGGCCTCCAATGAACCTGGCCTACTTTCCGGCTGGCTGGCCTGTATATCAGGCCGTCTAGTTCGTGGCACGTCTTATGTAACACTGAATGAGAAATCAAGATATCTCGTTGCCTATAAACGTCAGATCCAAATTGGTACTTCTGTCTCAGTTTCTGCTCCTTTGTGAAGTTTACACAGAAGCACAGGTAAAATTAGTCTGTATTCAGTTAAAATGTGGGGAAAACTATATATATCGTCAAACCCGACCCGCTCTAGAGTAGAACCGAACACATGTAACATGAAACTACACATCGTCTGGTCTTTTCCAAATTGTTGTGTGCATTTTTGCTTTTTCGAGAAAACGAGGATTGAACGTTTGAAGAGTTGTGTAGAATCAGAGCCAAATCTCATTCAACATTGCATCATAAACACATATCTCGAGGAGTTTTTAACCGATTGGAATAACACAAGTTATACGTAATGAAATTGGTAGGGAAAGAACCACTTTCATCACAAAATCTCAAAATCGGCAAAATGTCGCGTACAACAGTGTGGCAAATACCCTTCGATGTGTATACCATGGATTCCAAAAAAAAAAAATAAAATTGAAAACATGATAGACGGTTTCCTGTAATAATGTATTTAGGAAAAAAAATGGCACGTGCATGAACATATTATTAATACCAACACATTGTCAGTAGCAATCTTCACTCCGATCTTCAAAGAGCCGAATAAGGCAAACATTATTACATTTTACATGACAGTATGAAACACTCTCATTTTCGAAGGAGTAACTATGGAATAATTGAATACGTATTTTGATAATCCATGAATTAATTTTATACATCCACCACAATAGCCTAGGACAAAAAAAATAATAAAAAATTACACATAAGGTGCCGTGTAGGGGATGAAAATACTGATTCCTTTTTCGAGGTACATGTAGCTTTGAATCATGCGTATAACTACAAGTACATATTACAATGTGTATAGTTATCGTTAATACTGAGCCCTGTCCGTACTTTAGCAGGCATACTGACTTCGTTACACTATTAAAATTTGAAGATTTCATTTTCATTTGTAACCGATTGTGAACTTTTAATGACCGTGAAGGGTTTGTTACTGTTGTAATGGCCTACTATTAGTATAATGTTTTCCCATCACATCAACTCCATGCAGCTATCATCATCATGAAGGCCGCACTGATCTTCCTGTGCCTGGTTGTTTGCCCAATGGCTGCTGAGGAGCGAGGCATTCTTGATCCAATTGTCGATGGTTAGATTATTTTCTATATGTAATATTTCTTTGTAATTTCGATACCTGTTCATTTCTCTCATTTTTCTTAATAGTAATAATAGTCTATAGCGTATCAATATAAATCATACTTCATAGTGTATACGTATCCATCCAGTTCTTGATAACATTAGTAAAATTGTAATAACCTACCGGTATTCTTCATCCATTGAACATATTTCATGACATTAAACTCTTCTGTATTTTTGTTCAGTTGTATACTCAGTATATAACAGTACACATTCTAAGTAGGGACAATCTGTTCTTACATCGATCTTTTATCCAGTTTTAAATTCTATCGAACTTTCTCTTCTGTTCCTATGGGTCTACTAATCACATGTACTGGTCCCCTTGTAGCCTTACGCTTGTTCCAGCTCGCGATCTCTTCTTCTTGTTCAGTACTCACGTTTGATTTAAAATATTACATTATTCTGTCACTTCCCATTGTATTTATTACGTTTATCAGCCCACCTTTTTTCTAATTCTATGCATCTAACCCTCTACAGAACTCTCTCTCTCTCTCACACACAGACACACACCCTTTCTCTTTTGGTTTGTCCCACGCCTGGTTTCAAATTTCAAAAAAAAACAAAAATGGTGTGCCCCACCAGGATCGGACAAATCATACAGGATATAGGGTGACACCCCCCCCCCCCCAAATCTGAGGAAGTTTTTGGGCATCACTGGGACGATGCAGAGGGCTAGATCGAGATGAGCAGTGGTTCCAGCAAGACGGAGCCACCCCCCCCCCCCCCACACACATCAAATGACTCCCTAGCCTGGCTGAGAGAGCGATTTCAGGATAGACTGACCAGCCAGAAGTGTAAGAGTTCAGTGGCCATCCCATGCACTGGACTTGAACCACCCCCCCCCCCCCGATTTTTATCTGTGGTGGTATCTCAAGGATAATGTGTACGAGAACAACCTCAAACGATCGGTGTACTGAAGGCAGCGATCACAGAAAAAATGAGAGAAATCCCCAAAGAGGAATGTGATCGAGTAATTGACAATTTTGGGCGACGTATGCAAGTTTGCCTCCAAAGCCAATTGGCACATATTTTGGAAAGACTATGATTTTCATGCAAGGCAACCAAGATAGCTGAAACTTTGGAGAATGAATGTAACAGTAACAGAGTGAAGTTTAGGTCCTGCAAAATTTCTCGAAATTCTGAAGTTCCACGCCCCACCTTGAGAAACACTGAGCTTCAGCGAACTGAACCACAAGTACATTATATATAGACGATTTGACCAACGTTGTTTCGTTCCCATTGCGTTCTGGGGTAAAATCAGAGACATGTTACTAGTATACGTAAGTCGCTGGGTAAAATACCATACATGTACACATTATATTTTAACAGGTGGTGTAAAATGTGGTCACCTTCTGTTGAAAAACATATAAAAATAGGGGAAGGGCGGAGTTCACCGATTTGTTTCCTGAAATATCAATGTTTTCTTTTCTTTATTCATGTATCTCAGGTAGATTCATTGGCTTTACGCGGCAAAACCATCCCTTGAAATAATATGCCTTCATCATTTCTATTTATTTATCTAATAACTATATTGATTAGTGCATTTTTCCCCTTTTTGACTTCGTCCAGCCAGAGGAATTATCCTCTCGATCAAGATCTGTTGGCGAAACTGATGACGGGTGTTTTGAAATGTACTGCATGAAATAAAATTTATGGACGGTTTTCGCAAATGCTTTGGTTTGCTTTTTGTTATTCTGTGTCAAGAATGTAGACGGACAAAACGGACTTTTTTCCATTTGAGTATTTGATCCAAACAAAACTTATGCATAATCCACTCAATTACCCTTTCAACTACTGACTAATCGGCTCCGCTTTGGTTATCATGCATTCCATGCACCACTCACTAATCAGCAACTAGCTGATGGCTCTGGCGGATGGAACTATCATCCAGGGATGTAAACAGCCGGCAACAGTATGGAAGGAAACTGCACGGCATGCCCAGAAGCCGCAGAGAAAAATGATTAGTAGACCTATGTAGTGTAACGGTCGAGATTAATTACTATGCAACAAACACAGGGTTCTGCTGGCAATCTTATTTATTCAAAAGCCTAACAAAGGTATCGCTACCAAAAAGGCATAGGAAAAACCCTACCAAGAAAAAGAAACCCAACCAGCCATAGGCTGGAACAAGAGAAAAAGACAAAAATATGATTAGGATATAATGACAACATTAATCAGGCAATCAATGGTGGACATACATAGTAATAGTATTAAGTATTAAATCAAACAACAACAACATAATATAGAATTTAAGCAATAACCAACTGGATATGTATGCATGGAATAAAATAGCGCTAAGGTTAATGAATAACAACTTGTTCTACAAGTGACTATATCATATACACAAAGAGTTTCCTAGTACACTGGCAACATAAACTAATGTACTAATCAAAGTATGAAGGACATAACAAATGAAGGGGCAAGAACACAATAGTTTCGCTCCACTGAGCCGGTGTACAGCACATCCAGAGTGGCCATTCCATTTAATAACGCAGTGGCCAACATGGCCCACTGACCGTCCATAACACAGACGCTGCATCCCAATGCAGGCCATCCTCATAGGCCCACTCCCATTATTAGTACTAACCCGCCCCAGGGCTATTGTATTGGTTACTTCCCTTCCCAATCGATACTGAAGGGTCATGCCCTTTGACCTTAGCCGCGGAGCTATGCCGCCAGGCTAACATGCGTATGACACACCACTAGATACATAAAGTAGTGTGTACATTCGAAACTATGTCCTTCACACAACCTACGAACCCAATGAAACACAGCACGTCTGTAATATCTATAATCTATAATAGGTAGATCTATAGGCGGGACTCATTGCAACATGTGCAAACTCACTGAAACATTGTTTATCCACCGCCGCACATAGAACAATCCTGGGGCTCACCCATGTGAGGCCCAACTAATATTATACATCTCCAATACATGTAATTAATTACACATCTTAAACACTAAACACGCAATCACAATCACACTGCTCTCTATAGCATAGTGGTACTGGCAAGGTACACAAATACCCGTAATACAATCAAGTGTATAGTGCCGCTCGCTGTAACATAAGCCATCCACATTAACATGTCAGGAAATCCTCACTGCCTACTACAACAAGGCAATGCTACACATACACTATATATATGCACACAAGCAAATCGTGCTAGCTTGGTTAGCGAGCCATCATTATCATCTAGCACCGCAAACGTTAACTTTGACAATAAAGTCACAATATCAAGACACTGCACTGCACCGCGCATCTTACACGTCTAATGACAATGGCAATTACCGTTGAGCCGGACTCATAATAGTCTCTGTAGATCAGCATTCTCTACGCGGCATCCCCGAAGGGGGGGGGGTGCGCAAATTAAAGTCACTTCTAATATAGTCTCCAACTTACCCAAAGTCTCTCTGCTACTGGCGCAACTGGACTAGGCCACGTTTTGGGCGAGGCGCGCCACGGCAGGCCGCCGCCGATCTATTGTACTGCAAGGTCCACTTGTGCTTCCTATTGTTGCGGCGTCTTTGATGGAGTCTACTGACCACTCGAACTGGCATCATCTTTATGAGCCAGCGCGGACGTCCGAGAGGGCTATTACGTAGTCCAGTGTTGGACAAGTGAAAGGCTCGGACATTGAGTCCAGCCGAACAACATAACCGGTTAGGGTCCTAACACAATCGAATTTACAGTACGGTTAAAAGGGTGCACACAAAAGTCAATTAGGTATCCCAGTAAACTGCAGAAATTACTCTATGGTCCCCTCCAGCAATAATTGAATAAATTTGACCCAGGTTGGATTTATCGGGGATAACATGCGTCTGTAGCATCTGCGGGCTACCCCTTGCCCTCCCCCGGTTTTGTTGTTGTGCTGGTGGCTGAGCATGTGTCCGCTACTTTTTTCATTTTATTGTTGACAACCGCCAGAGTGTACTGTACTCCGTGACCTGACCTTCTTTTCTAGTGAGTAGTTTTTTTCCTCGCTCGCTTGTTGTCAGGTGTTTTGACTCGTTCAGTAAATATTAGTATGTTCCCGAATATTCGATAACGTTGTGGATACGAATGTTTACGCCAGATTTGGCCTTGAGTGATGTAACCTGATGACGTATTGATGCGTGATTGGTTAGTTTGTGCGAGGGCAAAGGTAACGTTTATTTCGGGAACTTTCTGTAGGAATGTTTATATATATAGACCTGTGTGAGTGGTTGGTCGGTGAGTAAGTGAGTTTCCTTTTGTGTGGCGTAGATATTTAGTTTCGCTGGTGTCTTCCTAGTAATTTATTGTTCACTATACAGTTATTAAACTTTAGTATTATTTAATCTATCGTCGGATCTCGTGTTTATTTATTTTACAGCTGTAACAGTTTCGTTTTCTAAAGGGTTGTAGTTAGATCAACTAACTCCCCCCTACTATAACGTGCTAGAACAACCTCAGCTGTTACATATTGGGGGCTCGTCCGGGATCCGACCAGATTCGAGCGGACCAGATCAAAATGAATATATTTATTTACATAGTTTATTGTAGGAATATCATCGACCAGCTATCTACAACGTGTCGGAGGTTATTGGAAGGCTTAGCCAGGAAGCGGACGCTATGGAGCTCACTGGGCAGGAGAGACGGGACTACCTCCGTGAAGGCCTAGAAAGAGAAAGACAGCTGGAGGCTCAATGACAGGAGAAGGAGGCTGAACGACAGGCTCGGGAGAAGGAGGCTGAACGACAGGAGAAGGAGGCTGAAAGACAAGAGAAGGAGGCTGAACGACAGCTGGAAAGGGAAAAGATGAACCACGAGTTGGAGATAGAGAGGATGCGCCAGCAACGTGGAGGCAACGACTCAGCGCAGAAGACCGACGACCACGCCAGTTCTAAGAGACCCAAGCTACCTGCATTTCAGGACAAGAAGGACGATCTGGATAGCTGGTTGCTGCGGTTTGAGAGGTTTGCCGAGACAGCTGAATGGCCCAGATCCACCTGGACGACATCACTGTCTGCCCTGCTGACCGGGAGAGCTTTGGAGTGCTTCTGCAGACTACCGATCGACGAAGCCAAGGACTACGACAAGGTCAAGGAAGCGTTGCAGAAGAGGTACAACCTGTCAGAGGACGGATACAGACTCATGTTCAGACAAGGTAAGCCTGAAGATGGAGAAGATGTTGGAATGTTTTTGACCAGGATCAAGACCTATCTAGAGAGGTGGATAAAGCTGTCGAAGACGGAGGAGACCTACGAAGGAGTGAGAGATCTGTTCGTCAGAGAGCAATTCATGGATGCCTGCCCACCAGACCTTGCAACCCATGTGAGGGAGAGGAAACCAAAGACGCTACAGGACATCGCAGATTCAGCGGAGGCGTACCTGGTAGCGAGGAACCGGACGCTCAGCGGGAGCGCCAGACTGCAGAGCCGGCCAGTGCGACAGAGGCCCAACGGAGACAGAAGCCCACAGGTCTGCCATAGGTGCCAGAGGCCGGGACACAAGGCGACGGAGTGTCGTGCAAAGTTAAACGACAAAGGTGAGTTGAAATGTTACCTTTGTGGAAAGCCAGGCCACGTTCGGAGGATGTGTCCAGCCCAGAAGGATATGGGACGAGGCAAGCCGAACAAGGCGGCGGCGGCCGTAGTGATAGCGGCGGACGAGTCGTCGAGACAGGATGCGACGACGGCTGACACCAGCATCAACGTTCAAGCGGTAATGAAGGACGGGAAGCTACAGTTAGCGGTGCCTGTTACTTGCGGAAGATGCAGTGACGGAAGGACCGTGGAGAAGCTGAAGTTACCAGTGATGAAGGGCTTGATTGGAAATCGAGCGGTAGATGTCCTAAGAGATACCGGCTGTGAAGGTGTAGTGGTGCGGCGAGCACTGGTGGACGACGGACAGCTCACCGGTGGGAAGAAACTTATCGCGAGGATCGATAACTCCTTGCTAGCGGCGGAGGAAGCCGTTATCGACGTGAAGACGCCTTACCTGACGGGCAAAGTGACGGCGCTGTGTCTCCCGGAGACCATCTGCGACCTAGTAGTCGGGAACGTGGACGGAGCGAAGGATCCGTACGACCCTCATACTGAGGTGATGGTAGGAGCGGTGACCACGAGGGCCCAGGAGAAGAGGAAGGACCGGTCTACGTCGCTGAAGGTGCCGAGGGCAGAACGGCACGCGGGAGTGGATAGAGAGGAACTTATCCGACTCCAAGAAGAAGACGAAGTCATTAGGAAGTTAGAGCAGAAGAAGATCCCAACTAATAGAGGCAATAAATCTGTTCATTTTGAGAAACACGGAGGAGTACTGTACCGGATCTACAAGGACCTGAGACAGGCGACGGTTATAAGGCAAGTGGTACTACCCGAGAAACTGAGAGAGTATGTACTGAGTGTAGCCCACGACTCGATCGTCGGAGGACACCTCGGCGTGAAGAAAACCAAAGACAGAGTTATGAGCAATTTTTATTGGCCTGGAATTGAAGGTGACGTCGCGAGATACTGCCGCTCATGCGACATATGCCAGAGGACGGTGAACAAAGGAGCGACCCCAAAGGTGCACCTGCAGAGTATGCCAGTAGTGGACGTACCATTTAGGCGAGTGGCCGTGGACTTAGTAGGACCTATCGACCCCCCAAGTGAAGGTGGACATCGGTATATCCTGGTGTACATAGACTACGCTACTCGTTACCCCGAAGCCACACCCTTGAAGAAGATCGACGCAGAAACGGTAGCAGAAGCCTTAGTGAACATCTACAGCCGTTTGGGTGTACCCGAAGAGATCTTGTCCGACCAAGGGACCCAGTTTATGTCAGATGTCATGAAGGAAACGAATAGACTACTGGGAATTCGACAGTCGACCACTACAGTCTACCACCCTATGTGCAACGGGTTGGTGGAGCGATTCAACGGCACACTGAAGAAAACATTGAGACGACTGTGCGCAGAGCAACCCAAGCAGTGGCACAGATACATCAACCCGCTGCTCTTCGCATATCGTGAAGTTCCCCAAGAGTCGACCAAGTTTGCCCCATTCGAGTTGCTGTATGGGAGAACTGTGAGAGGACCAATGCACATCTTACGACAACTATGGACCAAGGACGTAGAGGAGCCGGAAACGAAGACCAGTTACCAGTACGTCATGGAACTACGTGAGAGGCTGGAGGACACATGGAAGTTAGCGACGGAAGAACTCTCCAAGGCTCAAGGTAGACAGAAGACCTACTACGACCGGAAGGCGCGAGAGAGGAGGTTCCGCCCCGGAGATGAAGTGTTGGTGCTACTGCCGACGAACACTAACAAGCTCCTAGTCCAATGGAAGGGACCATATAAGGTAGTCTCAGTTGTCGGTGTTAACGACTATAGAGTCAAGATGGGTGCAAAAGAAAAGACCTTGCACGCCAACCTCCTCAAGAGATACATTCCAAGGACGTCAAAAGCAGCAGCAGTGGCAATGGAACCGAGACCTATTGTGACCGAGATGTGTGGGATGGACAACAGTAGGAGAGATACCACGCCTGAACATGTCAACGCCATAAAGGACGGCGGCGGTGATAGTGCTGAGACTGTACTGGCAGAGGACGACATGATGGACAAGAGTCAACCCGTGGAGTCAGCTGGCATGACAATCATCGAGGACTGCGACCTGGAAGGCGACAACGGTGGAACGACGGAGGACCTTGCCGACCCAGGAAGCTGGAACCAGAATGAAGGCTACAGAGATGTCCAGTATGGAACGCAACTGACATCGGAACAACGTCAAGAACTCTGCGATGTGGTGAAGGATTACCAGCACGTCTTCACCAATCTCCCTGGATGCTGTCAGTTGGGTGAACATCGCATCGACCTGACGACAGAAGTACCAGTTCGTCAACGACCATACCCGGTGCCCTACGCTATGCGCGACTCATTGAAGGAGGAGCTTAGCACCATGGAACGGCTGGGCATCATTCGAAGGAGCTCATCAGCTTATGCTTCACCTATTGTTGTCGTCAAGAAGAAGGACGGATCCAACCGAGTCTGCATCGACTACAGGAGGTTAAACAAGATCACAGTATTCGACCCTCATCCGACAGCAGCGCCATTAGAAGTGTTTCAGAGTCTCTCGAGAGGAAAATTATTCTCTGGGATTGACCTGAGCAAGGGATACTGGCAAGTGAAAGTTCGAGAGCAAGACATTCCCAAGACGGCGTTCGTCACCATGGGCGAACACTATGAATTCATTCGGATGCCTTTTGGGATGATGAACTCAGGAGCCACGCTGAACAGGATCGTAAAGCCATTGATCCGTGGAATGAACAATGTGACAGCATATGTGGACGACCTGCTGATTCATACAGAGACATTCGACGAGCATGTGAAGACTCTCAAGGACTTACTGCAGAGGATGGACCAAGCTGGATTAACTGCAAGACCATCGAAGTGTCTGATTGGAACGTCTGAAGTAGACTTTGTTGGACACTTAGTGGGAGAAGGTATGATTGGCCTGTTAGAAGAGAATGTGTGTAAGGTACGAGACGAACCCAGACCCACCACTAAGAAGGAAGTGAAAGCATTCTTAGGATTAGTGGGATATTACCATGAATTTATTCCTAACTTTCAGCGATTGCATCACCATTGTCTGATTTACTTAGAAAGGGTCAGCCCAATATAGTTCAGTGGGATGAAACGCAGGAGAAAGCGTACACCTCTTTGAAGAATGTCATTATCTCCAAACCCGTGTTATGTTTGCCAGATTTTTCCAAAGAGTTTGTCTTAGCAACTGATGCATCAGATCGCGGATTAGGCGCTAGTCTTATGCAGGAACACGAGGGAAAGTTGTACCCTGTGGCATATGCTAGTCGTAAGCTATTGCCTCGTGAGACAAAATATTCGGTCTCAGAGCGCGAATGTTTAGCTATTGTTTGGGCTGTAAAAAAGTTTACTTTGTATTTGTATGGAAAGGAGTTTGTGCTCCAAACTGACCATCGGTCATTAGAGTTTTTGAACTCTGCCAAGTTTGACAGTCCAAAGTTATTACGATGGAGTTTATTTTTACAGTCTTATCGATTCAGGATTCACTACGTAAAAGGCAGAGAAAATGTCTGTGCCGATTTCCTGAGCAGGGTATTTTAAAGTAGTACACTATCAGTGAAATGCATTGTAACCCATACTTTTGCCTACTAGATGAATTTCTAGGACGGCAGTATTGTACTGTAATTGGGGACATAGTTCATCTGTGACTGAATATTGAATTGATGGCTGATAGAGAGTCATGATGTGTTAGTCACATTTTGATTTTATGCTATGTCATATTAGTTACCAATGGAACTTGGTGTAATTTTTGGAAAATGTAACCCAAATGGGGACTGCGAGCAAGCAGTGTTTGTGTTATATTGCAATGTTGTAACTTGTTTTGACCTAATATGATGAAGAAAGACCCTAATCAGTGGTCGGTATGTATTGGTATTTTTGCCATTGTACGTATGAGTTATACATTTTGGAGATAACCATCTTATGTACAACAAGTTATATGCTATGATTCGTGCACGAAGCATTATGTAAACGATGGGCCATCGTTTCACCTTATATGATTTGTAATAATATCATTGACCATTGTTTCACCACAGTGGTGGCGTTGTGTTATTTTGACTAGTAGGCCTACTGTTTACTATTGGGAAGCAATGACGGTATTGTATTAGTTATGGTATTAGTGATGCAAAGTACACTGTATTGTATTGTATTTGTGATGACATTCGGGAAGACACTGAAATTGTTATTAATTGTAATAGAATTAGCAACTACCTTTGTGAGATTGGGAGTGCTATAAGATTATTTCACGATAGTGCAGACGCTGTATAACGTTTTTGAGTTGAAAGATATTCAACTTAAATTGGGGAGTTGTGTAGCATCTGCGGGCTACCCCTTGCCCTCCCCCGGTTTTGTTGTTGTGCTGGTGGCTGAGCATGTGTCCGCTACTTTTTTCATTTTATTGTTGACAACCGCCAGAGTGTACTGTACTCCGTGACCTGACCTTCTTTTCTAGTGAGTAGTTTTTTTCCTCGCTCGCTTGTTGTCAGGTGTTTTGACTCGTTCAGTAAATATTAGTATGTTCCCGAATATTCGATAACGTTGTGGATACGAATGTTTACGCCAGATTTGGCCTTGAGTGATGTAACCTGATGACGTATTGATGCGTGATTGGTTAGTTTGTGCGAGGGCAAAGGTAACGTTTATTTCGGGAACTTTCTGTAGGAATGTTTATATATATAGACCTGTGTGAGTGGTTGGTCGGTGAGTAAGTGAGTTTCCTTTTGTGTGGCGTAGATATTTAGTTTCGCTGGTGTCTTCCTAGTAATTTATTGTTCACTATACAGTTATTAAACTTTAGTATTATTTAATCTATCGTCGGATCTCGTGTTTATTTATTTTACAACTGTAACAGTTTCGTTTTCTAAAGGGTTGTAGTTAGATCAACTAACTCCCCCCTACTATAACGTGCTAGAACAACCTCAGCTGTTACAGCTTCTAACTCGTGGTTTACTTTAAATCCGAGATCCTCTTATTAATTATTTCAATAGGACCCGTGCATCAAAGTACAACGAAATTGGTACCATTATAAAGTAGAAACTTGCTGCTAAAATTCTAACTGACTACTTTTACCAGAAACCCAGTAATAGTTTTAATATAAATTTTCAAAGTGTCAGGACTAACAACATTGGACAAATTTGTGCGGGATACTTTCGTCCATTAATACGACGTATCTCCATTGATAACAAACGTTATCATGAGTACCTATTTTGTACCGATAGGGTATTGCCTACTCTCAACAATGAATTCGGGTTCCCGTCTTTCTGTCGGTGGATAACAACGAAGGAGCGAGTTGTAAGAAACTTAAAGCCATGATATAAGAGTTGGAAGCCCGGTGGTCAACATTTCCAACTGACCAATCAAAATGCGCGCTTTACACCGTGATGTGAATAACGGGTCCCGCGCTTCTATTACAAGGGAAATAATCCAATTAATGGTACTCGGCCAAGTGTCCATAAACTACTATGAGTGGCCGTCCCTTACTCACGCACCAGAGTTACCATGAAAGCACATTAAAAATAGAAAGTCGTTCATCCTCTCACCATTAGATCTATTTTATATAAAGGGAAAGACAATAAGAAGAAAAAATCTGACACACTTACACAGAAGGGCTGTACTTTAGATCCATTACACTTATGGTCTTATAGAGGGACTGATGATGAGTAGGCTAGTTAACCAGAACATAACAATCACAATACATATAACTGTCTTGGCTGAGTTTCTTAAAAAAGAAGTTGATACCAAATCCTCGTAGCCTATGTGTCGATTCTCTTTAGACCTAGACTAGATCTACACCTAGATCTAAATCAGATATGGATGAAATATTTGTCACAGAAAATGGAGTACTGAAACTTTTGGAAAACCTTAACGAAAATAAAGCTACAGGGCCTGATGGAATTCCCGCCAAATTACTGAAACTCTGTGCCAAGGAAATTGCCCCTGTTTACACTTTGTTATTTAGAGCTTCAATTGAACAAGGAAAAATACCGGAAGACTGGAAAAAAGCAAATGTAGTACCCATTTTTAAGAAAGGAAATAGAGCTAGTCCTGAAAATTATAGACCAGTCTCCCTGACATCAATATCTTGTAAACTTTTAGAGCATATCTTGCACACCAGCATCATGAAGAAACACTCAGTTTTAACACATGTACAGCATGGTTTTAGAAAACACAGGTCGTGTGAGTCCCAGCTGGTCACAACTTGCAATGATTTTGTTAATAACTTGAATAACAACAGGCAGACTGATACCATCTTATTAGATTTCAGTAAAGCCTTCGATAAAGTGCACCATGCTAGTCTCTTGACTAAACTAAACCATTATGGGGTTAGAAACAGTACTTTGAAGTGGATTAAGTCTTTCTTAGAAAACAGAACACAGATAGTCGTCGTTGACGGAAAGTCATCCAATCCTGCAGCTGTTCTCTCGGGAGTACCCCAGGGTACTGTAATGGGCCCCTTACTATTCCTAGTTTATATTAACGATATGCCAAGTAAGATCTCTCCAGGCACTAAATTACGACTGTTTGCTGATGATAGCCTCCTCTATAGAACAATAAACTCAAAAGAAGATACGGAAATTTTACAGAAAGATCTAGTCAGTCTACAAAAATGGGAGAGGGACTGGCGTATGGAATTCCACCCCAATAAATGCCAAGTCCTGAGAATTTCAAATAAAAAACACAACATCACCTCAGACTACTTTATACACGACGAAAAATTGAGCGAAACACATGAGGCTAAATATTTGGGAGTTACATTGGACAGAAAACTTACATGGAACCAACATATTAATAACACATGTAACAAAGCAAACGGTATACTAGCATTTCTAAAAGGAAGTGTATTCGCAGTCGACCTGTCGACCACGAATGTGGTGTGCATTCATAGTCGACCTGTTTCCGGAAATGCTCTTTTGAGAAAGAAAATCCGCTCTTTGGAACTTCCGTTACTTCTTTCAATTTGATTGTCCACACAGCACGCTATCGAAAGTACAGAAGCATCACGCATGTACATACTCTAGATTTAGAAGTTCTAATTCTAACTATGTCGGACCATCAACAACATTCTGCAGAGGACATTAATCTGCGGCTTGGCAAGGAATTTGCAACTTTTCACGATTTCGAAAGCCTTCTGCAATCGAGAACAAAGCGTCTATCGGAGAAGTGGGTGAAAGACACCGGAGGGAGAACAATTCAACAGGCAAACTCTAAGATTGGTGACGCCACGTTACACTTCAGAGAGGACTTCGTCTATGCATTTGTTAACTTCAGGTGCATTCATGGAGGAAAATTCAAGTCTAGGGGAACACAAAAAAACAGACAGTAAGTAAATGGTGCCCAAACGATAAAATTTACATTTTTAGATCTTAGATCTAGAGTCTAGATCTTCTAGATTTTATTCTTGAAAAGTTAGACTATGACTATGAGAGACTGATAGTAAAAGTACTGGTAGTGATAGTTATACAGAAAACACCTGTTCTGAAATCAGTCGGAGACTGCTGTTTTGCTAAGTTAGTTTTACTTTTACTTAAAGTGTTAAACTTAAAGACAGTTTTAAAATTCCTATCAGCAGTGTCTCCTTAAATAGCTCGGCAGTAGAAGTAAAATCAGCTAAGATAATTTCATCACACTCATGAATAGCCAGGCCTCATACAGCACCAGTTCTCGCACACACAGTGTAGTTTTCTTAACTGATGCAGATATTATGATATATCATAATATTAATAGATTTAGAATCCTTAACTCATAACTGTGCAACAACTGGTGCCTTGAGGATATCGTATTAAATTATAGGGAAGACTTCCGAATGCGTTTCATAGCTCGACAAATGCATAGGTATTGTCAGATTGATATTATAACGATGTGAGGATCTAGTCAGTTTGTACCATCGAGGCCGTAGGCCGATGTTCGTCTGGGCAGTAGTCAGATTGACATATCAGGGAAAGCCGCCCGGGTAGCTATGTATTGTTTTCACTCGGGCTATGGAACGCATTCGGAAGTCCTTCCAAATTATACAATGTAATTAACTAGATTTTAGATTTGGGTCCGGTGTGTGATTGGTGGGAGAGAATATCACCACAGAGAAAAGATAATAAGATTGGATGGAGCTAAGAAACAAAGTAGGCTACTATTAATCATGATGAACTAAAGTGAAATCTCGGCCTCCACACCAATGAAATCTAACAGAATTAAAGTAGACCCTAGCACTTTCATGTTTTCTGAGTAGTGCTGCCCATTGCAAAAGCAAGGTAGATATCTCTAGACCTAGAAAGCATCTCAAATTTGAAATAAACTATAAAAAATATAGTTTAGACAAAAGACAATGGAAAATATGCCAAATTGAAAAGTTGATATTGTGGTTTGTGCAGTATTTAAGTCAGTAGGCCCATTATTTTCATGCTTTTTATAGAAGTAACTTTTGTTAAGTTCAATTTTGCTGTATGTTGCATGATTTGTTCTTGAATTTAACAAATCTAATGAAAGATCATAATAATTATGTTTCAGGTTCTTTAGTTAAATGACAGAGAAAATTATCTAGTAATCTCAACATACATTTTTCTTGTTCTTTTTAGATCTCACAAGATAGGATGTCCTGCAAGTATTGCCCTTTCAGCTCGGAGAAAGACTGACTGTATGGTAATAACAAAATTGAATCTGGAGCACAATCATGAGCTTATTCCAGACACCTGTAAGTATTCTTAGGTTAACATAATAAGTGTTGATCACAAATATATACAGTATCTAACTCAAAAACACTGTATTTCTCACCTGAATCAAAGCTTTAGGTCAGGTATCAATTTCTCTATAGGTCTATCTATTGCATACAAAATCTGAACAAAATCATGGACTTGTCAAACACCATAGATTCCCCAAACTACCGATGCAGTGTATTGATAAAGTAAAGTAGGCTATATGTCATGATATAGTGGTGTGTTGCATTAGTTCAGTGTCTTGGTCAATCCATGTTATCAGGTTACTTAAAGTCAGGCAGGAAAAATCACTGGCCACTAGAGGAGTTGAGCAGTAAGTTGTCTGCCTCTCAACAAAAGGAAAGTAGCCTCAAGTCCTTTTGAGGGAAAAAGAAAGATTTGACGATTTGTACCTGCTTTTTTATATTGGCTTAATGGTCCCTCAGCTTTTTGAATAAGGAAACCCAAAAAAACCTTTAGCAGTTTTTAAAGTCACTGTGTATGTTGTACATGTTATAAAACTTAGGCAGTTAAAAATCATTTCAAGAGTGGTAGTTCGAGTAACTTGAACTACATGGGGCAAAATTTCCAGAAATTCCAAATTTGCTAGGCATTCACACTGGCTGATCCCACTCTAATGATTGAAAGTTAAATGACAAAAAAATCACCGTCTTTTCAATGTGGGGGAAGGGGTTGTGTGTCCATAATAGAGGCTGGAACTATTGGAACATTAGTGTCTCTAACACGAGCTGTGTGAACATCTGCTGAGGGGAAGTAGGTCTGATTTGTCTACACTATATTGTAAATTTGGTGTATGTGTTTCTTGATTCACACATAATTATTTTA
Organism: Onchidella celtica; assembly: GCA_963931925.1. Lineage (NCBI taxonomy): Eukaryota > Metazoa > Mollusca > Gastropoda > Systellommatophora > Onchidiidae > Onchidella > Onchidella celtica. The sequence goes on along the minus strand of OZ007570.1, from coordinate 21,700,632 downwards.
CTTATCTGCCATTTTCATCATGTTCTTTCAAGATGCAACTATGTAACTATTTTTTGTTTATTTTTTTCATTTTAGGTGGCTACTATCACGACGACAGGAAACCTACTGAGATTGAGTCAGTGGAAATAAGCAAACTGGTTAAGCTTGGCCTTTCAGCTGGCAAGATCATGACTCATATGAGTGAGACTAGTGGCAAAATATTTCGAAGACATGACATTCATAACATTTCCAAGCAGAGCACTGGACCACAGAGGCCTGTGGAGGATGAGGTGTGGCAGATTCTCCAAAGGATGTGCAGGGAAGACTCCAGCTCACAATACTCAGTCAGGGCAGACAGTGATGGCAATGTATCAACCCTGCTGTTTCAGACTGGTGCTATGCGGCGCATTCTAGCCGAATATGGTGATGTTGTCTATATAGATGGCACTTATTGTCTTAATAATTTGGGATATCCATTGTATGTTTTTCTGTGTGTGGATAGTGAGAATAAAGGACACGTAGTTTCTTATGCTGTGGTTAGGGATGAAAGAAAAACCACCCTGTCTCAAGTTTTTTCAGATTTTGTTTCTAATATTGATATTGAAATCAAAACAGTTGTCGTAGACAAAGATGCTGCAGAGATATCTGCAATTAAAGAAACAATGCCAGGCACCAAAATTCTGCTCTGTCGCTTTCATGTGGCCCAAAGTTTAAGGGCTGCAGCAGCTAAGTACTGTTCTGTGGCTGAGAAGTTAAGAGGGCAAGATTGTGTAATGAAAATGTTGTACACAGCATCTGAGGATGAATTTGTCTCAATGTATTCAATGTTGCCTAGTCGGTTTCAGGCCTACATGGACAAAAACTGGATGCCCAACAAGGAGAGTTGGGCACAGTGCTTCACAAAGCACTTAGTTACTTGGGGCACCAAAACCAATAATTTTGTTGAGCGACATAATCGCACCTTAAAGACTCTCAGCACCCACACTAAGAGCCTACCAACTCTCATTAGTAAAATTTTGGCACATCACCGCCATGAGGAGCATGGACTAGCTATTCGTGCTGCAGATGCAGTCTACAAGACAAGAGTATACCAGACATCTGCTGATGTTCCTTACTCGCATGTAGAACATTGTTCATCATTTTTGTCACATGCTGCTTGCAAGAGTGTGATAGAGCAGATGGAAAAATTGTTTTCTGCAACATATTATAGAGTGGAGGGAGAAAATGTTTTTATAAAGCAAGGCACAGAAGAGGTAATGTTTCCAGGACATAATAATACATGCACATGCCTATTTTATCTAAATTACATGTTGCCATGTTGGCATCTAATGGCATTTTATCTGTCAATGAATATGCCTCTTGTCCAGAGAGCCCTTGTACCCAGAAGATGGACAAAAACAACCTTATTGTCCACCTTTGGGAAGAACGTCCCACAAGGTAATAGTGCTGCTCTTCCAGCCTCTGTTACGAAAAAGAAACCAATTATGAATGAAATACAGAAGAGGGAAGAGGCATCAAAACTTTGGGACAATCTTGTAAATGTTATGATTAGTTGTGGGCAGAATTCATTTGAAGTACGTTGTAAAGTACTATTGTCTGTTATGGACTCATGGAATGAAGGTACAGATATTCCAACTGGTATGATTCTTGAAAATCAGAGTGTTGCAGAAAATGGGGTAGAACTAGAAGAAGGAGTTGATGTTTCAGGGAATGAAGTAATATTGCATGCTGGAGAGCAGGTGCAGAGAAATAACCTTGAAGAAGGAGAGGGGATGGGTGTTGTTAATGCAGCAGATGGTGTAAAAGTCATTGTGGTAGATGAAATGGGGGGTGTTATTAATGTTGTAGAAGATGAGATATTGCCTGTTGATGTGGCAAAAGATGAGATGGGAGGTGTTATGAATGTTGTAGAGGATGAGGTGTTGCTTGTTGATGTGGCAGAAAATGAGATGGAAGGTGTAATGAGTGTTGTAGAGGATGAGGTGTTGCCTGTTGATGAGGCAAAAGAAGTAGATTATGTTAGATCTAATGTTGTTGTAGAGGATGAAATGTCTTTTGTTCATGTGGCAGAAAATGTGGTGGGAGATGTTATAGAAAATGAATTAAAGGAAGGTGTATCCATGATTGTTGCAGATGATCATAATTATTTTGCTGGCAGTAGTGGTAGTTCTATGGCCATTGAAAATGTTCTGTCAGGTTTCACCTTTCAGAAATGTATAAAGAAGCGAGGCAGACCTAAGGGAGCTGGGAAAACATCTGGTCACTACTCAAAGAAAAGAAAAACAGCAAAGACGAAAGACTGTGAAAGTGCCAAGAGTGCCTTACAAAGTGATGAATTTATTGGAACTTCTTCCAATGTTTGTTATGCTTGCCGGAAGGAATTGTGTCAAGATGGCACATCAGGTGCATGGTTGCAATGGATTGAATGTGAATCGTGTCTCAAGTGGTTTCACAAAGTATGTATCTTTGGTGAAAGTAAAAGGGTACCAAAGACATTTATTTGTATGTTTTGCAATCCGTGATTGGCTGATACAAATTACTATCACTGGTATTAGCAGTTAAAATTGTCATTCTGGAAACATAACACTATATTTAACTAATTTAAATTATATGTACGATATGTATTTTATTATTGAATTTTGAAATTAATGAAATGCCATGTATGAATGAAGGAATTGTGTATTGTTAATGTTAAGAAAATGAAACTTCTATGTGTAACATTTTTAATTCCTAATAAAGTAGTAAAAGAATCCTATAATATAAAATTGCTGACATTGAACAGCCGCATTTTGTATGATGTGTTTCTTTTTTCTTTTTTTTTTTTGGTTAGTATTGTTGTATCTTTCTTGTTTGCTTACATTTGATTTTCATCAGCCATTTTGGCTGTACTTTTTTTTTTATATTGGTGTATACATGTGTATGTTTTGTTACAGTATTTGATGACACTCGAAATTTGTATGTGTGTATACATATTTTTTTTTTATATATCATTATCATATTGTCATTATATTATGTATATTAACAATCAATGTATTTACAGGGATGGGAATTCTCAGGAAATTTCCTGAATTCCGGATTTTTAAAAGTGTTTTTTTTTTTTCGTAGACACCATATTGTTTGTTGTCCATTATGAATTGGCCTTAGTGTATGTGTGTACTGCAGTATGCAGTGGCGCACTGCATCAAAAGTTCAAGAAATTTTTCTTTCAGTAGTTCCCATCTCTGAATTTTCATGTTTCTTTCATTAATAAAATTTCTGGGCACAACTTAGCGTTGATGCACCGGTTAACATAACCAGATCGTTTCTTCTTGTGTGCTGTCTTTGGTGTCCACCGTCTTTTGTACTGGCTTCCATACAAGCTGACATTTAATAATTTATAAACTTGGATGGGGATGAGTCTATTCTTCATTAACCATATAACACATTAAATTTCCCTTTGAAGCTTTGCATTCTGTTCTTTTCAACTACATGGAGAACATACTACACTAGATTAGTAAAACTACCTAGATCCCTGACATTGACATACCAAATTCTTAATTACATGTCATGTATTATTCTTCATTCATACAGTCCATTGTACCAAAACTCTAATTAACATATATCATCTGATTGATGACAAAATGTTGAAATACAACAGACTGAAAGGTACATGTAGTAAAATTGTGTTTCTCCCACAAAGCTAATTACAGACAAGGACTGAAACAAAAGCAGACGCCAGACGTGGAAATAATTCACTTCAAATGAATAGGCTTTCAACAGACTCATCATAATAATAAATATACAATTATCAATACCATCATGGGCGGACAAAGTACGGTGCATCACTATCAGGTGAAAAGGTGGGGAAGTGAAAGAATGGCCATACATCAAACACTAAATTGGGTGCTTTTCCAGAACTACATTCAAACAAAATAAATAATTAATTAACCAAATAGGCCTACTATGCGTGCTATTCGACAGGTCTACCAAGAATGCGCATGCATTTGTAGACGACAGGTCGATTACGGACGCACACTATATTCGTGGTCGACAGGACGACTGTGAATGCACACCACATTCGTGGTCGACAGGTCGATTACGAACACACACTATATTCCTGGTCGACAGGTCGACCACGAATGCACACCACATTCGTGGTCGACAGGTCGACTGCGAACACACTTCCTAAAAAAAAAGTTGTGGCCACGCGAGTTATCTCCACGTGGGTAACTCATTTGCGCTTTCTTCCTATCGTAACCTCCGCCCCCAATGCCCGATCCGAGTAAAATCAGAGGCCATACGCATTTAATGATATCTGATACATTTTTAATTTTACCATTACTGCATTATCAGTCCACGTGATGATAGTATAGCAATGATAATGTAAATGAGCTCGCCTGAGTGTAAGGAATCGGTGATGCCGGCAGATAAAATTTGTAAAATCCTACACTCGTGGACAAAGTGACCACATGCTGTCAGCTTCCCCCCGTGGAAATGAGGCGTTGGGACAGCGATAAAAGAAAAACATCACGTAAAAAGATCACGTAAAGCGACTTCGTGGTGTGTGGAATCGACTGCAATGGGTTCTCTGCCTGATATCTAAGGCAGGGGACGCCAACACTGTCTGTATAACAATTCAGTAAGCAATGACGATACTGGGTGTGACTGAAGAACAGTAAAATATTTGTGGCTCAGATCATAATCTAATTTACGCTTGAAAGCTCATGTTAATTGTTATCCTACTGTATTTTTATACCACAATATTGTAATTGTGCTTGTTCAGGGGGATCGCAAATGTAAGGACATTTAATGCTTAACAGTTACAAAACCGTTTTTTATAGTCCCAGTGGTCAAATGTGATTTAAATACATGTATGTGATGCCTTATCACTGATAACCACACCATCAATTTTCTGTCTCATGTATCCCATTCTGCTCGTTCTGGAGGGCAATTACATTATTGTATTCCAGATACAGTTGTAGGCCTACTGAGTTAAACTTGTACTCTTCAACACACCAGCTACCATTCCACACTGCCAAATACCACAAGAGTCTGATCTATTCTCACATTTATTTACTTTCATTTCCATTTTATATTATAATAATAATAATAACAATAAATGCCAAAAGATAAAAGCAATTAATGAGACACACAAAACTAGAAGGTGGTACAAAAACTGAGATTGGACAAACATAACCTGGAATGGAGGTTAACTTAAAGAACCAGATGTACAATGAAATAAATCTTGTAGCCTACCTGAATGGGACTCACATAAATTTAAACATGGATTAAAATTTTGTTACATGTCAGTCAAAGGATCAAACACTTGTTTGATGAGGGTTTCCATCCTCAGAAGATCATTTTTTCCATTGTTCTCCCACAAGTTTCAATTCTTTTTTTTCAAACAAGAAAGAGTTCGGGAAAAACCAAAACCTATGTCTGCCACATTGGGACTGCAGCTTTCATCCTCGAATTTCCCAAACTGCGTGGGTATCATACTAGACCCGGAATGGCACAGCCAGCTACTGTAAGTAAATTTACATCTTAGTGGCAGAAGCTGGCTGTGTCTGACCAGGCTTAATATGATAGGTTCTTCCCAGATTTACTAACAGGGATGCCAAATAATTTTTGCTGAAAAACCTGAAAAATGAACGTGTCATCTTGTTTGAACCAAAACAAACATTTTTTAAAAACAGTTTTTAAATAATCACTAACAAACAAAATACAATTAAATACACAGGAACTGATGGAAAAACCAGACTTTGGCATCCCTGTATAGTATGAAGAAAATACGGGAACTTATGGTGTGGACTTTTTGTCTGCCAGCAGCTGACTGTGCCATTCCAGGCTTAGTTTGATGCACCCTTGAGGCGATTTCTATTAGTGTTATGACATCAGTAATGAGAAAAAAAACTGCCAGTTTCAGAAATCTCTAGTTTCTGTCACATCTTTTTGTAAAATGACAACAAAGGTTTTAGTGTAGAAGGACAGACTAGACATACATGTATAATGCAAAACAAAATTAATGATAGAACAAAACTCCCATGCTATGACTTAGTCAAACGTTTTACTTCCATATGAAACAATGCCTGCATAATTCAAGTTCACATGCCCATTGCCACTAAGATTTGATCCTCAGCTTTACACATCAAAACAACATCACACAATTTGCACGGAGACCTATCAACACCTATTCAGACCTCAGAACCTTGGACCATGCTGTCATAACTCAATGATTCATCCATGTACTTTAAATGAGATAAGTACTGGGCATTGTTCAATTTTGCAGTGAATGTCCTCTCAGTCTCATCCATCATTTTACTTTATCACAGCATAGAAATTTTATCCGCAACTGAGGTAATTGTAACTTTAAAATGGAATTGGTGGGAAGTAGGCTGATATCAGTACATGTATTTATACCCCGCACATCACCAAGGGCTCCAATTTGACGGAATGATTGACGTCACAAATTCAAAAATATGATTTTTAAAAATTACGAACAGGATCATAATTTTAAGGTTCAGCTTACTGAAAAAAAAAAAAAAGAAAGAAATTTACGACTAAACATTGTATAGGTTGCGTGGGAGGTCAAAATTGGGCAAAAAGAAAAAGTTGTATGTAGCGAAGCCCTGCGTGAGAAATAAAACCCAAACGATACAAAGCAAACTAAAGGGAAGACCCCACAATTTTCTGTGGTTTTTATGATATTTCGTTCTGTGGGAGGGTATTCTTCAGTCAGAACTGATTGCTCTCTTTGTAAAGTCCACCTGTGAAATATGTTGTAAATTCTGAATCGCGCTAGTAACTTGTTAAGTAATGCATTAAGATGAGCTCTCCTCTGATCAACCTTTAAAACTTACAGGAGGAAAGATCTGGACAAAACAAAACACGCAGTTCATAAACCCAATATAAACATGAACAGAAACACAGACAGCAAATAAAAGTAATCCTGTTATGAGCAAAATCTCATACACTCCGGGTTCCCACAAATGAAATGTCAAAAGATAAATGTGATAATATACAGATGAATCAAAATGGCCAATAATGAATCCAAGATACATTCTGACTATACACAGTATATTCTAGAATAACATTTTTTTTTCTTCTATTAACATCAATGCTATGAGTATATATCATAATTATAGTACATATTCAGCCAATTGCCAGACAAAAATGAAAAGTCATTGAAAAATGAGGCCCGTAACCGTAGGGAGGATAATGAAAACAACAAAAAAAATCACTGACTATATATGTAGAGACACCAAAGTTTGGATCACAGCCTGATATGATGAGATGTGAGCTTTTTGGGAGTGGCCGTCTCAGACAGACAATCAACTCCCAAACATGCTTCACCATTATTTTTTTTGTTTGGTTTTTGGTTTTAGCTTTATTGTTGTGCAAATATTGGGTTTAATTTAATAAAATGAGAGGTGGGTAGGCATAGGGATGGACAAAGGAAAGATACAAAGCATTGTGATTTCATGTGGGTAAATTATACATAAGCTTCAGCTACATGGATGTGGGGATACTTGGTTAGAACACTGGGTACTGAATACACTGTACATGTATACAAAAATGACAAACAAAACACTGAAGATCACTCTCACCACACACACTTTCAGCCAAATTAATGATCATCAGTTTATCAGATGTGTGTCTTTGTGGCACATAAAGACTAATAGTTCCTGCTTTGGACATTCATCAAAAGGGATTCGCAACCTGGCTTACTCAGCATGACAGCTATTGGAGTCATTTACATGAACCAGAGACACTATTAAGCTTCAGGTGAAAGTTCATTCAATCATAATAATTTCTAACACTCATGTTTATCAGTTGATTATTTGGAAAAATCAACAATAAATACTTCATCCTTCACACTCCTCTGACCAAAAAGTTTTTTAAAAAAAAAAAAGGGGGGGGGGGGGGCGCGGCTCCCACATCCATTGAAATGACTTGGGTTGTGGATTTCATGCACCAAGGGCAATGACCAAATGTCATGTGTTTTGACTTGATACAAAAGATTGCAAATGACTGAAACAAAAATACAAATGACATGGAATGCATCAACTCAAGACAATGTACACCAATACAGCAGCTGTTCTGGCTTTACACTATGAAAACTATCAGTTATGACAAGTATCCTGGCTACTGGCTTGGCTCATATTGCTCTTTATAACTTCGGAACATAGCCATCAAATGAGGAGTCAAAAATCAAAATATGTTAAGTTCATACTTTTGAAAAAAGAGATTTTTCCCCCCCCCTTGCTGAAGTAAGTTGAGTGATTTTTTTAGTCTCCATTTTGTTTCATGTTTATGCACCCTAAATTTTCAACATTTTCAAGGAGAAGATAGTATGTGTAACAAACTTTCTGAAGGGTCCAAAAATTCTACAAAATATTATATTAGAATGACCTAAAGGTGTGTGTGAGCACATTTTAAAAGGTCTTCAAGTCTGCTGTATTTTTAATACTTTCATTTGAGCCAAAACTGAGCCGAACAGAAAAAAACACACCAACATTCTGAGCTGGGGGATAAAAAAAAGACATTTTCTTCGAGCAGAAAAAGTATGACAGGAAATTTTGTTCTGCGCCTCAATTTACACGCTGATGATTGAAACTCAACTTTAAAAATCACATCTATATTTCCCAAGACAGCAGGAAAATGAGTTAGGTCAAATCACAGTATATGTATATAATTTTCAACTCCTCAAATATACTTACATACAAACATGTGCTATGAACTCCAGGCCAAGAAACACAGCCGTGACAGTTTTTCCTTACTGATGTGACTTTTGCCATGACTTCATGCTACTGCAAGCCTGAGCCACAGTCATGTTCAACTTACAAAACTTACAGAAATCTTAAAATTGCTTCGGTTTCCGTGGCTGGCAATTCATAGTACTTGAACCATTTGTGATAAACATACAAGCAAAGTAAAAAAAAAAAAAAGACTAAAAATTCTAGTCACAGTTTGAAATGGTTTTACAAACAAATGAAGATATGAAGCAATGTAATGTCAATGATGTGGTATGCACCAATATAGAGTCTCTGCTCTTGTGTAATGGTTTACCCAAAATAAGCTGCAATGACCTGACCTACATGACTAATGAGCAAACAGGGAATAAGAAAAGTCCTAATAGCCAATGTCAGTTAATCCTTGAACTTGCGGTTGGGATTTGATCCAAATAGCATTTCTCGGAGCTGGGGCTGCATCTGGAAAATGGAAGGAGAAAACAACTATATAATTGCAATGCATATTACAGAAAACCTGAGGAAATTATTAAACAGAGTCACAAAGGACATGATTAAGGAAACAATAGAGAGATCCCGTAAGCTGCCTGAACATGTAGAATCTTTCTTTGCCAAAACTAATAAGCAGATACGAAATTCATTTTAAAACACGAGAGATGGCACTATTTGTGGAGTGATAAAATTGCAATGCATATCCCTTGCAGACAGCAAAACCTTTAGACCAGCTTTTGTCTTGTTGCTAAACATGAAATCGATACCATTCCACTGGAAGACAAAGGGCATCACAACAAAAAAGTTGCTTGTAATTCACCACAGATGGTAATTTAAAATAACCCATAATTAAAAGTCCTCCATACTGTTTATCTGGGATGCCAATTGGATTGGTTGGCCTCTTATGAAAAATACAGGCTTTAAAAATGTCACAATAATCATCTGGCTCAAATTTGAATGTATAGATCTGCACAGATCTATTTCCCTAACATATGTGATCGATATCAATTAAAACACAATAAGGATTTTTCTTATCTACTCCACTCATATTTTAAAATAATCTTACTATAATGGAGTTAAAGGGTGAACAAGTAGGCAGCTAAAATTTTGCGACTATGAGGTAAAAAATTATGAAACTTTGTGCAGTGCCTTACTTTTTAACTATGTGTTATGAGGACACGTCCACCGCAGACAAATATCAGTCTTTAACTCTTTTGGGATATCTCCGATTTATCAGTGCCAGTGAAAGAGGCGCTTGGACGCATCACTAATTTATATTGTATTCTACATTCAATTCTCCTTTATTTGATGTATAACATTTTACTTTACTATCAATATTTTTTTTTCTGTAAGCATTTTTCTGAACCATGCTGCTTTTCCCCAAAGTAGGAAAAAATTAATTACGTCCAGTCTGACAGAAGCCCCTAACACTGACATCCTGAAAAAGTTGATATCCTTTTTTGACAAATTCATTGAGCCGCAAAAACAGGGGGACATTTTCATCGCGTAGAATCAAAAAGCATGATTAGAAATTTGTTCTTGACCTCTCTTTACATACTGGTGGTGGAAAACCAACTTTACCACATCTGTATAATCTGTAATGAATTGTGGTGTAACAGTAAGTTCTATTAATCTTTGTATCGAATCCAAATACCAGTTTCAATGTGGCCTAGATCTAGACATACATTCTTGGGCTTCCTACAAAGAATTTGCAAGACTTATCTTGCCTGGGTCGGCTGGTTTAGATAAAGGGAAGAACCCAAGAAAATGGTCTGTTTGTTGGAGGGGCAACCGTAAAGCTCCCACCTACTAACAAGTATACTCCTCCCTTCCCCTTCTGTTTCACCAACCACAGATGACCGGAAACAGGAAATTAAGAATCAAAAATAGAAAGCCAACAGTTTTATGCTGACACTCGTGTGAAACAAAGACCTTAATCTTTGACACTTCTTACCTCGTTCGAAATCAATTTCAGGCGCTCATCTAATGTGTTGTTGATTGTAATTTTGTCACCGTGCACAAAGAGAATCAACCCACCAATCCTATTGGAAGAGAAACAACGAAATATGCAAATGCACATTATTATATACAAATTCAGACTGCAGAGAACTGGAACTGTCGCAACTGCGCATTAAAGTTAACAGAAACCAGAAGGTTGACTGCGCCGTGTCACTATGATTACAAAATGGGCTAGTGAGATTTAAGCCAAAGGTGCACTGACCTTTAATATTTTTTTTCAGATAAAACCCACTGTCATACAAACAAAAAACAAAACTAAAAACATGCATCCGTCCATGCCCTCAGTAATTACCTAAATAGCGACATCATAAATAAATATGCTTGTACTTTATCTTGATAAACAATTTAATGTACTTTTTTCACAACTATGATAAATGAGATAGGCCATTATGTTAGCACAACAAAAATGTACTTTGGGTGATATAAAACAGTGCTGAAACGGATTCAAGAAAGAAAACTAGTGCTTAACTTAGAAAGATTCCTATCCTTAGAACAAGAATTCAATATCAGAATACGCTGCAAATTTGGTGATCCCCTATCACACAACAACCATCCTTTAACTTTTCAGCCAATCCTCCATGGAATAAAGCAAAACTTTCTTTGCATGCATGGTGGTATTCTCACATTTTTGTTCAACAGCATCAAATGTAACCCAAGTAATCAGGACGGACAAACGTGAGTATTGGAAAACTCTCACTTCAGAGCAAAATTCGAAAAAAAAATCCTCAGACATATGGAACAGAACCTGGTCATATCAAACATGACTTACAGATCGGGAGACAAAAAGTTTTCCTCATCGATGGCCAGCTTGACCTCACGACCTTTAGTCATCTTCTTGTAGATTTCTGAGATTTCTGGGACGATACTCTGTGCCACACAGATAAGACAGTTGATGAAATTCACAATGTAAATGAACAAATGCAAAATAATTTTAAACAAGCCAGTCCTTTTCAATGGATTAAACAGTTTCAGGAGAAGAAAATAATATTTCGTCTCCTGTTTACTCTGGTTACTCCCACTTCCAGCAATTATTGATACGAACAAAATGGCAAAAATGGCTCAGAGAGTCCTCCTCTTATGAAATATTTTGTAGCAATGAGATCTCAGGCGAATTTATGCTGAGAATAAATCCATTATTTCTGACAGACATTTTCAGGAAGATTATTTTTCAAAGTGGAAAGCTTCTCCCTTCCGCACACATCATTCAATAATTCAACAACAGTGCATCTCCTTGTTAAATTCATTATCACTGAATTGACAGAGGCACCAATTTGCCTTAGTACTGATGGATTCCATCTCCATATCCACCTGTTTTGAGGTAATTGCTTGTAAAATTTTGTAATTAAATTTTTACAAAGTGATTGAACAGTTTTTAACACTTTAAGCTCTACACCCAGAGGTGAGATACAGTCCAGTCCACCTGTCTCGACATGGCTTTTGTCGACATTCTGGGTAACTCGACATAATTTTTAAGTCCCAACCTGTTCCTTCTTTCATGGTACTAAATATTTCCCCTAACTCGACTTGTTATTCCATTCTTTCCTCTTATATCGACACATTTCTCCCCGACCAGAGCACAACAAGTGCATTAGATCTACTACTGTGCTACCGAAAATGCCCAGGCAACTCCCCACATATAACACCTCCTTATTTCTTTTTGTGGTGCTGGCGGGAAGGGGTAGGAGGGGTGGGCACAGAGGATGACCCTTGGCTTCAGTAACACGAGTGTGGAGTGCCACGGCAGTAAAAGTACAGAGTACTACAGACTGAGTAATTTTGTTTCTTTCACAAAACATTCTTCCGCCGATACTAGGTCTTGACCTAGATCTCTTGGTTAACTGCTATACTGCGTGTGTATCAGTACCATCACTTCTTCTGAAGAAACACTAAACAGTCAAGACGAGGTTAAAAAGAAATAGTAAAACACTGTGCATTTGATGTATAGCTACAGCATTTCGCTGTTATCGGCAAATCTTTGCCATGCAACTGCTTCACACAACAATGACACTGGAGGAAAGGGTGGGAGAATGCTGATAATTAAAAGAAAAAGGGACATAACTGTGTTATTTATTGGACACTTTTCCCCTAATGGTGATGTTTGATTCCCCTCCCATTCTCTTCCACCACTAATCTCCTATTTTGACTTTTCCTTTACTCGCCGCAAGTCAGACAGTCCTACTGATGTCGACATATTAGGATTGCACTGTACTTTCACGATTTTTATAAGTAAGGAATGGTAAAATACACTATGTCACAGTACAGTAGTCTCCGTCTAAGAACCCGGTCAACGGGAGACAGAAAAAACGGGTTCTTAGGCGGACCGGGCACTTGGGCGGATACCAAAGGATGCCACCCATATTTGACTTCCCGTGTCCATGGCTTATCCCTCTTGATTGCTCGGACCTGGGTCGTGAACTCATAATGAAAATAAAGCGTTGAACATTTTTTAAACATTTTTTTTTTTTTTTTTTTGCAGATAGCCAAAGTTACGACTTATGGCTAGCAGAATGCTCTTTTCTTACAGTGATGATTGTGTAACGAATGCAATGTTTCAGACTGAACAATCAAGTTGTGAATCACAGATGCCGATTTTAGACAACACGAGGCCCAGTGACACCATGTGTAATAACCACAATCAGCCACAAATACATGTGCCGTGCAAACCGAGCATGCGGTCAGTTACATATAAAATTCTGCCCCTCGAGTCAGACAACAATAGATGTTAGGTGATGACTATGCTAATTTAGTCTAGGACTGAGTGGCTCCTTGTACACAAAAGACGTAACTGGGCTCCATCCTTTGTACGGTTCGCCTCCCCCTACCTTCCCCCCACCCGTTCTTTTTCACTGTACTGTGTGGCTTTGTTCTATCCCGTCTACTTGAAAGAGAATTTTGCGTAATAATATGGACATTTTATGTAAAAGTGTGCTCGTCTCTCGGTCAAATGCCGGGTTCTTAGGTGGATTTTTCGTTTCAGAGTGGGTTCTTATGCATCTAAATTACAGTGAAAAAATTCGGTTTCGCGGCAACAGCGGGTTCTAAGGCGGCGAGTTCTTAGACGGAGACTACTGTACTATGTTATCTCAGTTTTATAAAAAGTGGAGGTAGAATAAAGCAATATTTGGGCAATGATTATGCAGTTATGAGATCAAGTGTCTTCTTGTATCAGCACTGACAACATTTGCTGATCTAAATTAAAAGTAATAAAAGCTATTTAGGCAGGCAATGTAGGCTGCAATGAGATTATTTGTTTTATCACACAATTTATGTGTACCACTCAAACAACATTTCAACAATTTCATATTTAGCCTCATCTGCCTGAAGCTGGCGAAAAAATAGAAGCCCAATGCCTAAGGGGCTTCCCGTTTTTCCTGCCCAGTGGCCGTATTCATAACCCGTAAGTAAATATGTTAACCGGTGGGAGCTCAAGAAACTGAAAAAATGGCATTCTTAAACCGTGTGTTAGTTTTATGTATTTGCATTATTGGCTCCAAATTTAACTACAGCCTGACCCCTTGCGGTAATTTAAGCTATCTGCGTTATCGCCTTTCCGGTTGAGAACAATGGTGGCTTTAGGCCTATTGTGATGTCCATGCCATGGACATTTTTGTCTTGCCAAGGCCAGTGTGGATAGAAATAATGATGGAATACCACGTAAATCATTTCATACCATAAGTAATAAAGCTTCACATGTATCATTTATGAAATTGACGAGCGCCATTTGTGAATAAAATGCTTATTAAATGAACAAATTGAGTGTGTGTTCACTTGATCTGAATAAAATAACAAAAGCACACACCGCTGTGGCATTATTTCACTCGCTACTCTTCATTATAGTTCTTCCCCTCATTTCCCTATCAAATATTGCCCAGGAATGAGCTCAGGTGGGATCACTGTTTGTGCAATGCAGAATAGGATGAGGCTGGTGGGCTAACCGGTCATTTGGTTCAAAGATTACAAGATAGATCTACCTATCTACTCGAACGGGCGTTGCTGACATTGGGCAATAAAATGTTAAGTTTAACTTCCACAGTTGATATGTTATGAAATCACAGATGTGTAAAACAGTCTGGTACCTTCATAAGGTCTAAGTCTTTCTGCTTTACTTGGACTTTCACCTTGGGTTCTAAAAGTTGTGCCAGGGCCTGTGAGAGGAGTTAGAAAAACAGGAAAATGACAAATAATGAGCATGAAGGAAAAAAAAACAAGAAACTAAAACTATTTACAACGGTATGGGCACTGCATTTCAGTGTTCCCATATGTCTATCAAAATTGCTTCTATGTCCCTGGATTTGAACTTTTTGTTGAACTGAACCCATTGAACTTTCCTACACCCTTTTCTACTATAGCCTAAGAAATGGGTATTAAAAAACCCACTTTGAGGAAACAAAAATAAAAACCATTGGCCCCTTGGAGTTCACTTATAGGGAGGGCACTGCAATGTATTAGAAGCTTTTGACAGCAATATAGTATCAAATAACTATCACATGGTCAAATGTTCATGAAAAATAACAAACGGTAGCTAGTGCTGATGCAGAAACAAAGAAAGAACACAGATTTCAAGAATGTCCTGTACTGTTTATGTGTGTAGGTCTATATTTTGGAAGGTTCACTGCGATTAGCATTTACATCTCACTTTTCTTGTTGTGGGAGGGATTAGTTTGTTAGTTCTTTTGACCAGGCGGGGCCTTGTATGACCTGCTCTTCTCGATTTCCAACTGCCCAGGTGCACATGGGCCCTCCAAGTTTTTTGCCCTTATCCGAGAAGACTAGGTGCTCCATCCTACCCTCCATAGGATCAGAGACAGGAATTTTCCCCCACCCCCGAAAAAATTCCAACATGCCTGCACCAGCCAATGATTGAACCTGATGCCTTCGGCATGCGAGGCGAGCACCTTCCTCTAGACCATCTCACTAGGTGTCCTGTACTGTTTACAAATCTCCAAACAGTTATAAAGACAAACAATTAGTACCACTGTCCTTTGAATAATCTCTGCGACTCAACATGTGTTTTTTAATACATGCAACATATGTATATCACGAACGGCAAATCGATGGTGTCAGGTGAAAACCGGCCAAGTCCAAAAATTTCCTATTACTTTATATAGTACCAATTTATGAAGCCTGGAATCCTGCATCATATGTAAAAGTAGCTGTTACCATTATCCAGTAGAAATACTCAAAATAAGCATGTGATCAAACCGGCTAGGTCCATTTCCCATTAGTTTTAGCAGCAGTTTTTTGTTTCTCCTATAAAATTTGCTTATTTTGACTTAGCCGGTTTGCTCCTGACACCATCGACATACAGATCATGACTTGTGAGCTTGTCACTGGCTTTAACACTATTAGTGTACTACCGATGGACAGCACTTTTTCAGTTTCTTTCTTCTTTTATTAATATTTTTTTTTTCTCAAAGATAAGAAAAGCAAAGATCATGTAAAGCTAGAAAGACAATAAATCTTTAAAAAAAATTTTAAATCTACAAAAAATGTATGCATACCTGACAGGTCAAGTCTATCATAGTTTTCCTGTATTTTTGCTGATCCTGAGAAGGCAAAGCAGCAGCAGTTTTCCTTGCCTCTTCAAGAACATCCTGAAATATATTGCAGCTTAAATCATCACTCTGCCATTACAGGCCAACATCAGACTACTGACCAGCTGCTTAGCACACTTAAATTCCATGTTTGATTCAGCATTTTGAATGTCCTGTCTTATTCGAAACACACAGAAAAAGTTTGAGCATTTAATATGTACCTGCCTGTTACCTGACACTCATGAAAATTTGGGAGTACAAAATAAAAATAATGTTTAAAAAACCCTTCCATTTGCACTTGTTTTCAATTTCACAAGAAAACAATATCAAATTCAAATCTTCAGTAAACATATTTGAAGTGATCTGTGATTCAGTATTGAACCTGATTCCCTTCAGAATAAGCTCACTGATGCCCGTCATCGCACGGGTGCGATTTTCTCACTGCGACGGCAGCTGCCCGACATCACGTATGTGCGATTTTACTCTTAACAATGAATAGCTCATAAGGGTAATGTAATAATGGTGCGATGACTGTAGCACGGTTGAATTCTAGAGTCATTTCCCTTTCACTGAGTACCCAGATGAGCTCTCTAAACACAGCCTGGACCCCCTACAGCCCAATATTTTAGTTCTTCTGACTCGGAAGATGATTCACACACACATTCACAACTCAAAACTATGAAAGATAACTCAATTCTGTTTGTTACATTATAAATCTTATTATAATATTTACATACACATCAAATTGCAACACTGTAGCTTAAATAGTTTTTATTTTTTTTTAAATACCCTTGAAACGCTGGGTACCAGGGAATAGCTAGGGTAAAAATCCCGGGCATCAGTGAGTTAAAACAATTTAAAGAAAAAGAAAAAAAATTAACTTACATTAACCAATTCCTCCTTCCTCTTGAGAACCTGTAGACGTGAATTGTTCAGGAGATTCGACTGTTGGCTACAATAATGAAAATAAAATTATTTTCATGCAGTTCATAATGTTTCGGTGGCAAAATTGATGACTCATCTCTTTGTGTTAAACTACCTTAGCAGGATGAAGTTTCTTTTACCTTTTGTTTTGATAGTCATAATGCAATTGTTACCATAATCATGCTTAAGATCTGCAAGTAACAAGCAGACTTAGAGAATTTGTTATCACTAATGCCCTGAACCAATATGCCTTTCTAGAACATTAAAAAATGGAGATCTGCTGAAAATCAGGTCAAGATGACAACTAATCCATATTTTAGGCAGATTTCGGACTCAATACAATGGTGCCTACCTATTTATATAGTGATCATTCACAAAATCTAGTTCCCACATTACTTTCAGAGCGCTGCACTAAAATTCATACTTACATCTTTTTTTGGAGCTCAACCTGTTTAATTTTTTTGTCATAAAAATCTATGATCTTTGCACGAGCAGTCTGTACGAGACGACCTTTCTCCAAGTTGAACTCTTCCTCCGCCTGTAACAACCAATTGGGGAATGATTGATATCAATGGTGTTAAGCGTAGTGGTACCTTCACGTGAGTATAACTTTGACTTTCTTAAGAATTGACTGGCAAGTTGAATTAAGATATCGATTGATGAAAATTTAAGTTTGTTTTTCATATCCAGGTAAAGTAACATTAATAATAAACAGTGTTACCACATATGTGAGAGAGCCCCACTAACCTCAACGGAAGTCGCACTGGAAAACCACTAGTACCAAGATACGGCAATTAATTATTTCTGAAAAAAATTAATATACAGTGCTAAAAATTCACTATTGTTTTGCCAGGAAAGATTCTGTCTCTGTTTCAGGCAAATTAAAGAGTTAAAAGATAAATCGTGTCAATTTTTCATTCTTAGGAAAATATTATTACCTGACCTGTTTTTGCCACAATGTTACCACAAAAATCAATGAACAGGCAAACTGAAGGTTGGAAATTTTGTTTCAAGAAAATTTACAACAGACGAGAAATAAACACAAAACTCAAAGAAGGATAAACAGAAAAGTACTAGCTAAAATGTGGTAGGGATAAAGCACCCAGAGATAAATAAATGGATGTAACTTCTTTTAAGATATCCCCTGTCCTTACAATTACCCTGTACAATGATTTTTTTTTCAATATTTTCAAACCATCTAATGGTAGGAAGAGCAATCAAACTTTTAGGGCTGCAATACTCCCATCTGAAGTCAATTCTCAGGGTTCACAAACAACAATCACATTGGACTGGAGTAATATGAGCTGAAAATGGCTGAGTCGAAAGACAAGCAAAATCCTCTCAATTCTATATTACTGTTTTAAAGGTAAGTAATAGCAGATAACAAGTGACAGACTCCAACCACCTAGCTTTCTCCGACATTTGTTTCCTGATGCCAACAGAATATGTTTTATAATTCATATCACTCTAAACTGGTCAAATTAAAAATGTAAGTTTACACTGGGATGTCATGACACAGTCACGGCTTTACAAAGCCAAAGCTAGTAGCTTGAATCAACTTGTGTTAACCTCAAGTCAGTTTAACTAACCCTAGACTAACATGTTGAATGTTTTGTTTTGGACCTTCTACATTTTAAGCTTTTAGTTTACTGTTAGCCTTTACGCTGAACAGTTAAAAGAAACAATGCCATGTTAATGAACAGGGGTAAGCACACAGGTTACTGGGAGAAAAAGCTTACAAACAAACAATACAACTGAATCACTGGTCTAAGCACAATACAATTACAATTATTACAAACAACTCTATAGCTACATCTCTGGCATTTCCAATTTCAGAAGTAAGCAAAACTATAAAGCCCTCTGTAGAAACATATTTATAAATGAATTAATGATTGAGATATTATCATAAGAAACCATGAAAAGTGTACCACATCTAATGGTATTTATAAACAAATAAGAATTTGAACTGGATGCATCAAGAAAAAGCAGTACACAATATAAAATTTACAAATTGACATACATGGCCAGCATTTATAAATGCATTAAAGAATTACTGGTAAGACATAGAAGTTCTTTTGATGCTACTTAGCAAGGTTTTTGCCAGAAAAACAAAGGTGGTAGTATAAAATGTGAAAATAAAGCTAATTAAAGTGCAATGGCATGCTGGGCACTGAAATGTTTTACTTGGAACTCAATATTCTTCTGGATTCAAAAAAAACTCATGCTAAGATTTACGAGAAATAAAGTACCAAGAGTGGGAAATGGCTACTGGGAAGAATGGAGGCCAATGACTTAGTTGAGATTACAGGTTCACTGTGGAGCCTGAAATTGCAGAATAAATATGGTGCTTTCCCAGCATGAGAAAAATGAAATACAGTAGACAATGATTAAACCAAAATCGGCGGGACCACGGGTTTGTTTTCAGTTTAGAAAAAGTTTCAGTTCAGCGATAGGAGGATTGAAAAATGCCAGTTTCAAGAAAGGCAGCCCAAATGACTACCACAGAGGACAAAGAATGCACTAGGCTAAGCAGACTCAACATGTCGTCGCTTGCTCTGTGTTTTTTTACTGAGAATGAGGACGGGTGATTGCTCAGGCCTAGGCAGGCTCAAAGCATGGATATGCGGGTGAATGTGGACTAACTCTCAAAACAGGGAGATTATATGCGTGTGGACGGACAGTACAGAACCGCCGATCTCGCTACCCTTACCGTACACGATGCCATGAAATATATTGAAATGCGCATGTCGCCGATAACTAGTGTTATCTCTCTGATGTAACACATTTTACATGAAAGGTCACTCGCGATCTTTTAGTAGTATATATATCTATGGTCGCGATGTGCCAAACGTAACGTCTGCTGCCGTCTGACTTCGGACCCGTGAGTTTATGGGCCTCCCTCCCTCTCGTCCTATCCCTGTAGTGCTGCCGCTTCCATGTAGGCCCATACTACCGGACAGAACGAAGCATGCTTTCCTCTTTATTTTTTTTATGGGGAGGGGGGAGGTGTAGTGGGGTGATACAGTGACTTGACTCGATGTATGGCAAATCACAGTGGACTGGCCACTGAATCCAGCAATTTTCTTTTCGGTTTAACCATAGGATTATTTCGGTTTAGCGCTAGTTTGTTAACAAAGATAAAGAGGGGGAAAAAATCAGGGATTCTTATTTCCTTTCGGTTTAGCGCTAGTTTCGGTTTAGCCATTTTTTGGTTTAACCATTCTCCACTGTGTGAAAAAAATTCACAAAATGAAACACAACACATAAACCACAATATGAGTGCAAATTTGTTAGAGGTACTGATAGAAAAGGATTACCAAATCTGGTTATCTCCTGAAAACAAACCTCAGGGAGAAATTCCATTCTATGGTTTATCTCATGGTCTGAGTTAATAGCTGCTCAGTAAACATAAGATCAGTAGGATTTTTACAACTTGTTCTGCCCCCACCCCACCACACACACACACACATACACACACAGTGTCAGGGTTAGGACTTGAATTGCCGTGCTGGGTCACGGTTTGTTTATTTCATGGCATCATTGATTTTAGCCAGTGCAAATGTCCTTGAACTATTCCCGTGGACAGTTTGTTTTTCTAACGCTTTTTCTTAGAGATGGAAAGAAAGTGGGGCAAGATAGAACGAATGGATAAATTAACAGTGACGGTGCAGTTTTCGACCCCGTGGTTTGGGTGTACTTTAGCAAGGAAAGACGGGGCGAATAAGGAGTGAATAAATTCGTACATAAAACGTAGAGGGTGTAGAGACTTTAGGAAAGGTTTTGATATATTAGATTAACTTTGTCTGTTACTATTAATAGACTGCGAGCTGAGCTCGAAATGGATGCACCAATCAAATTTGAGCAGTTAGCTGGGGAATAGCTCGTTGCAGAAGATATAAGCGGAGCCATCTTTATGTTTCTTCACTCCATGCAGAATTTTCCACCTGCGAGGGCGTCGGCTTAGATTCGGCCTGAGAGAATCATAAGATTGTTAAAGACATGTCTATGTCCTTGATAGACAATGGAATTATCCACAGCTATTTCCTTCTATTCCCTGATTTCATATCAGGGACTAATCGTAAGTTTCATCCCAGTGATTCGACGATGAACGTGAATCTGACCCTAATTTTCCAGTAGAAGTACTACCAAAGGATGCAAGACTATAATGTTTTTTACTTGCAACTAGATCTAGAATGAGTGTCTGGTATACACATTTGTAAATTGTAATTGATGTGTCTGGATGAGGCTGGGGATTGCCAGCCCATCCTAGAGCAGATCTAGATCTATCTTAACTACGTCAGTGTGTCTTGACGGTTTGATCCTTTATAAGTAATTAACTGAGTTAACATTGTCGTCTGAGACATAAGATTATTATTTGTGAGATAGTAGGCAGACCATATTTCTGAAAGATAAATAAGTAATAATTAAATTGTGAATGAGTCAGAATGATATAATCTTTTAAGAATCTAGAGGAGACTTCTAGTTATGTATTATAGTATTTTCATTTGATGCTGCTGATGTTGTCTTTTTAATATGTAAAAGATAGACGAAATTGTTAGGAACTTAAAGTAATAAATTTGTGGCCCTACAAGGTCCTTGATATAACTTACTCGAAATTGTTATTAGTGTATGTGGCATGGTATGGCAGTGTAATTGTTAAAAACCTCTCGATAGTTTAAAATGCAGTCGAACCAATAATTCCATAATATACCACCCCGTAACACTCGAGGGCACACCCTTCCTTGAATCTGTAACACTGGAGAGGGACCCTTAAAGAACTTAGATAATGCCATGCCATAGATAAATTATTTAAAATCTATTGTATTTTTATTCCATTATTTGATATTGTACTCTTGTAATAGTATGTTTTCAGGTCCTTTTATTATAGATTTTAGGCAATTTCTATTAATTTAACATTGTGTTTCAATTTCATATGGTGAACTCAACATCCCATTGACCCGTGGACACCGGCGAGGGACAATCTTCACCTTACAGATCTACCTGAGACAGAAATACAGTTTTTTGGGCTTGGAGCTATGGATTAAGGATAATTACCATCTGAATTCCTCAAAAAGAAAGATAAGTGATCCATCTAACTAACAGTCTTGAGGAGGGCGACGTACTTTCCGCTCTGTGTGTGTTTCCAGGCTATTTTACTATTTACTATATGTTTAGTTTAAGAGCGGGAGGTTGGTTGGGGTCATAGTTTAGCATATCTTCTTTGCCATTACGAAGGATATTGGAGTGCCTTGGTGGCTATTTATAATAACTCGGGGGGATTTGCTTCACTGTGAATAGTTCTTTTAGGGATCCATTATTCGTATAGACTGTGGCGTTTCTTACTTCCTCACTTTTCTTTAGGAAGATGTCTCTCCTGTCTTTCTTCTTAAACTTTCTGTAATATAAGTTAGGACTTGTAGGGTCTGTTTTCGTTCGTATTACTTGTCAGTATAGCGTCCTGTTTATTGTATTTCTTTTTGCTTATTATAAACTTTAAACTACTATACTAACATTGATATGTTTACAATATATGCCTGAGGTGTTTCACGTGCTAAAACCACGTTGAATTGTAATCTGGTATTGACTTATGAGAGAGAGATATAATAAATTTTTGTTCACGTGACAATTTCACGTTTATGATAGAGAGAATAATTTGCAGTGGTAACAGAAGACACTGCGTGTGCGCGTTTTGAGAAGAGAGAGATATTTCAAATTTGTCGTGTTGAGAGAGAGATATATTTTTGATTCATCGCATTGAGAGAGCGATTCATTTGTCACAGTGATAACAGAGGACACTGGTTCGTCGCGTTGAGAGAGACGTAAATTTTGAGAGTGATCACTCAAGACATTAATTTATCGCATTAAAAGCGATATATATATTTTATTGCAGTGGGAACAACGGATAGACGGCACTGCCTTACTAGAATTCATATTTAGAGAGAGAGAGAGAGATAAAGTTTTTGCAGTTTAAGTGATACTGCCTGTAATTTACAGAAAGACATAAAACGTTCTTTTCGCGAAGCAGTGCTAACGTAAGACACTGAATTAATATTAACAGACAATAACTGTTCATATAATATAATTGATACCGCGATATACCTTAATGGTAGGTAAATACTTACTATTTACAGACTTTAACATATCATGGCTGAGTTTCTTAAATACTTTGAATCTGCCAAAGTTCTGGGCATACCAGAAGAAGAACGCGCCTCGTGGTGCGAACGACAAGTACAGCAAGACCAAGAGCGCGAGGATCGAAAAGAAGCAAGAGAAAGAGAAAAAGAAGAAAGAGAAAGAGAAAAAGAAACAGAGAGAGAAAAGGAAAGAGAAAGAGAACGAGAAAAAGAGGCTGTAGAGAGAGAAAAAAGAGAGCATGAACTCGCAATGAAGAAGTTAGAGCGAGAATCGCTTGTGACTCCCACTGCTGCCAGCAATACGTATGCTAAGAAACCAAAACTGCCGACATTTAATGAAAAACTCGACCGGATCGACGCATATTTACATCGGTTCGAGTTACACGCTAAATGCGTCGGATGGCAGCAGGCGATGTACAGTTCATGCCTGTCTAATTTACTAACAGGTAAGGCTCTAGAAGTATTTCATAGCCTCAAAGTAGAGGATGCCAACGACTATGACAAACTTAAAACAGCACTGCTTAAGCGATTCCAGCATACCGAGGATGGCTTTCATCAAATATTTCGCGCATGTAAACCTGAGCCATCTGAAAATTTCTCAACTTATGTGAATCGGCTGAAACATTATTTAGACCGCTGGATCGAGCTCGCGAACGTAACTACCGGAAATTATTCCCAACTTTATGATTTGGTCTTAAAGGACCAAATCTATACGGCATGTCATTCCGATTTGGTTGCCCACCTTAAAGAGAGGGCACCGACATCCTCTGAAGAAATCACATCGTGCGCGGAACGTTACGCGTCCGCCCACCCAAATCGTCCTTTGGCAAAGCCTTCAACTACAACACCGTGTTATGCCAACGTAGGCAAAGGAGCGCCAACCGGACACGATCGTTCAATGCCGACTCGTCGTCAGGCCCCAAATCCGCGCTCTCAATCAGAGCCGCCTTTTATTAGACAGACGAATTTTCCGAATCGAGGTAATGTATCCCCGCGTCGAGGATACCAGAGCTATTCTTTTTACGAACCTCGCCCATATTATCGTGGCAACTATCCAGGCCAACAATATAACCGGCCTCAGGGACCGCCGCGACGAGTACATTTTGATAATAATCATAATTATAATAGACCGCAGAGTCTTTCTTATCGTGGAAACGATCCTAATCGTACTATGTGTTTTAGGTGTAATAGGGTAGGCCACATACAAAAATTTTGTAACGTGAAATTGGAATCGGCAAATGCCTGCTCGGTTAAACCTACACCTTATGAGACTGACGGTCATTCTGAATCTTCATGACAATCAAAAGCTATTCCAGTCATGTCCGCCCTACATGAACTGGGTGAATTAACATTTTACCAGGGCCGCGTGAACGCGATTCGCGCTTCTGTTCTACGTGACTCCGGATGCACGACTATCGGCGTTCGACAATCACTAGTCCGTCCAACACAATTTTTGGATAAAGAGGTAACTTGTGTTACTTTTGGCGGATCTGTAGAGCGATTCCGTCTTGCAGAAGTTTATATTGATACACCTTTTCTCACAGGTATTGTTACTGCATGTGTACTGCCTAATCCAGTGGCTGATATAATCATAGGGAATGTACCTCAAGTAAATAAGTTTCCTATCGGTAACTTGGAAATTTGGACTGAGGATGAGAGTATTGCTTGTGCGACAACACGCCTACAATCGACTCGACGAGCAGACAGTCCATTGAGTAATCCTACTATTGAAGTGAACATAACGTCTAGTGCATTTCATGATGAGCAACATTCAGATCCCACATTCAAACATTTGTTTGCTAAGGTTGATCCTACCGCACCGGATACCTCTAAGTTTCTTATTAAAGATGACTTATTATATCGTAATTTTCAGAGTAAGCGAGAGACCATTATGCAACTTGTAGTACCGAGATCTTTTCGTCGCGACATTATTCGTCTCGCGCATGACACTTCCTTGGCGGGTCACCAAGGAAAGGCCAGAACTAAGTCTCGAATACTATCGCAATTTTTTTGGCCCAGTATTTACGCAGATGTAAACCGGTTCGTATCAACATGTGACGTATGTCAGAGACGTACTCCTAAAGGAAGAGCATCGCGAGCTCCTCTGCAGGAGATGCCTATGGTCTCCAGACCATTTGAGCGCGTTGCCGTAGATATAGTTGGACCCCTACACAAGTCAGACAGAGGACATCGTTTTATACTTTCTGTCATTGACTACGCAACCCGTTGGCCAGAGGCCATTCCGCTAAAAGACATTTCAGCTGATCATGTCGCTGAGGCCCTTATTACTATTTTTTCGCGTCTTGGGTTTCCGGTTGAAATTTTATCGGACAGAGGTCCACAGTTTACCTCTGAGCTTTTTAGGAAAGTCTTGGAATTGGTCGGGATTAAACAAAGATTGACGTCTCCATACCACCCACAGTCTAATGGCTGCTGTGAACGGTGTAATGCTACCATGAAAGCTATGCTTGCGCGAGTTTCGGCCGACAAACCGAGTGATTGGGATCGACAACTCCCCGCTATTCTTTTTGCATACCGAGAACTACCGAACGCATCGACGGGTTTTTCCCCCTTCGAATTATTGTATGGTCGTAAGCCCCGTGGTCCAATGGCCATACTCCATGATTTATTCGCCGGATCAGACACCGACGACAACGATACGCGGTCTGCATATCAATACGTTGTAGACTTGCGCCATCGAATTCTTAACGCATGTCAGCTCGCACAAAAATCTTCAGCTGCGCATGCTAGTCTTTATAAACTATATCGTGATCAAGGTAGCCGATTGCGAACCTTGGCCGTCGGAGATCAAACTCTTGTTCTCCTTCCGGAGACGAAAAATAAACTCCTTCTTACATGGAAGGGACCTTTTAAAGTCCTAAAGAGACTTTCTCGAGTGAATTACCTTATCAGGATTCGAGGACAGGACAAAGTCTTCCATATAAATATGTTAAAGCAGTACCTGTCCGACGATGATAATCGACAAAATAATCGCCGAAATGTGGTTGCTCAGGCCAATGCGGCCTTAGTTTCAGTTGACGATGATGATCCTATTAAGATAGAGAATTCAATCCCCGCACTTCGATCTTCTGAAAACACTTCGGATGTAAATATAAATCCAGATTTATCTGAATCGCAAAGACAAGATATAAGAGATTTGCTTAACGAGTTTACTACTGTCTTTACTGATCTACCAGGTAATACTTCCTTGGTACAACATGTTATAAGATTAAAGACGGATATACCCGTCTTTGTTAAACCATACCCGCGTCCGCTGCACGCACAGGAGACTATAATAACCGAGGTACGTAACATGTTTCACCTGGGAGTGATAGAGCGATCAACGAGCCCATATAACTCACCCATCGTCTTAGTGAAAAAAAAAGATGATACCGTGCGTTTTTGTATTGACTATCGTAAACTTAATGAGGTTACGATATATGACGCTGAACCGATTCCCAACCAGGAGAATCTTTTTGCTCAATTAGCCAGGGCAACGATTTTTTCGAAAATTGACCTTTCCAAAGGCTATTGGCAAATTCCGCTTGATGAGAATAGCAAGCAATATACCGCTTTTCAGACTCCGTTGGGTCTTATGCAGTGGCGCTATATGCCTTTCGGGTTAGTTACAGCCCCTGCTACTTTCGCCCGTATGATGACAATATTGCTCCAGGGTATGAATTCCGTATTGTCGTATTTTGACGACATTTGTATTTATGAAACCGATTGGTCGGGCCACCTCGCAGCCCTACGACAAGTTTTTATTGCTCTTCGTCGAGCTGGCCTTACGGCGAAACCCAGTAAGGTGTTTTTAGGATATAATGAAATTAATTTTCTGGGCCATACAATTGCCCACGGCGTTCAGACTCCTGATGACAAGAAGATAACTACCATCTTAAAGCTCCAACCCTCTCGAACTAAGAAAGAAGTTCGTAGTTTATTGGGGTTTCTTAACTATTATAGGAAATTCATTCCAAATTTTTCTTCGCTTACAGCTCCGTTGTCGGACCTCACAAGAAAGAATTTTCCTAATAAAGTGAAATGGACAACCGAATGTGCTGATACACTTCGTACCGTTCAACAATTGTTTTCCACTTCCCCCATTCTCATACTTCCAGATATTAACCAAATATTTATTGTCCGCACTGATGCGTCGGACAAGGGATTGGGAGCTGTGTTATTACAGGAACGAGACGATACCTTGCGGCCATGTCTATACGCCAGCCGCAAGTTGCTAGATAGGGAATGCCGCTATGCAATTATCGAGCGAGAGTGCCTCGCTATCATTTTTGCTGTAAACGCATTTTCGCGATATCTACTCATGTCCGAGTTTATAATTGAAACGGACCATCGTCCGTTGTTATTCTTAAAGGCTAACAGGGCTAAAAATGCTCGATTAACGAGGTGGAGTCTTGCACTCCAGGAATACCGGTTTATTATCCGGGCTATCCCTGGCGGTGACAATTCCCAAGCTGATATTTTGTCACGTCTCAATTAATTTCCTATTAAAGAGTGTTGTGTCTTGTATTGGGGTTGGATAGTGCTTGTCCCCCTCAATTCTAGACGGTGGATGGATTCACATTTATCTTGTTCATTACTTTATGAACCAGTTTTACAATCCTTTTTTTTGTGAATATCCTCTTTCCACCAGCGTCATTCCTGACTGTGACCTGAACTTCTGGCAAACCTGACGCCCTTGTCAGCGGGTCAATGAGATGGAGACATGGCAAACCAAGCTACCAGAGCTACTGCTGCCATTGGATACCACAGTATTTTTTATATATATTGTGTGTGAATGTGTATATAAGCAGCAATTGTGTGTGTTGACTAGATAATTATGAGCCTATTCCTTCAGTAAGGCTTCATTATTTGATAATAGTTATACTTTAACCCAGCAGTATACAGTGATATACTCATTATTATTATAGATGTTCCTGAGAATTTTGATTGGGTGCAGTAAGAATGTTTCGATAGAATAGATTCTATAGAATGTGACATCAATAACTGTATGCTTTTTGTCCATCCAATATGCACGTTCTTAGTTAGATTTTTCTTCTCAAGCTTAAGGCTCATTTTTCTACAGTACTACTTAAGCCCCTACCACAATAACTTTGGGATTTCTTGGATCCTATCGTGTAAATTTTTCTTAAAATTTTCACTGGGGTGGGGGATATGTCAGGGTTAGGACTTGAATTGCCGTGCTGGGTCACGGTTTGTTTATTTCATGGCATCATTGATTTTAGCCAGTGCAAATGTCCTTGAACTATTCCCGTGGACAGTTTGTTTTTCTAACGCTTTTTCTTAGAGATGGAAAGAAAGTGGGGCAAGATAGAACGAATGGATAAATTAACAGTGACGGTGCAGTTTTCGACCCCGTGGTTTGGGTGTACTTTAGCAAGGAAAGACGGGGCGAATAAGGAGTGAATAAATTCGTACATAAAACGTAGAGGGTGTAGAGACTTTAGGAAAGGTTTTGATATATTAGATTAACTTTGTCTGTTACTATTAATAGACTGCGAGCTGAGCTCGAAATGGATGCACCAATCAAATTTGAGCAGTTAGCTGGGGAATAGCTCGTTGCAGAAGATATAAGCGGAGCCATCTTTATGTTTCTTCACTCCATGCAGAATTTTCCACCTGCGAGGGCGTCGGCTTAGATTCGGCCTGAGAGAATCATAAGATTGTTAAAGACATGTCTATGTCCTTGATAGACAATGGAATTATCCACAGCTATTTCCTTCTATTCCCTGATTTCATATCAGAGACTAATCGTAAGTTTCATCCCAGTGATTCGACGATGAACGTGAATCTGACCCTAATTTTCCAGTAGAAGTACTACCAAAGGATGCAAGACTATAATGTTTTTTACTTGCAACTAGATCTAGAATGAGTGTCTGGTATACACATTTGTAAATTGTAATTGATGTGTCTGGATGAGGCTGGGGATTGCCAGCCCATCCTAGAGCAGATCTAGATCTATCTTAACTACGTCAGTGTGTCTTGACGGTTTGATCCTTTATAAGCAATTAACTGAGTTAACATTGTCGTCTGAGACATAAGATTATTATTTGTGAGATAGTAGGCAGACCATATTTCTGAAAGATAAATAAGTAATAATTAAATTGTGAATGAGTCAGAATGATATAATCTTTTAAGAATCTAGAGGAGACTTCTAGTTATGTATTATAGTATTTTCATTTGATGCTGCTGATGTTGTCTTTTTAATATGTAAAAGATAGACGAAATTGTTAGGAACTTAAAGTAATAAATTTGTGGCCCTACAAGGTCCTTGATATAACTTACTCGAAATTGTTATTAGTGTATGTGGCATGGTATGGCAGTGTAATTGTTAAAAACCTCTCGATAGTTTAAAATGCAGTCGAACCAATAATTCCATAATATACCACCCCGTAACACTCGAGGGCACACCCTTCCTTGAATCTGTAACACACAGACACCCCGAATAAGGATGTCCCTAAACTCGCATCCTTGAGTTGCCATCAGAATAACCAGATTTGTTAATCCTGCGTACAGATATGAGATAGTAATACAAACCAAGGTTCAATACATTTGAAGTGCTTTTTGTGCTGGCTTGGAAAGCAAATGTTGCTGTCTTGGGATAACCCAAAAACAGCAAGATTTAAAGTGGGTTTCATAAGAAATGTGGATTCTTACTAAGAGTCCACAAAGGAAAGTGCGAAAAAGCAACTATAGTGAACTATCAGCACCAGTGATGTTTACTGACCTTGGCATCAATTTCCTCAACTTTTTCAGATGCTTCCTGATCAATAAAGGCTATCATATGGGCAATCTGAGAGAAAAAATAAGACATGTTAGTCATCGTCAACATATCAACATGACCCTATCTTACCTTGACATCTAGCTCTTCCATCTTTTCCTCAGCTTCAAGTTCTATATTCCTTAGAACTCTGTCAAGGCCCATCTTCAAAACAATAAAAATTAATCATTGAGTGCAATTTTTATATAACCTGCTTATTTCCATCTGACTCTACTTTCTCTACAAATTACAATTAAGCAGTTTGAGTGATGATAGTAGACATTTATTCTTAAAGCAAATAATTCCATACAAACAACACTGGAGATTATAACAGAAGATTATAAAAATCCTCATTAGTAAATTTCTGAAAGTGAAAGTCATCAAACGTTGGATGATAATAATGATAATTCAAACTCATCTCAATGTAAAAAAAATGTCCTCAGTAACACTACTAGTACTACTACTATTAATATAACAGCTAAGTTGTCTTTTAAATTCCACCCCACCCCCGCCTTTTCCCAGAAAAAAATCTTGTATAGGCAGGGAAAGAGTTGCCCATTTAGTTCTAGGTGAACTTTCAATGATGCGGAGGTTGAAGTTGAACCACAGAGCTATCGGGGTGAACTTGAACAAGGGAGTAAGGGAGAAATCCATAAAATCTATACTGACGCACAGAAAATACCCTCGGGAAAATTTTATTGGTCCAGTGGTGGTGAATAGTTTAGATTACTTCGTTTCGTTTTTCACTTAGGAATCTACCGGATTTAAATGGAGAATCCCTCTCAACACCTGATGTGGTCACTGCAACTTCCCCTCGTGACCTTACCACCCCCACGCTAGCGCTCCACCTATTTCAACTGGCAGCATCTGTTTGTGCCAAGCCTCCTACTGTTACTATTCTGGGCTCTACGACGAATACAGTAAAACCTCGTTATACCGCCAACTAAGGGGCAAACAGAAATTTGGCGGTATAACAAAAATACCATGTAGAACAAGGGGAATAAGTAATTTACCAACATTGGACTGGCCAATACAGTAACATGTCTAAAATATTGCAGTTATCTCCCTTATCTCTCCACTGGCCATAAACCTCTGTTGTCATTTTGAAGTTTACATTGCTTGCATTTGTATTTTTTTGTTGTTGTTTTTTGTGTTTATGTGTGTTGGGAGTTTATTTATTCAGGAAATCGCACTTTAAGAGTAAAAGTATTATGCATTGCAACACGACAAATAATGCTACATTACAATTCAGCAACAAACGTGTGTTGTTTGCATCGTACCCCGCGATAGGTATGAACCAGTTGAAGCATCACCTTGCGCGCGCTTACATTCGTTCGCAAACTCTCTAGCAATGCCCATCGCTCGCTGCGCCGCGAGTCAAAAACAGGTCACCGCCGGCCGGGGATTTTTCGGACCGTTTTGGATCGGAGGTGCCTGTCTTCTAAATATTACTACGAAGTTATTTATAGACGAAACTCAATGAAACTTTGCAACCAATCAGAAAATAGGATATAAACTAACCACATGTGAACGTTGGCGATTCTGCTATTTTTGGAACCGGTCGAAATCCGTGTGAACATGCAAGTTTTATTTGTGTTTCGCAAAGTACGCCGAGCTGTTGCACCAACGCCGACATGGTAAGTTAAGCATCTCTTTTCTATACTGTGTCCAAATTTCAAGTTCATATGTCCAGCCGTTTTTATGTATCAATTCAAAATATCCAACTACCCACGGCATGGATTGTGTCATTCGGTGGCCCCCGCCATGCGGTTTAGAGTTCAACAAGCAGCCTCCGAGTGCGTGATCGCTGGGTGCCATTTGATTGGTCGCCTAGATTACTCAGGTCACGGAAGAGTTCAAGTACGTCTAACTGCTGTATTCCTTTTGTAATTTGTACTGGGGGTTGACGGCTCCACGTTACGGGGTTTTTATTGATCCTAATGTATTTTTTCAGCGCAAATTTGTTTTTAACGCATGTGATTTGTTTGATTTACATTGAATTGAAACATTTCTCAAAAAATATCAAGCCAACAAAGGTGGAACAAAGAAATTTATCGAGACCGTATTCAACTAGTTTATAACTTTCTCCTCCCGGCGGCAAATGAACTCAACCACACTGTTTACAGGGGCTACTCGTTTCTGTCGAGGCGTTCTTCGGTTTCTGTCTTTGGCATACAATTTCCTTTTAACTTCCATACATTTTAATATTAAAATCGGGTATTTGAAAATGAACAACACGCTTATAATGAAGTAAGCAGTCTTAATTCCCTATCTTATCATCAACATTTCTCGTTTTTTAATTTTATCTCCACTTACAGCCGCTCAGTGAGAGATAGATCTAGAGATAGCTCTAGATCTAGTTTATTGACAATGTTACGATGTACGGTCAACCAGACCCACACTACAAGTACAACAAACGGTTTTGTCATTGATCTTTTCAAAGAGAACAATAAATTGCCAGTATAAATACCAAATGTGCTGGTCACATGGAAAGATAACCCCTCTCTGTCTGTGGCTGTTGTAAGAGCAAAGACTTTGAATTCCTATCCGTTTGTTCATGTTCGTTCATAATTCAAAAACCGTACTTTTAATCATAGCTTTGAGCTATCATAATTTCTCTGCAGCATAAGATTCTGCTTGCAAAAATAATAGATCTAATAATGATCCATTATTATTATTATTGCAAACATACAACAGGTTGCCAAGTTTTATTCTAATCTGTCCATTGAGTACCAAGATATGGTCAAAAATCGGAAAAAAATATGTTGCGGGAGACTAATTTATGACCATATTTTTATGATTTCCCCCCAAACTATAAAAGATATCATTATTCTGACTGTGGATTTAGTTTCTGCAGCTAAAAATACAACAGACTGCCAAGTTTCAATTGTGTATCTCCGTTTATGACTGAGATATCATTAATTTTCTGAGAAAAACAGTCGCCGATGGGTCCATTTTCTGGGAATATTTTCCTATACAAGGTAGGCTATAGATCAATCAAAATTCTTCGATCTTTAAAAATTCGTAACTTTTTAATTTATGGATGGATTTTGAAAATTCAAAAACCATGATGCTCAGAATAGAGAGTTCTTTACATTGCACACATTCAAAAACAGCTAATCTGGAAAAAAATAATTTGATGGGCATTGCGAAACTCTCTATTTATGAACTGTGACCCGTATTTCCCACTGCATGCCCCATCAGGACTTCAAAAGCGAAGACTGTGTAGTAGGATTGGAGTTTAAGTAACAAGCACAGACTGTGGCGCCATGTGATGTTCCGCCTGTTAGCTGGATTTAGGTAGAGGTGGGAAGTGGGGGTTAAATTTACGTTGGCGCTATAACGAGCAATATTTACTATACTCAAGTTATGAATGTAGCAGTCAAACTTTTAGCGGATGGCGGTATAAAAATAACGAGATTTTTAGTGACTTTGTATAGGTGTCAGATCCGTTCCACGGCGAAAAGCTGGCGGTATGCGGGAATGGCGGTATAACGCCAACGGGTAGCGGTATAGCGAGGTTTTACTGTAGTGTCTTCTGCTAGATCTAGATCTATATAGATCTATCTAGATATTCTAGATCTATCTAGATCTAGAGTCTAGATCTAGATCTAGATCTAGTGAGTGGTAAGAAACTCCTCAGGTGGAGGAAGGCAGATGACAATCTTCAGAGGAAAAGTGGATTCTTTCTTTAGATGTTTCGACCTTTAACTTCCTGACATCTTCTAGAACCCTGACCACACCGAGTTCATGACTCTGTATAGATCTAGATATATCTAGCACAAGTAGGCTACCAACGAAGTAGAGTCTAGTCTAGATCTGCCACAAAATCTAGACCAGACCTCTTACGAGTCCAGATAGACTCTAGATTCTAGATCTGATCAATTACAAAATAAACATCAGATAAAAAGAATGATACCTGTCCCTGAACCTCCTGGTCGCTCATTCCTGCCATGTTGAAAAGAGGTGGAGAGTAGACCTGATATGAATGTATGAAGGTCAATCAAAATCTTGCAGGAACTCCGTATGTTGTACTCGAGACCTCACAAGACAACCGGAAGTTGATGTCTTGTGACCATTAACATTGCCAGGGCAGAATTATGAATTAAGTCAAAAGTTATCAAATTGGCTTTAATATTTCTTATATAAGGAGCAAAACAAAGTTCATACCAAGTAATGTTGCTTTTCGTTGAATTCTGATTATGCCCGTGAACTAAATGATATGAAGATAATTCCAACAAATTAGATAACTGAACCAACATTTTTACCTTACAATCCATTCTGGCAAGGAATAATCCACTCAAAAAAAAAAAAATGAAAGCTGGGCTGACAAGTCACCGAAAAAA
Organism: Onchidella celtica; assembly: GCA_963931925.1. Taxonomy (NCBI): domain Eukaryota; kingdom Metazoa; phylum Mollusca; class Gastropoda; order Systellommatophora; family Onchidiidae; genus Onchidella; species Onchidella celtica. Next base: position 21,666,198 of record OZ007570.1, on the reverse strand, counting down.
AAAAGAAAATAACCGCAAAGAATCATCTGTTTATTATTGAAAAGTAACATCAAGAAGGCCTTCATTGTATTTTAACCAAACCAATATTGAATTTGCATACCCACATTTTGTCATTTTCTTGCGAATTTGCAAAATTATGCATGTCAACGAATGCTGTTGAAGATAATGTCTAACTTGACTAAGATTGAAATTTCCCGTGTAGGCCTACTCTGTATGCAATATGAAATACAGTATGATTAACTGATTATTAACGATCATTTGAATTTGATATCAATGTCACACTGGTAAAATGACATGTCTATGTATGTAGCAATTTAATTTGGGAGGAAACTTGTCTAGATGCACTGTTCATGTCACCTACTCCAAATCAGAATTGCTCGAGCAGTTGGTTTATTTTTTTCAATCATATTTTTGTGTAAAAGTAGTAATACAGTTCTTTCACTGGTAATAATTATTATCTTTTCGTTGTTAAGTTTCTGCCATATGTATGTTATACAGACAAGGTGGTCTAGAGGCAAGGTGTTCGCCTCTCATGCCAAGGGGCCCGGATCGAGTATCTAGTCTTCTCGGATAAGGACGAAAAAATTTGGAGGCCATTGTGCACGTTGCGCACATTAAAGATACCTTGGCAGTTGGAAATCGTAAAGTGCAGACCGAACAGGACACTACCAGGGCAAAATGAAATAAAAATTCATCTCTACCATTCCTCTCTCCCCCCCCAAAAAAAACCGCAACCACCGACCGTGCTGCACTGTGGCGACAAAGTGCCTACTCCAGTTGCAACTGGGCTCCAATGACACAAAGACAAATTTCCCAAATGGGATTAAAGAAGTATACAAATACAAATACAAAAATTTGGCCAGAGAATTCACAAATGTACTGGATCTCTTATTTAGTTAGTTATGATAAATTTGTATAATGCATGCCATTTCATTCATCCTATATAGTACAACAAACAACAAACTAAGAATGGAAGATTACAAAGTAATTTAATTAATAAAATATTGCAATACATCATTAAAATTGTACGCACATAAACATAAATATGTCAATATAAATTCAATAAATATTCATGTCATACTAGATTCAATGTGGCATAAAAAAGAAACAGTTCTCATGTACCCTGTTCACTAATTACGCTGTTCCTTTACATCTCACTTGCAACAGTATTGTTCTGTGTTCTGGATATGCCCGATGTTCTAGGGCTCTGGTTCCTGTTATCAAATCATCAGTGACACGACGAAACTGATGTCCTTCAGCAAAATTGCCGAAAGAGACTCATAATTGTAGCCACTGTGTCTGGGGTTTTACACTTAAATGACAAAGTGATAGCTCACTCTGGGTGGACAAATGTAATTTATAAATTTTTTATGTCTTCGAAATATCAAAATTACCACTATAAAAATAAAAATAAATGTTTCTCCACTCTATGACACTGCTGAGAACTTTTCGTCCAGTTTCATACCTAATATTAAAAATCTGTCACAGCACCATTATCAATGGTGTCACTCACTCTGCATCAATTACATCACAATATTCCTCTCATACTCACAACTTTTACAGGAAAGAAACAATTGGAATGGCATTTTGGTGAAGACACAAAAACAAATCCGCCATTTTTTTTCTCTCTTACATAACTATTTTACATTTTTCGCTGTCTAAACAATCAAAACAACAAGTGGTCAAACTACATCAACTTACTTGTGAGGCCAGACTTCTGAACGTAACTGCCACAAAATGCTACAGAATGGGGCCTGGATAGATGCAGCAACAAATGCAATATACTGACAGCGTTTTTAAAATCTGTCACATATTCTGAGACTCATCCATGCTGAAACAGATCTGTTTAGTAAGTGCCTTTTCAACTTCCACAGTTTTGTACATACTGTTATATTGGGCATGCATTACTCATCAACTTCCTGGTCTAACATACTTTTCTATAGATAAACAGACTAGGTGAAGTGCCATTCCTAGAACTGTGATGACGTAGTCATTTCCAGTGATACTTTTCCATTCTAGTCCATGAAAATGCGTCTCTTTTTTGGGGGAAAAAACATATCGCAAACAATATTAAAGACTGATTTTTGTCCAAAATGGATGTCACCTCACCTCACCTGTCGGCTTCATCGTCATCGATGTTAGCTGCTACAGTGGATGTCACGACAAAATCTCCTCCACCCAATCCTGTCCTTAGCTTTCCTAGTTAGTTCACTTATTTCCAGCTGGCTGACTTTCTTGATGTTATCGTGATATGTAATGGGTGGTCTTCCTTGTTTTCCCTTTGTTTCTGTCTTTCCTTGAAGGATTGATATCATAAGGGCCGTGCTTTTGTTTCGGGCCGCGTGGCCGATGTATGGAAGTCTTCTTTTATTTATTTCAGGTGTTATTCTTCTGGTGGTGCCAAGCTGTTCTAAGATGCTTGTATTTGTTCTCCTTTCTGTCCAACTTATTCTGAGTAGCCTTCTGTAAAGCCACATTTCAGCTGCCTCCAATCTTGTTATGTCTGCCTTTTTGAGTGTCCAGGCTTCACACCATATAGTAGGACTGGCCAGATCAAGCACTTAAGTATGTTCACTTTGAGGTCCGTTGGTGTGCCTCTATCCTTCCAAATGTTGTTTAGTTGAACCATTTTGTGTTTTGCCATTCCTATCCTTGTTTTTATGTCCTTTGAGCAGCTTCCATCTTGCGATTTATGTGATCCTAGGTATTTGAAATCAGTCACTTTTTCTAGTGCTGTTTTGTTTACTAGTATCTCCTGGTGTTCATGGTGCCCTGTTCCAGTATGCATGACTTTCGTTTTCTTAGCATTTAGGTGTAGGCCTGCTGTCTTGCCCGCTTCATCCACTCTGTGCAACACTCTTTTCATGCTGGTGATGTTATCTGACATAAGAGCTGTGTCATCAGCGTAGCGAAGGTTTGTGATGTTTCGGCCTCTGATCTTTATTCCCATATCTTCTATGTCTGCGTTTCTCATGATCTGCTCAGTATAAATATTGAAAAGATGAGGTGAAAGTATGCAACCCTGTCTGACTCCTTTCTCGATGTTGAAATATGGACAGTTCTCATTGTTCCATCTAATCATTGCCTTTTGTTCGTGGTATAGTGCAGCGATGAGGGTCACAAGGTGTTTCGGGAATCCCATCTTAATCATTATATCGAACAGGTGATGGTGCCTAACGCTGTCGAACGCTTTGCTGTAGTCTATGAACGTGATGAAGGCTTCGTTTCCATTGCTTCTTATCTGTTCAATCATTATTTGTAGTATGAAGAGCATGTCAGCGGTTCCTCTGTTGGTCCTGTAACCAGCTTGACATTCTGATAGTTCCTCTTCTACCTTAGATTTCATTCTGTTGAGTATGATGATGAGCAGGATTTTGCTGGTGTGACTGATGAGGATGTGTCCACGTAATTTATCATAAAAAATTAAGGCCGAGACGCAAAACTTCTTAATTTTTGGCCTCTTAATCAAGAAGTTTAAGATGATTACATGTTCACCCTCTGGCTCCATTAAGGTAAGATATCTGTGTTTGAATTCAGGCCACCTGTCAGAACAGAAAAAAACCCAAACAATCCATGTGGATACTAAATCCGTCTTGCTGTTCAGGTTTAAAGTGCTGAAACAACTGACACTTTCAGCTTTTTGTGATGAAGAAATGATGTCAAATTCTTGAATTTGTCAGCATTTTATGGTCTTGAAGACAATGTGACACTCAAACCTTTCACTCTTTTGAAATGTCTAAATTCTAATCTTTTCCAAATGATTATTGTCCATTGGATGTTCCTGTTGTACTTATCATGTATAATCCATTATAGGATTTAGCTCTTGTATTAAAAATCAACCACTGTGTTGCGTATATTACTAGCTGGAACTGAAGTAGAACTGAACTTGATATCATGGATCCTCTTTTCAGAACTACAGCAGCTGCCTCCATTGTCTCCGCAGCCATCACCATCACCACCACAGCAACCATGAGAATCAGATTTTGGGTCCTTGGGATCAAGAGAAACTCTTGACTGCTCGGCCAGCTCTTCTTCCCACTGACATGGGAGAACAATAAAAAGAAGAAAAAAATTATTTCACATCTACCTCAACTGTTTCATTTTTTTATTTTTTTTTGAAAGCATAACAACTACAATTAAAGTTAAGACTTCTGGTTTCCAAAATCCTTTGCCAATTCTTATATAAAAGCTGTTTTTGTAAATGGAAATCTTGAGTATTTCTCACTGTGAGAGACAATTATCAGTTTGTGCGAATCTTTTTTTCTGCTATGCTGCCATTTCATAGTTAAGCATAGACTCTAACCTGTACGTACTTCTGTCATTAATGAACCCACAGTCATGATACAATTTATGAATTTTAGTCATGAGATCCATACCTTCCTTCTCTCCTTGTGTATTTTGCCAATGCCAAGCCTGAAAATGAATGTGGAGAAAGTCATGTAACTAAGACCATACCTGGTAAGTGTATTCTATTCATACATTATGGCCCATTCACAAATAGTATATATTATAAAAATGCTTTCTAATCTTTGTACATCTTCAATGAAATATGTTATTTGCCAATTTTGGCCCTCCACGCATGTAGCACCTTCATTATTTCAGTCATGATTACAAGTGCCATAATCTTATGAGTCATGGTGCCAAGCTTCTTCCTACTCTTCCCAAACCCATATGTGAGCAAGCCCCACTAACCTCATCGGCCGTCCCAGTGGACCAAATCAAAGTTCAACCATTTTTCTACATTCTGTGAAAATATTATGTCTCAAATCAGCCTCTAAATATGATAATTAAATATGATAAATATTGCTTTTAATGGGTTTAATTTTGCCTTTGACATCGAATATCACAGCAATAATGGGGTCACTGACCTCCCGATAACTTCAAAATCAATAAACCTATTGTCACAAAATGTACACAGAGCATGTATCATTTATACTGGATAGGCATGCAAAATTTCAAAACCATAGGTTAATTACAAGTACCCACTGCTAGGGAGATAGCAAGGCTACCCATCTCACCGAGAGCTAACATTGCTCCTCAATCTTTAATGGCGATTTTCTCAGAAGTTACTCCCGTTTTTGACCGGGGGGTAGGTGTCTTTAAAAAGCCATAACTTACGATAAAAAGGAGCATTGCAATCATTTTTACACCAAATTAAAGATGACATTTCATACTTTATAGTGATATATATATATATATATATATATCCATAACTCAAAACTGAAAAAATGCAACTTCCGTTGAGGTTTATGGGGCTTGCTCATATATGAGTTTGTGGGGCTCGCAGTAACCTCAACCGAAGTCGCATTTTTTCAGTTTTGAGTTATGAATATCACCATAAAGTATGAAATCTTATCTTTAATTTGGTGTAAAAATGATTGCAGTGCTCCTTTTTATCGCAAAGTTATGGCTTTTTAAAGACACCTACCCCCCTCGTTCAAAAACGGAAGTAACTTCCGAGAAAATCGCCATTAAAGATGGAGTAGCGATTTTCGCTCTTTCTGAGATGCGTGGCCTTACTACCTCCCTAGCATTGGGTACTTGTAATCAACCTATGGCTTTAAAATTTTGCATGTCCATGCCAATATAAATGATACACGCTGTGTAAAAATTAATGACAATAGGTTTATTAGTTTTGAAGTTGTCGAGAGTTCAATGAACCCCATTATAGCTGTGATGTCAGCAGTAAAATTAAAGGCATTAAAAGCAATATTTATCATATTTAGAAGCTGATTTGAGACATATTATTTTCACTGAATGTAGAAAAATAGTTGAAATTTAAGTATCAACCAAATTACAAAAATCGTAAAAAAATTGGATATTTCTGTTTCATCATGATTTTCTCTGTTTGGTCCAGTGCGACTTCCGTTGAGGTTAGTGGGGCTCGCTCACATATGGTATTTGAAACCCGAGTAAAAACCGGTGAAAAAATAGAAGCCCAGTGCTTAAGGAGCTTCCCACTTTTCCTGCCCAGATGCCTAAGCAAAGAGAAATAACTCTAATTTCCTGTTCACTGATTTTTAAAAGAAATATTTGTGCATATCTATTATCTAATTTTGATGAAAATGATACCAAAATGTAGATGATTGCTGATTTCAACACTTTACTGAAAAAAAGTTCACAAACTGGACACATCTAGTTTTTTTACTAACTGAAGAGCAGACATTTCGTTTTTAACATGATTATAGCTCGAAATCACACTGCCAATGAGATCTGGTTGCTAAGAGACTTTATAAACAGCACACTGATAGGAGATGCCATTGGGCGCATTATGCAGATACCAGCATGGTCGCTTCAAGTCGCATTAGGCAGATGCGAGGATGTCACATTGGGACGCATTACGCAGGATTAGGTTAAACAGTGATTTCTTGAACTTGCCTGGGTCGTCCTTTATTGAGTCCTTCCAACATGACACAGGCTTTGCAAACTTCATTACTAGAGATGTATTTGCACTGTGTGCAGATAGCTGAAGCAAAAGAGAGAATTTAGTGTTAATATGCAGTCTATGGCTCAATGGCATACCTCCACCAGATAACGTCAAACATAATAGCTAATACAAAGAAGAAACAAAGAACCTCCAGTTAGTGTCCAGTGGAAGATGTGATGTGGCCTTGAAAAAATTAATATTTCAGCCACAGTAATTCCTATTCCTCGTTCCCACTGAGTCGATTTATCATGCAAATTAAAATCATGAAATACATGACATCTCAACAGTTTCAATCAGTGCATACATGGAAACTACATAATTATAATTTGAAAATCTGGGAAATGAATATTGCATGTAGAGTACTTACTTTGTGTTGGCATTCGCACTTCTTTCTTGACACTTAAACTTTCTCCACTGTGAATAATATCTGAATGAAAATAAAAATTCAACTATTATATAAGTGTTCAGTAAATCTCCAAAAAGATTCTCTAAGTAAATACCCTTGTATGAATGATAATGTTCTTGAACTGGCTAAATTTCACAATAAAAATGGAATCAACTCCCTTGCCATATTGCCTCAAAAATAATCCATAAATCTGTTCCTTGCAATCCAGACTTTTTAACCAGGAATAGTAGTCTTATCCAACTGGACCACACTGAATTCTATGGTCAACGATTAAATTGTTTACCTGTACTGGTTTCCAAAATACTTTCCCTGACTACTCCTACATCCCGGAACTAAAACAACAATACAGATGTTGAACTTACGGTACTTGCCTATAATTGCACTGGGTCTGATCTTTTCTAGATCTTTGATGTAGGCCCTGGCAAACCCTCTGTAAAGCAGTCATGAAGTACCAAATCAAAATCACATATAGTGCAATTTCAGTAAAATTTATACTAAATGTACTGATGCCCCTGTCAAGTGGCCTTTTACAACATCTGATGTTCATTGCAAGAAGTCTAGAGGCAAATCAGCTGTGACATGGTTCTTTGGTTCTGCTAAAGTAATAAGTTGAAACAGTAATATTAACCCGAATGTTTTTATGTTTTATCTAAAACTGCCATACAAGCAAAAAGATGAAGAACAACTGCCATACAAGTAAAAAGACGAAGAACTCAATTTCTAAAATATATATATATTATGACCACAATCACTTTTTCATATTTTGAGTAAATGGCTCCTAATGTTATTATATAAATATTCGCACTTAAGCTTACCTGTAGGCATTTGGGGAATAAATACATTCTGTTGAAAAGTAGTCCAACTTCTTGAAGTAGGCATACCTGCAAAAGGAAAATCATCTTCTACATGCCACAATTTTTATCACATGGTACAGATCTGGCATGAATTCTGACCCAGTTTACACCAACAGCACATGCTGATTCTGTTCATTAAAGGCCAACTGATGCATGAAGAAATTTCTCAGTACTGCTGCTTTTCAGTTTTCCATCTCAAATTCTCCAATAGTTAATTATTAATTATCATTTGTGGTGTTATAATTAAATCACAATTATCAAGACAATATGTGTATGTGAACATCAGTCAAGCAAATATGTGCGACTCCAAATCTAAATTAGAAAACTGACCTCATATCCATGAGGAAGACAAACATCTTATTAATTTATTTGTCAAAATAAAAAAAATCTTACATCACAATCTCTTTCTCATATGTATACTTGAACGGTTTACACCTGGGAAGATAACCTTCTGTCCCCTGCAGGAATAAACATTTAAATTTTACTATAATTGGGAAGTTCGTTATACTGAGAAAAAAAAAACAACAGAATCTTGTAAAGCAAGAATATTTTAATCTAATACTAAACAGGAGATTAAAACTGTGGGATAATCTGTCCATTGATAATGCAAAGAGATGTCTTCTATTAAACTGACATTGTTGATAAGATAACCAATACTGCACACAAGTTTATGTTTACTTATGCTGCCTTCACAATGAATCAGTAAAAATCCTGTTATGAACTTTATGAACTATTATGAACTACCTCCAGTATTGTGAATTTTGGAGAAATACTGACAGCAAAATTTTAAATAAAATGAGAACCACTCAATATGCTACAGTGCACCGAAAAGACATTCAAACAATTCAAATGATAAAAACATAAAACGAACAGCAATAGCAACAAAGAATCAGGTCTTACAGTTGTGATGGCTGTGCACCTCCTCAGTCTGGCTATATCTCCACGCAAAACTGTGGACAGACGATATAGAGCATTAAAAGTAAGTTAGAACTTTATCCACATGTTTACATGTCTACAGCAACGGGGATTTTTTTTTCTCTATGTAAATGATATCAGGAACAGAAAAAAAAAAAGAATTCCAATTTACTATTCTGTTGCGTATGATACAGTCATTAAAACAATTTTTTTCTGGTTTTACCAGGCTGTCAAGAAGATCAATCAATCTCTTAAAATCAGGACTAAGATACAGATCTCACGTACACATATTTCATTACATAAAATTAGGACTGTGACACAGAATGCTGGATATTTCATTGAGATTGTTCACATGTTTTTGAAAATGGTCACTATCACAAACATTAAGAGACGGTTTGATATGAAATGAGTAGTCTGATTCTCGAGATTAAAATGTTCATTATTATTTTCACTCTGTTTCCAGTAATTAAATATAGTAGTACAGTAACTGAGCAGAGATCACAGAATGCAACACTCACCATTCATGATGACTGTCTCTGCAATATCATCTGCATTGTGACCTGAAATCAAACACACAGACAAAAACTTACTTTACAAAAACGGGTTCACGTAATTCCATACTTGTGAAATACATTTTCACACAAAAAATTATCAGTTGATCACTGATGTGAGTTTCCTATATCATGGTGTATGAGAATACTTTTGCATGTTTTTTTTTTATTAAGTAATCAGAATCCTTTATAAGTTATGAATTCAAAGCTATGAAATTCACAATCAGCCTTTTGCCTTTTGTCCTGAAACTAGCAGAGAACCTGTTTGAGTACCCCTGATGGTAATGAAGTTCTGAAACAAATTCCACATTCCACAGCACATGAACATACCTGTCACAATTTTGTTTGCCCTTAATTTCATTGCCCCTCTGTCAAGTGCCTGTCTTCTGAATACACCACAAAATGTACCTGGAATGGCAAAGCCATCGAAATTAATTTAATCTAAAAGAATTACAATAACACGAGACAATTTCTGAATAATGACATGGGAATATGGCGATGCATTTCCGTAACAGTCAAATCTGAAGTATTCAACTGATGAATGCTTCCAAGATTTGTCTATTAAGTAAGATAAGAACGAAATTATAATAATCAATCACTTTGCAGTAAAAATGAAATGACAGTCATTTTACAACAGACCAAGCTCTCCATCTCTGACACTTATTGCCATTCTTTCCTTCCTATAAACCTTGTCAAAATAACTTCACTAAGAAATGGCTCAAAGTAAAAAAAATTAAAAACCCCACTGAACTTCCAAGACAGCTCATCAGTACATGTACATGCCCACATGTCATGACCTGAGAATAACAAGGTTCTATTTGCCCTCTAAGAAGTAAAAGTCAATATCTTAGTGTCTGCTATCTACAGACTGCCTAAACATGAAAAAGCTAAAACCTGGCTTACTGGGAATTTACTGGGTTTACCCCAGAACTAATTTAAGTGTCATTCAGCATGTCTGTTTGTTTAACTGTTTGTTTTTAAAGAGTTTTCATTTTTTAATATTTAACCTGGAGCTACTGAGTACAATTAATTATTATTAAAGTGGTACATGTATTTGTGAAGTATTTGACTGCCTTTCACAAGCATTCCATTAACTGCATTACTTGTTTTAAATATATGTCGCACAGAACCATGTTATTCTCAAATCATAATATAACACATATTAGTCATATGAATGTGCTTTTCCTTAAAAGTAGTGACAAATGTTTCAAATGAGACAACAGCGAAAATCACAGAACTCCAGGAATGCATGGCTCAAGCCATGCCAATATTAACAGACGCAGACATTGAACATTTGAGAAATTAATGATTGTTCAATCCTAGTCTCACAACTTTCCTTACACTTACAGTTATTTTTTAAACCAATCTGCTGTACTATAGCATCCATGGTCCATCCATATAGCTCCTAGGAAGAATAAAATAGTAAAGATGATTATATCTGCAAGAAATTTGGGGCTGAGGAAATAAAAGTCAGATAACATTTATGTCAGCCTCGCCTGGAAATGGTCCACGTTGCCGATTTTTCAAACTTGAGTTAAGAGTACACTGTGGAAATACAAAACTGTCCTGAGAAGAATGCACTTTCTTACATGTAAAAATGCTGGAAACTGACCAAGTTATGGCTATTTTAAGATGGCAAAAGTACAAAAAGTCTCTTTTGAGAAAAGCACATTTAAGCACAAAACCAGCATTGTATTGTAGCAATGACCTTTAATAATAATAATAATGTATAGCATTTAAAATGGTGTATAACAGTTAGGAGTTTCCCTTCTTTTTGACTGCATAAAAAAAATCCACAAAATATTCCTATTGATATGTGCATTGTTGTGCAAGTTTTTTTGTGATAAGACGTTCAGACTGAATCAGGAAAAAATGAAAAAAAAAAAGAACAAATTTAGGCAGAATTCATTACAATCCTTTTGTCCAGGCATAACGCTGCATAAGAAAAATATGAAATTTGATAAATCAAAGCACGACAAAAATTCTTGCACATGTATTTATTACTAGTGGTCTTGATTATTGCAACTCACTGTTCCAAAATGTACTCAAATAGTTTTCAGAAAATTCAAAATAGTTCAGCCTGATTAATCGCTTGATCACATCCATCATCAGATATTCTTCCAATTCTTAAGTCACTCCATTGGCTACCCATTAAGGAAAGAATAGACTTATTAGCTCTTGTGCTTTATGTTTAAATGTTTAAACAGGCCAGTCCCAGAATATCTTTCATTCAGAGCTAGTGGAATCATACCAGCCATCACGCACTTTAAAATCAGTAGACGCGAAACTTCTTGAGACACCTGCAGTCAGACTGTCGCTTGGTGAAGAGGCTTTTTCTATAGGTGGGCTTAACAACATCAGTGTCGGCACGAGGAAAAGTGAAAACATCATCGCATTTAAAAATAGGCTCAAAACTGAGTTGTTTAGGACTGCTTCCAATCACTGAAACTGAATGATGTCCTTTTTTCGGTTTCAGAGGTCTTAGGATGAGAGCAGATCAAGTGTTTGTTAATGTGTGTGAGTGGGAGCCTGATGAATTGATTTCATGTTATTGGTTTTTAATTTTAGTTTAACGCCTTAGAGCACATAATTTTTTGTGGATTTGAGCACTATACAAGCTAATTATGACATCATATTCCACTACATTACATTAAGGAATTATTTATGCCAAAAACTGATAGAACCAAGAAGTCCCTATCCACCTATTTTTGGCTCTGGAAGTCCCTAGCCACCTATTTTTGGCTCTATCTCAAAAAAGCTGATCGCAACATGTGGACCATTTCCCTAGAGCGCATCACATATCCAAACTCTAAAATCAAAGTTATCATCAAACAATAACTGTGCACACAATTTTCTTCTTGTCTTGTTTCAAAATTTTCAGTTTAGTGTATCCTACTACTGCAATGGAATTTATTTGCATGTCACAGAAATTTTACAGTTTTGAAACCTTGTCTTGTATGTATTATGGGTTATCTTCAGATAGAGATGAGGCATGGTTAATAAAGTAGTGGCACATGAAATGTTATTCAACATTCGTTGGTTTTTAAATAATGGCCAACAGTTGTCTTGTTTCATTTCATGATGAAAAAGAAGTTACAGTAGAAAGTAGAAAAACAAAAATCTCTGAGGGGATGGGGGTGTGTGAAGGAGGGAGAGAGAGAGAGAAACAGAGAGACTAGAGAGAGTAGTTTTTTGAATGGTGGGAAGATGGCAGGGTCACTCAGGTAGTGAACAGAGTTTTAAAAGGGGTTATGAAGTAAAAACAGTTGAAAATCCTGATTTCAGCCCTTATCTCCTCCATATTCTTTCTGGCATTCTAATCTTATGATAGTTTTTAACTTCATTGAACAAGGAACCACAGTGCCAGGAAGGAATTCTTTGCAGATGGCATAACAAAAAATTTCTTTCTCCTCAAGAAAGCTCCTTACCTCATAAGAGACTATAGTAAGTGGAAGCTCATACTGCTGTTGGTTTCTCTTGACAGTCTGTTTGAATAGATAACCAAGACATAATATAAAGAACAATATAGAGCAATGTTATGATTTAAACATTTGCAGTTGGCAGTAATATTACAACAGAGAATCATAGCATGCACAAACAACAAAAAGCTTTGGTGAAAGCAACACTTTTGAAAAAAAACAAAAACACTAGGCATTTAATTCCTTTGTAACTCTGACATACATAATATGTCGCATGTTAAATGGATAGATGCCACACTGATGCACACAGTATGCCATAAAATTAGCTGATCTTCCCAAGACCTCGGGGTGTTCATCATAATGTCATACGTTAATTCCACTGTTGTGATTTTATATGCAAACATGGGGGAACCAATGAAGAGGACGAAATCTACGATGCCAAATACGGAGTATCAGGCAGATCTATATGAACTCCTCAGGGGGCGGTGTTTATGATACTTTTTCTGCTTGTTTGTGTTTTCAATTTCCTTTTTCACTCTCTTTATGTCAGTCGAGTTAAGATGTGGAAAATGACCTCGTCACATGGTTTATCATTGCAAACCTGTTATAAATGTATCTACTGCTACACTAAGATGGAAGTGATTTACATGATCTGGCACACACAAAAATTAAAAAGAAAAAACACACACACACACACACACAAAAATGCATCCGTTAAAACACTAGCACACAAGCACAGACCTCTAAAGAATCATCTCTGTAGCCAGTGATACCCTCGTCTACAGACAGCAGAATCAGCTTGAGCCCGTAGTTGTAACGTTCATTCAAGACTTTCATTGTGTGGGCCAGCACAGTGGAATCTGTGTAGATTATTATAATTATGATAAACAAAAACTCATAGTGGAAATGTTTTCCTTCCTAAAAGCTTAACAAATAAACAACAATACAATAAAATTAATTTTATCAACCTTACATACACACATTTGACAATGTGAAAATATTAATGCATTAAAAGAGGCATTATATTAATCTCACAAAATATTATTCAATATTCATGTTCAAATAAGTGTTGAATGAATCAAGCAATAACCGAGACTATGCTAACGGGCAGTCATGGTTCAATGCCATTTGTACAGTGCACAATATTTGCAAATTATGGCCAACATAAAAAAAAAAAACTTGAGAAAGTGCCACTGTGATTGTGGCCATGTCGCCAGCAAAAAGTTTGTTGTAGTCAATTAACCAAACTTAACCATAACCCAAACTAGCCAAATTCACTGGAGCAAGAATAATTTGACATCAAGGCACAAATAGTTACTATGAGAAAAGAAAAAAAAAATGTACTGTAATATAATCTGAATGTTAACCTTTCCCCCCCGAGGCCCCAATAGCCACAGTGTCTCCTGGATTGAATAACTTGGCATCTATGATGGTATGGTGAATCTCTTCCTCAAAGGCCCAGAAGAAACAGTCCTTACACAGAGCATCTCCCTGGGGACAATACAGAGAATGAAGTACCCTGAAGGACTGAGAGAGATACATGTATACAAGAAAATAAACCACTAAAAATATGAATGAAATTATATCTGAAAAGGATTGACACAGTTGAGGAAAGACAGTTGCTTGGACAGAGTCAAGGCAAAGTTAACGTAGCTCTTTAAAAAAAAAAAAAAAGAGTTCTTGTTTTAAAACGACAGAATGGGAGTACGTCATGCAAAAGAGAGAGAGAGGGGGGGGGAGGGCAAAATATGGGTTCACAAAAAATGGGATGGGGTCGAACGGAAAAAAGAAACAAGATTAAGACAATAAAAGGCCTTTCAGCTTGAGTGGATGTGTGACAAACTGAGTTAGCGAAGACAATCAAGTGTGTGAGTAACAGTTGAGAAGAGCGTGTCACCATACTGTCTTAAGAGGTGCTGATCTTGGTCGTCAATGAAAAATTCATTGGCCCACACGTCCGTAATCCCCCCTTCCCTTGTCTCATTACGGGATCAGACAACCCTTGACCTTAAGACCGCCCGCTGACGTCATGCGACCCGACTCCTCTGACGTGACCATAGAGACACGGTGGTGGAGGGCCGTAAAAATACATTTTAAAAACTTCTCGAGGGGGTGGGGGGGGGGGGGTGGATAAAGGCTGGAAAAAGTCAGAACGAAAGAAACAGATGACGTGAGTGAAATGCCAAAACGAATATCGCAACTGTTAGCCGCCAAAAAAAAAAAACGTATTACTATGATACAGTCTCTTTGTCCAACCATTTTTAAACGAGCTCACATTCCAACTCAGTGCTGCTTAATAAAGCAATTAACCTATAGAGGTTCCCGTTAACACCCACATTCATGTATATCTGTACCTTAATCTGGCTGATTGGGCCCCCAAAACCTATTCATTGGTCACAATAACTTACAAAATGACCAACAGTTGGTAACAAAGACCCTTCACCTCCCTTGGTCTTGTTGCCCAATGCAGGGTTCGAAACGTCGTGCAACGGAAAAACTCTGAACTTTTCTGTGTACACCGAAGACTTGCCATCTCGACCGAATTTCCTTACCTACGTTGACAGTGTAGCCTTCCCATTATAGCATGATTGATCAGCTACTCCGCCCCAAGCCCAGGTCAGAGATTATACCCTGATCTGCAGACCCGAGGGTGCCAGCGACACCCTACTCCCAGCTTCCAACCTCCCTCGTTCGTTAGCATTTCAAACTGTCTCCGCTATGACAGACTGAACAATGCGTGCTCTTAATCTCTCAGCACCTAAATTGGACACCAACTTGTATGGCTGATGTTTAACATAAACACGGCTGTTTTCATTCTCAACTCAGCTGTGATTTACTTACGGACGGTGTTCTGCAATATGGGTACATAATCCCAGGCGTAAACTAAACAAAGGTGTAAGAGTCTATATTTTCCTAACCTAACTTTCTTCACAAAGAAAATGGCATATTGTGGGAAGTAGTTAAACTTAGCAGGGCTTATAGTTTCCTTCCACGTTGGATCGTACATGTACTTAAGCTTGCGATTAGGCAAAGTCGGGCCATATTCAGCTTCAAGTTGTGGAGCTGATTCAACTCAAAACATTATGTTGTCTGAAGTCTTGAGACTTGGACGATGCTCTGCTCGAAAGTGCAGCCTCCACACTTTGTATGATGATGTTGTTTTTGTTTCTGTTTTATTGTATTTGAAATGATAAACTCAGGTTGACATCTGTGTAAAAGCTTAGGAATGGAAAAGAATGCAGTACAAAATGCATCTAAATGTTGGCCTCTGATATAGATTGCCCTTCATGGGCTTACGTTGTCGCGTCCATATATTACAAACATATAGAGAAATAACAGCACCTGTCTATTCCCCAGTAAAATACATGGGTTCTACGTATTCAAAACCATGCTGAAATCTTCAGAAGTTTCAAAACCTCCTCTCTTCCACACATGTTTTCGATATAATACGAAAACTTTCGTTCTCTGCCTTCGTCAAAACACTCGCCCCTAGTCATGCATTTTCTCGGTGTAATTAGTTGTGAATGTCAGTTCTCTCACCACCGAGCGACGCTGAGCATTCAGATATCAACCTCCAGCTCACACCTTTGTTGACACCATGACACACTGCCACGCCCACCTCCTCCAGAAAACAGAGTGCCACAGTTCAGTGTGACAGATAAAGCCCAGGCCCCGGCCGGAGGTGTAACGTTTCCAGCCGGCGACCACGAGAGGTGGGTGAGTCCCAGGTTTACTAACCTGGCATTAAATCTGAAAGTGTTCACATGCGACAAAAGATGAATGTGTCTCAGCCTGAACTTTAACCACTCTGATGATTTGTCTGAATATTACATGTCTTGAAAAGACCGGTGGCAGGCCAGCCAGACACAGTATGGGCAGCAAGAAGCATCAATTCATCGTTAGACTAGAAATAGGCCTGCTGGACGCAAGTAATCCCTGACACCGATGTCCCGTTCAAAGTAGCAAGAAACGGAGGGATTTGTATCATGTGGCTAAGTTCGGCTTTTATCTGCACAGTGAATTTCTTGGAAAGGTTTGCGGTTTGGATTAACATTAAGTTCAGCTAATTAGCTACAAAAAACCTATTCTCTGGCCACCCGACACCCCCACCACACACACACACAATTGGCCACTGCATGAAGTTGGTAAGAAAAAATCTATTATGAGTATTTGGCGAGGCGTTCTCAGTATTTGGGCATATAACCCCAAAAACCCCAGCGAAAACAAATGCGGCATTACTGCAATGTTGACAACGCGAGCGCATTATGGTGACAACGCAAGCGCATTATGGTAAACTGTCTACATGCTTGGAATGTAAGAATAAAAACTACTCCGTTATCCTCTGCCTTTGTCTTGCTTCGTATCCTACTGATTCGTTTGGAAGCTTAAATCATAATAATCAATCACTGTGTCTGATTATTATTGATATCGAGCACGTGATCAAACATAATGAACGGTGGTTATCTCAGCGTGACATACATACTGTATTTTCTGACAACGTATTCCAGCAGAGCACGCAACCTCTTACACAAACACACACCGGTGTGCTTTTACAGAAAACATTAAATTTAATACCCGTTCTATAGCAAGTGATTAATACATGTAATATCGTGTGACGGGATAATGACTCTCGCGATGACACACCCTCTCCTGTTTTCTAAAATACCCCACTGCAAATCCATACATCCCCACAGTAGCAGGGCGTCATGTAAAATCATGCCAAAAACAATGGCTCCAGGTGCAAGTTATGCCCCAATTTGCACAATAAACAGTGCAAAAACATACAGATAGTCTAAACAAATGACAACTTTGATCAGTTTTGCCATCCACCTTTAATCCCCTGGTGCCCATACACAGATTGCCTTATCTAAAAGTTCTGAAACGCGTGCGTGGACTGCTCAAATAAATTAAGCAAAAATATAATTATATATCACTAAAAATGATTTGTTGATAAATTAGAAAATTCTTCAAAATACAGCACTGGGCACCGAATGACATTTTTCAAATATGAAATACGACTCTAGTGAGTTAAATAACTATACCATCTTGAATGCTGACGTGTGGCTCTCTGATAGTATAGGAGACCTACTCTACTGAACCAGGGGTTGGATACAAGGTAACAATAAACTTTCGGGAACAAATTGGACGCCTGGCAAAATACAATACGACATGAATATTTCAGTGGTTTTAAACATTCAGGCCGGACATTTCTCTGTTTCGGGCCTGAGATAACGAAACCCATACTTCATGCACAGTGATATTTACGAGCAAGCATTGCTACTGTCCCGGAAAGTCTTTGGGAAACCTTTTGACTAATGAATCCTGGTCATCAAGAAGTGACCAAATCAGAACTACAACCGAGCTGGACTTTGATACCCCCTCCTGACACCCGACACTGTTGTCCAGTGCCCGCTACACCAGCAGTGGTCAGCAATGGTCAGGGTGGTGGTGTTGTGACAAGCAGTCTGTCGTTGTTGCTGCAGTGTAACCCATACCGTATGGTCAGCAGGAGGCCAGGGTATGTGAGATAACATGACCAGCGGTCACTCAGGGTATCTGATCCCCGTGTATCAATCACAGACCAAATCAGTCACAGAAGTCAATGTGATTTTTAGCGCCGCCTTTGAACTCCGTCACAGACCGCATGCAATCCTGCCCATTCTAGGAGTAACAAGCTTGCCCCATTTAACCAGTGCAGGTAAACACAACTGCATTCATGTTCTCTGTGCACGCTCTGAAGACAGCACTTGACCCATGTAAAAGCCACATGCAACCAAAACAAACCCAGTCTCTAAGACTAACTACATGAGTATCCTATTTCATTAACCGAACCATAACATTCTCCTGTGGTTGCTTCTGAGTTAGGGGCCATTTCCTATAGAAAGGACGAAACAAGTTGAGAACACCCGCCAAGCCTCTTGATCGGAACTTGGTGGCCTCTCGCTAACTTCACGATATATTTATCATACTGGCCTGCACAATGATCAGGAAGAGAAATAAGTAATAAATATTAAAACAAAACGTGCACAGGTTATACTGCCTCGGGTTAAACGTCATAGCGACTACGTCGTGCTGCAGAATTGTTGATTTAGACGACATTTTGTTGTTATATCGTCAACATGAAGAGATATTTTTAGTGTTCTGATTCCAACTACATGTACTCTCCCCCTCCCTCAATGATAGCAGGATGAGAAATGTTTATACAAAAATGCCTGAAGCATGTAGCCGGTGACGAACTGAACACTGGAATGATAGAAATTGACTGCGGTTGACAGAGCAGTAGACAGACTAAAACATTCGCAACGATATCGTCAACCAATCTCTACTTAGACAGACAGACAACAAAATGGTCTCATTCCCTTGAAGAAGGTGCTAAACTTTTTGCCGTTTTACCTGTTGCTTTATTCACCATTTTCACCCATCTTTAGCATTTTCTTCGCGAATTACTGCTATAATGCTTGAGGATTCTTGCTACCTGTACAGCTGCGTGAGCTTAAGTCTTGTCACAATTGTAACTAGAACATTTGTATAAAAGAACTTCAATAAGATGGGTTTTTTTTTTTTTTTTACTTTCTTTACAGATGTAATGACATGTCCATTTTTATTTTGATAGTTGTAACTGTTTCACTTCGTTCCTGTTGAAGTCTTTTGTTGTTCGTTTTTTTTCACTTGAAAAAGGCGAAAGTCGAAAATTTGTGTATTTTCTGTCTTCTCTTTAGTTTGCTTTGTATTGTTTGGGGTTTATTTCTCACGCGGGGCTTTGCAACATACAACCTTTTCTTTTTGCTCAATTTTGACTTTGCTTATAGCCCTGCTGCGACCCCATAGTTTTTCTGTGGTTTTTATGATATTCCATTTTTTGTTTATTTCTCCTTCATCTTTCTTATTATTTACCATAAAGTCTTCATATCTTGGTCCTTGTTTGCTACATAATTTTTTATGGCTGTTGTTACTTGTACGCATGTACCCAATGAACGTTTTCGGGTGATCATATCAAACTCATTATTGTCAAACTATGGAACCATAGAGCTGTTGCAAATATATATCAATTATGATGATAAATTTAAAAAAAAACAAAAAACATTTAAACATAATATCATTATCAAACTATTCTAATCACTAACAGTCATGGGAGTGAAATAACTTTAATCGATTTAAGTTTAAGCCCCAGTTTGATAATCATTGTGAGACCGCCACTGTAATGACTGGATGATATTTTGATAAATTGAAAAAACAACAGAAACAGGCAAGTCCTATTTGGGTACAAGAAGTTGTTTTTTTTTATTGGCATGCACTATGCAGCTTTACATTTGGCATTGAATTGTCTGTGCTTCTCCACTGCAGTTTTAGTCTTCATTCTGCACATAATTTATGTAGATATGAATTTCCTTCACTGATGAATTAGTATCATCTCTCACTTTTCTGCATTTAAAATTACTTAATCACTTCAAGATCTCTTTGTCTATCTGTGGAAAGTTATTAGAAGTTAAATATGGTATATTATATGATTATGTTTATCCATGCATCCAAATTGCATTTAAGAATTATCAAGGAAGAAAATGAAGATACCATTTGCAGCAATCTCTACAAATGGAAAGTTTTGCCCATTGTGAAAATGGATTAAAGTTAAAAGTTAATTTTTTCTAATTGCTGAGGAATTGCAAATAACAATCTCATCGTACTGAAAGAGGATGTAAAATTCCAACCAAAATAAACACATATAATATATAAGCACAAAAGAAATTACAACTACACTCGCATTAGACCCTATAACAACTGTGCTGTATATAATAATGATAATAATAATATTATAGTCATGATTTAAAAATAAAAGTCGCAGTAAACACCAGAATAATAGCAGCATGGAGATGCTTTGGAAAAAACAGAGATGTTCCTGGATTATCAACTACCAATGTCCCTTAAAAAAACAAGTATTCAACCAGTGCATAATTCCAGTGATTGATTATCTATGGTTGCCAAACAAGGCCAGACACAAAACAACCTATGAACAAATTAAGAACCATCCAGAGGGTAATGGAAAGAAAAATGCTAAACATCAGACTCCATGGTAAAATCCCCCATGCTGAAATATAAAAATATATGCAAACAAACAGCAACAACGACATAGTAAAATTCATGCTACATCAAAAGTGGAATTGGGCTGGACATGTGGGAAGGATTAATGACAATAGGTGGACAAAACGCTGCACTGAATGGCAACCAAGGACAGGAAGAGGAACAAGAGGACAACAAGGAAGAACATGGCAAGACAACACAAAACAGAGAGGGGGAACGTCCTGGATGAGGAAAGCATCAGAGAAGAATGGAAATCGTTATCCTGCAATGGATGAATAATGCAGACTGGCAGACATTAGCTGAATGTGGAATACAGATACTGTGAAGAGAATGGTATTTATAAAATCACAAACTTTCTCAGTCTGGTATTAACCTCTGGTGATACAGTTATGGTGAGTTTATGCTGTGGGCGTGAGGCTAACCCATGTGTAAAAGGAAGACAAAATCATGACAATGACCGCGAGAAATCCTACTCATAGTCATAGTAGTTGCAGACCTGTGCCGAACTGGGAAACACTGCCCATTACTACACAATGCATCCTTTCAAAGTATTTGGCACAAAAACACTTGGCAAACAATGACAACCATACATTCTTGACTCATAGGCCTACATGCTATTATAGTTTTTCATGTGATTATTAATATTATATTATGATGTGGTTCAGCTTTCATATTGTGCATTCATATCACTTTTGCTGTTGTTTTTCATGTGATTTTAACATTGTGCATTAACCTCATTAGATTGCTTCAAAGAAACAACAGCCAATGGGCAAGTATTGAGATTGAGATTGGAGATAAGATGACATACTCATACTTAAAACAAAAATTAAAAATGAGCTATTATATCCATCTGTGACAATTGCAGGTAACTTTAATACATTTTATATATTAACCCCCAGGCAACAAGCTACCAGCAGAGCTTGCTGACCCAAGACCGGGTCAGTGACTTTACTCACGCAGAATCTTATCTGGGTTACACTGACCCTTACCGATGAATACACTACCGCTGTGCACGTGGTTTATACTTAATCGGTGTGAAAACATTTCTGCTATGCTTTATCACACTTGATAATGAATTCGCCTATGACACCTTTGTCTCAAAGTCTCTAACCAATCGACCGATGATCTGACTTATGATACCAAACTGACAGCTGTAATTTTCTTGAGGACGAAGCGTGATATTTACTATAACCACACACCTCCAAGCGATTTATAAACAATTGATTTCATTGAGATTGGCACATACTTATGAACCAACATGAGCATTTGGGGCAAAGATAATTTTAGAGATTGTTTATGATTGGTTCTTAAAAACACAGACAACTCTAGATGGTGGTCAGCTTTGGAGAAAATGAGACAATATCGCAAAATTATTGAGCAACAGTTTGCATGTCATGATAGTTTGATAGTGTGGGGAGAGCCTATGAAGCTTAGTATTTGTGATTCCGACCAGTAGTTCATTGGTTGACATGTCTTTGTCATAATGCCTTTTGACTTAGAAGAGATATAATAGTGAGGAATAAAACGGTAATTACGTCTCAATGAGGACAGTGACCTGGAGTGTGAAAACACGCCTACCGCGCTGCACGGTCAGCTTGACCGACCCATATATGCGCGCCGGTCACTGTGAACATTTGGGAGCTGGAGCGGAGTGGAACCGTGTGTATACACGCCCATCATGGCGTGGAGGTTAATTTTATTTCGAATATTATAATACCAATTTTCCATGCTCCCGTGCTTGAATATCACACTTTCACAGTGGCTTTGCCTTTCGAAATTCGGCACCTCTAGCTGAGTTAAGGGTAATGGCTTATAAGCTGGAATGTCATAAAGTTGGCCACTGACATGTATTTCACATGAGGCACTATTTTAGTATTTACAATCATCAGCTCTACCTCACAGTTAGCTCTACCTCACAGCCCTCATTTTAATCATTTATGATGCAAAATGACGAAACTATACCCACTAACTCTCCTCTGTTTCTCTGCCCCCCCTCACCCAACACTTAACTTTTTATGCTGCTTGATTCATTCGCTATAGGCCTAGTTAGTAAGCCAAATAGAAAGGTCTTCCCCCCGTACGTGCCACTTACCAAAAAATTAACAAACCTAGACTCTAATATGATGAAGACCTCCCCTAACCCGCACTTTCGTTCTTTCTGTCTTCTTTCTTTGCCCATACTTGCAAACGGTATACGAAACCCAGCCTTTTGATAAGCCTGCTCAAAAGTCCCCTCTTTAGTGTGTTTTTTTGACTGGCGCAGACGGGCTCATGGATTTTCGCTTCACTCAGAAAGCCCAATATTCAGCTCGAATGAACACTGATTTTCCAACACCAGTAGGCCTATCTAGTCTAGATCTAGATCTAGATATCTAGATAGATCTAGATCTAGATCTAGGTCAAGTTCTCGAAATATAGGCCCTATTGAAATTTAAATCCCATCCTGGTTCATTGATTTTCCTTTACCGTAATGCCTAAAGTATGTCCTGTGTTTATACTGGGTGAAAGAAAAAACATCTTTGAAACTAGATTTAGTCGAGATCTAGATCTAGATCTAGATTCTACGTCTAAATTTCAGACTGGATAGGGCCTATATTGTTGAGAGTTCTCGTCCACACGAACAAAAGTTACCTGCCTACAAGTAGGCCTACAAGGAATGAGCTAGTGTAATCTTCATGATGGTATTGTACACTTTCATGGCAGTAAGGTAGAAAAAAGTATACGGTTGCCACATATTGATGGGGAGTGTGATCTTGATCTAGAGTCTAAATCAACTTTTTATAAAGTGGTTGGTAAACATTTCTGAGATAGCCTACTGGTGGTGAAAAATTTCAATCCTTGACGGCTTGTGTAACGCTACAACTATAAATCTATGTAGATCTATAGTTAAACTTACCGTTTTGGGTCTCTTTAGAATCGCATTCTTATCACAGCCACCACATTTTCGGGGCATGGTGAAAGCCAGTTAAAGGATAACAATCTCTCAAAATCTTGACTGATATCAAAACACACTACTACTCGCGTAATACACATGAAACAACATAGGAAGCTGCCATCTTTAAACACAAAATGTCTTGAGCGTATCCATTTGCTAATCGGGGAATGATTGGCCAATGGCAAGTCTCGTCAGTAAGAAGCAAATGGAACAAACACTCCACTGCGGTTTATTTTCAGGGACAATTATTTATGGTCCAATGCCACCGCCATGAATCCCGACTCCTTCCCTTCGTGTACCTAAGGGCCGAACAACTTTTGCATAGCTGTGACTCCGCGAATAGCAGCAAACACAGGCTTTCCTGCCGCATTTTGCACAGCTTGTCATAATCAGTTATGTAATACTGAGAACAACACACACCATGCGCTGACAATCGCTCTCTGAGTTACGCTTCAACTGAAGTTTGCATGCGCCCAGCGTCGAAATTGTCTATTATTTTTATTTGATTAAAGTTACTATTATTATTATTATTACTATGATTATTCTACAGTTTTTAAAGTTTTATGTTCTCTATTTAATTTGATAAGATTGCTAGAGTTTTTGAGGAAATATAATTATGAAAACCACAGAAAAACTGTGGGGTCGCAGCAAGGCTATAGGCAAAGTCAAAATTTGGCAAAAAGAAAAAGTTGTATGTAGCAAAACCTCACGCAAGAAATAATACCTAGACGATACAATGAAACGCAAACTAAAAGAGAAGACCGAAAATAGCCGATATTTCGACCACAGCCTTGCTGTCCAGACAAGAACTAGCAGTTAAGTAGCATAGACATACTCCGTTTAGATTCTATAGCCTACATTTACTATTCAAATCTTTTATTGTTGGATTGTTTTCTCTGTTAAATTTTCCAATTTTTTTTCTGTAGTTGTTTTTTCGTTTTGTTTTTTTTCCCTTGAAAAAGGCTGTTGACGAAATATCTGCCATTTTCTGTCTTTTCTTTTAGTTTGCGTTTCATTGTATCATTTGGGTATTATTTTTTTTTTTTTCGCGATGCTTTGTTACATACAACTATTTCTTTTTTGCCAAATTTTGACTTTGAGATTTTGAGGTTTGATAATGCCTGCAGTAAATGTTGCGATAAGCTGCAGGCCTATCTGCTTATCCCGAATTCTATCCACAATTCAAGATCGTGTATCAAAATCATTCTTGATATCTTCGAGCCTAGGTGTCAAAGTCTGGCGTCTCATAATTTCTAGGTGTTACCCTCCACCCCTCCCGCTTCCTTATTGTTTGCTATCAAGACCGTTACAAATATTATCACTATCTTCGCCAACTACGAGTTGTTTGCCGTCCACATTGAGTGCTTAGTTATATTACCCATAAGTCAAAAGAAAAGTTGTACATTTGGCAAATGTAACTCTCCATCATCATGTCGAACGATTTAACATTAAAGTATGAGTAGTTTATCGACCTGCTGAAACACTGAACGTTTTTTGAGTAGCTGTACAGGACATTAGAATAGTAAAAAAAAAAAAAAAAAAGTTTTGCTTATCAATGTTGATACATTCAACAATAAAATGAATCAGAGAAGTATTAATTTCTCCAGACATGCTTTGTTATTCTTGTCAAAATTGGGCTAAAAGAAAAGGTTGTATGTTGCGAAACCCCGCGCGAGAAATAAAATCCAAACAATACAAAGCAAACTAAAGAGAAGACAGAAAATACACAAAATTTTCGGCTTTCGCCTTTTTCAAGTGAAAAAAAAATAATCGAACAATAAAAGACTTCAACAGGAACGAAGCGAAACAGTTTACTTAGCTGCGAGTTCATGTTTCGTTAGCAGCACCAAAGCAAGTCTTTTATTGTTCAATTTTTGTTTTTCACTTGAAAAAGGCGAAAGCCGAAAATTTTGTGTATTTTCTGTCTTCTCTTTAGTTTGCTTTGTATTGTTTGGATTTTATTTCTCACGCGGGGTTTCGCAACATACAACCTTTTCTTTTTGCCCAATTTTGACTTTGATTATAGCCCTGCTGCGACCCCACAGTTTTTCTGTGGTTTTTATGATATTTCGTGAATTTGTTATCCTTGATCTGTAAATTACAGGTAGCTGACACAAATACTGAATGAAAAACATAGGCCTACAATCTTTTGGAAACGAACTAAAGATTTAAAAAAAAAAAAAGTGTGGGATGGTTTGGTTGAAAGGTGTAATGGAAAAAAAAAATAGTATGGTTTCCTTGTTATTCAGTACCATCGTACGGCTTTTGTGTTTAGCTCTTTATTTTAGGATGTTTCGCTGCCCTTGGCATTTACTCCTTACTTTTCTTGTTTTTATTTTTTCTTGTTGTGGTGGGGATTCGTTTGTTAGAATTTTGCCCAGGCAGCGACCTGTTCGGCCTGCTCTTTTCGATTTCCAACTGCCAAGGTATCTTTAACGTGCGCAACGTACACTCAGGCCCTCAGAATTTTTCGCCCTTACCGAGAAGACTAGATGCTCGACTCTGCCTACCATAGGATCAGGGACAGGGAAATATTAGAAAAATCCCAAAATCCCAACATGCCTGAACAGACTGGGATTTGAACCCGCTACCTTCGGCATGAGAGGCGAGCACCTTGCCTCTTGGGCACTGTTTCCCCGCGTACAGCTTTTTAAGACCCCTCCACTCTCACATAAATTATTTGTTTCCTTTGGTGCCTACGGTGGTTTTTACTCCATGTTTAGACCCCTACCTGTAATCAACATAACATGAAATTCCTTGTAATGTAATGTATTTTGAGGGATAATTATTTGTCCACAATGTCTTCATTATCATCATCACAACTGTATTTTCATTATGATAAACATCTCTGTTCTAGGAGAGAAGTGGCCGCGCCAGTGATTCCAAGCAAAGAGAGAAGATGTGATACAATACACTGTAGTTACCAGGAAGGTGATCTCACGACCGCTTTGTTTCAAAGACTGTAGAATAGCAGCTGAAAGGCGGAGCTGATGCAAACTATCTCTGTGATCCTTTCTTGAAAACAGGCATAATGCACACACAGTGTTTGACTTAAATTAAACTCGATGACCACAAGAACACAGGATAATAGTAATGATAATAAAAATAACTTTAAACATCAACATCATCATTATCAGTGCGACTTTTATTCTCTTTAAGAACATAATAGCGTCTACTCTTTCAATATTTGTGGAAGACTGGAGTTGCCTAATGCTACTGAGTGAAACAGGCGTTATTAAAGAGAAGAAAGGTACCGACCCTGACTCCTCCATCAGAGAAAAGTTAGGAAATCTAGAATATTTCAGGACAGACAGACAGACAGTCAGACGGGCAGGCAGGCAGACAGGCACACATATACAGATAGACAAATAGACAGGTACATTGGTATGTGTCTAGATGGATGGACGTATCTATGCAGCCTTCTTCTTCTTCAGGTGTCAGGTCCGGAGCAGACATCGACGACCATGGCACGCCAGGCTTCTCTGTTGTCAGTCATTCTTATGAGCTCGGTGTTACTTATCGACTTTTTGGTGGCATAGTTGTTGAGGCTGTCAATGTATGTTTGTCCTCCTCTGCTTCTCCGCCCCTCTATTTTACCGCATAGCATTTGTTTCTCGATTCCATTCTTCCTACATAGCCTATGTGTCCCAGGAATTTCATTTGTCTCTTTCTGATTGTCCTTATTAGGGATCCTTTGTACCCTGCCATTTCGATAACCTCTGCATTGGATTTTCTCTCTGTCCATGGTATTTTCATCATCCTTCGGAGGAACCATAATTCCGCAGCCTCCAGTCTCCTTTCTGTGTCTTTATTCAGTGTCCAGCACTCACATCCATAATATAAGAGAATTGACCAAACATATGCTTTAAGGGTGTTAAATTTGGAGCCGATAGTGATGTTCCTATTTGTAAATATGGTTTTAATTTTGCTGAATGTATCCTTCGCCATTGCAGTTCTCTTCTTTATTTCAATATCACTCTTTGCATTTTGTGTTATGGTATATCCCAGGTATTTGAAGTTTTTTACTTGTTTTATTTTCTCATCATTACAAAATATATTGCAAGTGGGTGCATTGGCTTGTTTTGAGATGGCCATGCATTCTCTTTTCTTAGCATTTAATTGTAAGCCATTCTCTACACTTTTGACCGTTGCTGTTGGAAGAAGGGTCTGTAGTTTTTGTTCGGAGTCCGCAATGAGGACTGTGTCGTCAGCGTACCGTAAGTTGTTGATATTATTGCCGCCTACTTTGACTCCCTGGTATTCATTGAGGTTTTCTAGGACCATCAGCTCACTACATAAATTAAAAAGATCCGGTGATACTACACAGCCCTGCCTTACTCCTGTTTTGATTGCTTTATAAATATGCACTGAGTTCATTCTCCATCCTGATGGCCGCCATTTGTTCCCAGTATAAGTTTCTTAAGATGCGTAGATTTTTGGAATCTAAGTTCAGTCCCGACAGGATGGCAAAGAAATCAGCATGTCTCACCTTGTCGAAGGCCCTTGAATAGTCGATAAAACAGAGATATATGTCCTTCTGTACTTCTATTGATCTTTCTAGGAGCATGTTTATTGTAAAAATTGCATTTCGAGTGCCTTTATCTGCTACAAATCCAAACTGCGTCTCCGAAATCTCTGGTTTTATTTTGCTCCTTATTCTGCACATCAGAACACGTAAAAGAACTTTTGAACTTTTGTTAGATGGCTCGTAAAGGCTAACTGTTCTGTGTTGATCACAGTCCGTTGTTCCGGGCTTTTTTGGTAATGCAATAAAGATGGGCTTTTTTAGGTCATGCGGTATTTCACCTGAGCCATAATTATATTTCGTCACTTCCACAATTCCTACTTCTTGTAAAGCTGTTATGAGTTCAATGGGCACATTATCTGGACCTGCTGCCTTGCCTGTTTTCCATCTTCTGTAATGCATGTTCCACTTCCTCAGCCAAAATTGGGACACCTTCGGTATCATTGTTTATGGGTGGTGCTGGACTTCTCTCATCATTATATGTTCTTCAATATATTCTGACCACCTGTTTAGGATCTCGTTTTTGCATCTATGCAGCAAAAGGAATTAAAAACAGTTCAATTCCTCACTCAGAAAAAAAACAAAAAAAAACAAGTGTCACACACACACATTGACATGTACCAAAACACTAACACATTACCAGTTTCCATAATTATTGCCAGACATGCGCTCAACAGTGAAATAAGCCCAATAATAACTGACTCAAAAACCGGATGTTTTCAAATAAGAAAAATCACAATTTATTGGTGGATTTGTTTTCCACTGCACAGAAACATATAGAACATATAAAACACCGATGTTATACAAGAGGTCGTAAGGCAGAAAGAGAAAGATAACAAATAAAAATTGTACATCAATAAGCTAAGAGGAGCGAACTGAATAAGGCAGTGCATGTAAAATAATGCTTATAATAAAAATAATACAGGTTTGGCTGCAAAAATACAGTATTTCAAAGGCAATCCTGACAGGCTGTCAAATTCTTGAAGAGATCTCTTTGAAATAAGTCGCACCGTTGAAAATATGTCACATATATTTCGAATATTACTGTTTACCGTTTTTTAACATCGATTACTAACAGCCTTTATCAGAGCTAATTTGACAAAAATACATATGAGCACCAGATTATACATTGACGTTGTTTTTTGTTTTTTCTCTTGTGGTCTTGTCCACAGCATCTGCTCCCCTCCGCTGTTTTCACGGAAAATGACGTATGAAAAAGTAAACTACCCTTTACATCTGCATACGACTTGTCCACAGCATCCGTTCCGCTCCGCTCCTCGCCGCTATAGAGGCAAAGAGAGTTTTTCATTCATCATTTTCCGTAAACATAGCGGAGCGGATGCTGTGGATAAGCATCAGAGTCCTCGGAAAAATGCAGAAATGGAGTAAAACGTAATTATGCCACATCACTGTACTAGTAACTTTAAAAAGTGGCAAGTACCCAATCAAATGCAGATACACGTACAGCAGAAGTAAGAGAAGCTGCAGCTCATCAAGTGACTGCGTTAATACAAGGGCCTACCTCATTTTGTATGGTTTCGAGAAACAAGGAATGTTTATCTTATAGTGTCAGTTGTTTAGATTATTTCTGTGCGTACGGAGTAGGTACATTCTGTATTTTGCTTAAATTGACAGTGTTGGGTTTGATCACAAGAAGAACAAGAAAGCTGAGTGCATTTATGTGGCCTCTGAATATAAGGCCGTTATCTTACACTGTGATAATAAGGCTGTTGGTAGTGGACCAAAGTCTAATTATAAAGCGGAAGAGAGAAAATATTGAGTTGTTCACTGTTCAACTATTCTTATAATGTAAAATAACACCATCACGTAACAACACCCACTTAAAAAAAACAAACAAACAACGCAGCGCAATGATCTGCATTCATTGTGAGAAAGTTGTTATGGCCACTTTTGAAGAATTACATTGTAACATTATAATAATTGTCCTCTTATAATGATACGTTCTGACGATTGGGCAATACAAAGGCTGGTTGCACAATGAGCCACGTCTGTTTTGGCGTGAAATGTGGGCTATGGAGCTCAAAAGGATCACGCACACTGGAGAAAAAAAAAACAACAAACAGGTCTGCCTCATTAGTTTCGGTGCAACAAAACTCTCTTCAGTCAGCTGGCGGAAACGGGGACCTCGCCCACTGAGTCAAAACGGAGTTCGGAAAGCCGATTCTTTTGAAGGCAAAACAAAGTTTGCAAAGAAAGGGGCAACACAGAAGGATATGCAATCATTCAACGTTACAAACTGAGCAATGCTAAAGATGATCGTACAAAGGAGCTCTTCAGAGCACATAATTATATGTATGTAAAAAAAAAAAAAAACTATAATGAAATTTAAGTGTTTTTTTCTTTAAAATTATTATTGGACGTCCTCATCTTGGCTGATTCCACTTCAGGGGTCTTCCTTTTGGACAAGGACCAATAAGTTCCAGACTTAGACGACCCTAGGGTTACTAGAAACTTTAAATGGCCTGTCAAGACCAGCAAATGAGGGACATTACAAAAATTTGACTTTTTTTCTTATCTTTGCAGTGAGAGCCGAACTATTCTTGAGAAGATAATACCCCCCGGTTAATACATTCATAAAATTGCAAGAATCAGCTCACCGTGAAGCACCAGAACGACTGTTGTCTGGTGTTTATATGTATTGACGAGAGATAATAAAGCTAGCCAAGTCAGTTTGGAATGTATAAGTAATTGGAATGACAAAATATACAGCACCATTGATCCTGCGTAAATGTAAAAACTTGACACAGAAGAAGAGAAGTTCGTGTAACAGACATGAATCGGCTTCGTGGACAATCGGCATTCATCATAACGAGATTTATACATGATATTACCAATAAGAATCGTGGCATGTATTTATAGGATAGGATATAAATTCTGTAACAGTTCCAACAGGGTCTGTATAGCTTCAAGCAATCAGGAACACACTCTTGTCGAACATATCAATAATAAGTGATTATGTCGGCATGTCGATCTGATAGGCCAAAAAGTTTGTGTTCTTTTTTTTTTATATAATAAAAACATGTCGTATATAGTTTTTCTTTAATTACGTCAATTTTTACGATGAAGTGAAGCAGCGGAGGTGAGCAGAGAATGCGAGAAGCGACTCAGGTGTAATCCCATGGGCAAAGGACCGGCGCCTGATAGACATTGAGTACATGCACAGGGCACTGGCCATCTCTGGAATGGATGTGAACGATCGTGCGTGGGTATTGTCTGGATACTGTGGACACCTGCATCAGTTTTAGGTATCCCATAAGCTGACGTTAGGGCTGTAATGTCATGAGGTGTAAGTCCCGGAACTGGAGCTCTGAGGGCGGGTATGGGCAGGGGGATTATGGGCGTGCCAGGGTGGGGAGCGGGAATTGGTCCTAAAGGCGTGGTTGTTTGTGGATGGTGGTAGGCTATGGGTGGGTCACCTGGTTTATTAGTGGGTGTCACAGACCGTCGTTGACTACCGTCGGAACTGGTGTCTTTAGAAAGCGAACCACCATTACCTGAGCTGGCGGCTGCTACAATTGCTGCAGCCGCGGCAGCAGCTGTAACAGTTACGGACGGTGGTGGTTGTGGCGGTGCTGCTGCTAGTGGTGGTGGGACAGGTGGATGGCCTGCTGGCCTTGGTGGACCATGGGTGTGGTAGATATCGCTTACCAGCTTCTTCATTTCCTCTAACGATGAGTTAAGCATCAGTATATAGTTCTTGGCCAACAGGAGCGTGGCTATTTTGCTGAGCTTCCTGACGGATGGCCCGTGGGCATAGGGCATGACTTCCCGTAACCCGTCCAAAGCAGAGTTCAGATCGTGCATTCTTTTTCTCTCGCGGCTGTTAATCTTCAGTCGGAGACTTTGTAGTTCCTGCTCATCCATGACTTTAGATGCCAAATTCCCTTTCTTCCTCAGTTTACTCATGTTGTGGTTACTATTGCTGTTGGTGCCGTACTGTCTGGTGGAGGAACTGCTGTTGACAGTGTGGTCGGACGGTGTGGGACTCAAAGTACTACAGCTGCGACCGTCCTCGTTGTCACTATCGTCAAACTCATCCACAGAAATGAGTTTGTCGCTGTCATTCTCTTCCTCTCTTTCTGCTCGTTTGTCTGAATGTGGCTGGAAACTGCTACTACTGATGTGATGTTGACCATGATAATGGAAATGTTGAGGTTGTTGCTGAAGATGGTAGTGATGTTGGGCGTGAGCCAGGGTGCGGTCGTGAGTAGCTGAATTGGATGTGATCACCAGCTCACCACCGCTCGTGTCTGCCTCTGTTGCCATGGTGACAGACTTAGCGGAAGTCCAGCGTCCGTATGGACTGGTTCAGACAATGGAGACACTCCTGAGGTTTCTGATTGATGGTGTGCCTCTCTGAAAATATACAAATAAATACGTTTTAAAATTAATTTGGGGAATGTATGAGGGTTGTGACAGACTGCTCAATCAGCTTCCATATTTCCGACAATTTCTGTGATATTGATTTTGTACGTGAAAACAATGAGATATGAATAATTAAGAGCAGCAGCACCTGTCAAAGTTTAGATATCTTCATAACATAAAATCATAACAATACCTTATGACTAAGAAAATTAAATTACTATCACCCATATTGCTGCCATATGAAGTCTGAAGGAGAATAGTGGGAATCATATTCATGCACATGTGCGTTAGCAGTAGATAAAAGTAACCCCGTGCCTCCTCATAAACGAACGATAACACGAACAACGACAGGAGGAAGTGAAAGGACTTCGATAATAGTAATAACAACAAACTAACTATAATGGACGAGAAAACGGCAGTATATTAAATTATACCTTGGACGCCTTCTTTAAGGAAATACGTTTAGGCCTACATTCCTTGGGTCTTAAATATTCTCCTGAAATTGTCAATGAGTCTAACGTCTGCGCTTGCTTTGATTAAAAACAAAAACAAAAACCGCACATAAGATTATTAAACAATAATATTAATAATAATAATAATGATAACTGCGTGCGAAAGCAGTAACACAGCACCCCTTCTGCATTTTAATGACTGTTTTGAAGCACATGGATGAAAGATCAACCGATCCCAGTCACGCACGGTTCAACTTAACCTGGCAGCTCAAAGTGCTTCTTGGTGCAGCACGTTAAAATGGCTGTTTAAATAAAATAATGTTATTGCCGTAAATAATTTAGCATATTACTGGCCTAGCCTAAAAACACAGCTGTACGGTATGATAGTAATACATGTATTATGGTTCCTACCTTTGCCAAGACAAAAAATTATTACGACATTTAAAAAAATGGCAAAATTTGAATGTTTTGAGCGATATATCGGACCACTGGTACATGGTCTGTTCATAAAGACTTACACACATATACACTTGAAATAAATGTTCCCTGTTCTCCTAATTTTAATATATTAAAAATAAAACCAAAAAAAAAAACAAACACAAAAAAACCCACCAAAACTTTTATTATAATACATTTTTAAATAAACAACAAAAAACACATTCTTGCTATAACTGGCTATATCGATCTTCACTGGTCTTCTTCCAGTGGGTTTTCAAAAAAACGTCTGACCAGTTGTGGTGAAAAGATGTGGTTATTTACTACATGTACTTATTTCGAAATCGGTGTCAGAAGTTCCCGCCCTTAAATGTGTAGTCACAGTTTTGGATGTCCATGATTGTTATAGGCAAAATTAGCTGGTGCTTCTATTTCATGACTGGCGTTTTGACATATCAACACTTATTATTGGTATTAAATAAAACTTCCACTGTATCTTTGCGATTACCTCACCTGCCTCAGTTGCATCCACAGGGAGAATGCGTTGCAAATAGGTAAGAGCTTGTAAGCGAGAATGATTTTTAAAAAAGTAGGATTGAATCAGGCAAAACCCAACCTACAAAACAGAAATCAGGTAAACTGAAAAGGGATAGGAAGAGATGAGAGCAAACAACTGGCTGTGTCACGAAAGTACAATGGTGCCAAAGATCCAATTTCACCGGAGGGGAAAGAAAATCTGCTCTACTTGAAATGTATTCCTTATCTGAGATACATTTTTGGTTATAAATATACTAAATATCGATCCTACCTCAGATAAATAAACGAAATTCCTTTAAGGAGTTCACAACATTATCTGGTTAAGCGAATACACTGGCGGATGTTCATGATAAAACCAGCAAAATAATCAGCCGAGGCACAGAATACCGAGACGAATCATCCTTTCGTTCATTAGATCTACATGTATATATATATACAAGTATGTCCACAACTTGCTAGCGTATAAACACGGCCAGTAGGCTACTACTCACAGAGCTCTATGGTACTACTCTTCTTCGTTCCATTA
Organism: Onchidella celtica; assembly: GCA_963931925.1. Taxonomy (NCBI): domain Eukaryota; kingdom Metazoa; phylum Mollusca; class Gastropoda; order Systellommatophora; family Onchidiidae; genus Onchidella; species Onchidella celtica. The sequence goes on along the minus strand of OZ007570.1, from coordinate 21,631,754 downwards.
TGAAGGGGTATGGTGCAAATTGTTGCATTGTTGACATAGATGATACGCGTCCAAGTCGACGGACGGAAAATGACAAATTGAGCCGTCACGGTATCCTGTGTCTCGGGTATTAGTATTACCCACTTCAGATATATACCGATAGACCTATAAAAACGACAGGCCTTTGATGAAAGAAAACAATATCCACTGTGACAGAGATGAATGGAAAAGAGACATTTTTGTCAATGGAATTAAGGACACAAGTTTACATTGAATTTGGCACAGGAAGATTCATCATAATTCATAGTTATGAGCCGACATATTGTGAATATAAGGTATACCTAACCACAACCACAAACAATTTCACATAACACATGAAAAGTAATGCATTCATTCAGTAAGATACAATTTTTAACAGATTGTTCTTTGATGCATTATATTATTCTAATGCCGTTTAATACATCCGCGCCAGTCGGTGAGACGCCCTGTCTATATATTTTGTGGAACAATAACGTGGTAATCCCCATCAGAATTTTCTTTTAATATAAGGATGAGTAATTTATGTACATGATTGTACACATTCTTTTTTCTTAAAAAGATGGCTTGTGGTTTAAACTTCACCAGCAGTTTAAATTGTTTAGTGTTTTTGCATGATCGCCCACCTACATAAAACCATGAAGAAAGCAAGAATAAAAGAAAAAAAAAGGCTATTGTTACTTGTACGAACGCATCCCAAGCGTTTTGCGCTAGGGGCACGTACGTATACGTACTTATCCCTAACCCCGGCCTTATCATCAAAACTAAATCTTATCGAATCTCTAACCCTGGCCGTTACGCTTTCAACCAGAAAACATGAGGAAAACTAAAAGAAAATCTGAAAGAATCATTAATTAAGGCTGTTGTTAAGGCTATTTCGGGAGGAGTTCTCTAGTGCAAGCATATCGAACCAGTTTGATTGAACCTCTGTTGAATCAAAGTGAAAGCGTTCATCTAATGCTAAAAAAAAAACAACAAAAAAAACAAACAAACAGGAAAAGCCCAGAAGAAAGATGGCAATGTGGAAGAAAGCTAGAATAGATAATAAGTTTAGTCACAATGAGTTGCAACATCTACTCACATCTGTCCATTGCTAGTGTTTCAATTTACTTAAAAGAAATGAATGTCAGTGTAAATTTTCAGTGTATTTTCTTAATTTACATCACGCACAAAACGAAGAATGTGATTTGACTATTTTTGAGTTTGCTTGTAGTTTTAGTTTCTACAATGTGCAGAAATCTTTTGTACAGATGTGCATAATTATGTCTGCAGACATTATTTTTGTAATTATAGACCAGAGTATGCGTAATAATAATTATCTAACTTTAATAATAATATGTAATATTTGCTAACATTCAGCGTTCCTATTTTCCATGAAACATGTTTCTCAGATGGGTATGCCGGTAAATTTTCTCGTTTAATTCATTATGAGAATTGTGATTCGGAAAAATTCTTGAAAATTGAGTCAAAGGTGAAGTTAACGTTTTCTACGATGAAACAAAACCAACAACAATAAAAACAATGTACACACTATTCATAACAGCTGGACGTGGCATGGTCAAATTTAGTCATGGGTAAATGATCAAACAAAAAAATAAGTTCACAGTACGTTAAATATTTAAAATGAAGTTGAAATAAGCTGCCCCATATATTTTTCCGAGTACAGCTGAATCCTGCGCAGGCTAAGCTATGACCTAAAACATAATGATTTAGAGTATTTTAGGAGATACTGACTTCTCATTGAACTTACATATCTTCTTTGCCCAGCCCGTTTTTAATCTGGAAAGTTTAGTGACTCATACAACTGATCTCACAAGTATACATGTTGATATCACGATTTTAATCCATTCTTGAATATGTCAAATTCTTCTCATTTGGAATGAACAGAGTGGGCACATAGTTTTAATATTGGTAAGTCTATAAATCTCCCACGCATGTGAGCTCTATGCTTATAATTATGGCTTCCGACATGGCATATTAAAACGTTGGTATTTCAACACTTTGAATACTGACGCCGTGAAAGCTAGATTTTCCCAAGTCCAGTTCATATTTTAAGATTTCAGTTATTTTCAATGGTAAATATGAATCTTAATCAGGCTATTGATCTATATTTAAAAGCCAGTAATGGAGGAACAAAACCTGTACTTGATGCAGCAGTAAAGAGTTAACAGGAGTGTTGTTTCAGTACTGAAAGGGTTAAGGCAAGTGGCATCTATTTTGCCTCGATTTCAGTGTTGGGTGTGGACAATGGGGTTAAACCGGTCCTCGCTCACGAGGGAGGCTGAAACAAGTTTGTCTAGCTAGTTGATTCAAAGGTAGTTCAAGCCTGAGTCAAAACCCACGCCAACTACAGACTTGACTCAGTGCCCCACAAGCCAAAAGCAACATAATGAGGCCTATTATCAGAAAGCTAGAGAGACGTATTCTATAATAACATGTTATTACGAACGAGAGGATAATGTCCGTATTGTAGAGAGAATCTTCATGTCCGTGTCTCCCTGCGCCCGCACCTCTATTAACATTTCTTACATTTGTCAAATACCAGATCTCTGTGAAAAACTGTATTTAAACTATTAATAACTCATTACCACCCACGCACTGACGCAATTATTAAGAAGTAGGCCAAAAAATCAAGGTTCATAACATTGTCAAACTTTGAGAACTTTATGCTGAAATACATGTACATGGATTTGCTTTTCGTTCAGCAGTACTTTACCGTCTGAGAATCGTCACCCTGTATGGGAAGGGGTAGCCGAGTGGCCCATTCACATTCAGTTATTCGTTGATTCATTTATTACGTTTCACGATCTTAGTTCTTGTTTGTTCTATCTCCATTTCCTGAAAAAGTGGAGATCTTTTAGTATGTAGAAGTATGCATACTGTGGCGCTTGCTAAAATGCGCTGTGGCACCCATCAGGCTGTTTCACAGTTCCGATTTATTCTAACTCCTTAACATGATACTAAAGCCTCAAACGATTGGCATCGAATTTCTCAGGTGTGCAAAATGTGGAGCCAGAGCATAAAGGTCGCTATTTTTTAGTGATTAATTAATTAATTTTTCATTTTTGTGTGAAGAAAGTCGTCAGCTGCCGAAACTTTGTGAGGTTTCATTTATTTTCGTCTTGTAAGAATTTATGTTTTCTTGTTTTTTTACAAGGTGCGGTTTGAAAAAGACATTATTTATAGCCACATTCTAGCTTTTTTCAGAGAAGGGGGAAGGAAATATGCTATTTTAGAAGGATTTAATCATTCCCTGACCAATTCAGAAAAGTTACAAATCATTGCATCAGTGACCTGGCGACATGAAGGCCGGGTGAATTGTTCCACATAGCCATTATTTCTTCTTTGAGGAAAATGCGCAAATATTTGAGCTGTCATTCAGATAAAGTTGTTCAACATATTTATTAAAACAAACGAAAAAACATACAACTTTTTCTTTTTGTCAAATTTTGACTTCGCATAAGCCTTCCTGCGGCCCCATAGGTTCACTGTGGTTTTTATAATATTTCGTTAACAACAATGTTAAGGCCATGAACAGGTCAACGGCAGACTTCTCGCATTAGAACAGAGAGGTCGTCAGTTCCAACTCAGAAAATAACTGCATGGGACGAATAACTTTTAAGTGTGTTTTCGTGGGTACGGAAATGGAAGAGTTAACAGAAACGTCAAAAATCCGTCAAGTTGTAAAAATAAAGAGTGTTTCTCTGTGTAGAGAAAAGGTGCTGCCGTACACACGAAAACATTCTTTCACTACTTGAAAGGTTTTTGACGTTTCAGTTGCTGTCTTCGGTTTCCGTATACATGAAAACCTAGCTTTAGCCTTTACACGCAGATTAGCTGCTTTCGAACATACTTTTGCCAACTCCATTTTTTTCCTCAAGACGCCGTTGAGAGGTCGCAAGGATTATTTACATTTTCTTATTCTTTCCAATCGGTGCCTTAAGTGAATATGCTGACAGTGAAGTAATACAAAATATAACATACTAAAAATACCAATCAAGACTGACCGTAATTTATAATTGAAATGGCATTTCACCAGTATGAAGAGATAATAATTTGACAATGCTAAGAACAAGAATCGCTATTCATTTGAAATATCGACCCGTTTAACTACAGATACGTTTTGTATTTCTAGGTATTAGGGTTGTTGTTGTTGTTTTTTTTAAATATGCCTTTAAAAATTGAAGAATTTAATTAACTTTAACAACAGTGGACATTTGGTGATTCTGCTGTGAACATTATGTGTGGAAAAACGGGTGTAAAGTCCATTTGATTTTATTGTCCTGGCCGCCCCCTTTCTTTTCTTTTCCATTTCCTCCGTGCCCCCTCCACCCTCCACCCTTTTTTAATTTTGCCTTTTCCATTTCAACCCCCCACCCCCACCCCTCACCCCTTTTCTTTTGTGATAGGGAAGGCCGAGACGCAGAGAAAGGTGTGATTCTCCTGACCTCTCTTCAGATATAAAAACTCAAGAAGTCTGTATACAGTTAAGTGGTGGCCAGACAACTATTTGGCAATGAGCTGGCGGACGTGACCTCTCACAGTGGTCACGTAATGAATTTTGTATGACAAAAAAGTTACAAAAGAACTCGCGAAACGACACCCAACCCTATGAGCTTCGCCTGGTTTGTTTACTCTTGAGGGCAATTCGCAGGACATGTGAACGGAGAATGATGATTGTATAATGAAGAAGATGATGCTGGTGCTGACGGAGAAGAAAAAAAAGGGTGGAGATGAAGGAAGATTGAGGAGGAGACGGTAGAAATGACAGTGGTGGAGATGGTGCAGTGGAAGAGGGCAAGGCAAATGACGACCATGTGTGAAGACAAAGTTTTAAAAAATGTGAAGAAAAAAGAAAAATGATAATAAATTGGGCAGAAATTTAAGAGAAATAGCATTGAATTATTATAGACCAAATGTAAAATGCAAAGTTCATGACCTCACATGCAGAGTGTTTCCCGGCAAAGACATGGGCCATAATCATAATTATGTTAAGAAAACAGAAAAATTGACATCTCATTGAAATAGGCCTACCATTCATTGTCACGAAGAAATCTAAAATCTCTCAGTCACATAGAGGCGAGACCCTCCTCCCCCTTCCTTTCCATTGTATTTCCCACACTGTGTTTACAGTTCAGTTGGCGGCAGACACTGATAGGCCTACCAAGCAACGCGGGTATGATAAAGTTAGTTGTTTTCTTTTTAACCATGTCTTTGGCGCAAAATAAGATATCTCTGAAATAAAACCCAACCACAGCATCTCCAGGGGGACTAACAATTCTATTAGAAAAATATTGTATTTTCAAATTCACTCTGGAGTCGACTCCAGAATTCTGTTGCACGTAATTCAATAGACGGGAAAAAGCTCGCTGGAAAAAAAGAGGAACAGTCAGGTATATCAAAAACCTACAATTTAAACAGTTTAATTAGCAGTAACCAGCTAGTAAGTTCACCACTTGGCTGTTTAAATTGTCGAACGCCTTATAAATTAATAGGCTACAAAATTTATTTAAAGATATAATTCAACTCACAGGTAGGAAAAGTCTTATAGTGAATTGCGTCATCCTGAACAACCAAACTAGTTAGCTTCAGATTTATACTTCAAACTGCTTGTATTAACGAAATCTAGATTAAATAGATCTAAAGCAAAACAATAAAAAAGGAAAGAAACAACGTTGATGGTAAATGTGCAAATACCGAAAAAAAAAAACCCAATGAAGTTTGTTATTCTGCACATTGGGGACATCATATCAGTAGACTTATCAAAGCAGTTCTTTGGACTTACCGATCACAGTGTAAAAAGAGAAGCACAAAATGCAGAGAACAACTTCAGATGAGATTCCTTTGATAGGGATTCTGTGAGTTACCAAAGTGGGCACTTTGGAATTGCCCGTCTGTGTATTTTGATTCCAGTCACGTCCCAGGTTTGTTTGAGTGTAGAACAATACTAGTCCTGATTAAATGAGGTCGCAAGCTGACGTCATGACGATCCAGATTTGCATTGACCACCGCTAAACTGATGTTTCTTCGAGCGCCTTGTGTATCCTGCATATGATTAGAAGTGAACAGATCGGAACAAGAAGACTTTCATCGACTCGTGGCGCTTGCTTTTGACACTGAAGACCAAACGATGAGGCGGTTGTCGCCACTTTTGTAATGGACATTAGACACTCCACCAGTTGTTAAAAGGAGTTTGGGGGAATTATCTTCCCCGAAAAGGGTATGTTTGCTCGGCCCTCCCACTCCCGCCTTTTATGGGTATAGGCGGAGTCAGAGCGCGTGTCCTTTGACACCCCGAAGAGCTCATGTCCCAACCAAAGACGACACTGACTTGGCGACGGTGGGGCTTGATTGTCCAGAGAAGTCGACCAATCCAAATGACAACCGCAAGTCAGTGTTAACTACCGCGCTGACACAAGCTCAAGTGTAATGAAGTCGCCTCAGTATCGGAGCCACTTGCCGTGTAGCGTCGCCCGTATAGGGTTATTTTCTTGTCATACAATGCAGCGAACTTGTCGCAAGCTGTGGCGTCACTGACACCCCGGGTTTCTCCAGGATTTTAGCAGTTGAGCTCAGTTAGTGCAACGTTATCAGTAAAATCGTCTTTAAAATTCCGATTCCCCATCATTATCAGTATTGAAAATCAAACATAATATTTTGCATCGCTTTAAAATACCGCCAAATTCGACTCAATTTGCAATCGCAGCTTTTATTGCTGCCATCATTAATATCACATTAATCACCATTGGATAATTCGGTGATTACCCTGAAAGTAATCAGCTGTGTCATCTTCAAAGTGGGCGCCAAAGACAGACAAAGGATGACAATCAGCATCCCCTTGTTCTGACTTTAGTTGTACTAATTATAAACTCATAAATTCTATACTTCTAATTCGCTACCAATGTTCCCTTAATTTCTAGTAGCCAGTGTGCACAAAAACTTTATGTTGCGCGAATGGTTTTACTCTGACAAATTTTTTGTATGTTCTGAATTCTTATGCAAATGTAAGGTTGGAACTGTTTCAAGACAATTTTAGCACAACAGTCCATCTCTCGTCTCTCATTGTCAATAAAACCGTATTGGCATGTTTGCATATATAAAAATACAAGCATGACTGCACTGCTTGAAGTAACAACATAATTATTTAGTGAACGTTTTATTCTACGTCACTTTGAACTGCTTTTGTGAGCACATTTATTTCCTTTCTGCGCTGACTGCTAAACATGCGTGCGTGGACACACGCGCATGGAAGGAACATTGTTTGCTACGTATGCTTTTTAGTGCTTTAAAAAAAATTTTTTAATTTCCTATCAAAATCTATACTTTTCAGATTTTATTAACTTACCCGTCTATGACCACAATTATGCCCTTTTCATTCCGGGATAATGAACTTACCAGAGAAGTTGGGCTGGAAATAGGACAGTAATTTTTATTCAGACTCAACCACCTGAAAGAAATTACACGTAGACTTGGGATGGCCTAACTGTTAAAACGCATCATAAATCAGTAAGAAATGTTCGCGCTCATTGTCCGAGCCAAGTCATTTGCTTAATATCTAAAGGTTAATGTGACCTTAAAAATATATATAATATTACAAGCATTAGCTTTGCTCTAGTCGTAAGTGTTGCTACATGAGCGAAATGATACTGTAGATGTATTGGGTTAAGTTCAGACTTTTAATACTGTTGGACGACTATCTGTCTGTCTGTCTATCTATCTATCTATCTATCTATCTATCTATCTATCTATCTATCTATCTATCTATCTATCTATCTATCTATCTATCTATCTATCTATCTATCTATCTATCTATCTGTCTGTCTGTCTGTCTGTCTGTCTGTCTGTCTGTCTGTCTGTCTGTCTGTCTGTCTGTCTGTCTGTCTGTCTGTCTATCTATCTATCTATCTATCTGCCCGTCCGTCTCCCTGTCTGTCTGTCTTCTGCTAGTCAATACATCTGACTATCTCTTTGTGTATCTATCTGTCTGTTTATCTGTGTTTCTGTCTATCGGCCCTTTATTCTGTCTAGTAAAATGAAGCCGAATTTAGTCCGAAACACGGGTATAAAACATCATAAAAGCCCAATCATAACCTTTGATCTGCTAGCACCACAGGAAGACGTAACACAATGGGAGGTCAACGGCAGAACATTGGTAATGAAAGCAATGAGAACAGACCAACACACACACACAAAAAGAAACAAAATAAAAGATGGCCGTAAAAAAAAAAAAAAAAAACCTGAAATTGCAATCGTCTTTCCCAATAGCAATACACGGTATAGCGTCTTCCTCACTTTACACCAGCTTCATCGATGATGAACACAGGCAGACATTTTGATTCAGAAGAAATTATTCCGCTAAATATGTCACTGCCAATTTTGGATGGGAATCGAATCCACCGAAACTACTATTTTGCCAGCATTATAATGTCTTACGAATGGAAATATCTACTGCACTTTCGGTTCTCGATATTCGTCTTCAGCATTTTGTTTTGTCACGGTACGCACCGGTACAGGGGTACAGTTTGGTTCATTGTAGCGTGATCCCATCTCATGTTCCTGTGATTTGATTCAGGTCTGGTCGATAGCGGATCACTAATCTGTTCTTTAGACGATCAGATAAGAGGAAAGTTGCTTCATTATCCCATGAAAGGAATTTCAGTTTCACAAAGCTTTTAAGAGCACATTAAGCATATCTTACATTTAGTTACATGCACATGGTACCACTCAATAACGGACGCAACACATCAAGTAACATGGCTAATCAAGAATGTTATTGCACTGAAATTCTTCTTATTCATGCCAGCTTTCAATATCATCATCTCCATCTTCATCATCGCAACATTCTTAATCTTTCACTTTCTTTCTTCTGTCTGGGCATACAACTTGTATTTCTTTCTGATTATATTTCATAATCTGCCAAATTGTCATTTTCATGCATATACACGCAGTATTGTTCGTGCATTGTTTTCCTTTGTAATACTGTTACTGCTGAGCCCATGAAACGAACACAATGGAAAATTTAATGCATATTGACCGAGAGCTAGTCTTAAAGAAGAAAAAAAAGGGGATGGGGAGATGCAGGGGGGGGGGGGGGTTGGTTAAAAACAAATTGCATTTTCAAAGTCCTTAGTAGAATGTTGAATGTGGCAAACAGTAACTAAAGCCTGTATAAACAAAATCACTGGATAGAGTTGAATTCAAACTGGAGACGCCTCTGTCTCGTTTCTGTAGCTAATAATGGTTGCTTGCTCACATTCACTGCTTTTGACCACATGCGAGATGAAACTTCTGTGGAACTTCTGGAAACCAGCACCGTAGCCAATTACACGTGCTTTGGTTGAGCCCCGCCCCCACACATGTCGTGTGCAGCCACTGCACGTGCAACGCCAGACCGGACTTTTCCGAGCCGCGCGTTGTGTGGTTAAACTCTCGATACCCTGGACAAAGGCTCAGCTTGCCCCTCGCTAACCGCAGCCATTAACCGCTCAAAGTTACGCGTGCGCCGCTCAAACAAAAGCAACATTGATGAAGTGTGTGTTCTTGGCTGGAATCCATCATTCCCCTGGCGGCCACTTTTCGTTTCTTCTTAGCCGCTCCGGATTTTGGCCATAATTAAAACACAGGCACCTCGCGTGACATAACGTGGTGACACGGTCCTTGGCATTTCACGAGCTGCTTTCGTCTGGTGTCACGTGATATCCGGTCTCAGACTCTCACCAAGGACAGATCATGTCACGTGGCCTCAAGATGCTTTTGGTTTTCCCTCTATTATTCCTTCTTCTGTTTCACAATTATCAGCTCTGAACTTACGCCGCCAAAGAAAACAGTTTAAAATCTTCATTATTTCAAGTGTTTGAGGATTTCAAAAAGAAAAAGGTGTTAAAAATTAAAGTAAAATATTTGGACAAAGTTTTGAAAACAAGCCAAATATTTTTTTTGATCAAATCAGCAAGTCAAGATGCTCGTCCTATTTCAATTTCTGATCGCGTCCTCTTTGTGTCGTAACTCTAAGCCTTTTACGCATGGCCGACTAGAAGTGACAGCAGTTTAGTCACTGTGTCATTAAAAGTTTTTTGTTGTGTACAAAAAGAAAGAGAAGCCTGAGACAAAGAGATAACCAACCGACCAACCAACCAAGTTATAAATCAACCAACAGACGAAGGTAATAAAATAAATGAATTAAAAAATAAAAAATTACATGAGTAAATTATTTAAATAAATAAATTTAATTAAGACAGAAAGGAAGGAAGGAAGGAAGGAAGGAAGAAAGAAGGCAAGAAAAGAAGAAAGACAGGCAGAAATATACAAATAAAAGAAAGTATAAAACAATTTTAAACTACATTAACCAGATAACGGCCATTGTAACAAGATGTAAAATCCCAAAAGATTTTATATAGATCTTGACTTTTCTTTAAAAAAAAAAAAAAAGAAATATCTTCATTGCACAGTCAGTTGCATTACATTTCGAAATGTCCCACATCTGCAGAGTTCCACTGGCTGAAATTTTCCTAAGAATAATACTGTGGGATCGTTACCAATTTACACCGAGGGACGATAAGTATGGGCACTTTAGTTTGTCTTCATTCTTCCCTTATTCGACAAATTTTACCATATCTTAAGGTCCAATAAGACGCAAAGATCAAACGCATGTGTCGAATTCTTTATTCAATTCGACATTACTGGCGCTCGTTATCACAAAGCTGAAGTAGTCCTATGAGTATTTGAGTGTGCGATGCTGACGTCCTGGGCCCATCACTGAACTATTTGAGAAGGCACAATTTGCCAACCAGTGTATGAGCAAATGATAGATTATCAACCTCCCAGTCACCTTGCTATGTCTTCAGAGAAAGACGGGCATCAAAGGCGGGCGAAACAGTTTCACATATTTATTATAGAGCAGCTTTTGGTTTCAAAGACATTCTGAGGGGCAAATAAAACACCGGCTTGGTCTGAACTGAAACAACCGTGACGTAGCCTGCGGCCATTTCGCCAGCGCCTTGCCAAGACGACCATGCGACATCCGGCCACATGGAGGCCAGGCGAGGTCAACCCAGGTGAATTCACACCCTGAAACCTGAGGGCGAGGACCTAATGATAATTGATGTTCCCGCTTGGTTATCGTCTATGTTATCTATCACCGAATCCTGATACGTTCTTGGATAAAGCTTGTTCTCAGCTGCTGCTGACTGACTATCAATGTTTCGCAGGAGGAAAGCGGCACTTTCGTGCCCGGATTCTGTCGACAAAACGACTTTAGACCCGTACCATGTAATTTTCTGTTCAAACTCAGACAAGGATGGCTTTTCTCGCCAATTTGCAACATGAATACAGAAGTAACGATCAGCCTGCAGCCAACAAAAAAAGCTAGGGGTATTCTTGTCTTCAGCGGACACCCGTCATTTTCGTTAGCTGCCCCAGGCCCTGGAAAAGGTGATAGATGGGCTCGTGAATGCGCATGGCGGAAGTGAACTGTTTCATCCCGCAGATCACACGGCGTGACGCACGTAAGAGTTTCTTTCTTGCTCCTAGTTTTCCACACCATAACTAACACCTTAAAAAACAAATTCAAAGAAAAAAAAATTATTAAACCAGACACCAGTGAAACAGGAAAGTGAGAACATGATAAACTCTATAACGGGTGATTACATGCGCCAACTCTGCAAGCGGCGAGGGAAAATGATTCCGCCATGTTACAATTTTCACGTCCGAAGGAGCTGTCATCAATCAGAGAAGGTACCAGCGATGAGAAGGCTCCCTTGCTGTGAAGAGCACACGGTGCCTTAGGAGTGAAACACTCCACAAAAATATTTCAGCTCGTGTCGAATTCCGGGCGTCACATCTTTCATACAAGGAACATTTTTCTGTATTAAATTTCATGTCCTCAGAGAAAAAAACTGGTGCCCGAAGCGAAGCCATTTTTACAGGTGACGCCGGTTTTTGATTCTTCCTTCTCTTATTTTTAATCTCCTATATAATTTCGCTCATTATCACCTGCTTATCAATCTTTGTATAACGTCAAACCTAATGGAGATGGATAGCACCCCTCCCCTTCCCTTCAGCGTTACAATACGTGTTCCAGGTAATCTGACTGTAAACAAAGATTCCTGTGATATCACATACGAAAACGCGAAAAAGCACAAGGAGGAAGATGATGCGAGCTGCTGAAGTCATTTTTTTTAATTCCAAGAGCAGACAATGTGCAGCAGCTACAGTTTCCACTGTGTTCATGGCCAGACCGGGACTGTTTCAAATTTCTTCCTCCAAGGTCGCTTCTCTCCATCTGTGTCTGATCTTATCTCGTTTTCTTGATAATTAAACACATCCGATTCTGATGTCGAGTCATTGCTCATAGGCCAAACAATATGTGCGCACCATTTTGGTAATTCGGATTGCCAGAGGCCAGTCTGACCTGTCAGGGTCTTGATTACCCTCAACAGTCCCCCAAAACATCTAGAATTTTGTTGTGAATTCATTTTTTTTTCATTGAGACAAGCATCTGTCCATCATTTTTACCTCTCCTTTTGTATGATCTTACTGCTGATAGCTTTTTTTTTTCTTTTGTCATCGACAGCGCATGGTGCCATTTAAAAATAACAGGCAAAACATCTCGTGCCCAAAATGAGCTAAATGAAGAGAAACTGTCAACTACATTATGCCGCTGACATGGAGCAAGGAACAGCCTAGTCTCCAAACATGCAATATGACAGGAGGCTGGGCTGCTCTCCATTTGGGCGACACAAAAATAAATGATCCGAAAATAAGAAGTCATGAAGATCTGTTATGATACGGTCCATGACGGACGCATTCAGAAAGTGGTATTTTGCGGTGCATGCACATGCATGCATGAAGATGATGCTAAGAGACAGATTGTCAACATCCGGTCTTTTCTTCGTCTCTGGACATAATTGTTGGTCGCGAGAACGAGTTCTCGTAATCGTGTCTTCGAATCTTTAAATCGAAAATGTCAGAACAGCACTGAAAAGATATATTACAGTTTTATGCAATAACAGCCATGGGTCAACATTAATTTTGATCCTTGATCATAGTTATATAAGTTACCATTAATGGTGTCGATGATCTACACATGCATAAAATAGAAATTGTGTGTTTGAAATTAAAGTAATCAGTATGTGCGATACAACAGTGACACCACTGAAGCGTCGAATCAAAGATTAACTTCGCCCGTTACTGTCAACAGCAGCGCTGACGAACCATGGAGTAAACTGACTCGACACCTATCAAGTAGACAGAAAACGTCATATTAAATACTCGTACAATGGGTATATCTGATTACCCTACAACATCTTCGGGGACCTGGGATTTGGTTGGTTAAACCTTTCGCAAATAGCACTACATGCTTTTTTTTTTTTATTTAGTCTACACCATTAAAGAGTAGGTGGCATTTTGTGAGAACTACGCCCAACAAATACTTGTAATCAAACTGAGTTCTAATTCAATCTTCCTGATCCGTTAATTGATATCTTGACTTACTACTTATTAAGCAGCTGTGTTTGTCGGTAGTTGGTAAACCGATGACAATGCAAAATTTGGTATGTCATTTTTTTTCCTTTTCTGATTAATGACATTTTTGTTTTTGGTATCTTGAACTGTCTTTTTGTGTGTGAGTCTGAAAAAAAAAAAAAAATCGTAGTTTCTTAAATTAGAATAAAATTCATTATTATTTTCCCTTATGTGATGAACTGGCCGCACATATTCCGTTGAATTTCACGATTTTGTTCTCAATACATGTGACGTGGTTATAGCATGATAACAGAACAGACGTAACTTAAAACTGCTACAAAATTTTAACATTGTGAACCAACAGCATCTGTAGTGAGAATGATAGCATATAAATTATACAGATGAATACAATGATGGTAATTACAAATCTGTTGTCTTGGGCTTTTGTCATGAACGATGGCGGTCAATTAAAATTGAGTAGAATAGGACATAGTTTGGTACAAAGCCCAAAATAGACACAGTGCAATATCAAGCACAGTTTCCTCAACTCGCCAAAAGCAGTACTCAAAGACAAACCAAATGAAGAATCTGGAGAATTGGTATTAGATAGAAAGATGCAGCTGTCTCAGCAAGCAGATGCTGCCAAGTCAATGGTAACTCATTCTTTCATGCTTCATAATGTTACATAATTATCATTCCACACATTGTTTCTTTAGAGATCCTGTACTCTCTCGCGTGCGTTCAGTAGCGTAATGGGCGTGAACACATTAGCATTATCTGTTTCAGGTGAGTATTACATTATCTTTTCTGTCATGTGGCAGTGAGCAGTTCTTAATGGGCAACTGCAGCTGTCATTTATAATTCGTCTGTCCCTATTCCGAGACACATAGTTTTTTAAGGATTTGTAAAATACAGACTCCTGGGGGACTGCGTCTTTTACTTTTGAACTATTCATATGGCGTTGATTCATATACAGTATCCAATCCAGTCTGTAATTTTCATGAAATGGATTAAATTATAATGCCGTTTCGTTTCTTTACACAACATGTGCATGAATGTTTCCACAGGGTGGGGAAATGATATACATATGAATCTGTATGCTAAAATAATCATATCCCCACTTAGCAAGCCGAATAGCATTTCGACACTAGATCTAAGTGTTATTCTTCTAACTTAAAACATACGGTTCTTCTGTTTGTACCAAGTGCCTATATTCATTTAGGCTCTATTAAACGATATCATATAAGGTCAGTAATAAGTATTTTGCTCGAACAAGCCCGAGTCACTGGACTGCACCTGACTAATTATTGGCCGCCATTATTCGTAAACATTATCGGCGGATACTACCCGGTTTTATCTATTCCTATTTTTGCTGTTGAATTAAAAGAAAAAATAAACAGATTGATTCCTACTAAAAAGACTTCTGTAAAAACACAAACAAACAAAAACCTATCCGGCTGAGATACCACGACCACCCGATTGACAGACGGAGATACTAACCACTACATTACTGTGGACCCTCTTTAATTGTAAAGGCATTTTTCTAAAGAAAACATCACTAAACCGAGTGCCGGCGGATAAACGTTTTGTTAATTATTTGCACCTGATTAATGATTTGTACCAAAATCTAACCCGAGTTTTGAGCATATGAGTATTTGAGCATTAACACATCGACGCTTAAAAACTATGTAGAATATTCCTTTGATGATTGATAACGTAGTCCATTTAATCAGTGGCAAGTTTTCCTTTTGAGAGAGAAACAATTATCAGCGGGAGCGACACATAAAAAAGGGTGCCTGAAAAGACAAAGGTTGGCTGTTGTGGCAATGAAGCCAATCCAGAGGGGAATTGTAGGACTGAGAACAGAGTAACTCCATGTGAGCGCCCAACACACGAGAGACGATCTTTTCCAAAAGCTTCCTCTCAAAGACATCCAAATGTCGGGATAATCAGTTAGAAGAAGAGCGGGTACCCTCTAATGCATGGTGGGATCTCGTGATTAGAGTGAGCTCATCAATGGTTCAACAAAGGCGGGGGGATCTGCACGGATACGCCTCTTCCATCCCTCTAGTGGGGCTCACTCTTTGAGCCTCCCGTGGCGTCACCTAGCTGGTTCATAACTCCTAAAATAACCCATTTCACTGGCACGCCCCGTTTGCCACGCCCTTCCCCCCTTTGATGTAGGAGATGACCAGTGTGACGCAGCCTTCTTGTTGTGTCCAAATGTTAAAGACTTCGCCTGGCCAGGACACCGACCAGTTTATTAGCACCATCAAGTGGAATTAACCTCTTGACTTTGGTCTCCATACCTACGGAGAAGCTCAGTGCTCGCTAAGATCCAAGTAATAGATTTGACAGCATTCACGTGGTGGGAACTTGCTGTGGTATGATCAGTGAGTTGACATTATGCAAGTAAATCCCACTTTTTGAACCGACGGATGTAGCTAATTAACTCCATCAAACTCTGTGGGCTATCGTTAACTGTCAGCCCACACAAGTTTTGAGCAGAATAAGTGGGGAATTCTGATAAAAGCCCAATGTACTGAATGCTTTAATAGGAATATAATATTGATTTGCTTCACACTTGTGTGTCCCCAAGAAATGTATCTCTGGAAATTTTCGATATCTAAGAGTTCGATTTATACAAGGTCTTTGATGTTTCTATTCTTTTAGACAAGTCAAGGCACCCAAAAAGGGTTAAAGCACAAATTTTGTCATATCTTCCGCTCTGACTCGCGAGAAAGAATAACTGTAGCTAAACAAAGATAATTTAGCGATTTTACTACTAACGCATAAAAGAGACATTGTTTCATTTTAGGGTGTATTTTTTTTTGGCCAAGAAAAAAAAAAAAGAACAAAAAAGCCACAAAACGAATGGATCGTAGGCCTTACCTGAGACTTTTTCTCATTCCAAAATTTTGATCAAATTATTTTCCACAATCCTTCACCTTCTTCACTCCTCCTCAGCCATTATTATACATTTTGTCTTTGATTATCCATGTAGCTCTACTATAATGTACTAATATATTTCTCTTTTTTCGAACTCTCATCATTGTAAAACTGTAGGCACGGGAACCTCAACCCACTGTACAAATAGTTTTAACATACATAATCCATTTCTCCACTTAAGACAGGTGCTTTGGCCAGTCGGATGATTGATATGCTTCCATTTGGGGGTACATTATATATATATATGGCCTTTAGCGTCTTTACAGACGGTCTTAGCAGCTAGAATATTCACTTTCACTTTGACTGACAGCTTCTCTCGTGGCTTATTCTACCAATGTTTGACCCGAGAGTGCGATAGCAGTGATTGCAGGTCAGTCTTTTGGGTTCACTTTGGCGAGTGTTTTCATTCCGCCTCTGTCGTTTTGTCAGGTATGTTTCTTTTGCCTTGAAGTCTATTGCGAGCGTGCCACTGCGCAATTTTTGTCTCCATCTGCTTCGATCACTTGCAAGGTTCTCCCATTCATTGGGGTCGATGTTGAATGCTTTCATCGTGACCTTGCAAGTGTCTTTGAATCGCAGATGTGGCCTACCTCTGGGTCGGTTGCCAGTAGCAAGTTCCCCGTAGAGAATTTGTCTGGGGATGCGATCATTTTCCATACGGTGGAGATGTCCAAGCCACCGCAGTCTTTTTTTGCCTAGGAGAGCCTGAGTTGATGGAATGTTGGCTCGGCTCAGAACTTCGATATTTGAGATCCTGTCTTGCCACTTGATCTTGAGAATTTTGCGTAGGCAAAACCTACCTTGGGGGTACATTATTACTGGGATAATGACTACAGTTATTCAACTCGTTCAGCGCTTCATTCAAACTTTTCCAGAATAGAGGTTTGCCCGCTTTTGGAAGTTTGTACAGGTAATGCATTGGGTCTTCAACGATGGAATCTACA
The DNA here is from genome assembly GCA_963931925.1 of Onchidella celtica. Lineage (NCBI taxonomy): Eukaryota > Metazoa > Mollusca > Gastropoda > Systellommatophora > Onchidiidae > Onchidella > Onchidella celtica. The sequence goes on along the minus strand of OZ007570.1, from coordinate 21,614,385 downwards.
TCCAGGACTCAAATAGGGCGAAGCTTATGCAGGAATTATACAGGCATGATAAACCTGCCAAAAAAAAAAAAATAATAAAAAATTGTAGGACTCTGTGGGACTGATCTGGAACCATTACCCATGAAGTGAGAACTGCACATCTGTTGACAGCAGATGGGTACGTTCTGTTCTAGCCGTCTTTGTGGGTGTGTCCACCAATTGAATTCGTATCGACCAAATCGCAGTCCTTGCAGAATATCATTATCTCTCCTGTCCCCAGATCATATCCTCTTCCACCCCTTTCCAGAGCCACAAATTTAATTCCAATATTATCCCGACATGAAATCAGTTTGAAGTCTTCAAGCATTTCGTGTAGAGCTAGCTTGTGTGGGTTTTTTTAAAATACCGCCAGACGTCCTCTATACCGATGGCATCACCAGACTGTTCATGTGTTCAAGCAACTTCGGTCTAATATAATAATTATCTATTTACAAAATTATTATCTGCTCACAACGTTTGCCAAATTTTAGATGAAGTCATAATAACAGCGCTTAGCTCAGCTTTCACGATACCCTGCATGAGGATTTTAAATCTTTAATGAAAACAACCGCATAGAGTTATTGGTATGACGTGTATTATGTTAACAGTATTATTTTCCTCACCAAGAGCATTTTCATCATCATGTCAGACTAGAAATGATTATTCATTATTCTACTACTAACAGCCATTTCATTGCAGTCACCGTCATGCGCTGTCATCTCTCCTTCCACTTCCAAAGTTTATAAACTTACAAACAAACTTCATAAATTTGTAGCGGCGAAAGAGCCAACAAAGAAGGGCTGGAATATTTGCTGTTCCGTTTAGCGCAACCAACGTATCATCTACTTCAAACGCAACTTGAAAGGCAGTCACTGTAAGAGGACAAATTTCAAACTCCGCAAAGAAGTGCTTGTGTTTATCTCCTGGACAAAGGAAACCGACGAGTCTCAGAGTCAATCAAGGAAAAGGAGAAGATACACATGGGTGAACTAGTTTAAAAAACATTACTTCTTAACTTCGCGCATTTTGACTACCACGCGGCATTTACAACACCGAGATATTTTTCCGGCTTTCATATGTGTATTGTGAACGGGGCCCGCTATATAATGGGAATCTCTTTTCGGGCTGTCAAAAGCAAGAAACGGAGAGATCCTTCTTAACCATATTTTCCTTGGTGTTTGGAAGCTTTGATTGCAAATCACCTTTCACGCTCAACTAACTTTATTTACTGGCGACCTTTCTGGCTGCGGCCCCCCTGTGGACGGAATAATGTTGCAGAAAATAGCCGACAGCTCTTGCAGTAATGTTTGCCCATTGTCCACCATTCAGCATCGCTAATGATATGTGACACCACTCTCTAGTTTCTCTCCAGTACCTTGCTTATTATCTCTCTCATTTTCTCTGGTCTTACCATCTCAGCCTGTCTATTCGGTCCCCGTTTTCTGAATTGAAGAACAGTCCTTGACATCATACAGGGTAGCTCTAAACGTCACCCACAGTAAAATTGTTTCCTTAAGAATTTATACATTTAATACATTATGAAAATTCTTTGCTTGCTCCTATGCTCGGTTTCTCAGAGAGAACTTTGTGACATCCCACCACTTCAACCCTCGCTCTCTCTCCTCGAGCCTCATCCCCCTCTACAGTCTGACAAGACTCGTGGGGTCCCCGAGTGGCTTCTCGCACGGCCGACATGACAAGGGTGTAAAAACCAGACCTCAAACTTATGTCTATCAAGATGGTTCCGTTTTATCTACGTCTTGCCCACGAGCACCGAATTTGGGCTACATGCTGCGCGAAGCTTGGCGAGGGAGGCTCGGTCGCACATCTATGTCGCTGACGTTTTCCATCCTTTACCCTTAGGCCTTGTGTTCTCCCGCCCAGGGGGTCTGGTCCCCATTATGTGGCTCCTGGGATTTGAGTATCAGAATGTCGTCAATGTCTATTCACTTCCTCCACTACTTATCCCAACAAACTTAGTCGTGTTAGTGTCTGGGCATATCGAGTGTCAGAATCCTTAGCGAGACTGAAGCGATGGTTTGGAAAGCCAGCCGGTGAAAAGACGGGTACATGCATGAATTGCGCGGGTGTTCAGAAGCGCCGCCAAGGCGTAAAAGTCTTTCACAAATTACAGCGAGTAATTACCGGGTTCCCGCTAGTGTTAACGCCATGAAAATCCCACTATGTAAATGGCCGACCCCTCCCACTTGTCTCCCCTCTCAATCCCTTCTCAGGGGAGAATAATGGTGGGCGCTCTGTGACTCAAATCTGTCTCCTAGTGCTGGGCGTAAACTACTTGGCACGCTCTGTGCTCAGATTGAAGAAAAAACATCAACGGCAATAATAGAGTTGGAGTCATCTTCCTATAAGCTCTGCACACTCGTCCCATTTAATAAGGAGTTAGGTCTATAAAAACAGTCTCCAGTCCGGGATTTAATTCTCTACCTTGGAGTGATATCATATGCCAGTGCTACATAGTTGTGTTTTTTTTTTCCAGAGAAATAAAAGGGGGCTGGGGAGGGGGTGGGCAAACATGAAACACTGGACAAAATAAGTAGACATGTACACTAACCCGTGCATGATAAATTAAAAAATAGGATTTTCAGTCTCAAGTGAATATTTGCCACAAACATTCAATGACATGCCAGGTATTTTTCCAAAGTTTGCGAAGGCTGAAGTAGAAGAGTTATGATTTTTGAGGAGGATAGGGAAAAAAAAAGAGAAGCTGACGAAGAGCAAGAAGATTGAGGGCATGGGAAGATGTCTGTACAGATTTAGACGTCCTCTAATGAAGTGTGGACTCCATCAGCTCAGCTCAGCTTGAACACCAACTGCCCCAGGCCAGAAAACATCTCAGACACACTACCCCAACTTCAGTACCTCGACTGGTAACAAATGTGGCCCCGCCATGCTCTTTTCACGTCTCTAAATTGAGTGTAGCGTAAAGCGACAGCGCTCTTTGGTATCCCTGAAAACATCAAGTTTTGATCTTTTTCTCAGCTCCAATGTTTTGTTTCTGTATTATGAGTTTTGTATAGTGGTTTTCCTAACAGACGGAACCAAATAAAACCACTGGTCAGGACCAACTGCTGCGTCACAGACGATCATATTTTGTCGCCCTCAGTCATAAACACTTGAGTATCCACTTGAAAAGTCGGGTCTCGGATTGATGGTGTCGGGATAAAGCAGTTAAATCTGCCTGGCTTCGGGTTTCTTATAACCTAATTCGAATTCCTTTTTAGAACTTCAGCTTCCAAGCAAAGGTCAATATTGCTTTTTGAAGCCTCACTGCCCTCTACAATGGGGCAACCAGAACTAAAGAATACAAATCGGACGGTCAGCGACCTTCACATTGTTGCAAACTGATATAACCTTGAACATTGGTTTGAGAGTGATCTTTTTTCACATTCTGGCAAAGACTTCTCCTTCAGAAAAAGCTGCCATCTCATGCTGAGCCGTGAAATTAAAATTTGAATGGAAAAACAAATTGTATTTATTTTTAAACAAGAGCCTGTCTGAGACCACGTTATTAGCGCTTGTCAAAGGATCTTAGAGCGCCGTAAAATTGGCACTGCCGGAGACAACGACAGCGCAAAATGAGATAAATACAATGTAGAGTAAAACATGCACAAAACACAAAGCAATCCAGGTAAAAAAAAACATTTGAAAAAAAAACGCTTGGGGACTTCAGCATTGAGTCCGCTAATAATGATCGGAGGTTGGAACAATAATCAGACACAAAGTCCCCTCAGTTTCAAGCGTATGTGAAGAGTTCTCAATTAAACTATTCAACTGATTCCCGAAAAAGGTCAGCCAACTTCAATTTATGTTCAGTTCATAAATAAGAGGAAAATAATTATTATTAAAACAAGAGGTATGCTGCCAGAGCACTTCATAGATTGTACATATCTATATGAAATGAATCTATCAAGACCAAGATGATCTCCTGTAACTTGGAACCATTTGCTGTGAAAGAAAATATTGCCAATGCCAGTGAAAGCCCATTCATTTTCAGTTCTTAAAATAGGTATTGGAAGAGAAATGCGCGTACAGCATTGCTGGAGTTTGCTGCAAGGTACCTCGGCATGATGACAAAAGCATTGTCAAAATTGAATGGAACTTTTGAATAAGTTGGACAACCGTGTTCAGCTGTCTCGTCCTACAGGACTGAAGAAACACACATGCAAGGAAATCATCCTGCTTGCATTTCACTTGCTAATCTCAAACCAAAAAGAAAAAACACACAAAACAAATAGATAAAAAGCCGAACTGTTTATATACATGGTGTCTCTTGTTTCAAAGTTAATCATACCATTTCTGCCTGGAAAAATAAAGTGCCTGGGAGAGTGGTAACTTTGGAGCGTTTGAAGACTCATATACACATAATAGACACCTTTCTTTCATCGCAGGTCAAGCACTTAAGAAAAAAGCAGAAATATTTCAATGGAGCGAACATAGCCCTTTTTTTTTTTTTTTTATAGCTAATCCGCCAAAGTTTGAACTCAAATAGAAGTGAGCATGACAGAACGTTTGAAAACGATTAATAATTCTGACAAGTTCCACCTGTACAACAGTTGGGCGCAGATTTCAGCGAGGAAACTCAGGTAATATGTATGACACTATAGCAAAAGCTGCTTGAGCGAACAGACTGGAGGGGCAGTCAAGAAACGAGACATCAGGTGAAAGGTCGCGGACCAGCCTAGCATTAGCAACCTTTTGTTCAATATTATCACTTTTCTGCTGGACTGAGTTGCCCATCCCTGAGTGACAATACGTCATCATGATGGTTTGACCTCTGTCGTCAGAAGTGGACAATGTCCTGCGAGAATCCATTTGACCTCCGACTTCTGCTTCATTTAGCGGCGGCGCCAAAAAGTCAGGCGTGAACCCGTTTGCAATATGCTCGTTGTTTACGTTGACGCTGATGCATTGTGGGTCATTACTCTCCCGCTTACTAAATGGGCTTTTATGGCATATGGGAAAACTACGGGACAAAAATGCCAACTGGAACGTGAACGGAACAGGAATTTAAGAAATTTAAAGGGTTTTCTAAAGACGCAAAACTGAAGTTACGGTCACGTCGTTAGCAAAACGTCACAGACAAAACCTTGCGCACCTTTGGATACAGAGACCGAGTTTGGCTTCCTGTGCACACAACACTCTCTCCTTTTAGCAGACAAGAAGACAATATGATGGTGCCAAAACTTAATAATCATACATAGTTTTTCCCATCAAGCACAGAATATTAACACAAGGTAAGAACAGAGGCTCTGTTCAATTTCCATTACATCCTCGACCTCCAAATCACCCCAGAAGTATTGAAACACTGCTGTCAAGACGCCTGAAAAGCTCACTTAACTGTCACACTGTGACCTTGTTCTTCGCCTCTACAATTTACAACTAGCTAGGTATCATAAGGAATGTGATTCACAACACAACTTTTAAAACCTACTTAAAAAAAAATAATCGGTAAAATCGATCCTGTCTACAAATATCTGGGATCCAAAGCTGGACGAAAGTGTCAGCTGTCCATTGAGCAGGCACTACCAAATGTGAAAAGGAAGCTTTTCTTTGGCCTCCACTAAAAAACTCGAAAGTGCGTAGATTCCTAGGGAGTGGATAAATGAAGGAGCAGTCTGATGTCAGATACAGAACCCATATTAACCTGTCCCCAAATCGGCGCCACTATCATTAGCAAAGCTTGCCCTAACCTGTATTAAATAAAAGATGTATTCTTTCGCTTCAGCGAAGTCTGTAAATTCGAAATGTGGGAAATTTTCCCACAACATAGAAACAAAAGCAAAGAATGATGGACGTTATACCTCAATCACTCGGGAGTCCATGTTTGAAACATGTCACCCTGTACATATTTTATGGTGTAATATTAAATTTTGAACATACTTTTATTTACCAGTAAGTAATTTTTCTAACTAAACAATCTTTCATGCTCTTATGCAAGCATCTGATCATTTTAGTTTTCCTAATTTTTTTAACAGGGCAATCTGTATCAGGGTTATGGTGGTAAAACTTTCATTTAAACTGTTCCAGACACGCAGCTCCAGATAATTATTGTAATACGTAAACAAGCGACATTCACGTTATTGGTGGCTCGGGTCCACATTTCTCATGAAACACACAATTATCATCCCCGGATCCATATTTCTCACGAAACACACAGTTATCATCCCCATTTAGCGTTAAATTAGTCACGAAAAAGTACAACAGAGCTTTCGTTTAATCAATCATCTTAATAGAATGAGTTCGTAAATTAGATTACAGATGATATTGTATTTTATTTTCAGTTTAAAATGCCTCATATTCCCATTCACTTGTTCAATAGACTCGTGGGTTCAAAGGTTTACTCTTATTCAAAGCTATCTTGTTGAAAACCACAGTCAGTTTAGAACACTCTAACATGTCATTCTGAAATATTGGAGTCTAGTTTCCGAGTATGATGTATTGCAGATTTATTTTCTCCTGGAGAGTGGATGAATGAAGGAGTCTGATGTTAGATACAGAGCCCATATTAACCTGTCCCCAAATCGGCGCCACTATCATTAGCAAGCTTGCCCTAACCTGTATTATGTAAAAGATGTATTCTTTCGCTTCAGCGAAGTCTGTAAATTCGAAATGTGGGAAATTTTCCACCACACTTGATGCATTCAGTACCAGGGAGGTAGGATAATATTTTGTGAGACGATCCTTATGTGTTTTGAAACCTTGAAATGGGAGACTGCCTCAGACACCCGAGAACGAAACAACTGAGGGATTGCAGGTAAACGGACTCAGCTTCTGGGCACAGACATAATTATATAAATATTGACATTATTTACCCATCATTTACTTTCACATTGACTTTATTTCTATTTTTTTCAGAAATCGACATTTTCGCCCTTAAAAAAAATTTTTTTTCATAAGATTTTGATGATGAAGTTGTATTTCTTCCTGTTGACCGAACATAATAATAAGGAGACAAGGACGGGTCTGGTAGCCTTAGACCTGACATGCTATTGCAGCCAGATTCAATTCTAAACCAATCAAACTGTGATGGTACATGTATAATAAAATGTATTTTCTCATTTCAGACCCTGATTCAAGACAGCGGCGACCTCGGATGTCGACACATTTCTTTCGTTTTTTTGTTTTTTTTTAAAAACACATTTGATAATAGGGCGAGGACTAGGGTTAAGGCTAATTGATAATTTATCTTTTAATTTATCTTTAAATATGAATACATGCATTACCTAGTAGCAACGACAACATGCACATTTCTGAAACACACCACGTGTGTTAGTCAACGAATGCCTATTATTAAACCGCTATGGGGAGATGTGCTTGCAATGTTTTCACAATATAAATACGTGCAACCAAAATTTCCGCGGAAGTATTTCAGTGCAAGTACCACAGCACTAGTCATCAAAGTACTCATTAATTTGGCTAAAAACTGGCAGACTGTCGATGGTGGTGTCCGGTTGCTGGCTCATTAACACTGCAGCTGGCCGGGCGGTAAAGGGTAAAACACAGAGTTGAAGAGGTGGCAAACATTTCACATAAACTTCTTGCTCCCTATGTTTCCGGAGGTGTCGGGTTCGCACCCGACCTCGACCCTGAGGATATCTCATTAAACTTGAGTCTTGTGCCTGGACTTTCCATCAACAATAGACATACCTAAAACGTAAATAGATGTTGTATTCTCTTACAAATAATTAAAACGCTTTCCCTCCGAACTCGGTCTATCTATAATCCTGCATTCGCACCCGCTTTTCTTCTCCAAATGTGACCATGAGCCGCACTCCCTTCACTGATTTTTCAAACCGTATGGCGCTCCTTACTAATTCAGATGTAAAACGGGACAAATTGAGACACCGCCTGTGCGCATTTCCCCCCTATCACTGTGGTGTCGACACAAATGTATTGTCAAGCTGACGAGCCTTGGAATGTGTTCCCTGTTCCTCTCGTAGACTGTGACAAAGAGATTATAATCTGCAGGCAGGCTGTTCGAGACTTTTTAACAAGCTCTTGGCGGGGATGTAAGCTCTAAATTTCTCCCCGCAACAAACAGGGGACAATACCAGCCATGAACATTAATTTGTAGAAGGAAATAAAAATCCTTGAAATAACAAATATTTTTCAAAAGCTGCTTGAATTTTTGTTTTTTTTTCATAACAAGGCACCAAACGTTCAACTGCGCCAGGGCTCCAGCAAAGATATTGAATCGTAACGTGTTATTATATTTGTATTCGTGAATTTCGTAATGCACCAGCAATATGCAGCATTCATTACATAGCATTTACAGAGCCCCTGTTTAAGCAAAAGCGGAAGCAATCACAGCCGTATTTCGGCTGTCAAGAGACCCTACCGCAGCTTTCAAGAACAGATTGTCAGCGGCTAGGGGCCCCTTTCGAGTTTTGAGGAATACGTTAATGAGATGGAAAATCATATAAAATTGACAAAATACTGTAATTTCAATCACAAAATGATAGTTCATGAAGGTATAGTTAAAGTTCATGAAGGTATAGTAAACACAACATATTCTTGTCAACAGCAGTATGACTGCCTGAATGTGGTTTCGCTCGTCGGGGGAGATTTGCGGAAAGGGCGGGGGGACAAGAAATTGTAGTCTGAGATTTTTTTGTCAGGAACTATTGGTCAGCAACTTACTGTTTTGCCGTAGATAACGACAGTAATGATATTGTTTGGTTTGACATGGAGTAGACATAACAATTTCTATTGCCGGTTGCGGTGTGAATATTTTGCCCCAGTCATCTAAAACCGTGATAATTAATTACGATGTTATATCTTATACTATTTTGTTTTATGTCTCGTACATAATTATTATTTCTCTTCATAACGATGTTTGCCCAACTGTGGGACAAAGATTTGAAAGTAAAACAAGGAAATCCCCGAGGCTCCCTCCTTAGGGGTCAAATTCTACTAAGCCTTCACCGCTTCGTTTGAATAAAAATGCGCCAACAAGACAACAACAACAACAAACATTTAGTGGCAATGATAATAAAAATGACTGTTCCATCCTGGGGTAGAAAGTATTGACCAATCAGATTTTCCTACGGTTCTTAAATCTGGTATCATTTCTCTCCTGGAAGAAGGCGCTTGCCGACGTTGACTCCGTTTATCGAACTCTTTTTGTTTGGAGTCGGATTCGGCGTTAAACGATAGAGACACAGTTACATTTTTTTTTTGTTAACACTCTACCAGAAACATCTCAAAGCTGCTGATTTTTAAACAAAAATAAAAACGCGTGCCGTCAGTCTCCGACTGGTGTGTCCGGCCAGAATAACTTCTGGGGATTACAATAGCTATCATGCCAGAACAACTGTATCCTAATACATGATGACTCTGTCAGGTGATTTTTGTCTGTATTTTTGTTTGTGATTTGGAAGATCATCTGTTTGTATGATCTTAACCTCAAACAGAATCGGTAATGAAGCTTTACCATTTTTGTAAACCCAATCAATACTTTGCTATTTTACCCTGTTCATGTATGTTGCCGGTGCCCACTGACTTGTGTAATAGAAACGAAAACGTCTTTCACTTTTAAGCACATATTTGAGTATTAAAATGCAAATTAAGGGACCATGACCGAGGTGGGGAGGCCCTTGGAGAACTCATGCAATTTCGTGAAAAAAAAAATCCAAGTAATATAGAAATTATAAAGAAAAAACATCACGGCTGTGATATTTTATACCCGATGTTAAGGAACCAATTGGTGAAGCCCGGTACAACCATAACATCATTTCATTCATATTTCTAATAAGAAATTAATGCGAGAGTGACAGATATGTCTAATCTATGAAAATATCATTTTTCTTAGTTTGTTTGAGAATGGAAATACTTGAAATTGATCTCGGATACCGATCCAATTGAGTAAAAGCCTAAGGAAGGCGGGGCGTAGACTTCACTGACAGCACCATGCCCGATTTATTTGTTAATGTTAAAACAGGGTTTAAAAAGAATTAATCGACTGCCAAATCTGGAGTAACTTGCTACCCGACACATGCAAGTTGTGTGGCCTTTTCTACCGTAAAAACAGTGTCGGTGGGCTGGTGGGTCTACGTACAAAGAACCTTAGACTATGACGAGCTGCCACTATGTCCCTCTAACTCTTGTTTACTATCTCCTCTAACCGGGTGGCCCCATACTGAGAGAATTATTAGATTACTTTCGCTCATGTGGTGGATTAGGTACTTTGAGGAACACCTCCTCATCTGTGCTATACGTCTTCAAAGTGAATTAATAATGAAATCTGTACCGCATGTCTTTCGGGGCCTGACAGCATGATTGTGTAAACCGACGCCATCTGAAGGTAAACTGAGCTAACAACATTCCTTTTTTCACTACGATCCAGCTGCAACAAGGATGATTGTGTAGAACGAGAAAATTGAAAGTACTCGTACACCAAGACATCATGGGGGATGGAGGTGGGGTGGGGATGCTGGGAGACGGGTAGGGGAGAAGGGGGAATGGGGGGGGGGCAAACAGACATTCGAAGATATCAAAGTCTCACAGGAAACAAGTGAAATGATAGTTAAACGCGCACAGCGTACGTGTGTTTACGCACACCTGCACTTACTGGCAACATAAAACAATGGAATCAGCCAAAACAGCCCTTTATCGCTCAGTTAGTGTATGTGTTTGTACATGAACTAATTCACGTCTATAAACCGCCGCTCTGAGAGTTCACACAAAGAACGCTCAGTTCAAATGACACGCTAAAATTACACTGGAAAAATGTTCTTTGTTAAACGTCCAAAGCATAATTTGGAGTTCCTCTATGTCTTGTAATGCTTTCTCGCAACTGACGTCTAGAGTTGGCAGTGCGATCATGTTAAGAAAACTGGCTAGAAGTGAGTCGGTTAAGACGTTCATAATTATAGACATGCTCGTTTAGGTGCGTAATTAATTAGGACACAGTAATGATGCTGTAAAGTCATATGGGTGAATTTGCTTCTCGTCACATAACCAGCCTGCTATATCATGTTACCTTTGCGGCATATTTGACCAGGAAGGTGGGAACTCACTTGAACAGGAAGGTTGGAACTCACTTATATCTGATCATTTAGCGTAAATTTGTCGATACCGGTACCGACCACAACTTTTATTTCACGACTTTTCCCCCCGAAAGAATTTATGCTGAGTCGCAAACTGTTTCTCTATAATTATATTTGACTGCAACACCGCACCGCCACTTTGAGTTAAAATTATGATTATTGTCTGTGATGATGATACTGTATAAATAAATTTTGCCTGGAAACCATAGAAATATTTTTCGATAATTTTTGCGAAGTTATCATAATAGACACCTTTTTGGTTATGATCGTTTGAATTTTTTTTTTTTTTAATGAAAATAGCGTACTTTTTGAGACGTCTGACAATCGAGATCCCCATTCACGAAGTTCTTTGACACAAATATTTTATCCCCTCATTTTAAAAACCAACGAAAAAGCAAACACCTGTGTTGTATGGGGTTATTATTTCTTTTGTCCGACATCACCCTCTCAACACTCCATCCTTTTCCCTTTAGCGTCGACTACTCTGTGAAGAGATTCGAACTGCAGTCCTTCAGGTACGTTCGGGAATCTCTAGAAGTAGGTACAAAGAGCTGGACTTTCCCTGGTATCCTGGCTCCAATGCCTTGGCACGACAAAAGACACCTTAAGAATTAAACGAAACCGATACTTTGCTCATTGCGTAGAGTGTTAAAAGGCATGGAAAGAAATAGATTCCATGTGAAGGAGGTATTTAGAGATGATTTCTCCCCTTGTTCTTTTCCTTCATCTGCTCTTTCTTTCATCATCATATCCGTCAACTCTGCTTGGTCGAACATGGTTAACTACTTGCAACTTACTGAGAAAAAAATATATGTTATATCTCACACCGAGTAAATTGCAGCATTGCCGATTTTTTTGACAAGCCAAATCATTTTTATGCGGCCACTTATCGGTGACACTGAGACGATGTAAAAAGTTTGTAATATCTGCGAAGCATGACGTGTATGTCTTTACAATATACAGTTAAGTAATTATTCTCTTTTCTTGCCTTTATTCTTTTCATCTGTTCAACCCAGAGAAATGAAGAGAAACCACTCTGTGGTTTCAGCAGTCTTGTTAGGATTCACACAAAAGGCACAACTGTATCGAACAAGACATCTTGGAAAAATGTGTCTCCACTTACATTCAAGTCCATCACTCTTCAATAACAATAGCAACTCCTGACTGTCTCCCTTGACTTGTAGAGCTCTTCAACACCCGAGGAGTGCTTGTCTCACTGCCTTCCACGCAGCTTCCGGTCGCCACCATGTTGTCTTCAAGCTGTGTGACACGGCACAGATAGGGACAGGGGACCCACCCGCTGGGTCAGCTAATAGGACCAGGACACAGGGGAGAGAGGACAAAACAATGCGTTCGACTGCTTGTAGAATGGTTCTCTTTCACTGTAATGTCATGTAATGACACGAAAGGCGCTTCATCTCATTCTTTAGCCGCCAAAGGAAATAATGGCTCACTCAAAAAACCGATTAATTCTTTAGGAAGGCAGCAGATCATGCAATGCGAAATGAGAGTCTTACTGTAAAACATCTAGGGAAGAGGGGTCTCTGGCTCTCTTTAGCATTTCATGGCAAGTCAAACTCATCTGCTCTTCAGCCCCATCTCTGCATAATAAACAGGGGGAAAGAGATGGAGTGAAAGAATAAGTGATAGGGCTAGAGGAGAATGAGTAGGGTTCTGCTATACTGAACGTTTCATTTGTGAAAAAAGATGGAAAAGTGATGGAGTGAAAGAATAAGTGATAAAACGTGCAATGCTTTTGAATTAGAATGGGGAATAACCTACTGCTAACTAAAACCGATATTTCACAATTGGCTTTTCGTCATGGCCACTCTGGGTTTGTCTTTATTTCGAGTCGCAATTTTTGAGGAAGGAAGTGTTCACTTGCGACAAATGTTTATACCGGGAAGTTTCCAGTAGGGCAGAAAATGTTGGAGGCCAGATTCACGCGCTTAGGGCTATAGCACACTTGCGTCAGCTGAGCCGAAGTTCCATGCCGGATATAGCAGCTCATTTTCAAGCCTCGGGCAAGCACTCGCTTTCTGTCTCCAGCTATTGATAGCGGCTGCGCGCGGCTATTTTGTAATTCCACCAACCACTCTACACAACCACCATTCCCGATCTTCGACAGGAAGGACAGAAAAAACAGGAACAACAACAACAGCGATAAATACTCCGACATGAATCACAAGTTGAAGGCGTGTGGCAATAAGGTGTAAACGGGATAATTCTAGTTATAATTACGTGTAACACAATCCATTCCTTAAAAAAAACCACAGTATCTTTTTATGCTGAAATTGATGCAATTTTTTTTTTTTAAACAGAGAAGTAGAACTTTTGTGTTTTAGATTCAGATGCACCGTGGAATTAGGCCTTAAGCGAACCTTTATGCCTGCTGTGATTGACACGGAATCTGGGATTTGCGGCATACAGAGCCTTTTACATAATATGAATAGCGAGGCATTTACAGCTGCAAGCATTTGAAAAACAGCAGCAACGAAACAACTTCGATATCCCGAAGAATTTAAGCTGATTGTAAACATTCTGTTCCTTTCAAAAATGGATCCTTAGCAGCCACCATTAGTCAGAAGAGAAATCCACACTGGTTTGGTGCAGTTTGGATTAGTGGTTGTTATCGTAGAAACAGAGAGAGAGAGAGAGAGAGAGAGAGAGAGAGAGAGAGAGAGAGAGAGAGAGAGAGAGAGAGAGAGAGAGAGAGAGAGAGAGAGAGAGAGAGAGAGAGAGAGAGAGAGAGAGAGAGATGACATCCTAATTCTTAGTTTGTTCGAACTCCACTTTTTGCACAACTGAGAAATTGAACATTGAACGTTTGCTTCTTCACTATTATGATAAGGAATTAGAATAAATCGGAATTGTCAAACAGCTTGAGTTGTGCCACAACGCATTTTAAACAAATGTCACAGTGTGCATTTGTTATGCCTTTTCTACACACTAGAAGGTCTCAAGTTTTTCAGAAAATGGAGACAGAACAAACAAGAACTGGTGGTTGCGGAGAGAGAGAGAGAGAGAGAGAGGGAGAGAGAGAGAGAGAGAGAGAGAGAGAGAGAGAGAGAGAGAGAGAGAGAGAGAGAGAGAGAGGTAGAGAGAGAGAGAGAGAGAGAGAGAGATAGAGATAGAGAGAGAGAGAGAGAGGGAGAGAGAGAGAGAGAGAGAGATAGAGAGAGAGAGAGAGAGAGAGAGAGATAGATAGAGAGAGAGAGAGAGAGAGGAAGAGAGAGAGAGAGAGAGAGATAGATAGAGAGAGAGAGAGAGAGATAGAGAGAGAGAGAGAGAGAGATAGGGAGAGAGAGAGAGAGAGAGAGAGAGAGAGAGAGAGAGAGAGAGAGATAGATAGGGAGAGAGAGAGAGAGAGAGAGAGAGAGAGAGAGAAAAGGAGAGATAGAGAGAGAGAGAGAGAAAAGAAAAATTTAAATGAAATTAACAGCTAGTAATTTCCGGAGCTCGCATGAATGTACGAGATGACAATGGAAATGAAAGAGCTGAAATGGAAGATGAAAAATGTCGTGATGGACAATTTAACTTGGTCATATTTGACGCTTTTTGCTTTAGTTTTCAACTGCGTCTGGTTCCAGTACGGAACTCCCTCTGGGTATGCGCCAGACGGTATCTCAGCATGCAGTCGTGGGGGAACTTGTCATTAACCGTTATTTATACACAGGGCAGGGACGCTCTTCAGCATCTGGGCTTTGTGTGGAAGAAAATGGGTGCCGGACAGTCCAGTGGAGGGGCGGACACTCTCGAGTTGCTGGCCACAACTGACACTATTATATGCAAGGAAGAAGGAGTGGGCGTTGGAAAATATACACTGCTCTCAGAGTACACTTAAAATACAGGAACATTTGACACCTAAAGAGGAAAGGTTCATGTGTAAAATATGGAACAGAATGTGTTCTGTCACTGTCGAGTACAGTGATTCTGTTGACAAAATAATGGTCTCTCGTCCACTCAAAATATGATTATTTACTGTGATTTTAACTGAATCGCAAACTAGCTCAGTATGAAAAAGTATTTAATGAACTAAATAACGAAAAAAAACCAAAAACTAACATTTGCGATATCATAGTCATTCCCCAAGCCGAAAACTTCCAAAAGATTAGTATAGAATATCTTTGGCATGGAAAACTTGGCGAAATAAAGTGAATTTATGCATAGCGATTATTCTAAAATGAAGGAAGCAAAGTACAAGAGACCCAAGGGATTTTATCAAGTATTCAGAATTTCCTGGAATCGACCAGTTCTGGCCAACAATAGCGTCAGACAAAGAAATGATTAGCCAAGGAAAATTATCCCTCACGATAAACGCATTATTGTTTCCGAACGTACTATTACAACCCGAGACGTTTTAGCAAATTGTAGCAGCAGAAACAGCAACGGTTAGTAAAAAAAACAACAACACCTCAGTCCTTGCAAGCCATGGCAAATAAATTGGCGTCTGGGCTGGCGGCTCACTGACCCAGTCTGCTTTGTCTAGGTTCTATATAGTGTGAGATCTGAACTACGCAGTTAAACGGGACCTCGGGCCTTGACAAGACTGAAAACCAGTTTGTCGCACGAGTTCCGGCGCGTCAAAACTATCTCTAGACAGATGGTGGAAAGAGAGAACTGGCACATTGAGACAAAACAGACGCCAAACGAACTTGACTCAGTGCGCCACCAGCCTAAGGGGTAAGCGAGACCAAGGCTGGTGGTTCATGACCTAATTATTATGCATCACACTAAAACAGTAGTAACTGCTCACTCCGGCCCGATATGAGCTGTGAGTAGTGTGATGAATAATAATTGGGCGGCGAAGCACCAGTTTGGCGTCTACCCCAGCCTTGGTCTGGCTTACTCCACTGTCCCTTCTGGCTTCATTCTATTCGCCCTCCCCTCTTACAGCCAAGAATGAGAACAGAAATTGGGTCAAAGGTGTGAGCAGTGAGAGTGAGCGGGGTCGGCACGTCACACAAGCTGGCTAATGACGGGGACACAGAGATGCTCATCTTCATCCTTGAGTGGCTAGCCCGCAGGACAGTCCGCTACTTCAGCACAGCAACTCACGGCCAGTTGAGAGACCAGACAACTTGAAGTTCTCACCAGCCAAGAGCCACTGGAAACCTTATCATTTCATCCTCTTCATCATTTTGTTGGTCTCTCATTATCTCTGCATTCGTCTCATTCACATCGTCATTACCGATTTCTTTTCCTCTTTGTCCGTTAGAACAAATCCTTCCAGCTACAACAGACGGGCTCCTTTATGGATTTCAGTTCCTCATTGCTCTATTATTGTTTGAAAAACTCGTTTCATTATTTGCTTTTGAGCTTTTTTTTTTTGTTGTTTTGGGGAGCACATGACCCGCTTGAATAGAATAAAAGACAGTACGATAAAAATAATCAAACCGCGATATTGTAGTATAGATATCTATTGGATTACCATAAATGTGTTTAGCGAAATGGCCCCGTAACTACTAATCGAAAAAAGATTAAAAAGAAAATGGGTTGACAGATACAAATTAGCTTGCCAGTTTAGGTGAGCATACCATGACATGTCATGTAGTTATATTATGAGATGGCACAAAGCCGTTACATATTGATACTTTTACCATTAATCGTCAGTATGAATAGGGGGAAACGCCATCGTCTCCACCCACCATTCTAAGAAAGAATAAATACGTGGATTGTCGTTGTTGTTCTTCGTTTTTTTTTTTTTTTTTGCTTTCCATTGGTAGACCAGATACTTTACTTGTCCATTGGTAGACCAGATACTTTACTTGTCCATTGGTAGACCAGATACTTTACTTGTCCATTGGTAGACCAGATACTTTACTTGTCCATTGGTAGACCAGATACTTTACTTGTCCATTGGTAGACCAGATACTTTACTTGTCCATTGGTAGACCAGATACTTTACTTGTCCATTGGTAGACCAGATACTTTACTTGTCCATTGGTAGACCAGATACTTTACTTGTCCATTGGTAGACCAGATACTTTACTTGTCCATTGGTAGACCAGATACTTTACTTGTCCATTGGTAGACCAGATACTTTACTTGTCCATTGGTAGACCAGATACTTTACTTGTCCATTGGTAGACCAGATACTTTACTTGTCCATTGGTAGACCAGATACTTTACTTGTCCATTGGTAGACCAGATACTTTACTTGTCCATTGGTAGACCAGATACTTTACTTGTCCATTGGTAGACCAGATACTTTACTTGTCCATTGGTAGACCAGATACTTTACTTGTCCATTGGTAGACCAGATACTTTACTTGTCCATTGGTAGACCAGATACTTTACTTGTCCATTGGTAGACCAGATACTTTACTTGTCCATTGGTAGACCAGATACTTTACTTGTCCATTGGTAGACCAGATACTTTACTTGTCCATTGGTAGACCAGATACTTTACTTGTCCATTGGTAGACCAGATACTTTACTTGAAATAAAACTATCATAACATTTCAAATGAGCAGAACGCCAACTGCAATAAAACGCTTTCATTCTTCACAACAACAAAAAGGGGAGGGGGGGGGGCAATATCATTTATTGTACAGCTGCAACACTCCAAGACAACACTGTTGAAAGTCTTGGTTCCTTTTTGGTGTCTTATTGGGTTACCTGCAGAGGTTACTGCAGAGGTCATCAATATGGTGAATGATTTTTCGAGAAATGTTCATACCGCTTCGAAACTCCGATTCATAGATCTACTAATTTCCCATTCATAATTATTTAAATGATTCGTTCAGTTGAGACAGGTACAGGTAGATCTAGGTACTTAAACTCAACACGAGTATGTGCACCAGCAAGAACAAAGAACAACAAGTTCTAAATGTCACAACACCCAAAAAAAAAACTGCAGAGGTTTACGCCCGGGGGGGGGGGGGGCGGGGGTTACTTCTCTTTCAAATTGTGTGAAGAAAAAAAAAAGGTTAGATCTTAATATATTATGAGCCACTGTGTTGTATGAGAAGATACTTGAGATTTATAAGACCGTTGTTTTCATGAGAAACCTTAGACTTTTTAAATGTTGAAGTGGACAATGCTGATAATTCATTCAACGACTGTCGTTGCAAATTCGTGTTGCAAAGAATTTAGTTTTTTGATTTCAGAATTGGCAATGATATTTAGAAAGAAATTTCGTTCAAAGATGCGGCTTTGTGTGCAGGAAGTAATGTCTATCCCTAAAGACTGCAGATCATAATAGGTTTATCTCTGTGAGCAAGAAAAAGCAGTAACATGTTATCTTTGTAGGCCAGAAAAGGAAATAATAGGTTATCATTTCAAAAAAAAATAAATTATTATATTATGCAACTGCTGTTTGCCACTGCCTAACCGAAAAGACAGTATTATATGGGGGAAAAAAACAACTAATAACCCCAAGAAAATGATCGAAACATTTCCTATAACTGTCGATTGTAATTTCCGGTCACACAATAGAACTTCTCTCCAGGAAGCTGAAAACATTCTCGGTTTTAATAAAGATACGTTTGATATTTGTCGTCTCCAATTTAGCCCCCACTAGACATAAAAGGTTTGAACTTTCACGTAGAAATAAATTGAAAGCATGCAATTTGACGCTTAAAAGACTTTCATATCAGTGTTCTCAATGTTGATACTGAAGAAATAATACAGAATTTCTCCAAACTTGAGGAAGAATGACCATTCAGAACCTTAATCAAATTGTTGTAAGTGTTATTCAAGTCACACACATCGATGATTTTAATAGGAAAACAACAAGACTTCAGCAAATAGTAAAATGAACAAATTCTGGTGAGGATTTCAGTGACAGGAAATATCAGCTGCCACTCACATGCTCTCCCCAAAGACTTGACAGTAAAAAAAATCCACTGAGCACTTTCCAGTTCAATAGAAAATCCAATTGTTATACACGTAGTGCCTGAGAATATTAATGCTATTTCTACCCATTACAAATCAGGGTTCAGGATGAAACCACACAATGGTGTGACAAGGACACAGAAAAATAAACTATTGAATCATATCGTTACATTAAGTCTACAAAGAAGTAAAAACAAATTGGTGGTCTATATTTTTTTTTCTTTTTGTTTTTGGACTGATACATCCTGAGGTTGGTTTCTTATCAGTTTTTCTAAAGACCCATGAACTAATTCCTCAGGATTTTTGAGGCCTCAGTTGTAACTTCCACAGTCTCTGAGGAGAATACAAATGTATGCTATCTTCATAGGAACAGAAGTGATGGAACCAAATTTAAATCGTTGACGAAAAAAACCTTTTAAAAATATTTATCTTTTTAGAGTTTTAAAGTTTGGATGACTCATTAGCCTGTCTCAATTACAACATTGTTTCTGGAGATGAATTGGTACGTCAGTCCATGGGCGGATAAGTGTGCGTCGGGGACCGATAGGAGTCTTATCAAAGGTCAAGATATTTTCAAGATTGAAGGAAACATTTCAAAGTTTAAGGACAATACTGTCCCCTGGTGGTATGAATAGGAAAAACAACACAATTCCTCTTAGAATAAGTCTGGATTTGCGTTTTCCACTTGCGATTGGCGAGGAGTGCCCACAAGAGTTTGAACCCCCTCATTCAAACCTGGAGATGTTTTTGCGGCATTTACACGAGTTCCACGCGAACAAGTGGCAATAAACAACTCTCGGATCAACCCTCAAAGAGGACAGATTACTTCTCATCAAAGCCAGAGATTTTCTCGGCAAATCTGACGTGCTGGCCGACTGCTGCCACAAATATCGACAACAACGCTGGTTCTAATCTGACCGTAAATTATTCTCCTTTACGCTCAGCGGTTTTCCATTGGCCAGTAGTTGTCCGGGATAAAGGGAGAAAAGCGAGCAGGGAATTGCAGGCGGGTCGGCAAGGGAAGTAATCCGAGTATTTTAATGACTTTATTAGCTGAAAATGATGTTATTGTATGAAAAAAACCGGGCCTGTTTTCACGGCTAGAACAAAAGATAATGGCGAGAAATCCCGCAGTGACACCTGACCACACCGTGACGGGTAGGTGGTTTTGAAAGTGTGCAAGGGCCGAAATAAAATGGTCTGGCTAAACTAGCGCGCCATGAACAGATATCTCCGGCGTTTTCTTCCACGTACGAAGTCCATGCGGACCTGGGGTGAAGGCTTTTTTGAGTCCGCTACACCTACTTCACACAGAAGGTTAGATGTCTAATCTTTCAGCACAAGGCCGCGTGTGAACATCATGCAAAATATTATTGGAAATGGAAATACAAATCAAACTGACTGTAACCCTTGTATGCCTAAGGAGCAAACAGGCCCGTCGTTTTGTGTTCGAGAAACAATCACGAAACAAAAAGAAAAAGATTTACAGTATGAACTTTGTCGGGCAAATCGCTTAACTATTATTGTTTTCCGTCCTTAAAAACATGGGATTTGGCCATTCGACACTACGCTCGGTGTTTTGATTTAATTTCCTGCACACGATCGCCTGCAACGTTGTTGTCTTGATGGAAGTTCAGGTACATGGAATATTAGTTTTTCTGGGGTCCACTGCCAGATTGAAGGCAGGAGGAACGCACGGAAAAAGTAGATGAGCAACAGTAAGAAATGCCCTGTCTAAATGTAAATGTTAAGATCAATATATGAAGCACGTGCACACAGATAAAGTTATAAGCACTCAGTAAATGTTTGAATATGATGCCCAAAGGTGAAAAAAAATAAATGATAATATATATTGTTTGATTTCCCATGATCGCTTTTGCAGCTATAGATTATGCCACTTAGCCTCAACATCTGCCTGTTAAAAAAAAGTGCAAAATGAAAGTAATCAAATACATTAATTAGTGGCCTTTTCCACGGCATCCGCTCCGCTATTTTTGCGGAAAATGGCGTACGCAAAACGCCCTTTGTTTATAGAGGCGAGGAACCGAGCAGAAGCTATGCTGTAGACAAGTATACCGAGGCAAATGGTGTTTCCCTTTTTCATACGTCATTTTCCGTAAAAATAGCGGAGCGGATGCTGTGGACAAGATCATTTACAGTGTTTGACGCCCGCCATATTTTCGGGAAAAAAAAAATACAAATATTCAAGAAATTAATTAAACGTACTACTTATAACTTCGGTAAAAACTCCACATTGGGCAATTCCCTTGCAACGTAATTATGTCACTAATTGCCAATCCTAAAAATGAATAAAAGAATTTTGATACGAATTTTAACTTTATAAATCTATATTTCATTGAATTTGTGTGTGTGTGTGTGTGTGTGTGTGTGTGTGTGTGTGTGTGTGTGTGTGTGCGCGCGCGTGTGTTTGCATGAGAGTTGTGTTTTGCTTTCCCGTTCTTCTTGGACGGACATTCTGGTCTTGAACATAACTTTACTGAGTAATGATAATAATAGTTCGTCCATCAGGTATGATGATGACCTTAACAACACCAGAGGAATAAAGAACAGAAATTGTTGAGAATTTCAACACATGGACAATAAAGAGAACTAAAGGACACAGAGGACAGAATGGAAAGACTGTTCTTTCATGACTTATGGCTTCTCATGTGACTGATAAGTCCTATTTTTGCCCTGCAGACCCTTCCGCATAAATGACAATAGTGCTCCGTTGGTTCAATACCACTGGGCCTTTTCTTGCGCCGTTCTCTTTTTTTGATAGCCTGCTGGACTCTGTCAGCTTCCCATGCTTTGCTGCCTCTGATAAGGGCCGCCCTCCAATTTGCACGATCAAGCGAGAGCTTTTCCCACTCACTCACATCAATGGCAAAGGCCTTCAGTGATTGCTTGAGAGTGTCTTTGTAACGTCTCTTTGGGGCCCCAACATTCCTCGTTCCATTGGAGAGCTCAGAGAAGAAGATTTGCTTAGGGAGTCTGGAGTCGGGCATTCTGACAACATGTCCTGCCCAACGTAGCTGAATTTTTTTCAGGTGGCAGAAGATGCTCAATTCCTTGGCACGATTGAGGACCTCAGTGTCTGGAATTTTATCCTGCCATTTGATCCTTAGGATCTTTCTAAGGCAGGCCAGATGAAAGTGATTTAGCTTTCTGGCATGCGATTGGTACACTGTCCAGGTTTCAGCCCCATAGAGTAGGGTGGGAAGGACCACAGCATTGTACACTTTCAGCTTAGTGTCTGTGCGAATGCCGGCAACATCCCATACTCTCTTTCGAAGCCTGCCAAATGCAGAGCTGGCTTTGCTGATTCTTGAGAGAATTTCAGTATCAACACGAGCCGCGGAAGATAGTGTACTCCCAAGATAGGTGAAGTTCTCCGACACCTTCAGAAGACTGTCATGGACTTTGATATTTGGGGTCACAGGATACTTGTCGTCTGGAGTAGGCTGATGGAGCACTTCCGTCTTCTTTGTGCTTATTGTGAGGCCAAAGTTGTCACAGGCACTAGAGAACTTATCAACACAGTTTTGCATGCTATCCTCATCGTGTGCCAGAAGTGCACAATCATCAGCAAATAGTAGGTCACAGATTTGAGTACTTTTGGTTTTGGTTTTTGCCTGAAGTCTCCTGAGGTTGAATAGACTGCCATCAGTTCGGTACTTGATGCTTACCCCTTGATGAGGAGAGCTAAAGGCTTCTTGTAGCATTGCAGAGAACATGATGCTGAACAGAGTTGGGGCTAAGACACTGCCGTTGCTTTTGACTGCAGCTTGCATGCCATCATGAAACTGGCGCACTATTGTGATGAATTCGGGTGGACACCCAAACTTCGCCAAGATTTTCCAGAGGCCTTCACGACACACTGTGTCAAATGCTTTTGTGAGGTCAACAAATGTCATATACAGCGCTTTATTTTGTTCCATGCATTTTTCCTGAATCTGTCTGGCAGCAAAAATCATATCCGCCGTTCCCCTCTCTTTACGAAAGCCACATTGGCTCTCGGGAAGCAAGTCATTTGACGAGAGATGATCAAGAAGGCGATTCAGAAGCATTCTTGCCAATATTTTGCCAGCAATTGAAAGTAGAGAGATTCCCCGATGGTTGTCACAGACTTGGCTGTCCCCTTTGTTTTTGTACAGATGGATGATTGAAGCATCTTTGAAGTCCTGTGGCAGCTTCCCTGCTTTCAACATATGATTGAACAACTCGGTCAACCTTTCAATAAGCTTTTCTCCACCGAAGGCATACACCTCAGCAGGAATTGAATCCACGCCTGGTGATTTGTTAAAGGACATCTGATTTGTGGCAGTTCGGGTCTCATTTGCTGTGAATGGCTTGGCAAGAGCTGCATTAATAGGAGTCTGAGGGAGGCGGTCAATGGACTCAGTATTTATATTTGATGGCCGATTTAAGTGAGTAATATCAAAGATATTAGACACATTAAAATGAGACAGCTAGCGCTTTTAATGTGCACAGATTTCGCACCGCCACCTAGCGGAGAATGCACGGAAGGCTTGAATCGGGCCGTATTTTATAAAGCCAAATAGGGGAAATATTGAATTTTGTTAACTGTTCAGCTATCGCTGTAGGCCTTGATTAGCGTCACCTTTTTTCTTTGTAATTATAACTTCAATCGCTGCGAGAAGACCCTGGCTATTTTTTCTTTTTTTAGTCGCATTAGCACTGTCACAAATTCTCATCATAAATTTATCTTTATATCAATCATTCTTTTCATGCAATGCGCCATGGGCCCCGCCCCCGACCAGCGCGCAAATTGTGTGCACGATTTTTTTAAGACGTGCAAAGAAGGGAGTATTTCATCTTAGTATCTTTGGTAATAAATCCATGTCTCCATCGACCCTCACAAAACCACCCATGGAAAAAAAAACACCAAACTGGAACAATAATTATTCCCTTAAGTCAGTATCACGTTTATCACTCGTATTTTATTTTTAGTACCGTACAACGGAATCTACGATTCATTTAGTCAAGGAACTAAAAGTAGAAAAACTTAAGCTTAGTATCATCTTTCTTGTTATTTCTCCCTTTATACCACATAGGTAAATGAGTCTGAGTCCACCGACGTCCAGCTTAGCGGCATTCACATACACATCCTTGTTCCCCTGTGAAATGGAGCGTGTCTTGCCCAGAAAGCAATAATAATCATATTTCAAAGGTCATCTGTTTATTTTGACCACGGAGAACTTCTTGAGTTCTTGAATTGATTTAGAATTTTCTAGATATGAAAAGGCATAATCATGCATGCTTGCCGACACTCATTCTTTACACACAAGTCAGTTCGGCTTGAGACCTATGATTTTTTTTTTTTAACTTATCCCAGGGAAAGTATTCAAGGATTTTTTAAAAACTTCATGGTTTAAAAAAAAGGAATACAAATATGATAAAGTATTTCTGCAAGAAGGCAAACACTATAGCTCAATGCACAAAACAACGAAATAGAACACAACAACAAAACAGCAAAACGATCGTCATCATTTAAAATAAAAATTTCTACTATAGTTCGTTCCAAAATTCATGTCCACAGAAAAACTTTATTTTCTCAAAAAAGACTTTACATTCAAATTTGAGATTTTGCATGCACTGTTAGAATTTCAATGACGTTATGAATCCGAAAAATGAAATTTGCAGCTTTTATAGTTTTCTCAAAGCGGTGAATTCCTTTGATCTTTTCGGCTTGTTTTCTTTCAGATAACAGCAGACTGAAGAATATTTACTGTAATGACATTTTGACTGCATTATCGCGCTGGTTTGTCAGTGGCGTAGCAAACAGGTGTAACAGGGGGGCCGTGAGCCGCCTAGGGTCATAGCCTAATAGTAATACAACTGTTTATGGGATTGATTCAACAGGTGGAGCGAGGTTGATTTGGCATGTCAATATAAAGTTGTGCCGTATGTTAAGATAGTATGTTTGATTAATTGCCTAGCTCTGAATCCGACGATTCCAGAGGATTGATAATAATATTTGGTTGGATGAAATTAAGTCCGTCGTTTTGCCAATATTCTTCTTCCAAACGTATTGTATGGTCTTCGCATTTGGTGAAAAATTCTCTGTCAATTTCTTTAATAGCTGCGCAGGCAATTTTTTTGACGTCTGACATCTTGAACGTTGTATTTTCCATAGCGACCTTCCCTTTGACTTTAGCCCACACGAGTTCAATGGGGTTGAGATGTGAATGGTAAGGAGGCAATCGCAGGCTTGTGTGTCCAAATTGATGGATAATCTTGTCGACCTCGAATATTATGGGCTTCTTATTTTTTCGCACAAGAGAAAGCAACTCTGGTTTAAGATGAGTTGAGCTGAAAGGAATATTTTCCTTCATCAGCCATGCCTTGACATCGTCTTTCTTGCTACTGGATGTTGGAGTTTTATCATCGTCTGACTTGATGTTGTGGTATGATGCGTTGTCCATAACCAAACATGAAGGTCTGTCCAGTGAAGGAAGAAGAGAATGTTCCAACCAGTTTTTAAAAATTGTTCCATTCATTTCTGCATGATAGTCTCGATTATCTGTTGAAATTGAATTATAAACGAGCTCTGAGTTTTGGATGAGCCCCTGATTTCTGCTTCCAGCATGCGCTATTATAATTCTATCACCTTTACTGGTAGGAATATTTCTCCTGTGCTTTTCGTCTTTGGATTGCCATTCCTTGTCATATGTATGGTGAGTATTGACCCATGTTTCGTCCAGGTAGACAATATCAAAGCCATGCGTGCGCTTTTCCTTTATTTGACGCAGGTACTTACTCCTCGTTTCCACTAGGTGCGCTCTTTCACAAAGTAAGTTTCTGCCGGATGAAGATTTCTTGAATGCAAAGCCCATGCTTCTAACAATCCTCCACAGATGTGTTTTTGAAATTTGAAATCCATTTTTTTCTGAAAATGAGATCTAAGCTTTCTCAAAGTGACAAATTCTTTCCTCTGAAACATGCTTTCAGTTTCTCGCTTTATCACGTCCTTATCAAAATCATCTATCTTCTAATTTCTTCCTCTTTTTGACGGGGTGGACGCAATGTCTGATTCCTGCAACAATCTTTTGAGAGACTTTAGACCAATTCCCAAAGCATGTCGAGTCCTTTTAAATGGGTCATTGATGTCAACATAAAGACAGCCACGTCTTGTTTCTCGTGTGAAATATAGGAACAATTTCAAAGCAATACTTCTAACTGTAGTAAATTTGTACTTCAACGCCATAATAGTGAAATATAGTGTGATTGATAATGAAAAATACGAGTTTCAACGGATTGAATAAAAACGCCACTGAAAGATTCAACTGTTGTATATTATCAATGGTGCGTCAGCGTGACCTCATAAGTTATTGAACGGAAGGCACGTTTTTCTTGGTGCACACAGTCTGAACGTAGGGGATTTCATTGTAATTACGAGTGTTTTGGTTCCCGACATTCATGATTTCCGTTCATTTGGAGTGAGTCAGCACAAATTGAGAAAATTTAGTACTGTAAACTATCTAATATTCTACTCAGTGTGTTGCTGTAGTATTTTATATAGCGTTAAGAGACACATTTTAAAACTGCTGGTCTTTTAGGGGTGCAAAAAATGTTGTTTAACGTCATGGATATCCTAAACCTGCATACAAATTTTTACTTTAGTCAAGCAGACAGTTTAAAAGATATAAGACAATTGCCATGGTCATGAATTTTGGAACGAACTATAGTACAGACCACAGACTAATAAAATACCCAGACTGGATGATCCCATTGTGTGACGTCACAAAACAGCGAAAGGTCATGAACCATCCGCCATTCTAGGTTTACGGCAGCGACCGACGCTTCAGCATAGCTACAATTTTGAATGATATCATTTTGACGCGCCTACTGAACGCGGAAGTTTGGTTCCGCACCAAGAAATTACTACATGTACAACCAATCTTGACAAATAGAAAGAAATTTCTAATGCAGATAGAACTAGAATCGGAATTTCCCGAGCGGCGGCCATATTGGTTATACAGTCGCCGCTCGGGAAATTCCGTAAAAAACGACACAGCCCGAAGCTCGTGTTTCCAGTCTGGGTATTTTATTAGTCTGTGGTACAGACCAAATTCTATCCGTGTGAGCAGGATGTAGGGGCTTTCAGCCTAGTGCGTAATTAATGTGTAATATGAGGGTCACGGTTTTGGAATAGAACTAATACGATTGAGGTGCATGATACGGAGTGCTTAGAGACAATTTTCCCTTTGTTTTGTTTTATACTAACTTTTGAGCTACCGGGGCTTGAGGTCAACTCCACCCGTCCCCACCACCCCATCCCAATAACTTCAGTGAAATTGAATTGGAGAAATAGGGTAGACGTCCAAAATTTGGAAAAATGAAGAGGAACAATAGGAAAAATAATTTTAAAAGAAATCCATAGATGAATCCATGAAAGTAAAAGGAGAAATACCAGATCTCATAAACAGAGAAATACTAAGGAAGAGTAAAATGGGTAGGGGGGGGGGGAGAGAAAAAAGGAGGAGGAGCAAAATATAATAATAATGATGATGAAGAGTAAAAAAGTATACAGAAGAAAGGTAAAGGAAATGACGAAGCTCATTGAAGCACAGGAGAAAGAAGAAGAAAATGTGCCTCAAATTTCACCCAGGGTGGGCTTTTGAGTGAATACAAATCTTCACGTAAGAACACAATCAACTTAAAAATACACGATATTTTAAACTGTAGCGGACAACTCTTAAAACTGAAGGGGGGCGTAAGATTGAGGAGAGATGCTTGAACCATCTGCCTGTAGAATGCTAGGGCTGTCACAACATCGAGTCAACAAGAGTCAGACATCGTAGCGGTCAAGAGCCATTGAGTGACTACAGTGTCAATCTACGTTCTGTGCTGCTCACGTTGAAGTGGTGGTAAAGATACGTTATCGGGTTCAAGTCTCGAAGTTGGAGCGGCGAGAGCCCAGCATCACACACTTGTCTATTGAGCCTCTGCAACCATGACGTTCACCAAGTAGCTAATTATTGATGTCAAGGGATTTTACAATACCGCGACGTGAGAACTTGATTCGTCAAGTGATGTACCTGCCCCGCCCACTTGCACTGCGTGGTGGGAAGAGCTTTGTTTGTTCACTAATTTACAGGGGTGATGGATTGACGTGAGACATTTCAGCGCAGCCTGCAACTTGTGATATATGAAATCTCGAAATTCTTACATGAAAAGCGCGCCCGCAGAGAGGTCTGATTGTGAAAATGGCGCGCAGCCAAGTGTGCACGTCAGGGGGAGAAAAACTCGGGAGCTTGGGACAACTTGTTAGAAAGACGTTCAGAGAACGGCAAAATTGGCCAGGCTAAGTCACGACAGGATGCCTAAAATCTGTCATTTACTCACCGGGTTTAAGTGAGTGGAGTTCTCGGCGGCGTTTATCACCCTATTCACAAAAGAATAGATTAAGAAACCGCTTGCTGTATTCGGATTTTCAGATAGAAAAAGGTGTCGTTTTTTTGTGAGAAAGGTGTGGTGCTATAAAAGGCAGCCATGCGCGCTGGATGTGGTCATAAACCAGCCCGGTAACGCACTTCATTCCGCTCTCATTAAAACACATTTCTGTGAAAAGCCCGTAACTACATCCGCTTCATTAGATCGGCGCAAACTGCAACCTGCGCAGCGACCGACTGGCCATTTGCTCGCCACTAACTCGAGCAAAAGACACAGGCGGAGAAATGTTAAGGAAAAGCCGGACAATATCCAAGAAAATGACGTCCCGATCCGTGCCGAATTTGTTCATGGGCGTCCAAGCAAGAAAATGGAGATTTTGGTGACATTAGATTTTATGGGCTTCCGTGTCCTTCCTACACACACCCATCGCTTCTCAATGACAGATCTCCAGACCCCCCTACAATTCAATTTGTTGGCTTCCTCTCCTGGATGACCACTTGAAATCTGAACCAGGAGGATTTGACCAGAATGGAGCGCTACTCATGAGCAGTGTCCACCCGCTGTGGACATCTGTAGGTCCCCACTGTGTGACAGGGTTTGCTGAGAGACTGGGGAATCTCATGGGCTTGGACGGTGATAATATGGAAACAGTTTCTGTGGTCAATTAGTAAGCAAACTGACAGAAAGTGCCGAGGTCGGACTTTGTTAATATGCCGCACAGTTTTTCTCTACTCTTTGATGAATATGGACCCCGCCACCCTTCCTCCACCCCAGCCCCCTAACAAGAAGAATAGAAACTTGACAGTTAGTTAATGAAACGTTTCATATCCAGCAAATTTCATTCCAATCTTCTCCACTATATGTAGATCGAAGGCCCCGCCTGACTAATAATAATATCGAACATCCTGATGACGCTGATGATTATGACATTAATAATAATAGTACTGTAAAAATATGTAAAACTTTTATTTAGAATGCAACACTCATACCTAAATGTGACCATTTTTAAGCCGAATGAGTACACGTGAATAACTTGTTATGACACCGAAGATCTTTCATCTTTTGTGATGAACATTCCATCGCAATTGGGAAGTTCGACATAATATCTATATATATATATATATATTGGATCGTTCATTTTTCGTACGATATAACTAACACTCTGTCAACGTGTGCACAAAATAAATAAAATAACATGTCTTGGAAAGGCTCATCCAGGTTTAATGTCATTTCATCTATCTACTCACAACGTAAGAGCTAATCCATAGTGAAGTCTTGTAAGAATGCTCCCAAACCATCCTTTTTTTTTTCCGTCCTGAGTAGAACAGTGACAGGGATAATCAGATGGCAAATAAAAAGAAAAGCCAGTTTTCTAACAAAGGGTAAGCCCCAGTGCCAGAAGAAATTCAGGTCCAAAACTTTGAGCAAAACAGAAAAAAACAAAAAACAATCTCTGTTCATCTCAGGGACGAGCCACCAAGCACGAAAGAATATGAAACCTGTGCTAAAGGACAGCTGACGTTTATGAAATCTATATAAGTTCTTAATGAGCTGCAGGACGGCTTATACCTACGGAGTTTGCAATAACAACAGAAACAACAGCGGATAACGAAAGGAAATAGTATGCCAAAGGAATGATGGCTCATTGATCTCTCAAATAGTCATAGATAACTGAGGGAAATGTACAGCATCTTAGCTTTACAAACAAGGACAAACAGACAGACAGAAGCAGACACACAGATAGATAGATAGATAGATAGATAGATAGATAGATAGATAGATAGATAGATAGATAGATAGATAGATAGATAGATAGATAGATAGATAGATAGATAGATAGATAGATAGATAGATAGATAGATAGATAGATAGATAGATAGATAGATAGATAGATAGATAGATAGATAGATAGATAGATAGATAGATAGATAGATAGATAGATAGATAGATAGATAGATAGATAGATAGATAGATAGATAGATAGATAGAACCTTTATTTCCGGAGAAAGCTTCACAAATGCCTGGGCGAAATAGTGTTGCAGCAAAAAATTGAGACCATTCTGGAAAAAAAGCTGACGAACTCGGAAAGTTCTAACTACCTCTGCTGTTCTGAAAATGAAGAAAGGAAGAACTTATTTATGGGATAGCTGAGGCAATTTCAGTGAGAGTGAGTTAGAATGTAAGGAAATCGGCAAGTCTGAATTACATTTCTCTAGCTGCCACGGGTCATGGGAGGTGGCAAGGCGGCAGTCCTAACTAGTGGTCAGGCGTGTCCATGCGACCGCGAGCGACCTCTGTCACCTAAACCATGGACATCCTGTCCTCCAGAGCTCAAAGGCCGTCTGTCAGGTCGAGGGCTTCATCAGGGCCAGTTTAAGTCCTCTTCAATTGTCCTGTAAACACCTTGATGTCACTCACAATGTTTGTCTCTCGGCATGTCCTCCTCTACCCCAAAAAATCCTGAGCCAGTATGTGAGCCTTCCTTCAGCCCGATTGTTCCCGGGTGTCAGGACTACAAACCTCACGGCCTCTGCCAGTTTCTGCGACAGATCACCCTGTCACCCAGAACCGTGAAAACTGACGCCTCTAGGGGCTCCGACACGGACGAAATCAGACCCTAGGGGTCGTCCCTCAGTGGTGACGCCCCCCGACTGCCATTCCGAGACTCAGCGGGATGTCCCGATATCTGAGCCGTGGACTTGGCTTGTGTGAGATGGGACAAATTAAAAACAGGCCCATATTTGTAATAGGTCCTCTTAGAGGCAACACAACATAACAGCCCAGGAAAGACCAAGTACTTGACATTAAACTCCACTAAACAGCGGGCTCAAATAGGGTCGCCAGTTTTACCAGGAAATTAACACTATAGTATCGTCTCGTTTTAAGACAGGAAAATTAATGTGGTAATCAGGAGCACGAATAGGAGGACAATAATGATAGGGAAACACGCCCCTTGAAATCAAATGACCCTGCTACATTTACAAAACAGAACAATAAATAATGTCCGCCCCACACAAGAGATTGTTACAAAAGCTTCTAAACTCAAATAACCTGACCAAAAATGTTTGTTTGAAATATCACTCTCTTTGTTGAAACACAAATAATATGCCCATATGCCAGAACTGAAAATCCTGTTTCGCTGAAAGCAGTGATGGGTTTCAGAAAGCATTATAATACATTTATCTATATATGATTTGTTTAATCAAAATAAATTTAAAAATTGCAAAAGCATCTGGACTGAGCAACTCTTTAAGAAAACAGGTTTGAGTGAAACTGAAGGTGAACCACAAGGGGGCGGGGGGGGGGCAGAGACAGAGAGAAAAGAGAGAAAGACAGTGAGAGAGAGAGAGAGAGAGAGAGAAAAGTGACTCATAAAGAGAAATAAGCAAAGATTCATGTTGTAGTAGGCCTACTGCTTGGGATGGATCTTGTAGTGTTAACATCGTTGATGCCGTTGAAAATCACAATCTAATTGCCTGGTTTAGAATAGGTGAAATGGGATAGCGATGAAGGGATGGGGTGGTTTCTCTAGAGGAAGTCAACAACAACAATAACAAAACTAGTCTTCTTGACCAAACTAAATACAATACTTTTCATTCAAGTTCAGAGTCTCTATGAAGTGCAGATGAAATGATTTCTTTATGTACTAGCTGAGTTGCCCGGCCCTGCCCGGGATAAATCGATTTATTATTTTCAGTTCTGGGTGATTATTATTGACCTGCTTCATTTTGCCTGTTCCTTTAGTTTTATTTTATTTTTGTTTGTTCGTTTGTTTTTAGATAAGTTTCACTGCTCTCCCTCTGCGCATTGACATCCTGCCCATCCCGACAGCATCGGCCGTCAAATGGCAATGATTTGCGCACGGGTTAGTTTGTTAGTGAACACATCGCAGGAAGTGATAACGTCATGTGTAGGCGGAAGTGGGCTATTTTTAGAAACGTACATCAATATCTTATTGATCGTAAATTTCGGATCAAACGCTCTCGTGAATTTAGTCTTTAATTATAACCGCATTTACCGATTAACTCAGAAATAACAAACGGTTTTGTTTGTGTATAGCGATAGGAACAATGTTCGCTATCCCATAATTCGTTGTGCCAAATTTCAGGTCGGTGCTTTGTGTAGTTTCCGAGTCCATAGGACTATTAGGGGTTTTGTTGTAGCTTTATTATATAGATGAACTTGAAAAATACGCAATCACAAAACAAGACAACACTCCCTGACAAATTGTTCTATAAAGGAGACATTATAATATCTGCCTCTCGTGAAGAGATAAAGATAAAAAAACATTTAATATCTTTTGTCGGGACGCCATATTGTGACCTAACAGTGGAAAAACCGGACATTTGAGGCTGACTAGCGTCTGACATCAGCGGGCGTAGAATGGGTAATGAAAGTACTTCTCCGATGACAGGCATCTGAGTCTTTTTGACAAGACAAAGACTACAGAGATGGGAGTTAGAATTTTTTGGGGGGGGGGGTGCACTCACTCACCTTAGGAATTCCATTGTGAAACATACACTGTTTTTTTATTTTCTGAACCTTTCCAAATAGGAGACGCTCCTTCCAAATTTAATATTCAGCCTTCTCCTGTCTTGTCAGCATGTGGCTGTTGAGATAAACGTTGGGAGTGCAAGTCGTATTTTTGGTTTGTTTTTGAAGTGTTGTTTGAAATCGAAAACAAATATAAGGCGACGAAAGAAGACCACCAGAGAGGATGTCTTTAACAAAAGATTGTAATAATTACAATGACAATGGTGTAGAAATCTTTTTTGAATATGACAATACACCATTTTATTGTTATGTTCTACCCAAAATTTGGAGTGAGTCGAAAAAAACAAAACAAAACAAAACAAAAGCCAATACAAAACCTCTTATAACAAACAGGAAGAAATAAAAAAAAACAAAAAAACAACTTCAAAATCACAATAGTGTTTTGTCTCGGCTCTGGGCTCCGATCCTTAGAAACATTATGTAGTTTATTGTTCCTTTGAATGAGCCACATATGCTTGAAAAACTGGAAATTGGATTAAAATACACCAAAAAAGTTCCCAACATTATGAGCTACACAAAAGATCAGGGTGCAGGTGACCTATGTAAAGTGGAAGGTGGGGAAATTTTTAACTTGTCGAAGCCGAGGATGTTTCCATGTCCCTTTTCGAAACAATCTAAACACCAGGTCTGTACCTTTTAAAAAATAAATCTCTGAGAGAGCGAGACTGCATGGAGATCTCTAGAGAACAGTGAAAAAGACCCCCTGGCCCAGCAAGTGTTGAGCACTTGACTTCCTCACATGCTGGCAAGGCTGGTGGGGCGTTGAGTTGAGACTGTCTTGTCTCGATTTTTGGCAAGAGAATATGAGCTCTGGAGTGAAACGAGCCCTTGCGCATGGGCAAGGCTGAAACAAGCCAGTGTCACTAGCTCGGGATTGTCAAGAATGTTTTGAGTCAGCTGGCAGAATGAGAGTCCACACACACTGATTTTTAAGGGGAAGAGCGGGTCAAAATATAGATCACTGGGACTAGATAGTGAAAATTGGGTTTATAATCATTTCAGTTCTTAATTTCTCCATAACTAGTTGACAGATTGCCGCCAAACTGTGCACATGTGTCATTGGATGTATGGTCTTTGATATTACAATGGCCAATTTGAGTTACATGTGATCTTTTTAGTGAGTTAGAGCAATTAGAGAGCCCTTAGGGCCCTTTTGTTTTTAAAGCATTTTCACAATTTCAGTTCTTAATTTCTCCATAGCTAGTGAACAGATTACATGTGTCATTGAATATATGTACTTTGATGTTACAATAGCCGATTTGGGTTATATGTGATATTTTTTTCAGACGGAGCAATAAAAAAAAACTGTTGTCAGTTTTTTTGGCGATAAAAATGTAACGTACTGGTGCAATGTTGGAATATGACCAATATGTATGAATATATAACTCTCTGTGCATACTAACTCTTGACTTCTCACAGAATTATTAATTAAAATATGTAAACAAAATTCAATATGGCCGCCGTTACCATAGGAACTGCAAACTTTAAACATATTTTGAATGCATTTTTCAAGTCAAGATTTTAATTATGGTTCACTACTCCAAACTTAAAGGATTTTATTCAAAAGTAAAGAAAATTGTAATTTTAATTGCTCCACCCCCTTTAAAAAAAAAATTGCAAAACGACCTTGACTTAGAAGGCCATCAGTCTAAATGTAAGATGTGTCTATCATCAGAATGCAATCACAATTCACCCACCTGCCAATCCTTAACTGTTCTGTTGTCCCCTCTTCTCTGGGGAAATTTCTGTAGGGTCTCCAAATGAGACATCCGTGCTTCTGGAAATTGTTAACATTTTCACTACTAACATTACAAAACTCGTAATTTTCATTACTTCTCATCATATTTAAGTCACTTTAGTCATTGTTCTTTAGTGTGAATCTCGGGAGCAGAAGCTATGTATCATTATCTTATTAAT
Organism: Onchidella celtica; assembly: GCA_963931925.1. NCBI lineage: Eukaryota > Metazoa > Mollusca > Gastropoda > Systellommatophora > Onchidiidae > Onchidella > Onchidella celtica. The sequence continues at coordinate 21,579,568 of OZ007570.1, read as the reverse complement.
GACTGACAGAATTCACTGGTACCACAATAAAATCCACAATCTTCATTAGTTCTCACTACATTCAAATCTTGTTGCTGTTTAGTCATGATCCAAGGTGAACCTTAGCATTAGAACCAGCAAATATGAGATAGATCTACGTGACTGACAGAAGTCGCCCTCTTCATATAGAAAATAACCGCACGAAATAGATCTATACTGTGTCAGCATTTAATAGGTTAGTTATTAGGGGCGAAGGACTGAATTAGCTCTGGAGTCATAAAAGGCTTTAAAATACCTACACCTAGCGCCAAAAAACGGCAACAAAAACTTTGGGGGGACGGACGTACTTGTAACCACATCTTTCTAACAATCCTAGACTCTTTACCATAATATTGTTATATCCTAACTCTTGTCTTTAACCCTCCATAAACCGTGTTCACTCCACTGTCTTGGGAATAATAGAAACAGTGAGAAAGATTGAGTGGAGACATTGATGATAAAGGAAGTGGAATAAAGCAGACAATGAACTGGAGACAGAGATATGAAAAAAGGGAGAAAGAGAAAAAGAGAAGTTTAGAAAACAAAACAAAACAACTGCAACAACACTGAACTGAGAAATGGAAAAACAAGAGAATATTTAAATACTGCTGAAAGAAACTGCGGGATTAAGAAATACAAACAAATTGAAAAAAAAGTTTTAATGTCAGATTTGATCCCAACTGAGGCCAAAAATGGCAAGCACACAGTAGGACAGCAGCATGACATTTAAACACAGAGATGTCACAGTTTGTAACAGGAAGCAGTCTCATCTATTACCACGTTACTATTACCCCAGTTCACTTTTATGGTGCTCTGATAGAAAGGACAAAAGTTTCCTAATCAGCCCAATGTTGCGATCCCTTGTTGTCAACCAAACCTGCAAATTCGGCCTTTTGCCTTCTTTGTTTCGTGAATGGGAAAAATACCAAAAATTACATTTTTTGAAAAACATGCAGTGGAGAACAATTCCTTTGTGCGACAACTTGAGAAGCGGATCTTCAAAATGCTTCGGTCTGTGTTAAATTCCTCCGTTTATACAAAGGCTAAATGAGCATGAGAGTGCAATTAGAAACAACAGACTGGTAGTGACGACAGTGACGTCAGAACTGAAGGACATGGGTGAGAAAATGAGAAAATACTTGAAAAAACGGAGAGAAGCTACTGGATAGATGGACAAACAAACAGACAGACGGTCACACAAGGCAAACAGACTGTCAGACAGACAGACAGACAGTCAAGGAGACTGGTAAATAGATAGATAGATAGATAGATAGATAGATAGATAGATAGATAGATAGATAGATAGATAGATAGATAGATAGATAGATAGATAGATAGATAGATAGATAGATAGAGATAGATAGATGGATGGATAGATAGATAGATAGATAGATAGATAGATAGATAGATAGATAGATAGATAGATAGATAGATAGATAGATAGATAGATAGATAGATAGATAGATAGATAGATAGATAGATAGATAGATAGATAGATAGATGTCACGAACATCCACCAATCCTCAGCGACTTCCAAGGTGCATAAAAAGACAACATGGGCTACTTTATATTTGATACCACCAGCATCAAAGAGTACTTTGAATCTTCACTAATGGCCGTTTCGGTGTATGTCAGCATTATAGTCTCCTTGGAAATAAACCAACTACTCTTTTTCAAGAATACCTCTCAATGGCATGTATTAGTAAAACTTCTGATGTTCGCGCAACTCACTTATTACCGATTTTAATACACGATTATGAAGAAATTTCCTTTGTATATTCTTGTAATTTAAATGAGAAAACAGTTTTGAGTTAAGACAAAATGGTTGAGAAGGCCATGCTAAATTTGGATAAACGGAGTTCCTAATAGGCAAAGTTATCTTGCAAAAAAAGTAGCTCATTTATTTTCGAAGAGGCGATAGAAGTTGTGGCCAAACTTGCTTAATATAAGAGCCGCATACGATAAACTTCAGGCGTTCGATCGAGAGCAACAGGATATGAACAAACTTGACACACACGTTTTTATTGTTACATATATACAGATTGTTACAAACAAAATTTGTATAACTATTAAGAAATACCCGTATGAAACAATATTTATTTGTGTAGGCAGTTTTTTTTTTTAAACTGTTAATCTGCATTAGCTCCAGTTATCACAAAGTGCACAGTCGTATATACCAAATGTTTTCAAAATCTTGATTGATGATTGATTTCACTGTACTGAAGGTCTAAGAACTGCGGGAACATCTAAGAAACAACGTGCGAATTTGCATTTCAGTAACAAAATAAGACAGCCAAAAAAGAGACTAAGGATAAAAAAAAAGAGATGTGATGATAAGAGAGCTCAGCCAACATTATTTCCACACGTCGCATATGGAAGGCCAACGAGCCGCATGTGGCTAGGCAGCCACGGTTTGACCACCATTGGACTATAGCAAGCAGTGCCAGGAAAATCAGTTGACAGTGCCAACATGGTTATTCACTGTTGCATTGAAGTTGACACGCTTCCTATATTTAGATGTATTGTTTTCCTAAGTTGCCAGTTCTAATAATAGCATTATAAGCATGATAATAACTATGGATTACCTTTATCGTGCCTTGACCAAAGTCTCTTATGAACACGTGTACACAGCGGCAATAACAGATAAAAGCATCAGGTTTATCCTGATAGCGCCTTGAAATGAGATTTTGTTTTGTATGTTATTTATATTGGAATGACTGTACAGAGCCAAGTACTTGCATGTGACGGAATGAAGAGCCATATAAATGTTATTTGTTATAAATATAATTATAATGACTTTCTATTCTATCACCTGAAGGTTCAAATATTTACTGTAATAACCACCATTTCTACATTAAATTACGGAATCCAAAAACGTTGGCCGCCCGTGCAGATGCGGGGCTCTCTTGTAGAAGAGGGACAGCAGAGAATACATCTGACGTGATACTGCGTGTCGTAAGAGGTGACTAAAGGTGCAAAGGTCCTGGTCTCCCGAGAAGAGCCAGTTGGCGGTGGGCCAACTACCCACCCTGTAAAAATAAACCAGTTACAGAAACACAAGCAAATACTTCAAATCAGTCTTTTATCTTGGGAGAAGGGGGAGCATCTGCACCTGTAGATTCAATGAAGGACAATGGACAAAGCCGAAAGGACGCCACTGGCCCGACTGCTCCTTCATCAAGCAAGTCACTCCGGATTGCGTCGTGGAATGTCCGCTCCATGTATGAAGCAGGAAAGAGTGCCCAGGTTACAATGGAGATGAGGCGATACAGACTGCACATACTTGGAGTTAGCGAGACCCGCTGGATACAGTCCGGACTGAAACAACTTAATACTGGGGAAAAGATTTTGTATTCTGGAAGGGAGGACAAAAAGCATACAGAAGGAGTAGCGATCATCTTGAGCAAGCACGCCCAGAGGTCACTGAGGGGATGGGAACCCTATGGAAGGAGAATTATATTGGCATCATTTACTACTAAGAACAAGAACATCAACATGAACATTGTGCAGATATACGCCCCAACAAATGAAGCAACCGATGAGGACAAGGACGACTTCTACAACCAGCTTCAGGAAATAGTTGACACATTGCCAAGAAAAGATGTGAACATTATAATGGGAGACGCCAATGCCAAGATAGGACAGGACAATACAGGGTATGAGGACATTATGGGGTGCAATGGTTTAGGACAAATGAATGAGAATGGAGAGCGGTTTGCAAGTTTCTGCGCATTTAACAGCTATGTGATTGGAGGTTCAGTATTCCCACACAAGAGGATCCATAAGGCCACTTGGATTTCACCGGATGGAGTAACTGAAAATCAGATTGACCACTTTTGCATCACCCGACGATTCAGACGCTCACTAGAGGATGTCATAGTACAGAGAGGAGCAGATGTTGGATCTGACCATCACATGCTGCTGGCAAGACTCAAACTCCGCCTCAAGAAACAAGGTACCAGAGCAGGAACAAAGAGGAGAAAGTTTCAAGTGAGCCTTCTGGATGGAGACAAGAAGGAAGAGTTCCAGCTGACACTGAGGAATAGATTCAAACCCCTTGTTGACCTCGAAGAGACAGTAGATTTGGAGACTCACTGGGCTAAGGTAAAAGGAGTATTTACATCGACATGTCAGGATGTTATTGGGGAAAAGAAAGTGGAACACAAGGAATGGATCAGTCAAAAATCACTGGACTTGATAAGGATAAGAAGAGACCTAAAAGAACGGGTAAATGCAAGTCGTACAAGAAGCTCAAGAGTTGGTAACCAGGAAGAGTACCGAGCATCAGCTAAAGAGGTCAAAAAATCAATTAAAAAAGACAAAGAGGAGTTCATAGGAATGTTAGCAGAGAAAGCAGAGAAGGCAGCAACAGGAGGACACATGAGGATCCTCTACCAGACTACAAAGACTCTTGCTGGAAAATATGGAAAACCTGAAGTTCCTGTCAAGGATTACAACAGGAAGGCTATTTTTGGAAAGGAAGCTCAGGCAAAAAGATGGATAGAACATTTTAACAGCCTCTTGAACAGACCTCCACCAAGCAACCCACCCGACATTCTACCCGCAAGAAATGATTTACCGATCAGTTGCGACCCTCCGACTAAAGCAGAGATTAATGATGCCATAAAGCAGTTAAATCGAGGCAAGGCAGCTGGACCAGACCAGATCCCACCAGAGGCGCTGAAGGCAGATGCTGCTGGGGCTGCAGAGGGTCTGCACTCACTATTCTCGAGGATTTGGATCGGAGGCAAGTTTCCAAAGGACTGGAAGGAAGGACACCTCGTGAAGCTCCCAAAAAAAGGGGACCTCAGCAATTGTAGTAACTACAGAGGAATCACACTTCTCTCCATCCCAGGAAAGGTTTTCAATCGGATTATTCTCAAGCGAATACAGAATGCAACAGACCAAAAACTTCGCGAGGAGCAAGCTGGTTTCAGGAGTAATCGATCAACCACCGACCAGATCGCCACGCTGAGAATCATAGTAGAGCAGTCGCTAGAGTGGAACTCCCAACTGATAGTGAACTTCCTTGACTACGAGAAGGCCTTTGATAGCATCGATAGAGAAACACTGTGGAGAATATTGAGACATTATGGAATCCCAGAGAAGATGGTGAATCTTATCAAGAGCATGTACGAGGGGACAAGTTGCAGAGTCGTACATGATGGTGAGCTTACTGACAGCTTTGATATCAAGACTGGTGTTAGGCAGGGTTGTTTGCTGTCCCCATTTCTGTTTATCCTGGTGATTGATTGGCTTATGAAAGAAACCACCAGTGGCGGAAGAAATGGCATACAATGGACCCCATGGACACAGCTGGACGATCTAGATTTTGCAGATGACTTGGCACTATTGTCGCACACACACGACCAGATGCAAGCAAAGACTACAGCTCTAAACAAAATTTCAGAATCTATTGGATTGAGGATACATCCCGCGAAGTCGAAGGTCCTAAAAATTGTTGCACCCCTAAGCGAACAAGTCACAGTAGGAGATCAACCACTGGAAGATGTAGAGTCCTTCTGCTATCTTGGTAGTATCATTGACAATAAGGGAGGAACAGAGGCAGAAGTCAAAGCACGAATTGGAAAGGCACAGGCAGCTTTCACATCCTTAAGCAAGATTTGGAGAACCAAGGATATATCTCTAAAAACAAAGCTGAGGATATTCAACTCGAACGTGAAGTCAGTCCTGTTGTATGGATGTGAGACTTGGAATGCGTCCCAGGCCTGCATAAAGAGAATCCAAGTTTTCATCAACAGATGTTTGAGGAAGCTACTTAAGATCAGATGGACAGACAAGGTCAGTAATGAAATTGTATGGAAAAGAACAAGACAGAACCCAGTCAGAGAGGAAATTGGTAGGAGGCGATGGAGATGGATCGGCCACACTCTCAGGAGGCCAGGAAACAGCATCACGAAGAAGGTATTGGACTGGAATCCCCAGGGCAAGAGATCAAGAGGAAGGCCGCGCGGAACGTGGAGAAGAGCCAGAGAAAATGATGTGCAACGAAGCGGAAAGACTTGGAATAATGTAAAGAGGCTGGCCCATGATAGAGAGGGATGGAAGGTGTTTGTTGGTGGCCTATACCCTGATCCAGGGTGAGAAAGGCAATGATGATGATGATGAAAAACGTTGGCAGGAAGATAGTATACATGTAACTGCAGTTATGCGCCTATTTCCTTAACGCTTTCTGTAATTGCAAACTGGTTTCTGAGGATGGTGTAATAAAGCTAAACGAAAGTTGCAGTGCGATAAATAATAATTGGTGTTTTATTTCTGCATATTCCACTGCCAGAGTATCTCAGCATATACTTGGAAAGTTGAAAATAGGCATTATGTATTACAGCAGTGGATCTACATTTCAATTGCTCGAGCCACTGACCAGTGTTTTCAAAAAGTTTGTGATCCAGTGCGGTAAAGAGACTAATTATCACCCACAAAGGAATGTCGTAGTTGGCAACAATTGGTTTCATGTTGCGAACTTGGTAGACGCTATAATTATTTTAATGGACCATTGCTACCTGCTATGATTTCCTTGCTTAAGGGCGTTGTTTTGCCATTTTCGTTGGAGCCATGTCTCATTTCAAACATATTCTAGATGCCACTTTTCCTCTCTTAGATTACAGGGGCCCACCTCAAATTTTGACATCGTTCTATAATTATTAAGATCAGCCAATACCGAACAGCTCGCAGCGTAAAATGAACAGATCTCGGGGTTGTTTGATAAAGCTGTCAGAACATTATACATTTCCACACTTTTCACCTTCGCTGCTGCACGCATTATGATGAAAACGATATCATTATTCTGATAACTAATACTCTGTTTGTGTGACATGCACCTTTTTTTTTTACCACATCCTCCCTATCCTTATCGTGAGTGTCATATTCAGTATGACAATGAAAGTAAAATCTGTGGCTTAAAAAGATCTGCACAAATAAAAGAATAATATTTCTTAATTTAGTGATAGACATAAACTGCTCCTATCTAGATCTAATAGGCGATAGAGCCAGACCGGAATGAAATATCAAACAGGTAAAAACTTCTAAGCCGAGGACCACTAAGGCAATCAAACTATATTTTCTGCTAAAGTCTGACGGCAAATTACAAGCGTAATTCGAGACATTAAAACTCTGTTCCAGATAATGATGAGGTTTAATATCAAGCAGAATGGAGTGGCGCAAACACACATTCGATCGTTCTAATGATCGGAAAGATCACTCGATTTAACAACTGGCCACACAGTGTCAATAAACTTAGAGCGTACAATGGTTTGAAATTTGGAAGTAATGATATAGATTGAGACAACAAGATGGACTAGTCGGAACGACATTAAACGCATTATCTCCCCATTGCATTTATCATACCAGTATATTAATACCTGTGATGTTGATACCTCCTCAATTAGTCAACCTGAGCTAGAATAATGTTGGTTATTATACCAAATCAAGTGATGGTGGTATAATACACATCATTGCGTTTAAAAGCAGTGTAGATCGCATGAGCCATGAGTCTCACTATAAATTATACAAGGCTAGAATTAGTGACACTAGACATTAGCACAATGCAAGTGGACGAGAGGGTGGGCTTCAGCCAGCCAGGCAGGACTATAAAACATGCATGTTTTGTGAGACAACAGCGGCATGTTCTGCTCATCACAGGTAAAGCGCTTACACCAAACAGACATATTTCCTGTGAAGGTTTGAATACTGAAAAGGAGTTAAGCTGCCGAAACAACATTTATCTGAATTTGTTTCATTGACTGTTATTCTTTCTATTACCAGAATATTTTGACTTTAGTAGAACATTTCTGTGAAGAAACTCTTTCGGAGAATATCTCAAGTTTTATTCAGGAGGCGCCTTTTCATTATTTGTTTTGGCACACATTACGAGAAAATCATTGATTTATAAACATCACCAAAATAAAACAAATGCTGCTTATAAATAAGCGTATCAAAAGAGATAAGAGATTCTGATTACTATAACTATATACTATATCGTCACAAGATATCTCCCTAACAGAAATTACCAGTGCATTCGGTCTTGGACTAAGTGCGCGGTAATTTTATAACTCAATAGCAAATGGATCTAGAATGTTCACAGATCAAATAATCGTGTTTAGCTTTCACTTATCGAAACCACTTTTTCCTCTTTTTTTAAAGTACAGTAACTGTCGGGGAGGGAATGAGGAACGCAAAAGCACTCATGTAGGCAATATTCGTGGTCAGAAGTTAGCTCTTACTTTTATGGTTGAGGGTGAAAAGGGTGCTGCAAAAACTCAAATTTGTATGCTTTCTGTGGCAAATCAAAAACGGAAACGAAGGCTGAAGTTTGTGAGTTATGCACTAAATACAGCGATCCGTAGTATGACACATGCTGTAGTTAAGATAATGAATAAATACAGCCATAAGATACCAAGCACTCTAGCTCTTCTTGTACTGCAGCTGGTAATTCATTGTGACAAACGATTGTACCCAGCGCTCAATGATATCAGAGGGCTGTTTGTTTCCCTTGCCCTTTCTAAACCATCCCTCAAATCTTAAGCAAAGCTCATAGGTGAACAAACCTTTTCTGAGTGAAATACGCAGATAAAAAACTCAATATATGAATTACTGCTTTACCTTGACTGTGATTCTGTGATAATGTTTATGCCGAAGATAGTGCTCTTGGTGATTTCGGAACATCCTTAAATTAACAATGTACCCATTTGCACCAGATAACTTTTATGATAAAATAATCTTCTATTTGTCTATTTCCAGTAAAATATTTTATATACGGCTCTCAGCGATTGTTCTAGTCTCAAACCAAACGAACCCCTGTCTTTGATGCTGGCAGAGTGGAAACGAAGCGGACATTGGCGAAAGTAGAACAATTCTTTCAGTCCCAAGTGAGAGTTCTTCTTGGTGAGATCAGCTTGGAATATTCGCCATGGCCAGTAACTCGACATCAAGTCCTGAGCAGTTCGTGGAAAAGCTGGGAGAGACAGATGACGTGTTCGAACCATCCGAAGAAATCGTTTCTAATGCAATGTTGGAAATCATTGAAAACTTGCTTGATGTCGGTCTGATCTCCCTCCTGGCTCTCATGGGTATCGTCACCAATGTCCTTGACATTGCAATCTTCGCTGCGCAAGGGTTCAAGGACAGTGTCAATATCTCCCTCACGGCCATTGCTGTCTGGGACTTGATCAAATGCATTTGTGGGATCGCTATTCGCATGTACGGTCCCCTGGGCTGGTTCTCCGAGGCCTACCGACAGACTTGGAAGAACCTGACCACGCCCACGTTGGTATATCTGCAAGTCTTCTCCAATTACGTATCTTACGTTTTGGCGGCCTATGTGGCCTTCGAGCGTTGTCTCTGTGTGAGCATACCTTTTAAAGTCAAAAGGATTGTGACGCCACGGTTGACCTTCATCATGATGATTCTGATGTCCATTTTGGTCATAGTCTCCTTTGGGGTCATCTTCTTCGTCTACGATATCATATGGAAATACGACAAACGTTTCAACCAAACAATTGCAGTTTTCCAGTATAACGAGTTTTACCGTAATCATGGTGATATCGTCATTGAGTATTTCAACCTTATTGGTCTCATCAACCCTATCATCTGCTTTTTTGTTATCGTTACTTGCACCGTTATTATCGTTTACCAACTGCAGAAAATGTCCAGGTTTCGTTCTCAGTCCACGCATAAATCTCGTTCTCAAAGTAACGAAAATGAAATGTCCACACGAGATCGTCAAGTGGTGAAGATGTTACTGGTTGTCATCGTGGTGTACATTGTAGCACTACTGCCTAGATTCGCACTCTACATTACCAAAATGATCGAACCTGAATTCTACTATCTAAAACGTTACCACAACATGTTCAGTGTTTCAGCCTGCACGGTTCTGATATTTGACTTCACTAATGCCTCGGTCAATCTTTTCATTTACCTCTCCATGAGTTCTAACTTTAGAGCAACTTTTTACGAAGTTTTCCCATTCTGTAGGAAAAAGGCCATAATGTGAATTTGGGCATTCAGATTTCATGGAGTCCCCGCCCCTTAGGCGAAAGGCTATATTAATCTGGACGTCTATTATTTTATTTCATGAAATATTCCCATTCTGTAGGAAAAACGGCTATGTAAATCCGGGCATCTACAGCGTTGCCTTGGCCAACTTTGATCGGGAGAAAGACATGAAATTCGTATGAGAAAAACCGCCGTTTATTTCAAATCCATGCAGAGAACACACTGGTTCAGTTGTCGGAAACGGCAGATGGGGCTACTGCGCAGATTATTGTTATATCTTATCTACATTATTGTGATGCTCCTTTGTAATTCACATAGCAAAAATTACCCAGCATTTTTTGGTATTACTCACGAATTTTAACATTGTGACTTCTGTATTCCATAAAATTCCCACATTTAGTAATATGCAAAACTTTATAGTTCTGGACTGATAATAAAATTCTGAAAATCCATCCATCTATCGAGGTCCTCGTGGGATATGCACAACAGTTTTCAACATCGGAGGCTCCGTGTATGGTTACTATTATTATTTTTTTTAAAAGAAGTTCGCTTTCTCGCGTGTGCCAAGCAGTAGGCCATGGGGAAGCTCAAGGGAACAAAACATGCATGCTTCCTCCGTGATATTGTCACCAGGGACAACAAAAACAACCAGCAAGTTTAAAAACAAAAAAGAGTTCTTTAAGAAAAGCGGGACTTTTTCTGACAGTAGCAACTAAGAAGTGACTTGTCAAATCTGAGGCACTTATTGGCCTGTGATATGTTCAAATATTGGAGAAGGGCAGAAGAATTCACAGAAAAATGAAAGAATACGTGCGAAAAGAACGGACCGGAAGTTACTTTTTTTTTCAAAGCCAGCCCGACTGCAGCCTTTCATAATCCTATGTTTCACAATGTTAAGGGACTGCAGTGACGCCAGACTGAGATAATTTAGTAATTTAAATGAAGAGAAACGAAATGGAAGTGGACGCACGACGAAAGAACGGAGAAGGAAGAGAATGAGGAAGGAATGGGAAATAGAACTGAAGTTCGGCAAATCCTATAATTACAGAGGACAAATCCAGTGCTTTCCTATGACACTTTTGACTTGAATAAATCAATGATAGATATTAGACTTACACGCTATTTTCATTGCTATTTTTTGTCTCCATAGTGCGCTGTGTGAATAGAATCGAGGAGAATACGTTTCATTCATCCTGAAAGAAATTTGTTTCTGACTCATGCGCAGAAAGACAACAACACCAACAAAACATCACCAATCAACAAAAACAAATACAATAGAATACGCTCAGACGCATTTCAGTTAATTTAACAGCCAAATATCCATTTCTCTTTTTCAGTCCCTTTGATGTAAACGATTTTCTCCAGACACCTTTCAGGCTTTCTCAGTCATGTCTATAACAATGCATAATATTCTGTGCAATGACATACGATAATTTAAACCCAAACTGTTGACAACATTCAAAAACTCCTAACAACCGAATGAGTAGTCAGGCGGGCCCTCGAAACTGACCATGACAGACTTTCTTCACACTTTGAACATAATACTTTAAGTTGTGTGTATACTTTTTAAGCCTAATGAAATGGCAAATTTTCTGGACACTTAGAACATGCACTGATTTCCGAAAGCATCTGTCAAGACAGCAATAAATGTTTTGAGTTAATCATGATTCTTCATGTTCTTCTTGTCTTCCCATCCAAAACACATCAAACAGTTTTCTTGTTCATTCTCCAAATAAATTAGATGACATTTATGATAGCTCCGTCGACAGAGCTTCATTCAAAACTTATTTGGGGCCACGGACGCCGTGCTTTTCAGATTCCTTCAATTTTGTTTTGTTTCTGAACTAACAGTAAAATGTTCAGTCTGTCAAATTCTTGAATAAGCCTGGCAGTTATCAGTACTACTATCCGGAATGCTCTGGACTCACCAAGGTAAGTTAAACATTTCACCATGCTGCAATCCCATGCTGCAATCATCCTTAATTATGGTTATCGTTTCAATATGTTATTACTGATTAAGTACCACATCAGTCGGCTCAAGCAGAGTTAAAATTAAAACTTTGATTTGATTATTATAGTAACGACTGCTTTGCTAAAAAATGTAACGTTTATTAATATACCTTTCTACTCTATCCACCGTTACAGAGTTCAATATTAAGCTACAGTTCAACTATTGATGTTGGCAGTAGTTAAACATTAGTTTGTGAGTGTCCATAACTATGTATTGTGCCGGGCAGGCGTCAACAACCTTTCCGAGCAGAAGAGCTATATTTGGGATTTTTGATTGAATTCAACTGGAGAGTGAGCTGCAACACACATGCAGGTCGATGTATCTATTATATATTTCAGTAACTTGCAACCTTTGGCACGACTAACTGACCAAACTATACACTCTTCAGGCCTTAAATTTGGCAGGAAGGTGGCAATTGAGATAGGGAAGATGATGGCTATAATTAAAAGTTGTCCACTTCGAGCATGTATTTTAAAAAAATAACACTGTTTATTGCTATGTAACATCTGTATTTTTAGCATGTTTGTTTCGTAATATTATATAGTACCCTGCAGTTTGGTGCGTAGTGTTCTGGTGCGCATGAGTTCTGAAGCAAGACTGTAATTTATTACTTTTATTATACTGGAGAGAGAGGGGGGAGCACATGATTGTTTATTCCGGGCAATGCCCGGTAGCTCATCTCGTCTATTATATATTTCAGTAACTGCCAACTTTTGGCATGACTAACTGACCAAACTATACACTTTTCAGGCCTTAACTTTGGCAGGAAGGTGGCACTTGAGATAAGGAAGATGATGGCTATAATTAAACGTTGTTTACTTCGAGCATGTATTTTAAAAAAATAACAATGTTTATTGCTATGTAACATCTGTTTATTTGCATGTTTGTTTCGTAATATATTGTACCGTGCATGTCATAAAAAGTAACCGTATCAAGCGTTCAGTTTGGTGCGTAATGTTGTGGTGCGCCTGAGACTGTAGTTTATTACTTTTATTATACTAGAGAGAGAGAGAGAGAGAGAGAGAGAGGGGGGGGGGGAATCACATGATTGTTTATTCTGGGCAATGCCCGGTAGCTCATCTAGTTAGCAATATTTTGTTTTCTCATTGGAAGCTTTTTTTTTTTTTTTAACCGACAATTAAGAAAAGGAAAGAACCACAGATGAAAAACAGTTGACAACCTTGGCACCATCATCTTTCGTGATATAAATATGTGTTGATATAATAAAGTAGTGATGAATGTCAGAAAGAGTCTACTACTTCTTTGAGTGACCACTGATGATGCAACAAGAAAACTGTGGTCATTTCCAATGATTGCTTTTCAATAAAATGAAAATGAAAAGTGTACTCACGTTGATGGTAAAGCTGCCCTTGTGATCGAAGAAGTTAAGGGCGGTTTGGAACGATCTGTTTCTAGTCGTACATCGATCTGGCGTTGCAATGACTTTCAGTGAACTGTTAGAAGGTGGACAAGGCCGAAGAGCCCACAACTGGTGTTATCACTCTAATTGGTCATACCAGATTTCGTCAGTTCATCCAGAAAAATGATCTATGGCAATCCCCAAGAAAGTCTTCACTTCAAAACTTCATCGTTTAAGAGATAACAAAACAACTAAAAAGCAGTGCACGTTCATTACCGTCACACCCAGTGAACGATTTATGGAGATTTTTTCTGCAAAGTTGCTGCAAAGCTGAACATTCGTTGTTTTGTAAGAAATCTGTGGAGACCAAAATAAAAAAAAAATATGTCGAGAATATCGGCTGAAATCAGGAAATCTGCAGATAGATGACACTACCAAGAGAATGCGGCAAGAATGAAACTACAAGCTATACCAAAACACAAACTAAATCTCGACACGTTGATTTCTTTGATAGCACACCAGAAACTACTGGTCTTGTCCACAGCATTCGGTGCCCTCCGATCTTTTACGGAAAATGACGTGTGAAAAAGTAAAACACTCTTTCCCTGTATAATAACGGTGAGAAGCGGAGCGGAACGGATGCTGTGGACAAGACAAGTATACAGAGGCAAAGAGTTTTACTTTTTCATATGTCATTTTTCCGTAAAACACCAAAGCGGAGTGGACGCAGTGGACAAGAGCACTAATGTATATTTATTGTATTTTTATATAAATACAAATTTTAGTCTCATCACGCTCCAAAAGAGTTGAACGGGAATACGAAATCGTTTTAATCACGCCTCTATGAGACTGGGGTCCTTTCTGGGACTGAAGTGTACTAAAGTAAGCAGATGTTCTAGGTAGACATAGGGCAGGGCTAAGGAAATAATTCAGAGAGGGGACAAGGTGGTCTAGAGGCAAGGTGCTCGCCTCTCATGCCAAGGGTCCCGGGTTCTAAACCCGGGCAGTGCAGGCATGTTGGAAAGTGGATTTTTCTCGTATTTTCAAGTCCCTGGTCCTATTGGGGGGTAGGATCGAGTAGTTCTTGGAAATTGGATTTTTCTCATATTTTCAAGTCCCTGGTCCTATTGGGGGGTAGGATCGAGTACCTAGTCTTCTCGGATAAGGACGAAAAAATTCGGAGGGCCCGTGTGCACGTTGCGCACGTTAAAGATACCTTGGCAGTTGGAAATCGTAAAGAGCAGGCCGAAAGGCCGCTGCCCGGGCAAAATTGAAATTAATAGATTAAAATTTATCCATATCATCTCCCTCCCCCCCCCCCCCCCCCCGCCAGAACAAGAAATAATAAAACAAGTAAAGTGAGGTGTAAATGCCAAGGGCAGCGAACCTCCTAAAATAAAGACCTCAAATCAAATAATTCAGAGAAAATCTAAGGTGTTTAGAAGTGCATGTGCCCTTTGCCAGTGCTCAGAAAAGCGAAAGTGAAGAAGAAGACAAACAGTGACCAACGCTAAGTCAGAATCAGTGAAGCTCTTGAAAGCGCTTATAAGACTAACACGATTCAGTTTCGTCCCCATGCAGGAACACTTTGCTACACTTTCCAATGGTTATAACATATTAATGGAATGAAATACATGATAAGGTAGGTATAGATCGAGTAAAATGTGGAAGCAGCAGGATTGTAATTAATGTATTAGGTACTTTTCATTTATCGTTTTATTTGGATTGTTGTTCGTTAATTGGTTGATATATCCCAGTTCATGCCCTGACAGTTAGCTGCTTTCATTGCTTGCATCATCTGTTTCAAATACTTAAAAACCATATTCTGTCCCAGAGGAACGTGCACAGAACTAAACCAAAGTGCAATTTCAGTTATTCATAAGTTTAAGGAATTTTCATACTTTCTAGACAAAAGGATCCTGCTGTATACAAAAGAATTACAAAGATTTAATTCCACTCCAACAAAGCGACTAAGTGACTTCGTTGTATGAGTTTCCTGAACGCAGGTATGTGAGTATGTAAATACCTTTGCGCGATCAAAAACAAAGACTTCGGGAGAATGGAGTTCTGGACAAACTTTGGTCTTTTGCAAAGACCAAACTAAATACACAGTTTCGAGTCTAGTTTTTACACCAGACATATTATGTGATAAATTCACAATCAAACAACTAGAATGAAGATGATAAATTATTAAACCAAAAAATGTTGTTACAAGTAGTCATACGTACGTCTCCAAAGTTTTTGTGCTTGGTGTACCTATTTTAAAGCCTTCTGTAACCCCAGAGCTAAAGAGCTCCTCCAGAAATGCTCCTGACAATAGCCTTATTTAATTATGATTAATTGTTCTTTCAGATTTTCTTTTTGGTTTCCCCTTGTTCTTCGGTTGAAAGGGTGGGGGGGGGGGCATGGTTAGGGATTCGATAAGATTTAGGGTTGAGGATAAGGGCGGGGTTAGGGATAGTATGATTACGCACCTCCAGCGCAAAACTCTGGAGGTGCGGACGTACTTATAACAACAACCTTAAATAAATGCCAGCTTACAATCATGACAGTTTGGGGAAAAAATATTAGATTTTTCATGCTTAGAGCAAAATTCCAGTCGTCAACTTCTGAGTGTCCAATTTTTATTAAAAACAAAACAAAATTGAACAGCTGGCTTGATCTAAGATATAGTCACGGTTGAGATCTTTGTTCTTTTCGCAGGACCTTTGTCGTTGGCATTTATGTCATGATTCGGATGTTATTAAAACTCACGCAGAGAGTGAGTTGTTGTTGTTTTTACCAGGGCCATGAGAAATTGGCTGGTGGCCTTGACGGGTCCTCGCCAAATTATAGTTGGTGAGTAAATAAATGTAAAGTTAAACGGTTAGATTCACGCTTGTCGGTTTTAATGTTCGTGATTAATAAGTAATGGAGTAGGGGTGAAACAAGGTGGGGACAGTTGACATTGTTAAGTATGACTAGACAAGTTTTTGCACGTTAACTGGCTGGTAGAATAGTGCAGACGTATTACTACAATTAAAATGGTGGGAGGTTTCGACCTATGAGATAGCTGAACTAATTGGGCCAGCGGACTAGCACGCTGGGTAGTTAGATAGTATAAGACATCGTGTAACGTTCAGATTTAGGTGAATACAGGCGAGCAGAAGCATCGTGTCGTGAAGTATCTCCGGTTGACCAGTACCTGAACTGTGTGCTTTGAAGACAAGAAGTCCTTGCTAACGGACTGACTGAGCTCTGGAAAGAAGGGTCTGAGTGGGCTGACCTTTGAAAGCCCACGCTGCGCTATTTTGATGTTCGCGCCTACCAGTAGGCGTGAGCAATGGTAATATATTTTATTTGTTCAAGCATAATAGAGATCGGAGATAGAGAGAGAACTACAGCCTCATAGGAAGACTAAGGAAACCCCAGCTGGCACTCGACCACGAGTGTCCTGTATCATAGATCTATTGCCATAGTATGATTAGAATAATATAGCACATTGTTGATGAATTGAATAGTGATTGTGCATAAAATATAGTCTTTTGGCAACTGCTTAAATTACCTACAAGCCGAAGAGTGCTTCTGTAGGCTTTGACGTACTGGGCTCTCCTAACATTTAAGCCCCTATGATTTATGGAGAGTTTGCCTGGCGACTGGCCAGTGGCGACTCAACTGTCACTTTAAATTGATATCTAGTTTCGTATAATATACCTATTTGCTATTGATTGCAGTACCTCCATAGTTACATGAATATCATTGGTTAAGTTATTAATTAGAGTTTTTTTTTTGGTTTGGATATATACCCCTATTGTCTTTTGTTTTGTTATTAATATTTATGTAAACTATGGCCTGACCGGCCTGACATATATACGCTCTAGTTATTTAATACTTTTCTTGTGTGGTTGTGTCCGAGTGTGAGTTAGCTGCCTCTCGTGCAGTCGTAACATCCCCAAGACCCTAACTCTGCTCGTGACAATTTACACCTAGAGGATATAGTCATGATACTGCATCATTTTAACCCTGCCAAAGCAACATGTTTATGATTATGATCATTTGAATTTAAATACACAAGTATCATTGTTGTTGTTGTTGTTGTTGTTGTTGTTGTCACACCGCATTATAATGAAGTAGCAAAATATTTCACCGAAATAAGATGTGAATTACTGCGGCGATTGCAAGTGATGTGGTTATCATAAACCTTAGTTTGTGGTGTTGGCTGGCAAAGACAGTACTGAAGTTTAACTTCCAGAACTAAGGAGGGGCCACTACCTATGCCTGAAGTTAACATTTGAATCACCTCTACCCTGGAAAGTTCAATAGCTGAAATGAAGTGTTGCGATCGCCACGCTCTAAGAATACAAATTTTCGCCAGCTAAAACGCAGACGTTAAGAAGGGCCCAGAAAAAAATGTATTTATATGCAGTCCCAGACTGAAGGTCTCATATTATGTGGACGCCAAGGCACTAGAGTTAAAAAATTGTAGATTATTATGTTTGCGACTGCTGATTCTGATTCTGTATCTAAAAAAGACTCCATTCTCCCACCCCCCTCACCCCAACACACATACAACCAATCCCCCCCCCCCCCAAAAAAAAAATCGCCGATGTTCATTTTACTTCCACTAAATTTAATGCAGCCATTTAATGCCAGTGCCCCCCACCCAATTATTACAATTACTCAGGAGACCTTTCTTGCCTCCGGCATTATGCTATACGCCGACACTGCAGTCATAAAGAGCTTAAGTTACTAAACACGGACGGTTAAAAAAAAAAAAAATCATGGCCGCATTTGTGTTCTGGTCGTCCCCGTAGTTAACTTGTCATTCTACGCGGACGACAAGACAAAAAAAAACGCGGTTTCTGTGTTTTTTATGATATTTCGTCCTTTTTTTAGTCGTCCATGTTAGTAACCTAAGCTCTTTATGATTGCAGTATCCGGGTGTAGCATAGTGCCGAAGGCAAGAAAAGAGAAAAGTCTCCTGAGTAACTGGGGGGGGGGGGTACTGGCATTACATAGCTGCATTGAATTTAGTGGAAGTAAAATGAAAATTGGCGATTTTAAAATATTTTTTTTTGGCGGGGGCGGAGGGGGATTGGTGTTGGGGAGAGGGGAGTTTTGTCTTTTTCTTTTAAGTAAAGAATCAGAATCAGCAATCGTAAACATAATAATCTACAACTTACTTTAAAACCCCCTTGAATGAACTTGTGAGAAATTGATGATTCGAGTTTCATCAGCTCACGGCTTTTAGAGGATAGGACTTGTTTTTCTTTTAGTAACATCTACAAATTACACACCGAATCAGCTCGATGCCTTGACACACAATGGAGAAGGCCTGTGGAAGTGGCGTGTAGCGTGTAACTCATTTCAGCCAAAGAGAGGAGATAGAACCTTATCATTCAAAGGGGACATAGTGAGTAGCTCAATATTTGAAAGGCATTGCTCTTCCCTCCCTCCATAGAAAAAAACGTATAAGTATTCCATTCCCATGCCCACCCAACCTGCCTATATCTTGTAGCAATAGTTCAATAATCTAGTTGGGCACGGAAACTTTCTGCACTGAAGAGAAATGTTTTTGGAATATTAAAAATTAAAAAAAATTAAAAAATCTAAACTTCATTCACCAAAACGTAAACCTCAGTATTTTTGTTGGTATACGGACACAGTCAAACTTCACTGATTCTGGGAAGCATTGAGAACAATTTAAATTCAAAGTCTGTTAGGTAAAGTGTTCATTTTTTAAAAGTACCATTGGTATGATTCGCTGTACTTTACACTTTAATTAAGCTTTAACATATTTCAGGAAGATCACACCTGCCCTCATTTCAGTCACAGAATAGAAGGTTGGCAGGGAACATCACCATGAGGCAAGATAATCCTAATTTACAAAAATATATATACAAATATCTGAAAGAAATATATATATCTACTCATCGTCTCCGCCTTGGGTTAAAAAAGGGCTATAGGAAGATAATACTTTAAAAAAAATCCTCTTTAGCTTAAACAAGTCTTTTCGATACCAGTAAGCCTTCCAAACATTGCAGTGATACTGGGCCATTGAAAAAAAAGAATAATAGAATTATAGGTATTTGACTACACTATTGAAATCAAACGGCCAATGAAAATTGCTCATTGTGTTCACGTGATCCCAGGTTTAGATAGGTTTTCTAGCGCTACCATAGTTTGCCGGTTTGGATAGGCTGATTGCCAAAAACTATCAGTTTGCAATGGACCCTTCTTCTTATAATGACAGTATGAGTTTCTGACATTTTTGCCCTGGTTTATAATGACAGAAAATTGGATAATATGCCAACATGTCATGCTATATTTTTTTTCCAATTCGAAATCAGTGAACAAAATTAATGTACAGTTTACTGCCTAGTGTTGTAATTCAAAATGAACAATTTTACAGTTCCCAGTGCTAGTGAGTTCAAGTAGGACAGAAATAATAATTACGCCTAGCTTATATTATTATCAGGTTCCCTGTAATTGATATAGTTGCAACATAGCCTGACATTGTTGAGGTAGTTCCGGAGTTCTTTATTCTCGAATGAAATTGTTAATGTATTACATATAGAACGACCTCAATTGCATTCTTAATCAGAGAGTGACTCATCAGCCCTCTAGATACATCTGCAATAATAACAACAGTGGCACAACTTTGTACATAGCTTATTGGACCGCAGAAAGGATCAGCTGTATAATTTAACATCTCTTCGAGCCTTGGCATATTCTTTAATTATGCATGGTGCAGCTGCTATTACTGATTTGCATCATTCCGTGCATGTCCTTACTCAACTGATTTATTTCCAGCCAGTATTAATTATTTTGCCTAATTCCTCATGATTTCCACTCTTCTAGTCAAAGGTTATCACTCAGTTATTACTTAGGGAAACACAGAATACACATGGCATTTCATGAATCAACAGACTGGACATTAAACATAGAGTGAACGTTATTACTTGAATTCATGTATCATTTAAGCTGAGGAAGTTACTCTTGAGACGCTCAGTGAGACTTACAGATACTTATCAGTTAGGTTTCAAAACATTTTAATATGCCAAAAGCTTAGTAGAATTTGCACACTTTCCAAGCAAGTTTACAGGCTTTGCATGACATTAAAACAGGAGATTATTGAAATATTTAAATAAACAAAAAGCTGTATAATGTTCGACATTGTTACGGTACTTCCATTTGAGGAGTTTTCCACTGGTTGATAAAGTAATGGTATCATTACTATCTGTCAGACTCAAAAATGTCACTAATTTCAGAGTTACAATGTCAATCATCATTTAGCATGTACTCAAGTGCTCTCTCACAAACAGTATCAGGTAAAGACGTACATGGAAGAGTGTCATTATTTCGATGCCGCGAACTAAAATCGAAAACAAAAATACAAAGCCACTTGCGATTATTGTCTCTTTTTTCGTTGCTGTTGTTCTTAAAGAGCCTGATCTGCAAAATATCCATGTCACTGGAAAATGAAGGTCATTAAGTGTTTTGTTTCTGATTTCAGCCTTAGAGCAATGTAATCAGCGACACAAAAATGATTTGAAGAGCTCTTGATTCCACAATATAGATGACACGGTAATTGATTTCAAAATTTCTTACTTTTATTATCTCCTCTGCGATTGCTTAAGGCGACTTTCAGAGCACTGATGATCCAATCTGGCAAATCAAGACCAGCGCTTTGCATTATTATTTTTCCAATTGAATTTCTCTTGAAACAGGTACATGCGTTCTTAAGCCAGCCTTCCCCTGGAATATTTCAACTTAACCAGTGAAACATGAGCATAATTTCATCTTAGAATATCCAGATATTAGTAAACTCTGGTGAAGTGCTGTCTCTTCTGAACTGCTTATTCTATTTAGATGCAGGTCATTTTTAACTTTTGAAGGATAATACAGAAGAAAAACACCGAATATAATTAATCTACCAGCCATATACATGATTTTACATGATTGTGTACGTTTAAAGTTATATTATTATTCATGTATTTCAAATTTAATTTTTTAGTGCAAGTGCATACTATGACATGCTATAAAGGACCTTGACATTTTATTACACCAATTCTTCCCCCCCCCCCCCCTCCCTCCCCATGGTTTTTAAGATAGGCCCTACTTTGCGGTTTCTGGTTGGAAGATTTATATTACTGATGATCATAACCTGGCTCAAGTCTTTTTTTAAAATTCCTTGTGAAATGATCACCCAATCCTAAACACCAGAAATTTCTTGTAAAAACAAATTATATAGAGAAAGAAAGAAAGAAGTTTATAGATAACAAGTTAGTGAATAAAAATGAAAGAAGTAATTTAATAAATAAACATGTAAATAAATAAATAACTAAATACATAAATAAATAAATGAATAAATAAATATAAATAAATAAATAAATCGGGTCGATAGAACTGTGTTTGAATCATGAGAACAAAATATAAACGAAAACGTCCCTCAGCGAAGGTGAAAGGCTAATGAAAAGAACTTCAACCATTTAAAGACATAACTTCAACTAAATCTGAATATTTCTCACCCTCCCCCCCCCCCCCCCTCCTTCCACCCCCCGCCTCTCTAAGTCTCCCTGTCCAATCAAGGCAGCTTTGGCGAAGGGGCAATAACATAAACTTTATTTATCAAGACGGGGAGGGGGGGGGGTGAGGGAGGAGGGGGCAATATTCTGGGTACTCATTTCATGTGGCTGAAGAGTGAAGACAGCTAGATGGGTTAAACTCTGCAGAAATCTGGTGTTAGAGAAAATATACAATCAATGCATTTGTTTATTTTTTTCTGAAATTCAAATATTGATGGAACTCTGGACACCAAACCTGAATAATACACCAAAAAAGACCGTGAAAGGTGCAACGTGGCCAATTTAGAGCCGACGGGCCGTAAAAACCAGACTCAAAACTCAAAACTCAAAACACATTTTTCTCTGTTTCCTCATCTGTAGTGAATTGATGAATTACTTCACCGATACCCTAGTTAAATGTGACTTGGTAACCTGTGTCCAGCAGAAACATTGACTGTTTTACCGGTAACAGTCAAGGACAAACTCATAACTGAACTGCATCATTTGTTGCACTCAATGACATTCTTTCAACAAGTCTATAACAACCATTGGCAGTTTTACAGTTTCCTTTCCTGTCCTTTGCGATAAATGCCTGTCCTGCTCGGAAATAACTTCACTTGTCTTGACCATTGGTCACCTCTAGAAGTTTTTTTTTCTTAATGTTTTAGTCCTATACCAGCGGTTCCCAAACTTTTCTATACCCCGCATCCCTAGAAATTTTCTGATATTCTCGCACCCCCTAGAAAAGTACTATCTGGTTTGAAGATGACATCTACACTGTAGTTTTCAAATTTCCAAATCGAAGTTTTCCACACCATGAAATATAGTCTCGCAGCCCCAGGGAGTGTGAGCACCCCAGGTTGGGAACCCCGGCCTGTCCTATACGAACAGATTACCTGTGGGAATCCAGCATGTGACTGTGTGTGGACAGCTTCATATTCAGCGACTTTTGACAGTCTTGCAGACAACATGTTGATAGGTTGTGGTCATCTTCCACCTGGCTCTTCGACCGTACCATAATCCACGGCAATTCGCGCATGGGAAGCGCTCTGACTTCCTCCTAACGCAGATCAATACCTGCCTGTTAAACAGATCGCGTACCTGTATTTCCATTTTATCATTTTTCATCGTTTATCTGGCAGTGCAAGAGATCATTTGGCTCTTCGGATGTTCTTACCACCAACTACCTGATTAACCATGTAACATTTCGAACTCTTAACTTGAATCTAAGACTAACTTAATGAATGAAAGCAACTCCTAAATAATATTCTTTGCCGGTCTCATTGACAGTTTTGATATTAGAGCTCTTGTGCTGCGACCACAAAGAACATCGAAGATAATGGGTGAAAGCGACTCAGTTCAAATGAGTATAATTCTTTGATGGTTTCGTAACAATCGATGTTCAGCGACATTTGTGAGCTCTGAAATTTCTCAGTAATTATAGGTTCAGGTTGACTCATCCTCTTCCATTAGCATAGAGGTGTTTTACTTTAAAATATGGAATGCTAACTAAGAGTTTTAATTGAAGGGATGTTCATAATGACAATTGTTTCAATAATAATTCCTCTTCGAAAAATATTCACAATTACCTCGTACCTCGAGACGAAAGTAAATTCTCTTTGGTATAATTATTGTTGTTTGCGAATCTGGAGAAAATCTATGTCGTAAGATTCTAAAATATGGTATTTCATTCTCTGAGTGCCATCCAATATAATTAAGAAAGGTCTTTGTAATAATATTTTGGATAAAGTCTCCCCCAATCGGCATGGAGAGGGGCTTTCCAGCACATGTCCCTAGGGCAAGTGAGCGCAGCATAATAATAATACAGGCGTTCTATAACTAGATATAAACTGAGATATTGTTGGGAAATGCACTTTTTAACCGCTCAGCTGCCAGAGCAATGACTAGCTGTAAATAAAAGTTAAAAAATTTTTGTATTTACGCAGCGTTCTTTGTGATAATTAAATTGGATAAATGAGTTGTAATCCAAGCCGAACGATTTTATGTATGTCGTTTCTCTGTGAAGCATCTTGTGTAATAGCTATAACGTTTGTTTTTTTTACCAGTTCGAGTATTTTGTTTATGTCCACAGTCTGTCCATATTTTACCACCACATGCCAGGATGAACATTTCAGAAGATGTAGACCATTCCAATCTGGGACCTGAGCAAGCTCTCCTGATTTCGAAGGCGGCTCTGAGAACTGCCGAGATTGTGCTCGATCTGTGCCTGGTCACCATTCTTGCTTTACTGGGTCTGGTCACCAACGTCATCAACCTTATTGTCTTCTCCAAGTTAGGCTTCCAGGATAGTGTCAACATCTCCATGGCAACCATTGCAATCTGGGATTTGCTCAAGTGTGTGTGTGCTGTGGTTCTCAGAGGCAAATTTTTCATGGGGCTTGTGTCTGAAGCTCACAGAGAGAGTTGGGCAAACGTAATGACGCCCACAGTGATGTATTTCCAAGTCTTTGCTAGCTATGTCTCCTATGTTCTGGCTGCATATGTAGCCTTCGAACGGTGTTTGTGTGTCAGTATCCCCTTCAAAGTGAAATCTCTGATTACTCCACAGACAACAAAAGTCATGATGATAATTTTAACCCTCGCTGTGTTTGGAACATTTGCCGTCATATTCTTCATCTACGACATCAAATGGGGTTACAGCCCCGAATACAACCAGACGATTATCATCTACGCGGAAAACGACTTCTATCTTCGACATGGAGAGAAAGTTATGACATACTTTAATGCGTTCGGTCTCACCAACCCTGTCTTTAGCCTGTTCGTCATCATTATTTCAACCATCATTATCATTCACAATTTGCGTAAGATGTCTCGCTTCAGAATGAAATCCCAGCCTCTGAAGACAGTAAATTTTAATGTGAATGACAATCACGTTCACATGCTCACACCACGTGACAGACAGGTAATCCGTATGTTGTTAGTGATTATCTTGGTCTACGTCATCACTCTATTACCACGCCTGGTTCATCACATTGGCAAAATCTTAGAACCAGAATTTTACTACCTGCGGAAATACAGCAATCTCTTCCATATTAGCGTTCACACCGTGTTTGTGTCAGATTATATCAACTCATCCGTGAACCTATTCATTTTTCTGTCGATGAGCACAAACTTCAGAGACATGTTTTTACAGATCTTTCCTTATTGTCGTAGACGCACCAAAACCGTGTCTTGAGGGACTGGTAGATTGAACTTTGTCGCATAAACATAAAGAAAGAAACTACGGCATGTGCTGGAAAATATACTCTACAGTTGGCACCAGTGAATGGCTAAATCAATAACACTGATAATTTACCATGAGCATCACAGACAAATCTTGACCACAGTTTGCATGTAAAGAAACACTACAGGATTCCAATTTGCAGTTTTCCTTGCTTGCGAACTCTTTCCTTACCATCACCCAGATTTTCTGACCATCATTTCTTGACGAAGGTTTTTTCAGATTCCGCGGCTCCATTTTACCCACTCATGTGGTTGTTGTTTCCTAGCTGTCCCGGGAAGCGTATGCGGCTATAGAGGAATGCCTCCTGAAAACGGTGATCCTTCATGAAAGGACATTTATCAGAATCATGTGAAACTTTCCATCTCTGAAACGGTGAAAAAAATAACCCCCCCAAAAAAAACCACCACACAAGAAGATCCTACATGAACAAGAATGAAGAAAACAACAACAAGCAACCGGGAATAGGAGGCCTTTGAGCGAGGGCCTCGAGAACTAAACAAAAATCTTCAACCTCGTCCATCTCTGAAAACTCTACAGTACTTCTGGAAGGTATGGAAACCCGGTTACTTTTGTCTTTTTCAGATAGATATGTATTATACCAAACTTTAACACTCCAAGTTCAAAATGAACTCTGATATCTCTCTTGTAAACTCTTACTGTCAGTGTCTCTATCCATAGAGCCTCAGTTCTCAAACACGTGTCCCCGATGTTAGCGAATTTGCACTTTCATCTTTCGACAAAGATAAAAATGGAATTGAAAAATGAGATGGATCTAATGAGAACACTATGACTACCCTTGACACAATTCTTTGCACGCTTTGGAAAAATAATAGTTTCAGCTGAAGTGCAGTGTGTTTACAAAGTGATCTGCCATTGGCGAGGGAAAGTATGCGTCATTTCCGCAATATAACGAAGGAAACTAAGCTGACAGCTATCAAAGAACAGGCGAAACCAAGCGCTCTTTGTGTCTTTGTTTATTCAAGGACTGAAGAAGAGACAAGTTAGTTTATCAAATGTGTTCACCGTAACAACATTTCATTCAGGCGTGACAAGAGCATCTCCTTTCGGTAAATCGCGTCTGATTACAGCACTTGGCCCTCTTCTCAGCATAACTCGGCTGGGTGAATGTTCTCATTAACCATGCAAACAACGTCAACGGGCACCAGAACTTGGCTCGACCCGTTCCGTACTGAAGCCAGGCGGCACGAGCACACAGACGGGTGACAACCAGCAAACAAACATGGCTGACATCTGTTCGAAGCGACAGAGCAGAGAAAACAGACGATAATCCAATTTATCCGTGGCCAGGAGCATCGCCAGGGGCTGCCCGTTGTTTTCCTTCTCACTAACTTCACTTTTAATTGGGAACCATCGAACCCCCCGGATGGCTTGTGTCTGTTCTTTCACCAGATAAAGAAGAAAGGAAGATCCAACCATCCGATCTGACAGCGTCGAGGCATAAGTTGTTGTCCTATCAACATCCGTGCTGGCTAATTAGCATAGGGAAATATGATAATGACTGCCACGGCTTCTCTCCAACTCCAGGAGCGTACCCGTTCGCTCTGTGGAAGAAACACGGAAAAAGAGGATAGTGGTACTCCTTGACGTGACCTACATAACGACACAATTGACAAATGTTTATTTTGACAGCTCGGTCCCCATTTACAAAAAAACAAAAACACCAAAAAAACAACAACCACAAAACAACATTATTATGATAGGATATTAATATTCTGCAGTTCTGAAAAAGTAAATAAAACTCTTTAGCGCGGTGAACTACTTCTCTTATGGGGTCAGTTCTTTAGGGTTTTTTTTTTATTATTGCCGAAATGGTTTGGCCCTATTGTTGTTGTTGTTACTGCTGTTTTTATATGGTAGTATTGGGCTTGACCCCAAGAAGGAAGTGAAAGATCAGTACAAATTTTGGCCTAAGCCAGGCTTAGACCATTATGTTGACAATAATTATTATAGTGTTCATGTTCTTATTACATATTTTCTTCCTGCAGATCTTCGAATGTCCCTTAAAGAATGAGATTATGTGAATATAATATGACGATGATGTGCCTGTATATCACTGTAATTTTTTTTTTCGATTTTATTGAACATAAAACTTCAATTGGTCTGAAACTGAGTTGAGTGTGATACATTCATCGTTTTTTTTTGTTTGTTTTTTTATTACAATAGTGTAATAAAATCACAGTAGATCATGTACAGTCGTATCAAAGTAGCAACCAGTTTCCCATCTCAGCAGGTCCACGACGGACCTGATATATATCCTTGCAATGGAAACAGAAGCCGCCATGATCATTGTATTCTCATTTTAAAATCCAGTAATGGCCTCTCCAACCTCCTTTGAGGTTTGAGAATGTACAATGCCTTTAGTCAAATTTCATCTCTCTCACCTCTCTCTCACTCGCTCATCCAATGTATTTTCAGTTAACTGTTTCCCGTATGAGGAGCTGAAATAAATTCTTAATAAAGAGGTGTCTGACAAAACAGCTTGTCAGAGCCGAATCGTCACGGTCATCGCTGCTGGTCGACAATGCGTTGGGGAATGCCCACATGCCAGCACACGTAAGTGAGAATGACAGATTTGTATAGTTACAAATATAAAATATAATGAATAATTGCAATTATTATTTTAAAAAAAATTTAGTACACGGCTTTAACCAATTTCTATGCTACAGTTTGAGATTTACGACAATTTGAAGGAGTTTTTCTCTAGGGCAGAGGAATCTGGGCAATATTAAAATGCCATAACCTTCATTTAAAATTAGCGGTTTTAATATTCATTTCTAATTATACAGAACTTTGTTTTGAAAGCCCGTAGTTATATAAAACTAGCTCAGTTTTCTCTTATTTTTATACATCAGAATTTATGTTTAGTGTGTTCTGACGTGAGGCTGTGCTGAATGCAGTTTTTCTTATTTCCTTTGCCACATTTTTCCATGAACAAAGTCCGAACATTTTGTACAGCTAATGAATCATTCAAAGCTGAGATGTCAGGATAGAGTTCACAGTTTCTGCTGCAAATAGCCTACTCTTGAATAGTCTTCATATATGAAGCTTTGTCCAGGCAGGTACGATATCTGGCATCCAATAATGGGCATCCCACGCCCATTCTGCATTGGACTGGGACAAAAAGTCTGATCATTCTGAACAAAACGAAACAAAAAAAGAGGAGATGACAAGGGAATTCAGGAGTGATTAGATTTAACGAGCGCTTTGCGAGACCACCGCACGTTGCGAGCGTCCGATGTTTAACTATAGAGTTTTGTCTCAACATGGGCGTGGTAGAAAATGAAAGAGCCCCCAAAGCCGAGGTGGGAAAATTTGAGCCTTGGAACAAAAGGTGACGGGAGAAAGTACAAGAGGAAGGACTTAGAACTGCCTCTAGCGACCTGTGGGGATGTCCCAGATCAACACTGACAGGGCGGGTTAGGGCGGGTTGGATTTCGAACTGTTTTGGACGAATTAGTTCCGCGGTGAATGATTGTTGTTGGGGCACAGAATGATGATAGTCTGGCCGGTGAATGATGGTGATTTCCGGCTTCCTAGCCTATTGTGGCCGCTGACTTAGGCTTTAGTCGGAGTCTCCCTTTACATGTCATCATTATCAAGTGGCAGATCGAGTTCCTTGTATGTGTGTGTAAGGCTGTGTTGGGGGTGCGTGTGGGTGTGAGGGGGTTAGTGAGGAGAAAGGTAAGAGTGAGCAACTGAAGGGAAAACCAGAGGAAAAAGCTAGGAGGAAAGAAATAAAAACAAGACAGGAGAAAGACCCTCATGGAGATACATACAATGAGATAGACCAGGAGACTGGCGAAGAGGCAAAGCGGAAAAGGAAGGGAATATCAGAAGATGAAGATGAAACGGAGGAGGTAAAAGAAGGGAAAACCCCGAAGGAAAAACTAAAAGGAAAAAAAAAAGAAACAAGACAGGAGAAAGACCCTCATGGAGGTACATACAATGAGATAGACCAGGAGTCTGGCGAAGAGGCAAAACGGAAAAAGTAAAGGGAAATCAGAAGAAGAAAACAAAAGGAAGAAGGACAATGTGATGACACGAAGGAGAAGAGTAAGAGATGAATACAGATTCTTTTTCTTTAAATATAGGACCTCGTCACGGTGAAAGTTCACTCTCTTTGCACAAACTGCCACTCAGCGTAGTCGTTAACGGATAAAAATAGACCAGAGTGTGAATAATGTACAGAATATAAAGAACCACGGACGATTACCCTACCCACACCCACACATCCCACCACAACTGAAATCTAATTAAACCCGCATTGAGATTCGCAGTGTTCATTACTACGGTTGTGCGTATTTAATGTTTGCATGGCATGGGAAAAACATAAGTTCAATTACTATGTACCTGTGACTCAAGATACCGTGAACATGAAATGCTAAATAATATAACACAGCCTTATGCGGACAAAGTCAAAATACGGCAAGGAGCAATTGTATAATTTCTTACGCGAGGCTTTGCTATGTATAACCTTTTCGTTTTGCCGTATTTTGACTTCCCTTCAAGCCTTGCTGCCACTCCGCAGATTTTCTGTGGTTTTTATTATATTTCGTCAATTTCTTATGTGGACAGAAAATCAAAGAAACTGGATAAATTATTGCAATATTTGATAACTGAAATGAGCAATGGCTGAACTAATAAAACAAAAGCCACGTCACTGTTTTGATCACCCTGGCAAAGTCTTTCCGATTTCATTTCCAATTCACTTCTGTAATTAGCACCGAGTGTTATTATTGGTGAATCTGACGTTCTTTCTTTTCCTGTGAATTTTATTATTTTTCTTGAAAAAAAAACGGGGTGAGGGGCGGGGGGGGGGGAACAAAGTCCCGAAAACGCAGCAAAGTGGACCAAAGTTTTCATTCGTTCTATTGGTAGACAATTAATAATTATGATCTGTTTACAAACTAATCCAACTCACTGGTAGGCCAAACAGCCTGGGTTTCTATTTAAGTGTGTTGGCGATTTCCATCGGATCTAGCAAATCAGTGTAAACTTGGCTATTTCTCAGTGTTTTCTATTTCTGTGCCGTTGTTTTTTGTTTTTTTTTTCGGGGGGGGGGGGGGGCAAAATCCAGATAATATCTCAAAGTGAACAAAAGTTTCATTCCCTCTGTTGGTACATCAATAATTCTGACCTGTTTCAGAACTAGTCCAACTCCCTGGTAGGCTCAAAAGCTTGAGTTTCTATTCAGGCGTGTTAGCGATCTCCATACTGGGATCTAGCGATAAGTATCAACTTAGTTATTTCTCAGTCTTTTATATTTGTTGTACACATTAACTTTTTTTTTATCTAACCAATAACAGAATTCCAACTATTGAGTTGAATACTGAAGACAATGCGTTTAATCCTCAAGAATCAATCATTCCACAACACTATGAAGTTGATTTGATGGAGATACAATAAACTCTACCATATCAATTCCCCCCTCCCCTCCCCTCCCTTAAACTTTAAGCTGTGAATAACCGTGCTCCTCATGAGACCCGCTAAACAATGGGGTTGAAGAAAAGCACTAATCACCAAGTCAAAATTCTGATGAATGAGACAGGTAAAAGATAAATAGCTACGTACTCAGCGGATTATTTCAGTTATTTTGTGAAGTCATGTAGTTTATATTACTCGGGTGATTACATACACATTGTTGCAAAATAGAATGGTCCATGCCCTCGAGTCTATTATTATTATCTCATTTTTCTAACATAAGAGAGGAATACACGCGATACTACAGTGCCACTGTCTCCCCTTTATCATGGTTCTTTTCCTGGTTCATTCTTCTGTTTCTTTACATGTTGAGTCTGACACTGATGTGCGTAACTGCGTAGAAAGGGCCAGAAGAGATCAGTATTCCCCTGTGTAGGTGGGGGTAAGAGAGCGATTGGAGAGGAGGAAGGGGCTATTAAGAAACTCCCTGCCCACCCCCCCCCCCCACGGCATGCATGCTGGGTATCCATTCATTAGAATGAGACTATTTTCGTCATGAATGTTGAAAACTTCATGTCCATTGAAACCAGGATAGATTGGTCATATCCTAAGTAATATCTGCCAGCACCCCAAGACGTTGATCTGGAAGGGCTAAGAAAAAAGAAAAAACAAATATATATGCAATCATCAGCGGAATCCGTGGACCAATGAGGAGGAATAAATCATTGAACCTTCTATACTGACCAGCTGCTGCTTAGCAATAAACTAAATAAAGAACCACTCAAGCTCTGAACCACACACTCTGAGCAACTAACTAACCAATCAACCAACCAACCAACTAACTAACTGAATAACCAACCAACCAACTACATGTAACTAACTGATTAACTAACCAACTAACTAACTAACCAACTGACCGACCGACCGATAAAAAAACTAACTAAATGAATGACCGACCGCCCGACGGACCTCTCCCTCGCTCACTCACTCACTTACTACCTACTTGCCTACCCACCTACCTACCTATCTAACTAACTATCCAACAAATTAACTCACTCACTCACTCACTCATTTACTCACCACCTACCTACCTACCTAATAACCTAACTACCTAACTAATTAACTAACTAATTGACTGACTGACTGCCCATCAACTTCATACACTAGTTTAGACTACATAAATGAAAAACTTATTAACCTACCAACCCAGCTAGCCATCCAATCAAATAGAGTTGAGGGGGGGGGGGGTATAACTAAGGATTAACCAGCTTCCTGATTCACTCACTAGATACAAGTAACTACGTAAACAAATGACTTACTGATTGGCTGACTGGCTGTCTTTTCATTCAATAGTGAGAGACACTGTGCTATTGAGTAGCTGTATCATTGATTATGACTATTTACTTAAAGTAATTAAGCAATTTAGAGACAAAAAAAGATAGCCATTTAGAATGACTATGAGAGCTGCTGGTCTTTCGGGGAGGTCATCACGGTAAAATACCTCCTCCGACAGCAGTTTTGTTGCCCTTTGGTGTCCTCAGATTTACAGCGGGAGAGATTGGGTCTTTTAGGGGAAGAAACTGCAGTAATATACTCGGTCCGACGATAAAGCAGGTTTATCGCCCGTTGCCTTTTGTGTCGGCAATGGGTCGACCAAACCTATGCCTTTTTTTTTTGTGTAAATATTGTAAACTAAGTGAAAATATCTTCCAACGCTGGACAGTGTCAAACGACTTTCTTTTTTAGGATTTTGCTCTGGCATCGGCCTTGTTCGGCCTGCTCTTCTCGACTTTCAACTGCCAAGGTATCTTTACCGACCTTATCTGAGAAGACTAGGTGCTCGGTCCTGAATGCCACAGGATCAGGGTCAGGAATTTTTCTTCAAAAAAATTCCAACATGCCAGCACCGACACGGGATCAAACCCGTTACCTTCGGCATGAGAGGTGAGCATCTTGCATATGGACCATCTCCTCCCCCGACGAGTGTGAAGATGTCGTGCATGTGAGATACTATTGTTGAGCTGTGCTTCCTTGCTTTTTTATACAAAAGTTGAATACTTTGCACAGAATTCCATGCATATCCACACAACAGTGCTGAAATAAAATCATGATTTCTGGTCATCCTTGGATTAAACATGCTTAGGGTACTAGGGGAAAGGCAATTCTTCTTCTTCTTCTGCGTTCTTCGTGTCAGACTGTTCATATCAGGAGGCCGGTTGCCTTTATGAAGGACGCTGCACTCCTGAGATCCTCTGCTGTCCCATATAGCTTAGTGTGTAGTGCCGCACCTCGGGGCCAGCTGTCTTCCCTCCATTGTCTGTATAGGGGGCATTGTTGGGGAACATGTTCTGCATTCTCTGGGGAATTTCCATGTCTCAGTTTCTCCAACCCTGAATTTTTTGTAAAGATGCTGCTGGAGTCTGTTATGTCCAGTTCTTAACGTAAAGATTACAGTTTGCTCCTTTCTGCTGATCAAGTGTATCGCAGCATCTGTTACATAGCTGGGGTGACTTTGTTTCCACCTGGATTTCAAGGCTGCCTTAATGTGACTTTTGGCCTCTAGCTCTGAGAATGTTACTTCTCTGACTTGAGGGAAAGGCTATAAACACATAACTTTATCCTCAAGTTGTGATGCCCTTACTTCTTTCGCTGCCAAATTCGGCTTGAATCGGTTACCATGTAGTTGTCCATATCTGCCGTGTTCGACAACTTTACTCTGCATCGTAAACAAACAAACAAACCTGTCTCTGGCATAGTGACTGACAAACGTTCCGAGAATGTGAAGATGTCATGTAAGAAGGATACCATTGTTAAGTTGTGCTTCCCTGCTTTTTGATTCAAAAGTGTCATGAATACTTTGCGAAGCTGTAGATCATTTGCCAGACACAGGGTGACCCAGAAGCTCAAATGAGTCGCAATGTCCTGGAGACTACTGGAATCTGGTCATCAGTTTATGTCCGGCAACTTTTAACATATCGTCGGGCCTGACTAAGAATGTAAATAATCAAAAGTGGTGTTAGACTTGAATTCGGGTTGCAAATAATGGTATGGATGCGACATTAACAGACCATCCGAGATTTCTTTCACTTGTTCAATCCAGCGGCTGTCTGAGCTTGTGCCCTTCGGCCTGTGTTGACGTCTTTGTTATAGGTGGATCCTTGCCCTTGGCATTTGCACCTCTCTTTTTCTTGTTCTTCTTTTTGTTGTTCCTGTAATTGTATTTGTTTGATCCCATTGGGGGGGGGGGGGAGGAAGATGAAAGCGATTGGTTGTTTTTGTTACTTTTTTAATCTTGCCCGGCCAACCCGCCTTGTTAGACCTGCTCTTCTCCACTTCCAACGGCCAAGCCAAGGTATCTTTAACGTGCGCAACACCCACGCGAGCCATCAGGGTTTTTCGCTTCTTTATCCGATAGGACTAGGTGCTCGATCCTACCTACCATATGATCAAGGACAGGAAATTCCCCCCAAATTTCCAGCATGCCTGCGCCGAACGGGAACAGAACCTTGTATGCCGTACCTTCGGCATGAGAGGCGAACACTTGGCCTCTCGTCTAAAGGTGCAGGCAGAGTGGGCGCTGCTTGGACGCCCCTTGGACGTTGCTTGGACGCCCCTTGGACGTTGCTTGGAGGCCCCAAGCGGGGCGAGCAAGCGGCGAGAAAGGAGAGAGGCGAGCATGCGGCCTGGAGGAGACAGAGTGGAAGCCTCTCTCGGGCCGCTCCCCCCCCCCCCAGAATATTCATTACCGAGGAGGATGGACGAAGAAGGAATCCTTCAAATAATGATTCTGTATTGGTTAAGAAAACGAAGGTTAAACAGACGCCATTACTGGGTCCACAAAATTCACCAGTGCCGTTCTACATATCATTATGGCGAATATCATCATTTAATGGAACAGGTATGTTCAGATGATGAAAAGTGTTTGTCGTATATAAGAATGAAATCGTCTACTTTTAAGCTAGTCCTTGCCAAAGTTGGACCATACATAGAAAAAAGAACCACCAACTTTCGAAAACCACTGTCACGTGGTTACCACGTTAAGGTAATGTATGAATGAATAAATAAATGTGGCCTGAAAGGGGCGACAAAATTAGTGCGGCACTAAACCACCACGTTGCAAGTTTTTTGGTGCATCCAAGGTGCCTCCGTGGTGAGAGGGAGTGGCAAGCAAGGTGCTTCCACGCTGTCTTCGGTAGTGCATTTCTTGTTGTCTTGATTTTGGTCGCTGCAAAATGGTGCGAGCAAGGAGCGGCCAAGTGGAAGTGGCGTCCAAGCAGCGCCCACTCTGCCTGCACGTTAACACATACAAATTTGAAAAAAAAACAAACAAACAAAACAAAAAGCGAAAGGGACATAGAACATGCACGATTATCTTTATTTTGTGTTTGCCAAAATATTGTAATCAAATGCAATTATCATGCATTTTGGATCTTCAGCGTTGACACACCATAATCAAGTTGTGGTCAGAGCAATTTAAAGCCGTGTCTCCGATGTTTGGGTTTTCTAGCGGCTCGAAGTTGGGAACGGTCGTCGAGTCCTAATTTGAAAAGAAAACAAAACAAAACATGCTGAGCGGTTATGAAACATGACCGCA